>CM062818.1:849178878-849826378 GCA_031772625.1 Pinus tabuliformis | reverse complement strand
ATTAATTCCCCTGATCCAAAAGATTAAAAAAGTGATCAACGACACACTGTTTTATAACCAATATCGAATTTGAAACGACAAAAATCAGGGAACCTTTTCATGTTTTTATGGTCAGAAAGGAGCTATAAGTGGACCGTCTCTTTAGTTCTATTTTAATGAGTTGGAAAAGAAAAACTCGGCGATCTTTTCATGTTTTAGGAGTCAGAAAAGAGCTTAAAGGTGACTTGAAATGTTTTTTCGTTGAAAATGATAGATTTCGCCTGAATAATCCGTTATCCTGAACAAGAATGCAAACATTACTCATACCTGTTTGAAATGGATAAAAATGCTGCAAAAATTTCCTTTCTAAAGTGAAACATAAACAAATTTTCAATTTATTTACTCAAAAAACTTATAAAATGGGCTTTCGTCAATTCATTTTTACCGTTTGAGATTTGGGTGAGAAAATAGTGCTTTTGTTGAGAAAATTCCCGTGAACGTTATGGAAAATCCAACCATTGTAATCAAACGCCACCTTCTCCAGGTAATCCACATCATCCTACTCTTCAATTTCAACCGTTTCATTTTTTGTTTTAGGGTTTTATTTCATTTTTTGGAGGGCTTTTAGGCTAAATACCCACGCGCGGGGGCTGGCAGGCATAACACTGGCGGCCCACGGACCCCGACTTTTTCTCAAAGGGGGAAAAGTCAAGGTTCCGCACCTTCCATGTAGGCAAGGTGCGGACCCATGCACTGTCTCTAACACAGAGGGAGCAGTCCCCACAACAAGGGTTTTTTAACCCAAAAATTCTCAAATTTTACCCAAACAATTTAATTTCTAGCATTCTAATTTGTCTTTTTATTGGATGTAGAGTGTACATCATGCTAGATTGGCATGAACGGGAGCATGAGGACGTGGATCTTGCTGCGTTGAATCACCAACATTCGATTGATGCATTGAAGGTGTGCAGCTTGTACAAATTCTGGGCCATACCTGGCATGAGGGCCCATGTGGATTTCTTACAGTGGCTGGTTGACAGATGGAGCATACAGGACCAGTTCTTCTTCATTGGTGGCCACCAGCTCAAAATTGAGCTGGCAAACATATACTTCTTGACTGGTTTGCCTAAGAGAGGTGAAGACTTGACTCTATTCGGGTCTAGGCTAGGTGTCCAGTCTGTTGATAGCCTCCGGCTAGAGTTTTGCAATAGCTAGGCTAGAGACAAAGGGATAGACATTAAAACCATATCATGTCCTGAACTCATGGTGATCGCATTTACTATCGCAGACTTTGCAAGAGTGTCGCATTACATATTGCCATCGGATCCCTGATGCGGATGGCAGTTGACTGCTTTCGAGGCACCATCTTCAACTAGTGCGATGTTGTGTTGGCCAATGTAAAAGGCCAACTGACCAGAGCCAAGAACAGACAACTGAAGACCTTTGGTTATGGGGCTTGGTTGTGAGATTTGGTCTGGAGAGGGTTCCAATGTCGATCCCGTAGCACCTTACTGTTGGATCTGGGCTTCCTCAAGAGCCCAAACTGATGCGATGGGTTGCAGTTATGGCCCGTCATCTGGACGAGGGGACAAAGGTTGTTCAATTCAAACCTAAGTATTTCCAATGGTTGGAGAACCAGCTTTTTTCTATTCAGGACTTCCCTTATGTTGGGGTAGATTTTTGTGGTGACCCAGACATGGCTCTTCCACCAGGAGAGCAATGGGATGACTCAGGTAAAATCATTTTCAACATTTTCCAATTTTAATTTTGTTTATTTTTTATATCGTCCCAACACTAATAGTAAAAGTTTCAAATGCAGATGTGGGTCCACAGCGACCAGCCGCTCTCCGGCCTTATGAGAGGAAACAACTAGCTGCAGTTGTGCCAACCCCACAGGACGAATCAGCAGAGACCTTGGCCGAGTTGGAGAGTCATCTAGAGCACTTGACAGGAGACATTCCGAAGACCAGCATAGATGACATTCCTCGTCGACTTCAACGCTATGTGATTGGGGTCCCAGGACATTTTAGGAGGTTCCTTTGTAAGGTGGCCCATGTAGTGGTTTCTTATCGAGATCATCACCAGTGATAGGATGATCGCCTATTGTAGGCACATATGACATTTTTGCTTTTTTTACTTATCACTTTCGCCGATCATCAGGTGTTTCTCAACCTATGATCGAGGACGATGTATTTTTTGACACTCTCCTATATATATATATCACTATTACCGGCTTATCTTGTAAATCATGTTATGGAATGTTTTCAAATTTACATGTATGATTATTACAAATGTCTACTTAACATTCGAGAAGCAATTGCATCTGCTAATGTATTTAAAGATCTTGGAATATGCTGATATTCAATATAATCAAATTCATGTTCCAAGAGACGCACTCTCAAAAATAATCTCAATAACACTGGATTTCTAATGGCATATACTCTATTAAGCTGTAATACAACAAGTTCAGAATCTAACCTCACTACCAAACTCTGAATACCAAATGAAATAGATTCAGATAGTAACTCAATCACTGCACTATACTCGGCAATGTTGTTCGTTGTTTGACCGAGGCTTACCCCATGCATAGATACCAACTCGTCAGAGGGCGAATAGATAACCCAAGTTGCGGAAGAAATGTTCTGTGTATTACGACAAGCACCATCAGCAAAACAAATGTATGTTTGGAGAGGCATTGACATCGGCAATATCAAGAGTAAAACCAAGATAAGTAGGAATAATGACAAAAAACACTCTCTAAGCTAAGCACACCTTTTAAACTAAAACACACCAGCTAGAAAGAAAACTATCCTAACTAAAAATATCCATACCCATTCTTTAAGCATAATACCTCTTCAGGTAAAGATCATTTCTGGGTTTACCTAAAGAGTACCCGTCAAAGTCTACCAATTCATAGGCCCCTTTTGCTAGCTTTCGCTTGACAACATAGGGACAATGCCACATAGGAACGAATTTTCCAGTGCCTAATTTATCATTAGCTTGATCATACACGAAGACTAGATCTCCATTCGAAAAATTTCGAGGGGTCACATTTCGATCATACTAAGCTTTCATACGTTTTGTGTGAGTTTCGATCGCCAATGCAGCATCACATCGATTCTCATCTAATTGAGCCAAGTATAACAAACATTTTTCCTCTTTGGAAGTGGCTAGAAGTAACTCGATGGCCATTTGCAATGATGGGATTTCGCATTCAATGGGTAACACAACTTCCAAATCATAAACTAGTTGGAAAGGAGTGAACCCTGTTGACATTTTTACTGAGGTTTGATACACCCAAAGCGCTGAAAATAGCATGTTATGCCAATTTGACCGATGAATCCCAATGATTCGTCGGATCATGATGACTAAAACTTTATTGATGGATTCAACTAGACTATTAGCTTGTGGATAATAAGGAGTTGAACTGTCGTGACGTAAACCAAGCTGGCCTGTAAGTTCGGTCATCATAACGTTTCAAAAATTACGCCCATGATCAGTGATAACCGCTTGTGGGACACCAAACCTAGCAATTATATGATTGAATACGAAAATTGCAGATGTTTTGTCGTCTGCCTCAAATTTAGGCATCGCCTCGGCCCACTTGGTAAAATAATCTAACGCAAGGATGATATACACATGCCCCCCTGACGAGTGAGGGTTACATGTAATAAAATCAATACCCCATTTGGCAAAAGGACCAACGGCAATTATAGGGTGGAGAGGAGTAGGTGGAGCGCACATCTTTTGATAAAAAATTTGGTAGTTGTGGCATTTTCGAACCGCGTTAATACAATCTTTAAACAAAGACGGCCAGAAGTAGCCAGCGTGCAATATCTTTTGGGCTGTGGCATACCCAGACATATGACTGCCATACGCTCCAGAGTGATAGTAATTTAGAACCCTTTCAGCTTCCTCGTGAGTTAAACAACGTCGAAAAACAAAGTCCGCCCCACGGCGATAAAGAGTATCTCCAATAATCCTGAATTATTGGGACTGGAATCGTATTTCCCGACGTTATGACCTTGAAAATTCTAGCCGAAAGGATTGGGTCTGGAGATAAATGATGATATCCCCATACCATGGATCTAAAGTGCTGATGAGAAACAAGGATTCGTCTGCAATGGCTCCTCCGCCACAGTTTCTGTGTCAGCACGCGGGAAGTCACACATTAACTCTGCAAAAACTAAAGATTTCTTACACTTAGAGTTTTCAAATTCCAAGTCAAACTCTTGCAGGATGACAATCCATTTAGAGTACTTGCCCCCTATCAATTGCTTGGTCAAAATGTATATCATAGGGTTGCAATCAGAAATTACTATAGTTTTACGTAGTAAAATGTAGTGACGAAAACGTTGGACAACTTGAACAACTGCCAATGCCAATTTCTCCACATGTGAGTATTTTAGCTTAGTTGGATTTAAAGTGCGACTAAGGTAGCATATCACATGTTCAGTACCAAATTCATCTTCCTGAACTAAGACCATTCCAATGGTGGATTGAGAGGCGACGAGATACAAGAAGTAGTCCTGGTTGTAGTTGGAGGATGCAATAATGGTGCATGGGTCAACGCGTGCTTTAGTGCATCAAACGATTTCTGAGCTATCTCATCCCAATAGAATGGAGTATTATGTTTCAACAACCGGGTAAAACCCTTTGTAACTTCGGTGTAGTTAGGAATGAATCGTCGTAAAAAGTTTGCTTTCCCTTGCAAACTTTGGAGTTGGCGAAGAGTCGAAGGAGGAGGCAATTTGACAATAGCTTCGACCTTCAAAGGATCGATGCAAATTCTGGATTTCGAAACAACAAACCCCAATAATCAACCTATTTCTATACAGAAAATGCACTTGTGTGGATTCAACCTAATCCGATAATGCCTACACCTCATAAAGATTGCTCGTAAATAGATGAGATGATCAGCTCAATGTAATGAATGAGCAGGAAAATCATCGACATAGGGTTGCACAATGTGCTTGATGTCATGAAATGCATAAGACATGGCCCTTCGAAAATTTGCTCCAGCATTCTTGAGCCCAAAAGGTAATTTGCAATAAGCAAATGTCCGCCATGGACAAATGAAACTCGTTTTTGGTTGATCGGCAGGTAGAATATTGATTTGATTGTATCCAGAAAAACCATCCATGAAGGAGAATATTTTGCTTCCGGCACAATCATCAATGATTTGATCAATATAGGGAGTTGGGTAATTGTCCTTTGGACAGGCTCGCTTAATGTCCCTATAATCGATACATATTCTTATTGTCCCTTGCTTTTTCTTAACTGGAACAATATTCGATACCCAATCCATTAACGGGATCAGATAAATGAAACCTGCTTTGAGTAATTTTTCAACTTCTACTTTAATAGCAGCAACTTTTCTCGGGTGAGTCTGACACAAACGTTGTCAGACGGGTCTAGCGTCCGGGTAAGTCTTGATTTCATTAACAACAATTGCGAGGTCAATTCCTGGCATTTCCTCATAGGACCAGGCAAACACGTCGCGAAATTCTTGAAATAGGGCCTTATATATTTGAATTTCATCTTCTATACGTGAGACACCTATATGAATGTTCTTAACAATTCCAGGATTAACCGAAATGTCAATAGGAATAGTTCGAGAAATGTTTCCCAAATTTAACTCTGAATCAAGATTTTTCATTGGATTCTGAGGTTCCTTGACATATTTAGTTGTAAAAATTGATGAAAAATCATTTTCAAAACGATCATTCTTGGGTAAGAACGAAGATCTGTGATGGATATCTTCCCATGGTAAATCATCTACACATAGAATTTCACGAATTTTCTCATCAGAGTGAACAAATTTGGAAAACGTTGTTGAATTTGAGCTTGATGTGAAAAGTGATTCCTCACGGACCACATTCATTAAGTCAATTTTGGTTGAAGATGGGTGAGTAAACGATTGCACGGCCTGATACGCAATTTCATATGGACACAAAGGCATAACATCACCAAATGAGTCTATCTCATATTCAAAAGGAACGATCCAAGGATCATCATAAAAAATTGTGTCTGACGAAATCATATGAATGGTTGCAAATGAAGATGATGCGTTGATCTGAGGAAAAAGAAAAGTTCCCAATAAACCGGCATGTTTAACTAGTCCTACTCCAACATCCTTATACGGGATAGTCGTTTTACCGACGTACTGAATACTTTCAAAAGAGGCTGGGTCAAATGAGAAGTAAGCCAACTGGTCTATTTTTATGATCTTTCCACTATGAGGAAACTTTATAACCCGAAAGACCGATGAAACGACAGCTGTCATAGCATAAGACCAACTACGACCCAAGAGAAGGTTGTAATATAGAGGGGCATCAACCACCTCCACATCTAGATTAACGTTTTTTCCATTAACCCATATAGGTAGATCCTGTAGAATGCCAAAATGATGAAACCCACGACCATCAAAAGCCTTTAGAATAGTCGGGGATTGATTTAGTGAAGGAGAACCAAGCGATCTCCAACACTGTATCGACATAATACATGTTGAGGCTCCCTCATCAATCACAGTCCTATGAATAGGCCTGTTTTTTACTATCACTGGAATCTGGAAAGCCATTTGATGAGGTAAGTGCGGTGTATTATTTTCTAGATCGAAAATTATTAGGTTCAAGTCCTGAACGTCAACAGCTCCTATAGCCGACAAAAGTAATTTATGTTGTGGTGGACATGATTGCAGCACTTCCAAAGCCGACATTGCTAAGGGTGCAACAGCTAAATCCTCAAAAATGTTATAGTTCTGAGCCGCTCTCGCATGTGGATTGAAAGCCAATTTTCAAAGTATACCCTTGGTGGGCGGTTTGATTACCAAGTCTAGACTAGGTTTCTCGACCTGTAGTGGATCGGAACCGGGAGCTGAGGTTGATGGGTTAGAATGAGAAAATTCTGCTTCTTTACCATCAAAAGGACTTTTACTACCATAATCATGTGATCGATTCGCAATCCTAACATGGGACATCATCAATATGGGTTCTTCATTGGCACTCGAGGAAGAACCTATCATCTTACTGTCTTGACTCGGAAAAGGATCCTTTAAAACAGCAGGCGTTTGGGAACCTTTGACAATCTTCGCAACCTCTGCACGATGAGGGCATTCTCTCGTAAAATGTTCTTCGTCACAAATGAGACAAGGATAACGAGGTTTGTGTTTTTCATCATTGGATTCCGATTGTTCAGGTTTCTCTTTTGAACTTTTGTCCATTTTATTTTTCTTCTTCCCTTTCTTACCACCAGATTTTTATTTGGTTGTAGATGACTCTACAAAGTGAATATCGGCGCAAATCTCCGCGGAAGAATCTCCTGTCAGGGACTCTGGCAAGGTTATGATAGGAGAAGAATTCTTGCAAGACTTCTTCTTACTTTTAGTGTTAACCATACCAATCATACCATCAACGACATGAGACCCTGAAGGAGCTGCAACGATTTGATTTTTCTTAGGAAGATCAGTGATTTTCTCGTGTAACGTACCTGACTGAGTATAAACCAAATCAAGGTACTGTGATTGAGCAATTAAATGCTCCTCAGTAATGACTCCGACCTTAGCTACATCCTCAGTGATCTTTGGCAACAAAGATTTTACAAACCATTCAGCCAAGATCTGATCCGGAATAAAAACCTTCACTAAACGCAGTCGATGTCTCCATTCTGGAATGTGATTTGAGATGTAAGTGGATGTCGACTAATTCAATGAAGTTAGTAATTTCGTGCCATTGTCATATCTGACTGGAAACTGAAAATGAGTTAAAAATGATGTAGCTAACTGACTAAAGTTATAAAAAGTGCCTCGCGGTAACTCAATGTACCACTTGGCCGGAGACCAATTAGAGTGCGCTGGAGAAGCCTTAGATGGATTGAATCATCTAAAATGGATTTAGGCGCACACCAGAGGTGATAAGTCATGACATGGTTCGACGGGTCCTCTCCTGATTTGCCTTCAAACTTAGGAATATCACTAGGAAACTTATTCGGCATTGGCGGCCAAAAAGGAAGATAATTAATGGGATCGTTCGTTAGGCGCGACAAGTCCGGCACGTCCAAAGTTGTGATAAACGGTAACTGACGATTAGGGTCCCTAAAACTCTGGGTCATGAGACCAGCCCTAGGAGGAGGATATCCAGGATAACTAGGAATAGGGATTGTATTTGGGATATTGTATCCTCCCGGAAAACTAGGATTAACCGAACCGTACTGGGGTTGTTGAGGTTGTTGATATGTGTACCCAGGGTACGGTTAACACTGATAGACTGGCTGCTACACAGCAAGACCGAATTGGTACTGTCCCTGGTACGGTTGATAAGTAAATTGTGGTTGACTTGTGACAACCGTAATTGAGCCAGGTTGTCCTACAGGCATCTGAATCGAAGTTTGAATCATAGATCTAGACATAGGTAAAGATGTCTAAGGATTAGATACAAGAACAATAGAAACTAGAGTTGTCGATACTCCAAAAGGAGGTGGGGTAGACTGAACAGATGTTGCGGCAGTTGCAGCAGTCGTTTGAGGCGGAGTACGAGGGGTAATAGGCCAAGGTTGAGAAACTACCGAAGGTACAGAAGTTTGAATGGTAGATTGGACAGGTTGCTGGGGTGAACCAGAAACTAAGGGTTGTCCAGTTTGAGATGACAACTGTACATTCGGTTGCAAGACCTGATGAGTTTGCGATGGATCCCACACTAAATTCATTTTGGGGTACGGACCCATAACAGGTTGAGGACATTGAGGACCATAACCGTGTTGAGGGTAGGGTTGATAACTCAAAGGTACATTTCCCATCCCTTGAACATATGATTGGCTGGAAGGTCGTTGGAAGCCTTGTTTCGAGTACTGACCTTGGGGTTGATACCCTTAAGGCACGTACTATTACTAGGGTTGACATTGAGGTACATATTGATACTAGGGTTGACCTTGGGGTACATATTGAGTCAGGGGTTGACCTTGAGGAACGTACTGTCCCATAGGTATGTATTGTCCTTGAGGTTTCCCCTCAGGCGCAAATTCGATACCTTGAGGTTGTCCCCCAGGTGATAATTGAGGATTTTGAGGCTGCCAACAGGCGGTAACTAGCCACCTTGAGGTTGAGGATTAGGAATAGTACTTGATATCATGAGAATATCTTCTACACTCGACGACTTAGTACCATTGCTTCCAGTTAATAACCCTTCTTCAATGGGTTGAGGAGATGCTCCCGAAAAAGTACCAGAAATTGGCTGATACCCAGAGGGAACAGAAGGACCGCCGTACAAAAAGGATTCTCACGATTGAGTAAACATGGACGACTGTCTTGACATATTTAATGGAGGATAGTAACCTCTAGGTGTTAGGTGGTAAGGAACACGAGGTGGTGAAAAACTTAACCCTGGGTTTTCTAAGAAATTAGTCAAAGAAAGATACCAAGCACTGCTCCTAGGTAGACTGTAAAAAATTGATTCACGCTCCCTTAGTTCAATAGCAGGTTGATTTTCAGGGATAGGGATGCCTACTTCTTCTTCCGGAGTACCAAGTTCGTCGATAGCTATAAGTCAAGAAGGAAGATTTTGAGTAATTATCCTTTCTACCCTAGGTGAACCCGGACCACTAGAAGTTGGAGAAGCAAAACTCGATGTTGGAGTAGCAGCAAATTAGCTTTCAGGTTCGGATATTTCAGGTTCCTCACTTATATCACTAATAGATGAAAATCTACCAGTAACTTCGGAAACAGACACTGATTGTGGATTATAATCTGCTACTAAAGCTTGAAAATCAGGATGTACCACCAAAGAAGACTCTCCTTCTTCAGGTGACCCAACTCTATTGTCTCTAAGAGTTACGAGGGCTCTTAACCCTTCAGGCTGGCTTGGTGAAAACTTAGGGGGTTGGCCCCAAAGTCTACGGGACTTCCTCGATAATTCAACCATGATTAAAAAATTTTAACTACTTCACACGCAAACAAAGTAAAATCCCAATGAAAACCACCTAAAGCCTCTAAAGAACCAAAAAAATTTGAATCACACGCCTAAAGAATCTAGGAGATCAAACACACACAAACAGTAACTTTCCGTACTGAAAACACAAGTTGGTGATGAAGCCCAACATCGCAGAGTTCAATACAGAAATGGCAGTTGGAACAGTTACCTCGACAACCTTCTTAATGAATAGATTGGCACAAGTTCCTCCACTAAACCGTCTCGAGTGAAGAGAACCCCCCGAAAATCCAAGTGAGTCTAGCCAACATCTGCTCCAAGTACAGTGGGATCTTCCCACCACTGTCACCTTAGAAAGAATCCTAAAGAATATGGTCACTAAGGTTACCCACCAAAACAAATATACCTAGGGGAACAGTCTACGATCCGATACGCACGCAAGGGCAGAGTAACAAGCTCAATCCCCTTGAAGGCTCCTTGACATAATCCAAGGTTTACCAACAAGTGACCCCAGGCTCCTCGACAATGGTTAATCCGAGGTTTACCGTTTTTAATACTGAATATCTTGCATCGTTCCCAATGAGGAAGGATTTATTCCCACACTAGTTCTGACATGATCTCGTGCTTCTCCTTTAAGAGGAGCTTTCCCAGAGCATAAATGCAACAATTGGATTTCTCTCCTACAGCAAGATACAGCTACTTGTTTGTTTTACTCTCTTGGAGAGTTAATTACTCCCTACTCCAAGACACTAGCCTAAGCTATGTTGGTGTCTCAGAGCCCTAGAAATAAAAATATTACTCGATGAATTTTACTTTAAGCGTTATTTTTATTGGTTTTTGTTTGAGTCAAGGGGTGCGGAGATGAAACTTGTGGTATGAAGACTCGACTCAAAATCACTAAAAAATGCACTTAAGATTATTAAACAATCTTTTCCCTTCAATGAACTTCTAGCTAGGAAAGAGTTTGAGAATGCAAATACTTGTAAACACAAATCTTTCTTATCAAACAAATTAGAAGAAGAGCTTTTTGTATTTTCCAATGCACTCAAAACAAGACAACTAGTTATTTTCACGAAAATTTCCCTTTTCTTTCAAAACACTCAACCACTACAAAATCAAAATTTTTCAAAAGAGATTTTTTATTTTTATAAAACACTCAAAACTATGGAAATGACTAACTTTGAGATCTATAAACTATAAAAACCTATTTGAAGTCAAAGCTTACAAGATGCATTTTTAAGGATGTTTTACTTAGCTAGATGTAAACTAAGGACCAATTTATGCAGAATCATAAATCAGTCAAAAAACAACCAATTTTTGTTTCCTTTTTAAAAAATGAAATCCAAACTTTTAACACAAGCTTTTTTGATGTTTTGTAGAGAGAAAACACAAGGTGGATTCCTAAAAAAAGGTAGATTTTGCAAATGGTCAGACTCATAAGAAGGCTGGTAAAAAGCAAGGTGATCTGAGGTTGCTACAGCTTCTAAGCTAAGAGCTACTACAAGACCAAAATGAAAATCAAACCCAACAAGAAAAACTTCTAGGAATTTCACCTAAAACCCTAACACCAATGAAATTAACCTAAGGAAAGCTTCTGACAGGTTATATGCAGGTCTGGGCAGGGGATAATAACATCTAAACAAAAACTAAGCTGACTGATAGAGAAAATCTTAGGTTTTCCAAAATTTTGACAAGGTCCACAGGCCCACAGTTAACACAGGTACGGTACCGCTGTGTGCTAAAAGAAAAAGTGTGGATAGGTCTGCACTGTGTCAAAAGCCTAGGGTGCGGTCCTCTCCCAAAGTTATGAAAAACAATAACCCTAGATCTACTAATTCTACCCAATTCCACACACAACAAGCTAAAAACAGAAACAAAAACACAGTTTCTCGAGTCAAAGTAAAAACAAGGAAAAAATCAAGTCCCCAGTATGGTTGCCATTTTGTCACACGGAATGAGTCGATCTTGCAGACAAGATAGACCTTCCTAGAATCTAACGAATCTAGTGATAAGCAAGCCAATCAAAAACTATCTTTCTCTAAATATGCATTTATAAACAAAGGCAAACAAGTGTTTTAGGCCTACCTTGGGTCTAATGCAAGTTTGTGGAAGCCTCGCTCCTTTGATCCAAGTGAGCTCCCTCGTTGCGAATCAGCAAACACAAACAAGCAAACAAATTAAATAGCACCTGAAAAGCCAATATCATAAAACATATTTAACATGAAGATCAAGGAATTCGTGAAACAAATGACATAAGACAATTTGTTGAGAAAAGTGAATCTGATTGTATTAATTTAAATCAAAGAATAACTTTACAACCTGTGCCTTGATGTTGTACAAGCTCCTCCCAGGGTCCAACAAGAAGTCTCCTCTACTTTGACAAGTTTCACTCTCTTCCGAATGAAGCCAAAAATGTATGTGATCTCTCCTCTCAAGCTTAACTAGGAAGTCTCAATTCGACTAGCATTTACCCTCAAAAATGTTCAGCTTCTAACCTCTCTAGCAACCAGCCCAATGCCTTAATTTATAGTGCAATGGAGGGAAGTTACTAGGTCCTCCTTTAAAGGGATAAAGCCCTCCTTCAAAGGGATAGCTCCTCTCATCAAGGGATTAGCTCCTTCTCTTTTGGGATGCATGAACCACCTAAGAGTGACCAATCCAAGTCAAAATTCCTTCTAGAATCATCTAGAATTAACCCAAAGTGAGTTTTTTAGAATAAACTTGCGCCGTTTTGACTTTCACAGGGGTCTGCACCCACTCCTTTAGGGACAGAGCAGGCAAGTCCGCAGTTTTTGTAAACAAAGGGTGCGGGACCGTAGGCAATAGTGAGAGAAAGTGTGGAACTAGAGCTTTGTTGATTTTTAATGTCTTTCTCTCATTTTCAAAGCTTGACTTGAAGAGCTGAGGTCTGAGACTTGCTTAGGAGGACAGTAGAAGTGATGATAGACCCATACTGACTGCAAATAATCATGGTGACGATATTTTTGTGTAACATATACCTTTGCACCTAAAGATGCAATAAAAATTGTTTTCATACCAAAAACAACTACAACACCATGCAATGTGGGTTAGCCACATGAAATAACCAACGAGAAATAACCAAAATCAAGAGATAATTCCACTATATTTTATGCCTGAGATAACATGCAACAAATGAAACAACTTAGGTGGGAAACTACAAAAACCTAGAGCACAGAATATTGAAGTTCCAAATTATTTAGAAACACCATCCAAGAAATTATATGATGATTTCCAAGGAGTATGGACATCTTCCAATCAAGGATCAATTAAACCTTCATAAGCAGTGTCACTAACAAAGAAGCTGCTAAGAACCAACATTTTCCAAAAGAAATCTCATATGATGAAGTTTGTTTGATATATTCTAAGGAGGAAAAAACAATGTAGATTTATTCTTTCATGTTGTAGATAATGAGACAAAACATGGCTTACATCTATTGGTTTAAGGCCAAAGAAAACATTAAATAAAACCTCTGTCTTCTATATATTCTAGGAGATGGTATCCGTTTCACCTCTTCCCCAACCAATTATGAATTAGAGAAATAAGAATGTTCCCTTGCCTCCCTATTTTCCAAAATTTAGATTTCCTTCCTCACTTCGATAGGAACAATATGAAAGGCTAAAGTTACCAAATCATAAGAAAAATGGTGAGCTTGTTTATGCCATCTGTGACCTGCATCCCCACTTGAGCTGCTCATCCTATGTCTAGGAGGCATGAAAACAATTACAAATAAGCACTGATGACAATGACTAGACACACCTCTACTAATAATGTTGGATGATGAATGGTAAGGGGGACCTTGAAAATAACACCAAAAAATAATTATATCATCACCATGAGACCACTTCAGAGTCCCAAATCCCAAGATATTTTCCAATTCACTATATTGTGGACTCATACCCAAGTGGAAACAATGTTGAAACTCTAGAATACTCACACAAGGCTCAATTGAATTAAAATGACATTTCAACCCCTGAAACAACCAACCAACTTGGGCTAACCTGATAACAAAATCCACTGGGAATTGACATTGTAAATTACTACTTAGAACTACATACACCAACCAATATAGGCCCTAAGACCAAAACCCAAATTCCCAAATTAGCTCTCAGGGCCACCATGATACAAAATGCAAGCCCAAACACACCCAAAACAAAAAAACATTTCACTAATTGAGTTAGAAACTCTTCTAAAGCAAGAAACGATATAAGATTCTCATTGGCCCAAACATACACTTAAAACACAAGAAGCCCATAATATGACTTTAGAACCATAATTTCTAGAGTGAGATCAAACCATACCAAGAGGAGCTCACTAGGAACACAAAATTTCCTTTGAACTCAAAGCACTGCCAACTAAGCATCCACCACCCGGAATCCCACTAACAACCAAATTCCTTCACAAAATTTGTATGTCCCTAATTACCTACACTCTAGAAGAATAATAAAGAACCACAAAATAGGCCACCAATCATAAAATTTCCATCGTTGATTCTTAGAAAATTTAAATTTCATATGGTTTAACCCAATTAACACCCACCAAAGAATACACCATCCAATATCATTTAGGAGGTGTAAAAAACCTCAAATGAAGGAATATGGATGATCCTCGCCTCCACAACCATCAATTATAAATCCACAATCTTCCATGACCTTACAACCTCCCTTAAAACCCCATAATCACACATATACTAACAAACATGCATTAGCTGCTTCCTGCCATGCCCACCTAAAGATGAACCAATAATGCATTTGAATCTATTTCCAAGGCCACTAAGGGAACTGTATTTCTACTCCCATAATTAATTTTACCATCCACATCCAACAAACACTAAATGAAAAATTAATCATCTCCCATTCTAGCAGGTGGTCAATAGTCATTGAAACCCAGATCCCTAAATTTGTAACCCGTATTTTCCAAAAAATATGCCACTCTATTGCTTTTTCTTTAGGTATTTTAAACTACCACATATTTCAATTTCTAGAGAAAGTCCTTTATACTTTCCACAATACTCTCAAAGTTGATGATTTACTATCATGAAATACTCCACTAAAACTAGTTAAACCAAGATTATCTTTGGAATCACCATTGCAGTTAAGTTTAGTGAAATATATGAGAAGAGGATGGAACAAGAGTGTCAAGAAGATCTATGAATCAATTTTTTTTTTTTTTTAGAGTGACCATTCTCTTTCTAAGTTCAATTTCTACACTATTCCTATCCCATCCCCATCAACCTTCCAATCTTCACTTGACCATGCTATAGCTAGAAAAGCTTCTCTAATATTGGATAAGATCATTTCTCGAAGAACTATACTAGTCCTTCTCTTCTCTTGAAAAAATATATTATTCCTTTCTTTCCCTAAATTTGAAACCCATAGTTTCCAAAAATATGCCACTTTATTGCTAGATCTTCTAGTATGCTAAACTACCACATATTCCAGTTTCTTGATAAAGTCCTTTACACCTTCCACAATCCCCTCCAACGTCCAAATCCAATTTAAATCCAAGGGTATAGAAATTTAAATCCAATATTCGCTTGACCATGATATATATAGAAGAGTTTCTCTAATATTGGATAAGATCATTTCTCAAAGCATTATACTAGTCCTTACCTTCTCTTCAATAAATATATTACTCATTTCCTTCCCTAAATTTGTAACCCATATTTCCCAAAAAAATATGCCACTTTATTGCTTTCTCTTCTAGTATGCTAAACTACCACATATTCCAATTCTCAAAAAATTTCTTTATACTTTCCATAATCCCCTCCAACCTCCAACTCTTCACATCACTCCTTGGAGGTTGATCATTTAAAAGTATTTTTTACATATTGAACAATAATTTATGAATCATGCACTATCTATAGAAATTTAAATCCCTTACTGACACTTGTTTGAATACCTTTCTCCAAGGTCATAAAATATATCATATTATTTCTTGTAACCACTCAGTTTTGAGAAAAAACTCTCAAAGTTGATGATTTAATATAATAAATTACTCCACTAAAACTAGTTAAACCAGGATTATCTTTGGAAGCACCATTGTAGTTAATTTTAATCAAATATATGAGAAGAGGATGGAACGAGGGTGCCAAGGAGATCTATGAATCCACAATTAATTTTTATTTTAGAGTGACCATTCTCTTTCTAAGTTCAATTTATACATTATTCCTATCTGATCCCCATCAACCTCCCAATATTCACTTGACCATGATATAGCTAGAAAAGTTTCTCTAGTATTGGATAATATCATTTCTTGAACATTATACTAGTCCTTCTCTTCTATTGAAAAAATATATTATTCTTTTGTTTCCAAGAGTCAATAAGTTATAACCTTTCAAGAGAAGTTAAGCCCTGTTAGCTGTAGGATTCTTCTACTTTGAAACAATGCATTGCTCCAATAAAGTAACTAGGTTATTGTGGTTATGCATGTCAATTCCGAATAAAATGTTAACTATGGACCATAGCTCCACAGCAAATAAACACCAAAGAAGGAGATTATCAATATGTTGTTTAGCTTGAAATCAAAGAGAACTTGTAAATGGGCCTTGATAACCTTTCTTTCATATCCAATCCCAGGTAAGAAGCTTATGCCTTCTAATCAACCATAGGAAAAGAATTATTTTTTTCCAATGGATTCTAGACCATAACTTACACTAGATAACATCCTTTTCCATAAGTGGGTGACTTGTTTAAACTTCATAAGCCTCTTTCAAAGTAAACGAACGACATGATTCCATATGTAATATAAGGATCCCTCTGCTAAGAGAATACAATATTCATTTCCCAATAAGATATGTTAGAAAGCCTCCCAATTCAAATCTTGTGAAAAGGAAGGCCAATCATCTTTACCCTTCCATTTCCCCTAAGACATAGAATCCAATTCTAGTTTCTAATAATTATAGACCCATACTACTCCTTGATCTATTATAAAGATTTTTTAGAGATTAATATTATCATTTTCATTTAGGTAAGGGAAATATTTATAGGCTTCATCCAAGAATAATGTTGAATCACCCTTCTCGATTT
Organism: Pinus tabuliformis; assembly: GCA_031772625.1. Taxonomy (NCBI): domain Eukaryota; kingdom Viridiplantae; phylum Streptophyta; class Pinopsida; order Pinales; family Pinaceae; genus Pinus; species Pinus tabuliformis. The sequence goes on along the minus strand of CM062818.1, from coordinate 849,809,432 downwards.
GCCAAAAAGTGTGCTTCCAAACAACTACCCTATTTTCCTGTGCCAACCTCCATAGGCTTGAACCAACGAAAATTAGGCCACATTCAATTCATTCTTCTTTTGAGCCCAAAGATGCATATTTTATTTTCCATATTTCATTTCCTTGTGTCAATCATCTCCACTATAATTTGACTCCAAAATCTTTACTTATCACTTCAGGATCACGTAGACCTAACCCCTAGATAATTTTGCTTTCACCAGCATCTCCCAAGCTTCTAAAGACCATCGCTTTTCCTTATCAGCACCTCACCAAAGAAATAATCACCACAATGACCTGATTTTACATTAAAATACTTTAGGTTTCAGCATGGCTAATATTTGATATATTGGAATAGCTGGTAAAATCAATTTAGTTAGAATCAACTAGATAGAAAAATTCAAGGTTTGAAATATCCAATTAGAGATATTAGTGGACAGTTTTTGAAGAAGATTATTCCACCAAGAGATTCTTTTGGGGTTTATAACTAAGGGTATCCCCAAATATTTATGTGGAAGATTGTCTCTATGATTCTCCAATAAGCATGCTAAATGAGATTGGATCAATTCCTTACAATTGAAAAAGAATGTATTGGTCTTCTCATTATTGATGAGGGTTATAGAAGTTGTCGTAAAAGTTACTAGCATGAATCGAACTAAATTCACTTCTTTGAGAGTGGGAATTATAAATAGATAAACATCATCAAAAAATTGTTGATGTGTTATAGGAAGGTCCTCACAAAATAATCTCAAACCTTTAATTTTTCCTTGAGAACAAGAATTTCGAAAGAAGCAACCCAAACCTTCCATAGCTAGTATAAACTAAAATAGACAATTGGTTGCCTTGGCATAATCAGCACAATGGGGAAAATGTTGTAGATGGATACCCATTAATAAAGATGGAGAAAAAAGGGGGCAAAATGAGAGAACATACCGAAGAGATATAGTGCCATGAGAAGCCAAAAGCATGTAGAAAGTATACCAAATAGTTCCAACTGATTTAATCAGAGGCCTTTGACATATCTAGTTTGACCATCATACCCTGTTTCTTCAGCCTTCTCAATGAATTACTCACTATAATAAAAAATGTCATTGGTGAGGGTCATTCCTGTGACGACCTTCAAGTTCTGTCACCAATTTCACATATGGTGACAGTCTTTAAAAAAGCATTGTTGTAAGTGTATATAGTGATGGTCCTTTAAGGTTTGTCACCAAATCCATTTTCAATGACACTTTTGGTGAGGGTCGTTAAAGGCTCGTCACTAATTCTCTCTTTGGTGACACTTTTGGTGAGGGTCGTTAAAGGCCCATCACTAATTCTCTCTTTGGTGACACTTATAGTGATGATATTTTATTGACCATCACTAATGATCTTTTTGGTTACTTTTGGTTACGGTCAATAAATTTGCATCATCATTGATCATTCCAATGATTTTTTAATGACACTTTATCCCTCTAACGAACCTTTAATGTTTGTCACTAAAGCCACTTTCAATGACACTTTTGGCGAGGGTCGTTAAAGGCCCATCACTAATTCTCTCTTTGGTGAAACTTTTGATGAGGGTCATTAAAGGCCCATCACTAATTCTATCTTTTGTGACACTTCTAGTGATCATCTTTTATTCGCCCTCACCAATTCTATTTTTGGTTACTTTTAGTGATGGTCAAAAAAATTTCATCATCATTTATTATTCCAATGATTTTTTGATGACACTATGTACCTGTTACTATATTATTTGTCAAAATATAACAATTTAGGACCACTGTTGTGGAGTATTTTTCATTATGTTTCCAAGGTCATAGTGGTTATAATATTCATTCAATTTGTTAAGAACTAATTAGTGTCTATCATTTCCCTCAAGTCATAAGAATATAGTTTTCCTATGATTCAACACATGATTCATCTCTATTAGGTTTATTATCAAGCAAATTTCCTTTAAATAAAGTTCCACTAGTGTGTGTAGGAACTATATTATTTAATACATAATCAAGCTCTGTCAATTCTATTAATGAGAGAGACCTATCACTCCTCAAATCTCATGGGACACGTTAAAATTATTTGGAACAACACGTTAGCATTCCTTGGCACCTTGCATGTCATGGAACATCTTTGTAGCTGGAACATCTTTGTACCTAGAACATATTGGCATGAGTAGGACACCGAAGCACATGTTGGCATGCCCTAGCATAGCATATCACTCCACTATCATGTGTTGACATGCGTTTTAGTCCCTAGCATGCCCTAGAACACCTTGGCATAATATTTCATTGACAAACATTAGCACTTGGCACACATTGGCATCTGGCATGTATTGGAACATATTATTAGTGTGCATAGCATCTCCCTTTTGAAAAAGATAAAGTCCCAACTTATTAACCCTCTTATGTGTTCATTTCCTTGCATTTTAGCTTGGTTACTCCTTTTGTTGCCTTGAAACTCCTTGACGCATATTGGCATACTCTGGCACCCTACACATCCTAGCGTGTCTTAACACCTGGCATGCCTTGGAACTATTGGCACATGTTAGCACACCCTGGAACTACCTAACACACTCTAGCACTTCTTGAAATTCCCTGATATTCCTTGGCATGCCTTACCCATGCTTAGAGTACCTTGTCACTCCCTCCTTCGCATGATAGCTAGCACTCATTGAAACTCCCTGACACACCCTCACACCCTCATATTATTTCACTTCCATGTATTTTTACCTAGTGCTCCCTTTTGTTTTCTTGGTGCTCCATAACACTCCTCGGCATGCATTCACACTCTCTAGCACACCTTAGCACTCTTTGATATGCTCTACCACTTCATAGCATGCATCACACTCCCTAGCGCACAATGTCACTTAGTACTTGTTGGCACTTGGAAAGTCTTATAAGCATGTTTAGCATGCATTGAGATGAATTGGTATGCTTTGGCATGGTTTAATATTAAATTTATTTGAGATCAATTACTGGAATCTAGATGTGAAGGAATGGAGGAACATTTGGCACTTAGAATGCATTGACACTTGGCACTTGGCATATATTGGAACATAGTGTTGGTGTGCCTAGGATACCCCTCATGGAAAACATAAATTAATGACTTATTGACCCTATTATGTGCTCATTTCCTTGTAGTTTAACTCGTTCCTCCCTTTTGTTTCCTTGATAGTCCTTGACATGCATTGTCAAGCCCTTTTACATATTCGCATGCCTTAGCACTTGGCACATATTATCTTGTTTGGCATGTCTTCGTACTATCTGGAACATGTTAGCATGCCCTAGAATTCCCTAACACACTTTTGTAGTCATGACCTCACAACTAGAATTACATTTTTCCATGACTTGGGAACCTTACATTCACTAGAACACCTTAGCACTCCCTAGTTGTAATGCCCTCCGTTATCTTGCACAATGTCCTAGGTTGATGAGGATATCGACAGAGGTAAACACAAACCAAGCTTTTAGTTTGGTAGCTAGCCCTACCAAACTAGAGAGGGCTCTCTCTATGAAATAATAGCCAAGAGATGACTAGAATGTAAAGGCTTTTAGGATAGATAGATAGGCTTAGGTGGGTTTTGGAAAATTTAGGCTCATCATGTTTTCTTGATGACCCCACCTCCATGGGTTGAACTGACATGGTTTGTTGCTATCTTGATGAAGTGGTTATACGTGTTTTCAAGGTTGCCTCAATGAAGGTGTCCCATGTCATGTTCTTCTCTTTCAACTAATGGAGTACTGAAACCTTTATCAGTCTATGGTGAAAGAGGCTAGGATAATGCACTCTTCCTTTCAATTGCACCCTTTCATACATTTTGGCTATTTTCATATACAAGTAGCTGGACAAATTTAGAGACTTGGGAGATATAAAATGCATGAGCAATCTTATGTGGTATTAATATAGCCTAGAAAATATGCCCTCACATGTGAATAACTTCATGACAACATTCATCAATGGTGCATATCTCTGCAACAAGTATTTGAATGGGAAAACATGTGAGTGAGCTCCTTTGTATTTTGATTTCAAGTAAGGTTTGTACTTTTCTAGGTCTAGGTTCATGCATTTTAACCAATTTTCACCATGGTTTGGTATGCCTGTAGCTTGAGAGATGGAATCCACTGAAAACATGAAATCCCTGCAATGGTGATCTTGTCTTCCTTCAAGGTCGGGGAAAATATACCTGTGCGATGCTCATGGAAAACTACTTCCTGTAGTCTTTGACAAAACCCTAAACAGTTTGCATCTTCAAAGCATTTCATGACAAATGGGGAGGAGGTGATTTCATTGCAATTAGAGGGCTCAAAACTCAATATATTTCCCCCCTCAGTATCTTTAGACCAAGAAAATGAATGCTATTATAGCTAGGTGCATTTGCGCTAGGCCTAAATCCACAAATAAGATACTTTTGGTCTATTTAGAGGTGCTTGCAAGATATGAGAAGGATTGAGGGTGGGGTATAAAGGACACATAATGTTTTAGTAAGGCTTTAATTGTTAAGAAATTATGGAAAAATTTCTAGGGAAAAGGTATTTCATAATAGGTTATTAAAGAGAAATATCTAAAAAATAGATAGCTTAAGGAATGGATTAAAGATGTAGCTCCAAAGAAGAAGGTGACATCTTATATATGGAGAAGCATGATGAGAAACAAATATTGGCTACTACAAAATCTGAGATGGGAGGTTGGAAGGGGGAATAGGATAGCAATAGGACTAGATGATATCAAAGTAGTGGAGGTAATACATACTCTTTCTATTCACATCCTTGAGCATTTACATAAGAAAAAGCTTTACTTTATGAACTAAATCTCTTGTGATTAAGGATCTTATTATGTTACAATTTATTGGCTTAATGCATTTGAACTTGGATTTCCAGAGGACCTATTTGGGGAATGGGCATGTTCACAACATAGTTAAGTCTAACAGGGTTAAAACTCACTGAGAAGAAAGAAAAGATAAAATGGGAAGGTGTTATGTATAATGAGCAAATCTCAGTTAAAGAGATTTATAAACATATTTCTCATGGAAATGTCTTGAATGATAATGCTTTTTGGTTTCATAACATGTGGAGATGGTATATACCTCTTAAATTAAAATATTTTATGTGTCTATTGGTCCACAATGATATTTTAACTTGGGATAGTATCCATAAAAGGGGATTTTAGGATCTTGGAAGATGCTCTTTATTCAAAGAAGATTTAGAAGATATGGAACACATATTTCTAGCATGTTCTTTTGTGATCTTGGTATGGAGTGGGGTTCTTCAAACACTTAAAATACATGTAATCTAGAACATGGTTTCAATTTAGAGATGTCTCACTCAATGGTTTGAAGGTTTCAAGACATATCGTTCCTCACCTTTATATATCTTGTGGGGCATATGGAGAAGCAAGAATGAGAATATTTTTGAACAACAGAATGAGATACTAGAGATTCCTATTTAAAGATATTTTCGTATTTTATGGAGATATGGCTAATGAAGGAGGAACAACCTAGAAGACATTTTTGACTCATGGAGGTATGGTCATACTATTTATTTTTGTTTTTATTTTTGGAGCATCCAACAATGGGGTTTGTGGAAGTGGGACACATTTGGTATAGTGGCACATGCTCAAATAATAGAGTTGAGCTAATCATACTCTTGGGGCTCTTCTATGTGCTAACTGGCTTGCAATTGGAGATTTACCTATGTTTAGAGATTCCAAGATGATCCTAGATTGGATACAATTGAGAACAACATTTGGACCACCTTCCCTTACTTTTTGGATGCAATTCATAAGATCTCTGATGAATAAATTTCAAATACTGGCCTATACTAATGTCTATAGAGAGTAGAAACAAGTGGCATATCTCCTATCAAAGAAGGGGTGCAACTATGTGCTAAGGAGGATTTTCTACTTAGTTTTCGACAAACGAATATATTGATGGTGCTGGACTCGCCAACATGTCAAGGGGATCTCCTCAGTAAGAATTCCCAATTAGACCTTAGATCATTTGGTGTAGGAGCCCTAAAAGTGGGTCATAAGGAAATTCCTTGACCGTGTTGTCACACATAGGCAAGTAAGATAACTCTGTCAGTAGTAAGGGTGTGACTGTTGTAGTGAGTCAAGGAAGGTGCATGAGAGGTTCTAACATAGGTGGGTTGGGATGAGTGTACCCCATGGAAACCTCTAACAGTACTCAGTTGGGAATGGAACACACGAGCAAAGATGCACCACAAGCTGGAAAGCAGGTCAGCCAACAATCCAAAGTGATGGTTAAACCAACAACACATATGCAACAAGATTCATATAATTGCATACAAAAATACGTAAGTTAAACCACATACATTGCTAGAGCAACTGGAACAGTCCAACTACATTAAAAACATATGCATGAACATGTGTTGGCTCTTATTATATAAATAAGTGTAAGTTCCAATCATAAAATACATCCATATAAACTTGCTAGCCCCAATAGTGGAACATTACAGCCACATCTACCTGCTCCTCTAAAGAGATGAACTAGCTCCATGTAATGGAGAAGCTAAGGCACATTACAATATTGTTCAAGCTCTTTCCAATATAGTCTTATCAGAAGCTTGGCTAGCAAAAATCCTATACAATGAGTTACAAGGGACTATTTATAGCAAAGGGTGTGTGACCCTTAACATTCTCCTTTGTGACCATTCAACTACCCTCATGACTCTTCACCTACTCTATGACTATTACATCCACTATTGACACTTGACTTACACAAGACATGACATAACATTACAATGCACATGTACCCATGTGAAAAAAAACGGCTCGAGCAAGCCAAAATAGATATCACTTTGACTTAGACAACTATAGACATCCAACTGGTCGACATCCTCATGTTGATCAATAGTCACATAATGATGCCAAGATCTGCAGTCCTTGATAGTGTCCGTGTGTTCCACTGTGACATCTATCTAAAACCTGAACCTTGCCTCCATAACATCCAGGTACACTGCTCGGGCTCCTCTATCCAACTCATCTGAAAGCATGCACATCATTGTCTTCAATGTCATCGGACCAACAACGTACTTGCGCATGATGTTTGCACTGATAGGCAAGTCTGGGCTAGTGGCGATGTGCATCAACTCATCGAAGTACAAGTCAAACTCTAGTCAGACCTAGTTCTTGGCCTTCACTTGGGTGAGAGTTCTAAGTGATGGGATCACATGTCTGAGCACCACAACATCCATGCTCTTGAATACTTATGCATGGGAAGCCTATATGCTAATGATGAGTTGCGGTAGGTCCTCATAGTTATAGATCTGACTCCAGATACATGCTTGCAGCTCAACCCAAATGGCCCTCATCATCTTTGGTAAGTGAAGTGGGGATGCCTTGTACTTCATCATCCATGTTTGCATGTTATCAACAACAACATGCATGTTCATCAAGATGCGTGCTCTTCTAGTACATCGTTGCTACCATCCGTTGAGATGGATGAGTTCCTTATGCACGGTACCAAACTTGGATTACAATGCTCACATAGCTATATCAAGGGATAATACTTCATCTAGTATTTCCTTCTTGACTTCAACTCATGCGGACATTGTCACCAAGTCTCCTCCTTGCGTGGCCACCTGTAGCTCCTTCGCCATTCGCTTATTCTCAGCTATCAGAAAGCAAACAATTGAGCTAGTGTCTTTGGAAAACACTCTGGTTACATCAGCCAAGTAAACTGGATGCTTGTGAACATCAGTCACTATCACTTGCTCCTCAACTTGTGCAGAAGATGTTTGATCCTCTGAAGTTGGTACTCTATGAGGCTACACAAATCTGTGATGAGATTCATCAAAAGTGATGTTCTGCATCTCTCCTTCTAGTTGACCACTAAGGACCTCAGTGCCTTCTTGGTCATCCGATACATTCTCGTCATCTTGATGCATTGAAGTGGGTGAGTTGACCTATTTGTGGTGAGGCATGAGGTTGGTGTCTTGTTCCAACTCCTACTGCTCCATGTTTTCATCCAACTATTGAAGTGCTTGTTTTATCTAATGAGCGAAGTCTCGCTCCTATGATGGTTCACCCTGTTCACCTAATTCCAGCTATTAAGATGAATCAAATACTTGTACAGGAGTCGCTTCGTCTATCTGCACATGTTGTGCCCCCTATTGTATATATTGTTGTTGTGCTTCCCTCTCCTATTTGTGCATCTCTTTCTCTTTTAAAATTTTCTCCCATGGCTCATGCAACTCCTCCTTTGCTTCATCTATTATCTTCTTATCCCTCTTCCTTCACGTGATTCTCTTGTTTTGATGCTTCCTGTTTTCCTAAATAGCCATATCTACTTGTTCTACAAGTGGATCTTCTCAAAACTTGCAACTTTTCTCCTCCTCCATGCGATCGACAATCTTCCTCTTCCCTTTGTCGCACACAAGTATGCTTAGCTCTACTGCCTCTACTGTTGTTGTTGCTACCGCTGGTTCTCTCTATGATGTTGCTTCATGTTTCTTCATTAACCACTCCATAGTGAAGCCGACTTGTTCATTAGGTTGGAGGAATTGTAGAAATACCTCCATGAGTCCTCTTCAGCCCAATGAAATGCCCCATGGATCTAGTTGATCTGAATTCTTGTGCAGTGATCATTGACAATGAAATGTGGTTCATACAGATTGAAGCTTTGGAGATCGAGTAGGTACTTCTTCATCTGTTCTTCTTCAACATCCACTTGCTCGATACTTTGGATCTCATAAAACCCAATCCGCAATGGAAGAGCGAGCCAAGGTATCTTCTTATTCTGTTGCAATCTAGCTGTCAATCCTGCTAAGATGTGATATGCTACTACCTACATGACAAGTGAGTCCAAGGCAAACTTGGGCAGAACATGTGGAGGCTTCTACACGCTAAACATTCGGATGAAAGTGTCGGATGGTGAGGCATACTAATCTGCAATGCCTAACAATGCCTCCATTACTTCATTTGACATGCAAGGTGGATCCTGTTCGAATATCATCTTGTACACTAGGGTGAAAAACTAGTCAGACAACCATGTGATTATTCCTTTGAAGCTACATTTAGACAACAACTTGAAATTTGTGTTCACAATAGTCTCCACCGGTGACCATGCCCACTCTAATCTCGGGAACTCATGTTGGGCACAGACTGCATCTAGGACATAGGTGGACATGTAAATATATGCATGCATACCTTTGAATGACTGTTGAGCCTTCGTGATGTGCTCCTTCAGATGATGAGCCAGTATGTCTGACCAGTTACATGGTTTTCCTTATCTATCCAGTTGGTCCACTGCAATCCCCCAACTCTATGGAAAGGTTTCAGTGCTTGCTTGGCCACACAGTTGACATGCAAATACGACCAAGTATTGGTATACCTCCCTTATTATCTCTGTCTTGTAGATCTAGTTGCGTGTCATCCTGAATCGAGATAGCTCCTTTACACAATCTTTGAAAAGGTCTCTGGAGTTATCTCTCCTGTTGGGCAAACTGAATGGAGGACTTATGGTATTCATAGGCTCTGCCATCTAATACATCTCATCATAATCTCATTACCAGAAGGTTGCAACTTCGTCCCACTAACACTGCTCAAGGTCATCGTCTAGGGATCAGTGTGAGAGAGGATCCAGTGTATCATGTCCACACATGGGAACGCATGGTATTTGCATGGAATCTGGTACAAACCAAACTTGTGAATGCTCATGTACACCTAACAGTCTTCTAGGTCTTCCCCAAAAGTGCCTGTAAATGTTTCATTGACCTCTTGGCACTTCAGTTTCATGTCCTTGTCTAGATATAACTTTGTATCTTCATAGATCGACATACTAGAGTACACCTTCTCAACTTCTACTCCAGCTGCAATTCCATCAGTGTCCTATGATCTTGTTCTCTTGGAGGCCATTGAGATGGATGAAAACCTGAAATATATGGAAACAAGCAACATTCATTACAAGAAATATGTCAACGAAAATAACGCAAATTCTAGGGAATGACATAGCACATACCTGGGAAACTAATAAGCAAGATTGCCTAATTTCTTCTGGGAGGATAGGTGAATGGCTACTACAACTCCGTGAAATATAGTCTAGACTATCTAGGTGGTAGGACTAGCTACTGGATCTGTGAAATGCATAATCTAGACTGGTTGCTGGCTGTTGGGATTGTGCAATGCGCAATTCCAACTGAAGGATTGCAGGCTCAGGGACTGCATTACACAATTTCTTGGGCCAACCATAATTGTCCTCTAGAAATGTGTAAAACATTCCTATAGGCCAATGCTGGGTAGAAATGCACATTTCTAGAGAGGAAGGCAAAGCCTTCCTTCCCAGGATTGCGCAATGTAGCCTCAGTGAAGGCAGAGTCCAGGCCAAGGTTGGCCCGACTTGTCGATGGGAAACTGAAATAAAATAAGAATGTGAATGCATGGCAACAATAAGTGATATCAGAAGTGATTGACAATGGATGCAAAACATGAATGAAATATTTAGAAAATAGATCAACATGCATGTGGGTGAGGTGATTTGTCGGTTCGATGAGCGTTCGTGCAAAACAGTTTCATGCATGCGATATAAGTGAGATAGAAACAAAAACTAAAACAAAGCTATGACAAGCTAGTATACATGTAAATAATAGCAAGAGTTCAAAGAAATCAAACAAGCAACACTCACACAAGCGAATATACAAAAAGCAAAAAAATTGTTGAAAAAGACAAGATGAGGCCACTTACCCATGAATAGTTGAGTTTGATGTGTCAAAGAGTCCTGGATGTGTTATGGGATGCCAGAGCTCCAACATTGATGTGAATGAATGAGATTTGATGTGTCGAATAAATATGTTTGGTGTCATGACGCACATGCCACAAATCTAGGAAAAAGCGACATTCGGAGGGAAGTTTCTGGAACAACTTTGCATGTAACCCCCTGCTACTAAAAATAGCTCTCTAAATCATGGGATGCCTTTTGCATGTTTCCTCTTGCTATTCCAGGAAGAGAAATGGCATGGATGCATGCAAGTCAAGTTTACATGGTCCCGGGTAGAACTAGTCAACGAGACTACTCATGCATGTAGTTTCTCAACTGCTTAGGAAAAATGTGCATTTATGGCTGGGAGTTGGGCTGAATGTCCAGGATGTTTGCACAATTTCTAGGTATAGTAGTTAACTGCTACACATATTTGCACAAATTCTGGGCTGAGCAGCCCTACTGGGGAAGATTGTGCAATTCCTGCTAGGAGTGATGACTAGTGGGATTGCACAATCCTGGGGCCCAACAGGCTGCCAGATAAGATTACGTAATTTTTGGAGGGAAGGCTAGTTTCCCTCAACAAATGCACAATTTTCTAGGGGAAGCTGCTTAGCTTGTAGCTGGACCAAATCTGGGTGAACAACGTGTGAGGTGAATGGATCAAACAGTGATCAATAGGCTACCTTGAGTGTGTTCACATCAAAGATTCTAAGGCCAAACCCAGATTCTCATGTGTCATGGAAATTCATCATATGCCTTGTTCACCTAAGAACTACCTGTAACTCATCTTAGGGTACTCATGCGCAATCTCAACTCATCCCACTTAACAAGTTACCAAGACAAGGCTCATCGCATCCTAGCATGGTCTAAAACAATTAAGCAACACAATTTACATCTTGACATGTCGTAGCACTTGACATGTCTTAGTATTCCTTCGCACTATGTGGCATGAATTAACATCCCCTACATTCCTTGGCATGCTTTGACACTCCCTAGCACACCATGGCACTTCATAACATGACTTGGTAGTTTATCATACGTTGGCATTGCCTAGAATATAACCTTGTCACTCCCTCCGTAACACGCCTATAACTCATTGAAACTCCCTCTCACACACTCTTATTCATTCATTTACGTGGATTTTGACCTAGTGTGTCCTTATGTTTCCCTGACACCCCCTAACACTCAGTAGCTCACCCTAGCACCTAACACATCTTGGCCTACCATCCTAACACTCTAGTGTTCCTTGGCATTACATAGTATACCTTGCCACTCTATCCTTATCACACCCAGTGATTGCTAACACTCTTGGTCACAAAATCTTATTCATTCATTTCCATGCATTTTGACCTAGTTCTCTGATGTGTTTCCCTAGCACTCCCTATCACTCCTTGACACGTGTTACTACACCCTAGAAACTATGACATCTTGGCATGTAGCCCTAGCCTCTAGCATGCCTTGACACTTCCTAGCATACCTTGTCACTTTGTCCTTAGCACACCTGGAACTCGTTGAAACTTCTAATAAAAAACTATTATTTGTTCATTTCCATTCATTTTGACATAGTGCTCCCTTGTGTTTCCCTGGCACTCCCAGCTAACACTTCCTTGCACGTATTAGCACACCTTGGCCGCATGTCACCCTAGAACTCTAGCGTACCTTAGAATTGTCAATCATGCCTTGTAACTCCTCCTTAACATACTTGGAACTCACTGACACTCCATGGCACACACTCTTATTCCTTCATTTCCATGAATTATGACCTAGTGCTCCCTTGTGTTTCCCTAGCACTCCCTGGCACACATTAGCACACCATGGAAGTTGTCAAATCTTAGCAGGATTTCCTAGCACTCTATCGTCTATTGGCACTGCTTATCATACGTTGTCAATCCCTCCTTAGCACACTTATAACTTGTTAACACTCCCTATCACACACACACATTCATTCGTTTACATGCAATTGAAATTAGTCATCTCTTGTATTTCCTTGGTAATCCCTACCATGTGTTGGCACCACATCCTAGAACCTAACACACCTTGGAATGCCTTATCACTTGCCATTTCTTGACATGCCTAACATTCCTTGGAACTTTCTAACATGTGTTAGCACTTCCTGAAATTCCTTGCTCACCTTGGCGCTCCCTAGTTTTCATACCCTCATAGATAACATTACTTTCTTTGTGACTTGGGAACCCAACCAAGTCATTGAAAAAATAGTTTTGTGCCTAGAACAAGGTCTCCCTTTGTTTGAAATTGATTTTTCCATCCTCTTATCACAATCGTAGCCTTTCCTCCTACAAGTCCTAATTTGAAATTCTCCTAACACACTTCATCCATGGGACACATAGAATACAATGAGACTCCCTGGCATAATATCTTATTCATTCATTTCCATGCACTTTGACCTAGTTCTCCCTTGTGATTCCCTGACACTCCCAAACACTCCTCGACATATATTGACACTATTTGGCATATTTCAGCATGCCTTTTCATTCCTTGGCATTCCATGGAACTCATTAATTATCATGCCTTCATAACTACCATTATTTTATTTTAGACTTAGGAACCCAACCAAGTCCTGCCTCGACTATAACAACTTTACCAAGTTACATTTACTACAACTAGACTATGCCTTGTTCTCCTAATGGCCTATAACTCATCTTAGGCTTCTCATGTCCAATCTTAACTCATCCCACTTAACAAGTTACCAAGTTAAGGCTCACATCTTACCGTGCCCATAAAAAAACTAAGCAACATATTTTACACCTTCACATGCCATAACATCTAGCACATATAACAATCCATTGGCACTACATGGAACACATTATCATCCCCTACATTCCTTGGCATGATTTTTCACTCCCTAATAGACCCTACCATTCCCTAACTTGGCTTGACACTCTAGCATGCCTTGGAACTACCTAGTATATAACGTTGTCACTCCCTCCTTAACACAATTAGAACTTGCTGACACTCCCTATCACACACTCTTATCCATTCATTTCCATGAATTTTGAACTAGTTCTCCCTTGTGTTCTCATGGCACTCCGTGACACACATTGGTATACCCTAGGACTTGGCACATATTGGCATATCACCCTGGCACTGTAGCATTCCTTGGAACTACCTAGCATACCTTGTCACTCATTCCTTAGCACACCTAGAATTCACTAACAATCTTTGTCATGTGCTCTTATTCATTCATTTCCATGCATTTGAAACTAGTGCTCCCTTGTTTTTACCTGACACTCCATAACTCTCCCTGGCATGCATTGGCACACATTAGCACCTAACACATCTTGGCATGTATCCATGGCCTCTAGAATTCCTTACCACTACCTAGCATACATTGTCACTCCCTCCTTAGCACACCTTGAAATTACTCACACTTCCTATCACAAACTCTTAATCATTCATTTTCATGCATTATTTTCACCTAGTGTTCCCTTGTGTTCCCTTAACGCTCCCTAACAGTTCCTAGCACTATTTTGCACACCTTGGCACCTATCACATATTGGCTGCATGTCGCTCTAGCATGATAGAATGATTTAGCGTTGCTTAGCATACCATGTCACCCCCCTCTTACCACACCTGGAACTCATTAACACTCCCTGTCACACACTCTTATTCATTCATTTCCATTCATTTTTACCTAATGATCCCTTTTGTTTCCCTAGGACTCGCTAACAATCATCACACGTTTGCACAACTAAATACAATAATTTTCCTTAACAGTCAATCCAAAAACGCTTCTAGTGTCTAGCTAGTTACTTGTTCTTCACTAAGATATTAGGGTTAAGTTTATTGTATAGTGTTCAGTGTAAAAATATTACTCGGTGTTTTTATCGCATTAGTTGGAAGGTGGCTAAGCCACAAGCATGGCGGTAAGGTTCTTAAATCTTGGACTGTAAAACTAACCAACAAATATATGACTATAAGATCTTTGGGAAATTGTAGTTCTCTAAAGAGATTCATGGTAGTGATTTTCCCATTGCACTAGACCTGAGATCTAGATTGTTAATTAGATGAAGAGAAGTAGTATTTTGATGCATTAAATGTCGAATGTACTGTTCAAAAAAATGATGGAGGCTTACCTCTAACATCATAATTCATTTTGTTATCTTCATGGTGCAAACCCCACGATGTCCAAGTGTGACACACTCCTTGCAACTACACCCTTCAAGTAGTTACCCAGTGAATTCCTTGCCTTTGATTGCCCTCTTCTCATCTTGTTCACTCTTAGTTCCTTCTCCTTTACTCCCCTCTCACTATGCTCTTTTGCTTCCTATTCTCCTTATCCCAATTTCTCTTCTCTTTCTAATTCTCACTCCATCCTTCTAGTTAGTTAAGGCTTGGCGAATTGGATTTTCCCTTTCTTGCCATTTGGCCTCCCATTTTCTCTCCATCTATCATTTGACCTCTTCCTATGTATGTTCTAGAATAGACAAGGTGTGAGGGAGGAGAAAAATCCATTCATGTGTGCTAATAGGTTGAAAAATATCTCCATGCCCTCATTGACTGCATCAAGGCCTGTAAATATTATGCTTGTGAGTGTCTATGAGTCTCTTCTTAGGTCTTAGGTCAAATTATTTTTGCTCTTTCAACTATATCAGACGAGCTATATGCTATTTAACCCCCTGATTGATGGAGTTCCTTATACTTGTATCATGCCCCTCGTATAAACACATATCTATAGGTTGTTATGGTATATGTTGAACTTTGGTTATTATTCTCACCATGAAGTCATTGAGGTTCCATCTAACTCCCCCTAGTTAATATAAGGTTCATTGAGTTAGAAAAATGTACCATCAATAATTATAAGTGGTTACCTTAAGGAAGGACCATTGGTTGAAGAATCATTAATGGAGATTAGGTTGATGGTTAGGGTTTTGATTCAGTTAGACACTATTCACTATTATATTTGTGGGCATAGAGTAATTATGATCTTCCCCATGTACACAAGGATAACTGAGAAGTGTTTCCCATAATCATGCAAGTGGAACTTCAACATGTACATCAGGGTAACCACAAAATATTTATCATATTTATACAATGCAAGGCGATAGGAAAATATTTACAATATATACATGAATGTACTAAGATCGGGACCATTAGCATCATATCTGCATACCTACCACAAGACAAGGGTCATTACAACCCCTTAAAAATAACCATAAGGCCTTCCTCTTTTGCAGCTCGTTGACCACAAGGGTTTAATTGAAAAACACATAATTCCTTTAAATATTTGAAGGCTACGGCAACCACTTCAAGCCCTTGAACTTAAATATAATCAAATATTTTTAGTTTGTTACAATAATAGGTCCATTATGGGCACTCCTCATCTTAGAGTTGGGTAGAGAGGGAGAATAATTTATTGATTCCAACCTTGTAAATGAACAACTTTTCCTACTCATTGGTTGGACTCTCCACCACTAGCTGACACCACTAACACGCACCAAAAGTCCAAGACACCCATAAGATGTGCCACACGTCCAAGGGCTTAGACTACACCTCCATAAAATGTACCTTCAACTTTAGATGTCCCAAAACAGTAATATCCTAACCAAATATAGCCTATTTGTTATATTTTTGTAACTTTCTCCTTAACTAATAGTTGTTTTCAACTATTTAATCCACCTATGATATACTCTCTCTTGTCTTCACCCCCCTAGTATACAAGAACACTTATGTTTTTAATACAACCGAGGTAAGAGGGCAAGTTTCTTTCTTACACTTAAATGTTCTCAATACAACCAAGTTAAGAGCACGTATTTCCTTTTCAAATTCCAAAAGTATAACATGTCTATCTCTATAAACTAACAACAAAATAATTGCATAAAAAAGGTAAGCTTAAAATTGAATTAAAATTAGATTATTATTATTATGATAAATACACCAAATATGGAAAAAATGTTTTCAAACACAACCATAAAAAAAGTGTTAGTTTGTCAAATACAAATACAAACTAATTAAAGCATCCTAGATCCATCTTAACCCGAATCTATCAAGTGTCAAGAGGGATCCAACCTCATGATGTTCAAACCTGTTTTTTGGTGCTTGATAGATCCAGGTTAAGACGAATCTACATTGGTTATATAATGCTATATAATATCTATATTTGTATCTATGTGTCTCTTTCTTATTCCCTCTCTCTACCTCACCCCCAAACATACACTCTCTCTCTCCATATCTATCTATCTATCTCCCCCTTTCTACCTCTCTCTCTCCTATCCCCATCGCTCCGTTGTCACTCGCTCTCTCTCTCTACCTTTCTCCCTCTATGTCCTTCTTCTTACTTCCCTCTCTCCCCCCGCCAAATTGATCTCTCTCTCCTCTCTCTCAGTCCTCTCTCCCCCTTTCTCTCTCACCTCCCTCTGTTCCCCCATCACTCTCTCTCTCTCTCCCCCTCCATCTCTATGCCTCCCTCTCTCTCTCTCTCTTTCCCTTCTCTCGCTATCTTTATCCCCACCTATTCTCTATATTCCCTCCTCTCTTCTCTCCCTATCTCTATCCATCTATCCCTTGTCACTCCCTATCTCTCTCCACCTCTATCTCCCTATGCCTTAGTTATTTTCTCCCTCTCTCTCCCCCTCTTATTCTATCTCTCCCCCTCCAACTCCATATCTATGCTCCACACTCTCTTCTTCTCTCTCCCCCATCTCTCTCTCTTCCTACCTCCTCCTCTCCGTGTCCCTCCCCCCATCTCTCTCTCTCTCTCTCTCTCTCTCTCTCTCTCTCCATCTTTGTCACTATTTCCCTCCCCCTCTCTTCCCTTCACTTTGCTTGCTATCATCACTTGGATCCTTAGTTAATATAGATATATGTTGGTTCTTACTAATATTTGTATTAGATAAATTTCACATCTTTAAATATAAAAGTATTCTCATTTTTAATTTTATTAAAACCTAATTTAATTTATATGGGAATAATTTTAGTAGTCACGAGGATAGAGGATTTATATATATCTCATAATTAATTACAACCCTTTTCCTATTAACTTCAAATAAAAAATGTTATAAAATTAAATTAAACTAAAATATTTCTATTGTGAAATAAGTTATGGTTTTTGGGCATGAGGTATTGATAAGCCATGGTATTGTAACAAATAATCTTTACAAGTTAATAATATCCATGGTAAAGTGGGGATGAATATGGATGGTTACGAATCTTTTCATATTGTTATAAAATGTTTATATTGTGAAATAAGATATGTTCTTTTTGGCATGTGGTATTGATGAGCCATGGTATTAGCACATGCTATTGTAACAAACCCTATTCACAAGTTCATAATATCAATGACGAAGTGGGGGTGAATATCCATGATTAAAAATCATGTCATATTCTTATAAAATATTTTGATTCTGAAATAAGTTATGTTTTTTGGGTATGTGGTATTGATAAGCCATGGTATTGGCCCATGGTATTGTAACAAAGTCTATTTACAAGTTAATAATATCCAGGGTAAAGTGAGAATGAATATCCATGGTTAATAATATTTTCATATTGTTATAAAATATTTTGATTGTGAAATAAGTTATGTGTGGTATTGATAACCCATAGTATTGGCCCATGGTATCATAACAAAGCCAAATTTTTACAAGTTAATAATATCCACTGTAAAGTGAGGGGTGAATATCCATGGTTAAGAATCTTGTCATATTGTTATAAAATATTTTTATCGTAAAATAAGTTATGGTTTTTGGGCTTGACATATTGATAAGCCATTGTATTGGCTCATGGTATTGTAACAAAACCTATTCACAAGTTAACAAAAGAATCAAAATATAACAAAATAAATTTTATTAATTTTATTATTAATTGAGCCAACATTTAGATTTTTGCACTCATCCCCATACTTTTGACTTTTATTATTATTACTATTATTATTTAACTAAGCCTATATTTAGAATTGTTTACATACTTACATTACACCTACACATCTACTATATAAATATTGTATTTATTGTTTTTTAGGGAAGAAATTTTCAACATTTTATTATTTACGTTCTAAAACAAGTAGTATACTTTCATTTTTCATAAGGCAGAGAGAAAACAAGTAGCACATTTTTACTTTTCATAAGCAGGAGGGAAAATGAGATTAAAAAAAGTATATTTTCATTTTTCAAAGGGCGGGAGGGGAAACGAGATTAAAACAAGTATATTCTCACTTTTCATAGGGCAGAGGGAAAACAAATAACACATTTTCACTTTTCACAGGGCGGGAGGGAAAACGAGATTGAAGAGAGTTGTGAATTAAAGTTTTACTAGATCTTCAGTCCATTAATGGCACCCAAGTATGTTTCATTTCTAACCTCGATGCATTTCCACCCAAATTTTTAGTCTTCTTCCACATAGGGAGGAGTACAGACACCTTAGATCTCTAGGTCAAAATTCATTTTTTTTCATCCTTGCTGTTAATTTTATGCTTTAATCTCCATGCCACACTTTTTACTGTGTGCAGAGATGGTGTTGGCTTCTCATGACTTTGGGAGGCCATTTATCATAATAAAGAAGTAGAGGCAGAAGACCCAAATGAGAGGATTAGATGTTCAAATTATCTAACATTATGGTCACCAGGGATGTTATGAGAATACTACACACCTCACTGGACTCGAATGGAATAAAAATGACTGTCTAGAATCCCTGTGGTGATGTCATCATCAATAAGTTCCTATTCCTTTTATTGATTCCCTATTTCTGGATCAATGAAACCCCCCTTAAATTATGAAAATTGGTAGCATTTACTTTAAAACTTGTATGATTCATAACTAAAAATTACTTAAATTTTATGTAAATATTGAAATAAGACAATACTCTGTGATCTACTCACTCTTTCTCACAAACCCTAAGGCCCTCCAAGCTAGATGCTCTACATATGTTGATGCCTGCCTACTAAAGCTCTTAAAATTAGTGAATGCCTTCAGATGTCGTTTGGATCTTTGGACAGCTAATGTGCATTAAGGGCATTCCAACCCCTAGATTTGTATGTGCCATGCTCCATCAAGTTGGTTCCATTTATAGGTGCATGTCGGTTTTCGTTGTGGGTAGATCTTGACATAATCATTTTGGTTTGATTTAGACAAATTTCTATTTAAATTAGTTCTCTTATTTTATAGGAGATAAATTTTCAGGGCCTGCATGTCAAACATAGATACATGGTTTTGGTCCATGCATGTAACTTATGTGCACTTTGAGGATGTTGTACTTCAATTTACCACCAAAATTCACACAAAAACTGAACCCAAATTCACAAAAATTTACAAAGTAACTAAACTAAATAATTCACATAAAAACTAAACCCAAAGTCACACAAATTTATGAAGTAACTAAACAGAATAATACACACAAAAACTGAACCCAAATTTACACAAATTTACGAAGTAACTGAATTGAATTGTTTCTGTTATTAACTATTTACTATTGTCAGACATGAAACTATATATACATATATATATATATATATATATATATATATATATATATATATATATATCTTGATGGGCATTTCCGGACTATCTATATAAACAATTGATATTTCACTAGATAGACAATGGAGTTAGCAGCTTGAAGTTTTTTGTCACATTTTTATTTTAAAAGAGGGTCCTCTAGTTCTTATCTCAGTGTTCCTCTCAAGGTTCCTTATTTCCCTTCATGTTCACTTCCATCACTTACTTTGGCTATAATTTTTCTCAGCTGGGTTGTTTCTATGGTTTCATTGTTGTAGTAATTGTTCTCAACATCTCCGTAATGTTTGCATTTCTTCAATATATGCTTCTCCAATTCACATCCACTCCTCCACATACCATGTTTTTTCTCTTTTCGCAATGGGATTCTAGACATCATATTACAAGTTCTCATCCTGGAGCTGCTTCTCTCTCCTAAATCTCCTTTGTTGGATTTGCAACAAATGAGGGAGAAAAAATCTGCTTTGTTGGATTTTCCTCACTGCAGGTTCTTCCTGCTTTAATTCCAATTGATGGGTGCTAAAAAATGAAAAACCTATGGAAATGTACACCAATCTATTGTAGATAGATAAGAAATAAAATTTACTACCCATCTCAGTGGATGGTGTCAATCACAATGAATGTATTTCACCAAACAGGGGCCAACAATTTTCCACATGATGATTTTATCATTAAACTTGTATTATAACATTAAGGTAAATTGGTGAAATAATAGTGATGCTACTAAATTACATTCACTTTGAAGAAAAAATTGATCTTCATGCACGGGATTAAGAAAGGATAAACAAAAAGAAATACTTTGTTTCTCACAGAATAACAGGTTGCATGATTTCTTGTTTAGGCAGAGATTCCATGCGTGTTCTATTTCCAGGAGTTTACCCTTCTTGCTTCTTGGTGATTATTCCTTAACAATCTCCTTCATTATCAGTGGAGTGATCTTCCTCAATTACCCAGTGATATGCCTCAACTGATCCAATGATCTTCTTGCCCAATGATTGTGCTCAATTCCAGTTGTGGAGAATACATAAGCCCTCCATAGTAACATCATCAGACATGAGTACCAAATACATGACATTTCCATTCTCTAGCAGAACTTTGGAAGCAATTTCCCCTTCCATAAATGCTATAATTTGGCTTTTATTCAGAGATATGCCAAGGGAATAACCAACATTCAACTTCTACTTTCCTAGCCTTATATTTGTGATGGTGATGGCCTTGTTGGACTGACCACGGTATCTCTGAGTGGTTTTACACCAGCTCTACAAAGAGGGCTCTAGGGTCTTGCTGGCTTCCAAGGACCAAACAAAATCTCCCGCAATGGAATGTTGAGTAGGGTTGAATTTTCCATACCAAATGACATGAACATCCACAGTAGGACTATTGGTGAGTAGGGTACCATTGTGATAAGTTAAAACAAGGGGTTTTCATTCAACCAATATGGAGGAACATAGATCAATAAAAATAAGTAGACGTACAATAAACTTAAACCCTCCCATTTCAAAAATCAGAGAAACCCTACAAACCCTAGTGATGCTAAGTTTTACCTGAGAGACAAGAACGCCTAAACATTTTTCTCCCTCCTTTGTTGGATTTTCCTCAATGCAGGTTATTCCTACTTTAATACTAATTGATGGATGTTGGAAAACACAAAACCTACACAAATGCATACTAATCTACTGTAGGTAGATAAGAAATAAAATTTACTACCCATGTCATTGGATGGTGTCAATCACAATCAATGTACATCATTAAACAGAAGGCAAACAATTCCGCATGAGGATTTTATCATTGAACTTATATTATAACATTCAAGTAAATCGGTGAAATAACAGTCATTCTACTCAATTACATTCACTCTACAGAAGAAATTGATTGTTATGCACGACATTGAGAAAGGATGAGTAAGAAGAATTACTCTATTTCTCACAAAACAATGGGTTGCACAGTTTCTTGTTCAGGCATAGATTCCACGCTAGTTCTATTTCAGGAAATTACCCTTCTTGCTACTCAGTGATTATTCCTTAGTAATATCCTTCATTTTCATTGGAGTGATCTTCCTCAATTGCCTAGTGATATGCCTCAACTGCTCCAAGGATCTTCTTTCCCAATTATTGTGCTCGGTTGCATTTGTGGAAGTCACTGCCTTCTTCTCAAGAGAGTCAGTTGCTTCTCTTAATTTGTTTTCCTCAAGAATTATTCCACTTTAGCCAAGTGATTTCTGGTTTATGTTAAAATTTATTTCTCAATTATCTCTTCCTTTGCAATGAATGTCCTAATTATTCCTGGAGTTGTTTTATGTTTCATCATCCAGCAATATGTTTATGGAAAAAGCAAGATCCATGATGCCATGCCATTGCAACCTGTTATAGTTATGTTAATTCAGTATCTCTTTGTTTTTGTCTTATTTCTCCAATAGTAGCAATCCTTCATCTCAACTCCTCTTGTTTTTATTGTGGTTCCAGTGTAATGGGCAAATAAACTAAGTACACTATATATTGCCTTCCCTGCCAACTATTTTTATAAATTTTATGTTTAAATTGGGAGTCGGTGAAACTAAGAGTGATCTCTTGTGAGCTCATGTAAGTCACACAAGCAAAAATTGATGATTAAAAATGAACAAGATGCTGGAATTTAAAAATGTTTTTAGTGATGCAAGAACACCAATGGACTGGGGATGCTCATGCATCACTCATTCCAATGTCAAGCAAGTAATGCTTTTTTGAAAATATATTTTTAAGTTAAAATATATTTATCATGTGGTACCATTTGGTGCAATTATAATAGATTGAGTAGACAATGGTAAGTGATATTTCCATCTATTATATTTCCTATTTTAAGCAAAGTAACCATGGTCACGTTGAGTTAATTGTATCTTATTAGTTATTTTACCTTATAGATATGATTATATTTGTTAATGTAGGTTCACCAATTTAAAAAGAAGGCTTCAGAGGAAGACCTAAAATATGCTTTATTACATGGTTCCCAAGGTCTTCACTAACACATGATAAATCGAGGGGAAAAATTAATTATTGGTTATGGATCCAAGGTTAGCTGTTTATAATATTATATGAATAATCCAATAAATCAATTGGAGGTTTTAATGCTATTATAACAAGTTAAAGTGTGTTGTGTATAGGAATCAGGTGAAACATCTGGGAGTGAGCATGGGGAGGAGATACAAGCACATGATGATTTTCTTGTTGCATAAAATCATCCAATAGTCATTCTTGAACCTTGGCAAGAAACCATTGTTGAATTTCAAAGAATGGGAGACAAAAATAATGAGGAGGGTGTTCAATGTGATGAGAATTCCCACCCACAATTAATGTAGCACCTCCCAAAAAGAGGACAAAAAGGATTGATATGTGTTAAATTTTAATAACTTGAACGTGCATCACTCTAGCTTCTAAAGAGCGCACTAGGTTGTGAGTGTCCAAACATAAACTAATTATGTGTGCAAAAAAACAAATTTTGAAGATACTTTGTTTTTTTGATGAGTACTTACATATTATGGGCATCAGTAAGACTGTTGCAGGTCCTAACTTGTATTATTTGTTTGATTATGATCAATTTGATATGCTTATACTTGTGTTGTATGTAGATGACCTGGCCCTAAAAGTTAGTTAAAAAAACTCTATCCCATGGTGCAAGAAGAAACTGGCAAGTGAAGTTGACATGAAGGACATACACCTCATGTGTTATTTCTTGGTCTTGGACGTTTGGCTGAGTTGAAGTGAGGTGGTCCTCGAATAGGGGTAAGTAAGCAATTGATATTCTGAAGAAGTTTCAGATAATGGACAATCAACCATAAGCTACTTTTATGATACATATTTTGAAGTTATCAGTAGATTAAGATTCAAATTTGGTTGATTTGTCACCATACAAAAAGTATATAGGTTCCCTAACATATCTCGTAGAATTTAGCAATCAAATTGCTGTGTGCATGAGATCCCTTGTCTCACAAACAAGGGGGGCTCAGACACCAATTTAGTGTCCAGCTTGGCTGCTAATATATGGTTGAGCTGAGGTTGCTGCAATTATGCTCCATGGTTTGAGGTATGCGTGGTACTTAAAGGGCACACTAGCACAGTGCTTTGAGTTGTTGCATGCTTTAGAGGATTTTTACAGGGCCAGAGATGCAGGTGGCAGGAATAGTGATTCATGGTTTTGTTTCAGCTTGGGTTAAAATATAATATCTTTGTTAGGATGGAATACCCATGTGTGCAAGTTGAATAAGTCCCTTTCTAGGCTAAAGTAGCCTCCTATGCTTGGTACTCATGGATTTATGAGTACTTACAGATTATGGGCATCACTAAGACCGTTGCAGGTCCTAAATTTTGTTATTCGTTTGATTATGATAAATTTGATATGCTTATATTTGTGTTGTATGTAGATTACCTGGTCCTAACAGTTAGTTTAAAAAACTCTATCCCATGGTGCAATAAGAAACTGGCACCTCTGATTTCATAGAATGAATATTTACATATAAATTTGTTATAGGTATTCTATGGATGCATGCATTTACATTTGATCAGGTAATGATAGAGCCAGATGCTCCTAGTCTAAGAAAACCCAACATGCGGGAATGGGTTCACTGGTATAATAAATTCCTTCCCTTCTCCTTTCTTCAATTTATACAAACATGCAAGAATGGCTTCATTGGCATAATAAATTCCTACCCTTCTTCTCTCTTCAATTTACACAGAAAATACACTAAAAAACAATACACTGCAAAAAATTGGAAGAGAGACACTCTAATGGTAATAATATCTGGTTATTATTACCATGTCTGATATGCAAATCAAGGTTGCAGAGTTCATATCTCTAGTTTTAGTATCCTAATATGCATGCTTGAGCTTCATAGCCTCTGCAATCTTATCAAAGTTTCTAGTGCATATTAGACTATATAGGTCTAATTTTATTTGGTAGTGCTCACATTCAATTATAACTTGATGGTGTCTAAAGAATGGCACCAGTTTAAATCGTGTTGTGCCATTGTCCATATTCAATGAACTCACTGCCTTTGTCCATATTCAATGTACTCAATGCTGCCACAAAATGGCACATACATAGAAGCTGAGTCATTCCCATCCTCACATAGAGCTGCCAGCACTTCCTCTTCCTCCTTTTTCATTTGTACTATCACCACTTCATTGCATATTTGCCACACCATACTATTTAGTATTTTTATTTGGGCCAATACACTGTCCTAGTCATCCCAGCTGTATAGGCACCAAAAGATATGCTACTAGAAAGGATTAAAAGTAAAGTAGGATGCTACGGCCTTAATGTCTTTGCATGTAAAACACCATGTAATAAATATTTAGGTTTGCACATGGAGTTCATAGGTTCAAGGGTAAAACATTGAGATTTGTGTCCAGCCCTAATAGATTCAAGGTTGTTTGCTTCTGGACTGTAACACTATCTAAGAAACATTTTGTTTTCTCATTGACCCAGTTGATTCAAAGTTAAAATTAATATTATCTAATAAAGAGTTTGTTTTCAGCAAGAGATAATAGATTCAAGGTTAAAGCATTTAGGTCTGCACCTAGAGTTAATAACTTAATAGATCCATATTTAAGGTTAAGACATATTTTTTTTTGGCTTGGGAAACACTATCTAATAAATATTTAGTTCAAAATAATAGTCTTTGGAAAATGAAGTATGATTTAATAAATATTTTGAGTATTTTCAAAAACCTAGCAATCATATATTCACTTTTAAAACATTAAAATAACAGTTTTTGTCTTGTCAAAATACCATATAATTGGTACTAGAGAATAATAGATTCAAATTTTTGAATATGAGGTTTGCACATAGTTATTATTTTATTCTGGTTAAACAAAATAGATATGGTGAAAATGGATCTATTATTTATGGTAGTTCTTTAAATTTGGTATCTCAGTGAACTTTGCACCCAACTTAAAAATAGATTGATAAAGATGGATATAATGTTTCTTGGTATTGGTAATAGGAGTTTATTCATAGCTTTTCTTATAATTTAGTATCTCTTTGAGGTTTGTAGCTAGTTGATGGATAGATAGTAGTTCAGTTGGATCTACTCTAATTTTCATCTGGTTTAATACATCATGGATGGCTTTAAATCATCATGGATTTTTGTGGACTTTAATGGTTAAGAAAATTATATCACAATGTATTAGGTTAAGATGGTTTATTTATTTATTTTCTCCCGTCTTTTGCTTAAGTTGATATATTCTTTGAGATTAAGATGCTTTCTTAATAGGTTTGATGAAAATTAATGTATTCTAGTTTACTAGGTTAATATTTTTTGTTTTAGTAATTTTCTTTTTCTCATCATCTTAAAGATAACATGAAGTTAAGATGAATCATTTTAGGTCTAAACTTTTTTGGTTTTAGGTTTAGTTAAGATTAGTCTCTTCTAGCTTGTGAGGTTAATTTTTTTTGTTTTACTTTTTTAGTTTTTTCAATTGTTTTACTTTTTTAGTTGTTTTTACTTAAGGTGATAAACTCTTGAACCGAGATTTTTTTGTCAGTTTTTTTAAATACTAACTTTTAGGAATTGAGGTGTGATATTTTCGAGGATTAGATAGATTTATACTATATTTAGGTTAGATTAAATGGAACTAATATTCTTACGGATTAGATATATTTGTACATTCTTATGTTAGATTAAATGGAACTATGTTGGATTCTACTAGGTTATTTATAGTTGTTTTAAGATAATAATCAATAAGTTGAATAAATAATAATTTTTGTTTTTGTATTGGTGATCTCACTCAGGATAGTGACTGATATTCCTGCAACCACAGATGCAGCTTAAGGCTAGCAAGCCTTTTAACTTGGTGGAATGTGTGGAATACATAGTACGTGGCCTTCATTCCTTCTATTTTTAACAGTTCAAATTGCTGTTTAATTTCATTATTTTATCTAAGTGGTTGAGTTTACAAGTTTTTACAGGGCATGAAATAGATATGTTGTGATTTGTGACATGATGTACTTTCTATCCCGTTAACTATTTTGGTCATCTTTTTTTTTGCATGCTTTGTAATAATAAGTACTTTTCCTGACTATCAGCGGAAATCATGAAGTTTGATGCGTGCAAAGGAGTATGCTTCTGGATACCCTTGCAAAAGAATTGGCTCCAGGAATGATTAGATTCAATGCTAAAATTGTTTCCATTCAACAGTCTACAAATTCTTCTTTAACTATAGTAAAACTGGGAGATGGAACACTTATCAAAGCTAAGTTAGCATCTTAAATCCAAACTTCTAACTCCCATTTGAAGTAGTAAAACTTGGGCGTAATTCTGACAAATTACCTGGCAGTTACGCTACAATAAGCCTTCTGAAGCTGAAGCAGAATAATTACATATCCTTGGAATGTAACAATGTAATAGAGTGTTGAGCCCCTCTAGAGACATCCTTCTATAGACTTTGATTCTCAAATGATATTTGACGCATCCCTGTTCTCCTATGTTTTTTACATGTTTTCTATGGAATGGGGATGAGAATAGGAATGCCACAAATATCATTTGACGCATCTCCAATTTTGTGGGAACTGCTCATTGGATGTCACTGGGACATCCCCAACATGAAGGGACCATTCTTAGGATATTCCTAGCAAGAAAGGCACTAGTCTGTCGTTCCTGAAATTTGGTTCTATGTTGGAGCCATTGGTGAAATTCATTTGCTTGCCAATTCTTGCTGGAAGATAGAGTCATTAACCTTTGGCCCATTACAATGTCAACCTGCAAAGATAATTAAAGCATTGGATAAAGATGCACCCTTTATACTACAACAAACCTTTCATAGGTTGTTTGAGACAAATAAAATGCAAGCTGAGTTGAGTACACTGTTATATATCCATAAATAGAAGTTCCTCCTCAATTGTACATTATATATATTATAACCACTGACATAATAATGGCATGATCTCGTAAGAAGCCTTCATTAACTAAATTACATTATGTTATAGAATTGTCTTGATTTACTATCGAGTACTCACATGTCTGTTTAAGGTTAAAAAATTAGTAAACTGCATTCAAATGCATGCTAGTCACATTATTTCCTACTGGACAATTATATTGCAGATAAGTAGGCATTGTGCTACTGGACAATTTTTCAACTTATGAATAATTATAGGTAACCAAAAAAATTGGTTTCTCTGGTAGAGAACTATTTAGCAGAAAATGAAAATAGATTGCTAGTCTTTTCTTTCATCTAGAACTAACATCCTTTGAGTTTTCTTCGATCTTCAAGACAAACTATTTCCACTATTCAAACTTAAATAGATATAAGGTAGTGGGTAGGCAATATTTAGCTGGCCAGATGTTGTAGGGAAAAGTATCCGACTCGGATGACCCTAACCCACTCTAAGGGTGATAGTTCCTTAGCAACAACTGTAAAACAAACTACTGAAGGTTTACTTCTTTATGAAAGCAAAAGAGGATAGAGAGAGCACTAACCGTTGCCTTGCGCTTAATGTTGAATCCAAACACTCCTCTTTGGCCGCTTGCTCCTAGCTCTTTGTCCTTCTGCTCGCCCAGCTACAATGAGATCCTGCACAATGACAAAGAAGGAAACTACAAGAGGCATGCAATCATAACTGGTTCATGGATTAGTGTAAACCAAACATGCAATCATCACAATATATAATTGAACAAAAGCACATAGAAGAACCTCAATAGCTTTTATTAATGAAGAAATAAAGGTTCTGAGAGGATTACAACCATTGCAGGCTCCAACCCAGCAACACCTCCCAGCAGAAAGAATCGCTCTTCTTCACCTCTCTCAAACAATCACCCAATAACTCAAGAATGAAACCAACAACATATCATTACTTTGCACAAAATTCCAGCCCCCCTGAGCTCATAGGAGAGAGCTCAATATATAGATGAATTGAGAAAGGATGAGTTAGCTTGCAACTGATGTGTAGCTACCTTGTGTCCTCTCTCTCTTCAGTTAATCTTTAGTTGATCTTCAGTTCTTGAGTCCACTTGGTGAACCTTGCTTCCACTTGGAGAAACAAAGCCTCTGACTCATCACAAGGCGAAATACCTGATCCAAGTGTCATTTTTGGAAGATTCCAAAGCTATGACTCACTCTGCCACATGTCCAAACTCGCCCAACGCAGGTGGGCTTTGTTCTGCCTGCTTTGCAACGCAGGTACGCCATGGAGCAGTTGTGTTTCAGCGCAGAAACCCAGTGGAGCACCTACTTTGATTTCAAGATTGCTTGTTTTTGAGTGTTTTCAGGTGGAGAACTGATCTGAGAGCTGTTGGTTTGCTGACCTTGTTCCTCTAGGGGCAGGAACATCATGTTTAGGGAACTTTGGATCCCTTGGATTATTGACAATTCATGCTTGTTGCTGTAAGGCACAAAATTGTCTATAACAGATGCCCCCTAAAGTATGAGGTTGTTTATCGGGTGAAATGATTTATTGAGAGGATCCGAAGTTCATTCGATCTTCTGAGAAGTGTCCTGTAATAAGATACAATACAATACATTATTTTTCATACATTTTTCATGATCTAGCTGAGGCGGGCATTCCCATGCTCAGCTTTATAAATACATTTTGGTACATAGAGCAGACGATCGTCTGATGCTAGACTAATAATTCTCTGCCGAATTTATCATCCTTTGAAAAGGATGATCATCTGCTGCAATGCTGTACATATCAAATGTCTTTATGTCCTGAATATATATCGCAGCCCGATGGATGAAACTAGATCCGGGGTCTTCAATCTCTTCCGATCTTCACTCGATGTACAAGTCGATCCATGTGAGGATTTCTTGAAGTCGAACATGGAAAGACATCGCTTGATTACCGGTCAATAATGTAAACCGTTAACAAGCGCGAGAGGAATCACCGATAAGGATGATGACCCTCAAGGTACGGCAGTACAATCTACATGATGGGAATAAAGGACTTGGCGTCGACCACCATGCAAAATCTTCTGGTCGAAGGCCATTGATGTATACCTGTCGCCAGAAGTGAGAAACTTGCCATTGAGGCATGCAAGCTTCAAAGTACTGAGGGGGGTGTTCCTAGATCAACTCCTTGGATAATGAGCTGATGTCGACAAGGAGCGATCCGTCAAAGGAGGGCCTTAATGAATCCCACATCAGTGACACGGAACGGAGCTAGCGATTATGATGAGGTGACAACAAACTGTGATGTATGATTCAGGGTGGCGGTCATGAAGTGGATGAAGGATAATGTATGGTAGTGGGTGGACAGAACCACATCTCTTGAACATATAACGACACTGATGTGATGGATTGGTAGCATTACCCCAATTGTGGATGGTGTGGCGAGGACCATGATTCTGCGATCGGTGAATGAAACAACCCAACCCGAAGCGGACGGAGGACAAAGTGTCATGTTCAAGAGCGACTTGCTACCATTAATACTGTGAGGTTCTCCCAATTTTTCCCCAGTCATTGCTGACCAATACCTCTTTATTTTTGTCAAGCTTGAGGAGGATAACATATGCTAGTTCTATAACCTGCCCTTCGGGCAAGCCCATCGCTATGTTTTAACGAGCCTAGCGATAGGGAAACTCGTTCTCATTTAAAGACAAGTTTGTCGCTATTTAATCATTTTAACGAGTCTAACGACAAGGAAAACTCGGTCCTTTTCATTTTTAGAGAGTCTGAAAAGGTACGAAAAGTTAACTCCAAAATTCCTTTTTCGTCATCTAATCACTTAAGTCCGAAAAAGTATAAAACAATACAGAAGGGATGAATTTTCGGTTGCTTTAACGAGCCGAACAAAACAAGCGCTCGATCTTTTTGTGCAATAATCCCTCAGGTCCAAAAAGATTAAAATCTAAAGGAGGGATAGCTTTCCGGTCGCTTTAACGAGCTGGAAGGCCAAAACTCGGCAAACTTTTCATATTTTACGAGTCAGTGAAAAGAGCTCAAAGAAGACTCGTCTTTTGAGGAACGAGTGATGAACAAGGATAGCAGCAGATTCCAGGTACAGGTTGGAACTTTCCAATCACGGCAGTGTCACAAGGATGGCTAAGTGAAATCACTCTTCGCAGCTATTCCTCAAAATGGGTAAACAAACATATGGAGGTGAACGATTGGCCAAATGAACGGATGGAGGTGATGGCATATAAACACGACCAAGGGCTTTTAATATGGCTTTCAAAGGTTACATTTCTCGAGGTTGTTTACCGGTTCATTTTTTATGCGTGAGCTTGAACTGCTAGGGAAAGATTGCTCACAATTTACGTTTATTTTTTAACGAGCATGAACTTCTGCACAAAAACTGCTCGAATCTTGCGTTTATTTTTTAACGAGCATGAACACTGCTAAAACTGCTCGATTTATACCAGTCTTAATACAAGGAATGCTTTAGGTGAGGTAATCTTATTTAAGGAGCGATACCTCATTAATTACTCCAATTTGGCAGGTTTTAACTTTTGCCCTTCATCCTTTCTTTATGCAAGCTAGAAACGGCTAATCCTACGAGTTTAACGGGTTAGACCTACAGGTTTAAAGGGAGGACCTAAAAATTTAAAAAATAAATAGTCGTCCCATGCTTGCACTCCAAAAGGTTTGCATGCCCCCAGGTATAAAGTATAATTTCGAGATTCTGCCATCTCTTACTTATTATCCGAAAAATGGTTTTGTTTGCTGCCACAAACTAAACTCTCTTTTCGGCGATGTCTATCATTAGGTTGCTAAGGATGGTGACCACTTGTTGTAGCAATTTCATCTCTTTCTTTGAAGACTGCCCCTACTTATCCTTCAAAACAGCTTGTTTTAATGGGTGAGGCTTGACATTCAAAGATGGTGGCTTCTTGCTGCCACAAATAGACCCCCTCCTTAGGAGAGCCCACTTCTTTAGACAAAGGGAGCGACCGCTTCGCTCACATAATTTTGACAAAAGAATTTTACCCTAGAACAACCCTCTCTTCCTCTGCCGGACGGGGTACGGACTAGTCCATTCTTCTGCGGAAATTAACTTTATACCTAAGGTTTTCTCTGCCCGAGGCAGGCCAGGGTGCATACCCCCTGGGTCCCAGTTCTTTCTTTCCGAATTACTCGCATTCATCGGGAAGTGAGGCGGTGGCATTCCTTGAGTGAATAAACCGTTAAGGGATGGTATTTGACTATTTGCAATGCGTGATCCTAGAAATGAAAGTTGGTCTACGAGCTGGACCATTCTTCCTTCGTGCGGAAAACACATGACTCTAAAGAGTGAGGACACTATTGCCTCCATGCAATATATATAGTCTCGTCCAAGGAGTAAGTTATATGCCAAGGGTCCCTGGACGACCATGATGTTCATGCGAACTGACTTCCCTTTCAATGTAAGCGGAACATTGGGGAGAATCCCTAACGGGTGACTGGTTCCTTTATCAAAACCTGATAGATTTCTCATCTCAGGTAAAAGCGCCGGGCAACCCAGTGCTTTCCAAGCAATAGAGGAAAGGATACTCACAGATGCCCCTTCATCAATGATAGTTCCAGCCATCACCATTCTGTAGATTTGGACTATGATTCTGAATGGGATACTGGCTGGTAACCGGGGTCTGCCTAGTTGATTCCAATCAAAGGATAAAACTAGGTTGCTTGGTGGTGGGACCGAATATACGGCCGGATACGACCCTGACGATGTTCCTTCCTGCGATAAAGGAATGGGCGCATTGCCCTGATGCTCATCAGAGTCTGTGTTAATGAAAAGAATATGGATGGTGTCATCCTTATCCTCTTCAGTGAGGGTGTCATTTGAAGATGGGTCTTCAATGACGGAGTCATTGGATGATGAAACCCCTGAAGGAAGAACCGGGTCAACTGCCGTTTCGACCTTTAGACTTTCGTCTGGTCTGGATTCAGTAGGCTCATTCTCAATGACCGACACTTCAGCTGACCACTTGGGCGGGTCAGCTGGATTTTCAACTATCGAGGGATTAGGCGCGAGTTTTTGGTATCCAGGAGGAAGTCGTAATGGCGAAACCGGGCGATCTTCCAAAACTCTCTTTGCCTCATCTAAGAATGGACATCTGTGGATGGCATGCTCGCCTTCACACAATATACAGGGTGATCTTGGTCTCCCTCTTCGTCCTTCACTCTCGCTAGTTGACGGATTGCAATCAACATGACTGCCAGAGGTTGATGCTACCGGATTGTGCAATCTTGGGGACCAGTCCCTTAGTATCCGGGGAATACAAGGACAATCACGATGGAAGTGGGCCCCTTCGCAAATGACACATGGCGATTTAGGCCCGGTCGGTGCAGTGTGTGGGTTTTTGTCAGCTGTCTTTTGCTTGCCCCCAGTCGCCTTCGCCATAGGCTCCTTCTGCTTCTTTTCTCTCTTCTTCCTTTCCTTCTTCTCCTTGGGAGGCTGACTTTTGCTAGTTCTACCTCGCGAAGATGAAGGATCAGAGGAAGTATTGTAAGAAGTGGAAGGCTGGTGGGTAGTCCTAGACTGGTCTGACTGTTGATTCGACTGCTCAGGATTAGTGGCGATCTGGACTACATTAGTTGAAAAGAGCCATACAGGTAGGCCAATTGTCAATCCTGGAAGTGACAATGTTGCCATATGAGGCGCACCAACATCTCCCCAAGAGGAGAAGGGATTTGGACTTCCGCCAAGGTTGCCTCCTTGGTTGGTGGGCTCCATACTTTTCAACTGAAAGATCAACGTGGGAATAACATGTGATTTTGTTCCGCTTAAAATAAATTTTATTAATGACGCTTTTAGACACAAACTTGCTTTTTCATGTTTTAAGAGTCGAGAAAAATCTAAAGATGACTCTAGTCGCCTTCGATGTTTTAACGAGCCCGAAGTGACAAATGCTCAGATGGACTTTTTCAGTTATAGAGTTTGAAAAAGGCCAAAAGAAACTGCTCTGGAGTTCTAGGCAGAGGGTGTGCCAAACTTTTCGCGAAACCACAGAATACGTTTTACGGTACGGGTGGTCGATCTTCGTGAATGCTGTGTTCACTGCATCGCGATCAGTAGGGCGGTCGACACGGCTTCCTATGGATAAAGGATAATTGCCTATAGGGGTCTCCCAATATATACGCGACGGTACGTGGGAGCACAAGTCCGTATTAGTGCCACCGACTCTCAGGAGGAATCACCCACCTTCGTAGAGATCGACAGTCACTATGTTTAACGACGCCGGAACACGTCTCTACCTAGACCTCTAGATGTTTGCGTTATGTTACAAAGTGTTGTTATGTAAATTGGATTTATTTTAATGTTGATCTTGCTTATCAGTTTGCCTTTAAGGATCACCACGAGATGTATATAACAAATTCCTGAATGCAGTCTAAGATGAGAAGCAAACTTTTCAATCTTTCAACTTTGAAAACCTTAACTACTGAGAGAAAAGAAAGGAAAATCTTTTCACACAGATCATAGAGCACACACTAAAATGCAAAATTTTCCTAAATCGTCAAGCACACAGTCAAATGCAAAATGCACAATGCATGTATTTTCTTTTCCCTTTCTTAATGTGGATGGATACAAAAAGAAAGTGGTTATATAACTTTGATTTCGTTTTAAAGCGAAAGTAAACAAGCTTGTCCAAAATCAAAAGACACCTTAAGATTCACTTGCTTAATCACTGGAAATACATGAAATCAAACCAAACTAACGAAAGTAAAATGACTAATCAGCTATGGACAGCAAACAAGCTAACTCTTTAGACCAGCAAAACGCCTAACACAGGTTCAGATCTAAGAGGCCAAAAGCATGACTAGTTTACTTTTCGTTATGGGAAATTGTAAATGAGAAAGAAATACAAAGAACAAGTACAATTTCGTTATATAACAGAGGCAGAATAATGGCAAGTAATATTGGTTTCAAAACAGGCACAAGACTGACACCTAGCAGCAAAACTAAGTGAAAACAGGCAAGAGAAAGGAGGAAACCCCAAATGCCCTAAGCAAATTTGGGTCAACACAGGCTCTGCACAGTCAAACTGGCTCTCAGCGCAGGTAGCTAGTTCGGGACCTGCGTTGCAAAGCAGGTAGCCCGTGTACTACCTGCTTTGGAAAACGAGAGTTGCGTTTTCACAGTCTCCAGGTCACAATTTTCTCAAAAATGCACGGTTTTTGCTCAAATCAGAAGCATTCAGTCAAGCATACTCAAAGGGATGATTTAGAAGGTGCAAAGCTATCACTAAGAGCTTACAAGGATCTTTGTAGATCAGCTCTTCAAATCATGAATCTGCTGAGAAAATGAGCAAGAGTAGCTGCCCCTCTACTTCGCTTTTGATATAGTCAAAAGCTTTTCGATTTGGTACTCTTTTCTTCAGGAAATGAATAGCAAAGATACTACAAACACAATCAAACGGATACGATCCCCAGTATGGTCGCCAGTTTGTTGTAGGGAAAAGTATCCGACTCGGATGACCCTAACCCACTCTAAGGGTGACAGTTCCTTAGCAACAACTGTAAAACAAACTATTGAAGGTTTACTTCTTTATGAAAGCAAAAGAGGATAGAGAGAGCACTAACCGTTGCCTTGCGCTTAATGTCGAATCCAAACTCTCCTCTTTGGCCGCTTGCTCCTAGCTCTTTGTCCTTCTGCTCGCCTAGCTACAATGAGATCCTGCACAATGACAAAGAAGGAAACTACAAGAGGCATGCAATCATAACTGGTTCATGGATTAGTGTAAACCAAACATGCAATCATCACAATATATAATTGAACAAAAGCACATAGAAGAACCTCAATAGCTTTTATTAATGAAGAAATAAAGGTTCTGAGAGGATTACAACCATTGCAGGCTCCAACCCAGCAACACCTCCCAGCAGAAAGAATCGCTCTTCTTCACCTCTCTCAAACAATCACCCAATAACTCAAGAATGAAACCAACAGCATATCATTACTTTGCACAAAATTCCAGCCCCCCTGAGCTCATAGGAGAGAGCTCAATATATAGATGAATTGAGAAAGGATGAGTCAGCTTGCAACTGATGTGTAGCTGCCTTGTGTCCTCTCTCTCTTTAGTTAATCTTTAGTTGATCTTCAGTTCTTGAGTCCACTTGGTGAACCTTGCTTCCACTTGGAGAAACAAAGCCTCTGACTCATCACAAGGCGAAATACCTGATCCAAGTGTCATTTTTGGAAGATTCCAAAGCTATGACTCACTCTGCCACATGTCCAAACTCGCCCAACGCAGGTGGGCTTTGTTCTGCCTGCTTTGCAACGCATGTACACCATGGAGCAATTGTGTTTCAGCGCAGAAACCCAGTGGAGCAC
Organism: Pinus tabuliformis; assembly: GCA_031772625.1. NCBI lineage: Eukaryota > Viridiplantae > Streptophyta > Pinopsida > Pinales > Pinaceae > Pinus > Pinus tabuliformis. Next base: position 849,773,044 of record CM062818.1, on the reverse strand, counting down.
CTGCTTTGATTTCAGGATTGCTTGTTTTTGAGTGTTTTCAGGTGGAGAACTGATCTGAGAGTTGTTGGTTTGCTGACCTTGTTCCTCTAGGGGCAGGAACATCATGTTTAGGGAACTTTGGATCCCTTGGATTATTGACAATTCATGCTTGTTGCTGTAAGGCACAAAATTGTCTATAACACCAGAGGCCAAGACTACTTTATGTAACCCAAATTATAATTGTGAACAACTATAGCTCGTATTGAAACACTTTCATATAGGCAATGAAGCACATAAAATTCCATCATAAGTTGCACATGTACATAATCAAAATGTTTGCTATTAAATAATTTAAGAATCAATACACATTTTAGCCTAGGATACCATGACCATATACAACAACGAGAATATAAAAATTATTTCCCAACTTAATATTCAACCTTAGTTTGATTTTCTTGTTTATAATCCAGGAAACCATGGTAAGAAGGCATGTAGATCCTGAGGAAGAGCTCAGAATGATGACTTAAGAAGTCCGTGGTTATGTGGAAGTTGTTCTGAATAGTCTTTCTACAAATGTTCCCAAAGTAAGACATCCATGTGGATGAGCACAAAATACAACCATACAGAATCTCAGTGTTTATTCAGTCCATGGCACTTGAATTGATCATTTGATGATTTGTAGGTTGTGGTGCTTTGTCAAGTTGAGAAAGACAAGGATGAAATGCTGACCCAACTTTATAGCTCAGTCAAGTAAGGCTTAATGACAAAATGTGGTTAAGGTACATCAATAATTAGTTTGATTATTTTCCCATATCTATATTCTGCCAGAATGATTTTGATTTTCACTTGAAATCAGGTCTCTTGGGACTTTAGAAAAGTAGTGTTTTTTGTCATCCTCTGCAGGTGTAGTGTACACTCGTTGATTGGAGCACTGTACATTTGAGCTTTTGGGGCGCCTTTTCAACTTTTTTTTAAAAAAGGCCCTACATGGATTTAAACATGGATCGATCCCAAGAGAAATTTTGACTTATCAATTCTATTTTCCCATGTTGATATGTATGTAGTGTGTGCTTAGTACCAACACCTTTTAACGTCAATATCAATGACAATGGAGAAACTATGAGCCCTTTTTTGGTTCCTTTTCATCAACACTCTATTTTACTCGTTTATGTCTCTTTATTTTGAATTTTAATTTAATTTAATTTTGAATTTATAGATAGACTGTGTTATTGGTTGTTTTGATCAATACTGGTTTGCTTTTCCTCCTCCTGTTGACAGTTTCCTCATTGAATTGGCGAGGGTTCTGTATCTTTCCACTTATATTTATTTGAATTTTAGTTTAGTTTAATTTTGAATTTATAGACAGACTCTGTTATTGGTTGTTTTGATCAATATTGGTTCGCTTTTCCTGTTTCTATTGGAATTTTCCTGATTGAATTGGCGAGGGTTCCATGTTTTTCCACTTCTCTTTATTTGTTTCCTTCTTATTTACTGATTGGGATTTTGTTTGTTTCAATATTCATGGGAAATGTGAAGTTATCATGTTTGATGTTACTACACGATTGACTTACAAGAATGTCCCAACGTGGCACAGAGATATTTGCAGGTATCTCTTTTGCAGAGGGATTGGATCTCTAAGTAGAAATGAAGGTTCCTTGATTGTGTGGTAGCACAACTGCCTGAACAGATTTGCTAAATATCTTTGTGAATTTCAGGGCATGTGAGAACATTCCTTTTGTTCTTTGTGGAAACAAGGTTGATGTGAAGAATAGGCAAGTGAAGGCTAAGCAAGTTGCTTTTCATAGAAAGAATAATCTTCAGTCCTATGAGATATCTGCAAAAAGTAACTACAACTTTGAGAAGCCATTCCTCTACTTGGCACGAAAGCTCTCAAGGTGAGCCTTTAATCTAATTTCCTGATGCTCCCTATTATGAATGTTATATTAAAAAATTTGCGTTGATTCTATAATGGGTTATCTTTTTAGGGATCCAAACATTCATTTTGTGGAGTCACCTGCTCTTGCTCCTCCTGAGGTTCAGATACACCTTGCAACCCAGCAACAATAAGTGGAATGCTATTTTCTTATTATTTTTTGTTAACTTTTATTGAAATAATTTGTTCCATTTCTAAAACATTGAAACTTTGGCTTACAATCTTTTATGTTCTCAAGTACGAGGTAGAACTTGTAGCAGCTGCGACCCAACTCCTTCCAGATGACGATGATGATGCTTTTGAATAGCTTTGTTAAGATGCTTTTGCAAATTTAGGGATTGGTGGATTCAATTAGTTTTGTATCATTGGAGTTTTCTCTTGAGTTCCGACATTTAATTTTGATTTGTATTTGGGGCTTAGAATAGCATTATCGCATCTCTCTATATGTGATTTGGGTAGTGTGCAGATGTTTTCATCAGTAGAGTTGGCTAGCCTATATTAGTTCAACTCCATTACAGAGCTATTTTTATATGCTAAGATAGTTTTTTCCATTATATACTCTTGCACATTTTGCACAAGAACTTTTTGTACTCTTCAAATATTTCAAGAATGCTCAAGTGCCTTTTGTTGTGTACTGTTCGGGGAAATGCTAGTTGCAATGATTGTTGCTTGTAATATATTATGGCTTGTTAAAAGTTTCTCTAAAAATTCTAGCTATGTCTGATGATTTATTTTAATTTTGAAATTGGTTTACATAAAGCTTGTACAATGAAAAGTTTACCTGCTAGACAATCAGAATAAATGATATTATAAAATAAGCGCTAATACCTTGTATACGGGCCAAATCCTCCCTTTGCAATATTGTTTTCATTCAAGACATTTTCTGTTGCAACGACCAATGTTTTTGTGGTAAAAACTATTGGTTGACCCTACGTATAGCCTATGTTTCCATTCGGGGCTCTACAGATTGCAATTTATGCAATGCGAACTTGCAATTTCTAACTTCGATTAGAAATCGTGCAACATCCGTATGTAAAAAAGATTGTATTCACAATAACATCAAGAGGAAAGAAAGATGCATGTCCTGTAGAATGGATCTTCACACTGAGACCAATGCTAATGGTGTTGAGAAACTACTGTGCAATGGAATAAACAATGTTGAGGTGTAGAACAAATATATTTTGCCTCCCGAGGAGCAACCCAACATGTCTCAGGTTTCTTTCTACTAGAGCATTCCAATGGTGGATTTGAAACACCTGGATGGCCCTAGCAAAACCAATATCATACAACAAATCCAATGTGCATGTGAGGAGGTGGCTTTTTCCAGGTACAACCTTCAATATCCAATGTCCCAAGTTATGATTTTTTTTGCGGAAGGGATTGGATTCATGAGGTTTTGAATTTTGAATCTCATGATATTGTGATATAAACTGTTTTGAAGATTTGAATTTTGAATCTCATAATATCTCTCAATAAACTTCCAAAATCTCAATCATGAACATTAATTCTTCAAAAAAATTCTATTCAAATTCAATATTAATATGATTGAAGCTATATGATATGATCAGATAGTGAACCACTCGGTACGAGAGAGGGTGATGAAAAACATGATGGGAATTGCCAAAGAATTCTTCGAAATGCCGATGGAAGATCGTGCATGCCTCTATTCAGAGGATCCAAAGAAACTAGCTTAGCTTGCTACGAGCTTCAATATTCACAAAGATGAATTCCTTAACTGGAGGGACTATCTGAGACACCCTTGTTTTCCATTACACGAAGTCATCGACTCTTGGCCTAAAAAACCTTCAACCTATAGGTAGCCATTAAACCTTATGTCAACCATTAAAGCAGCAATCATAACTCGTTTGGCTTAATATAATATTGAAGCTTTTGTTAGAGGGAAATTGTAGGCAAGCACACTATGGAGATGAGGGCACTGTGTTTAAGGCTACTGGCTACAATTTCTGAAGCTCTAGGACTCCATTCTGATTACTTGAACAATATTTTTGGGGAACACAGACAATTATTACTTGTAAGTTACTATCCACCATCCACAAACCTAGATATTACCCTTGCTTTAAGAAGCCATTCAGATGTTGTTCTAATGCAAGGCGATGTCAGCGGTTTGCAAGTACTTAGAAAAGGGAAGTGGGTTGTTGTAGAACCCATTGCTAATGCCTTTGTTATCAAACGTAATAAGCGAGTCTTCCTCGGTTAAAATCAAAATAATTCACGGGCTACATAAGAAACCTCACAAACTTTTGATAAGTGATCAGTTAAAGAATATTTGTGATGAGTCTGTTGAGAGTATTAATTTTCAACAATGATCAAAAATATTTTGAAAAAGAAGTTAAAATAACTCAGCATGCATAAAAGCGTTCCATTACAGACCGTTCAAGCGAAAGAATACTCACTCTATAAAACTATGTAATCTAGTTCTAGATATCATAATCACTCTATAATACTGCGTAATCCAGTTGAGCGATGAAGCTATATTTTCTATAACATGATTGAAGCATAAAACTAACCCATACTTGCCACCAAAGAAATTCCTACAATCTTGTACAGTTGATAATTATGGCTATCAAGCATGCCTAGGTATTGGATATGTTGTCTATCAAACACATAAAGTTATCGCCATTTCATTAATTGGGCTCTCGATTGATTTCTGCATAAAGTTTCGCATTGTCTAAATCTAAAGTCGTTTCCATTCAACAGTCTACGGATTCTTCTTTAGCTATAGTAAAACTCGGAGATGCAACGCTTATCAAAGCTAAGGTAGCATCTTAAATCCAAACTTCTAACTCCCATCTGAAGTAGTAAAACTTGGGCATAAATTTAGTAATGAATTGAATCCCCTCTTGAACAAAGGTAATATTAATAACCCATATGCGCTGGTTTCTATCAGACAGGAATTTCTGTGGTGGTTTCTCTCATACATGAGTACTATTTGTGAACTTTGAATGTGAAACTACTTTGAAAGAACATTCAAAATGATTTTATTTATTTATTTTTAAATAATTTTTTACTTTGTCTCTAGAGAGACAATAGTTTGAATTATGATTTTATTTATTTTTTTTAAATAATTTTTTATATTGTCTCTAGAGAGAAAACAGTTTGAATTATGGACATATAGTCTCTATATAGACAATACGTTTTTAATCTCAGCTATTGTCTCTAAAAAGACAAAAATGTAATTGTCTCTAAAGAGACACAAATGAAGTTGTCTCAAATGGAATTGTCGCTAGAGAGACAAATCAAATTGTCTCTTAATAGACAATAATTCTTGTCTTTATAGAGACAATAATAATATGTGCTCTATATTGTCTTTATAGAGACAAATTTTTGAGACATTATATTTTGAGACACCCGCTTAGAGACAATATTTAAGGCAATACACAAGTATCTTTTTGTCTTAAGTTAAGACAATTGACTCAAATATTGTCTTAAAACCCTCCTACATGTAGTAGTGACAAGTGTGCTTCGAAAGTTGAGCACCTAGTGAGAACTTCTCCCTCCGGGGATTGATTCTTAATTCATCTAATTTTTCAGTACACAAGGTCTTCGTTCTTTCAGCCTAGGAGTTCATGAAGTCCTTGACTCCGATTCCATAGAACATGCAATTTTGCATCAGATCGCCATATTAATCATACGGATGTTTAGGTTTACTTTTAATCATAGAGATGGTTTGGTTTAATTTTAAGTATAGAAATGAGGTTGAATTTTAATGTAGAGTTTTTAAAGTTTTGTTATTATGTTCAGAAGAATCAAAATATGTAAAATATATAAGCAATGCAATCCCAATATTACAATATAATATATTAAATTAATATTTATTTAATTATATAGTTAATATATTAATATTTAATATTAATTTTATATATTAAATTAAAATCTACTATTTATTATATTGGTTAATATTGTTATGCTAATTAATAATGTAGTTTTAAAATTAATAGAATATTTAATTTTAATAGAATATTCTAGTATCATATACAAATTAATGCTTGAAATTTATGTCCAAAATAATTATATTTTTTAGTTTTTTAATTAAATCGATTAATTAAAAAAATCCCATAAAGATTATCATACCAAATAAATTATAATTTTTTCTTCCTGTAATATAATAAACCATAACATTCTGACAAAATTTACCCTAATTATTAATAATTTAATTTATATAATTATAGTCATAACTAAAATATTATTTTTAAAAATAAAGAAAACCATTTACTTAGTATTATGATTAGGATCAGAAACAATTGAAGATTGTACTGCAATGACAGAGATTATGCAAACTTGTGCTATGCTCAAACGATACTCGAGATAAATTTCTTGATCAATCTTGTCAATCAGCGAACAAAGCATGAAAATTTGGAATAGGCTGCAGCGGTCCTATAACATGTAACGTGGCGGAGTTGACATAATGATCAGGCGCCAAGCCCTGGGATGACACAGATTCCACGAGTATCAATGATTTAAGATACAGACTTATGTCATATGACACGTCTAACAGAAACTACTCTTCTCGCGACATATATCACCAGACGCGTCACAATCTTAGACATTATATTCACTCCAAACAGAAATCGGATTCTATACGTGTCTCTCCCACAGCTTGTTGCCTCCAATATATATACAGTCCTCTCAGTTTGCAGAGACTCTTGTATCCAGAGTTCAAAGCGAAAAATGGCACAGATGCAAAGGCCAAGCAGCCAAGATCAGGAAGGCAGGCGCGAGACTGAAGTCTCAGCGTACGAATCTCCCACGGCGGCCACGGACGTGGAGGGATCCATGTTTCCTGAAACCCTAGGAGATGCACAGGCTTACAATTCTTCTATGTCGCTGCCCTTCCAGACGGGTCAGAGTCAGCTCGGAAAGGCGGGTGAAGCGCAAGACATGGGGCCTGTGAGCGCAGTCTACACGAGACGAGAGGTCTACCTCACCCCTGGGGGAGAGGTCGCGGAGCAGGTGACCGAATATTCCACCACCACCACCATGCAGGTAGGGTTTGATCCGTATTATAATGATGCTGCTGCCGTGCCCGGGTATGCCCAGATAAACCCTAGTTTGGTTTATGCCGCGCCCGGGTATGACCAGACAAATCCTAGTGCGGGTTATGGGGCGCCTGGGTATGACCAGTTGAACCCTAGTGCGGGTTATGGCGCGCCCGTGTATGACCAGATGAACCCTACTGCGGGTTATGGAAACCAGGCGTCTTATGGAGCCACCGGCGGGGTGGACTATGGGGGCCATGGGGGCGTTGCTGTGAGTAATCCTGCCATCAGCACCGACTCAACAGCGTCTGCTAATGTGGGGACTACCCGCGCTGCAGGAGGGGGACCACAGCCCCCCGAAACATCTACTGAGTAGATACGTTTAGGGTTAGGGTTATGCAGGGAGCAGTGCAAAACTACTGAGTAGACACGCTTAGGGTTAGGGTTATGTAGGGAGCAGTGCCCAACTACTGAATAGATACGTTTAGGGTTAGGGTTAGGGTTAGAGTTATGTAAGGAGCTGTGCACAACTACTGAGTAGATACGTTTAGGGTTAGTGTTATGTTTGGAGTCGTATACGTATGTGAAGTTTGTAGTGAATTTGTTGCTTAGAGGTGTGGATTTTGATTTTTAGATTTTTCATCTCTGTGAATCGGCTTTAACATTTTCCAGGGAATTCATTGTCATTGCTTGTTATTAATTGGTGAGTTCTCTATAGATTTGTCTACGGTGGTTTGTTTTAATGCACTGCATTCTCTGCAGATTGTAGTTGGGTACGTTGGAATATTGAAAAAAAATACGCTATTTGTTTTTACTCAAAAGCAACTTATAAAAAATATGCTATTTGTTATTATTCAAAAACAATTTATATATGATGGTAAATGAGATTTGCAGATTGTAGTTGGGTACGTTGGAATATTGAAAAAAAAATACTCTATTTGCTTTTTTACTCAAAAGCAACTTATAAAAAATATGCTATTTGTTATTATTCAAAAACAATTTATATATGATGGTAAATGAGATTTGTCTGTGGTGGTTTGTTTTAATGCAGTGCATTCCCTGCAGATTCTGGTTGGGTAGGTCGAAATATAGAAAAAATACGCTATTTGTTTTTACTCGAAAACAATTTATAAAAAATATTTTTTTGTTATTATTCACAAACAATTTTATATGATGGTAATTGAGATTTGTCTATGGGGGTTTGTTTTAATGCAGCCTATTCTCCGCAGATGTTGGATAGGTTGGTGAAAAAAATACGATATTTGTTTTTACTCAAAAATAAAAAAAATATGCTATTTTTTAATATTAAAAAACAATATAATAATTCGGTAGGTTGGAATATGGAAAAAATATGCTATTTGTTTTTACTGAAACAAATGTTTTTTGTTATTATTCACAAACAATTTATATATGATGGTAATTGAGATTTTTCTATGGTGGTTTGTTTTAATGCAGTGTATTCTCTGCAGATTCTAGTTGGGTAGGTTGGAATTTTGTAAAAAACACGATATTTGTTTTTACTCGACGATAAAAAAATATGCTATTTGTTAATATTCAAATACAATTTATATATGATGGTAAGTGCTCTTTCTTAATATTCAAAAACAATTTATATATGATGGTAACTGAGATTTGTGTATGATGGTAATCGAGATTTGTCTATGGTGGTTTGTTTTAGTGCAGTGCATTCTCTTCACATGTTTTAATGCGGTGCATTATCAGGTATATTGGAATATAGAAAAGAAATGCTATTTATTTTTACTCAAAAACAATTTATAAAAAAATATGTTTTTTTTTATAATTCACAAACAATTTATATATGATGGTAATTGAGATTTGTCTATGGTGGTTTGTTTTAATGCAGTGGATTCTCTGCAGATTCTAGTTGGGTACGTTGGAATATTGAAAAAAAATACGCTATTTGTTTTTACTCAAAAACAATTTATAAAAACTATGCTATTCGTTATTATTCAAAAACAAGTCTATATGATGATAATTGAGATTTGTCTGTCGTAGTTTGTTTTATTGATTCTAATTTGGAAGATTGGAATATTGAAAAAATATACGATTTGCTTTTACTAAAAAAAAATCAAATTATGTATGCTATTTGTTATTATTCAAAAACAATTTCATATAATCTACATATCATGGTAATTGAGATTTGTCTATGGTGGTTTGTCTTAAATCCGTTCATTCTCTGCACATTCTAGTTGGTTAGGTTGGAATATTGAAAAAATATGCCAATTTGTTTTGCTAAAAATAAATCATAAAATATATGCTATTTGTTATTATTCGAAAGCAATTTATATAGGATGGTTATGTTTAGTCTAATGAATTTCATTTACTAAATGTTGGTGATCTCTATAAGGCCCAACAGATCTATCAAAAACAATCGTAAAATATATGCTATTTGTTATTATTCGAAAGCAATTTATATAGGATGGTTATGTTTAGTCTAATGAATTTCATTTACTAAATGTTGGTGATCTCTATAAGGCCCAACAGATCTTTCAAAAACCATGGAGATATGTGGATTTTGATCTTTTTTAAAAGAGTCAAAGTCTCTTTGATGTTGATGTCTCCGTGCTTAAAAATATCATGTGCCTAAAAATATCATGATATCATGAGTGGTGGTCTAAGTTTCAGCAACATAACCAGATTTTCTACGATACATATCTTACTTTGATTTTCTACAACTCATAAATTAGCCTTCTCACAATCGAGATTTTCTACCGCAATAATTTACTTATACAAAACTCAACTTTCAAGAGGCTTACTTAATATATCAACTTCAACTACATTTTATTTCTGTTACAATATATCAAGTCAATTTACTTATACAAAACTCAACTTTCAGAGGCTTACCTAATATATCAACTTCAACTACATTTTATTTATGTTACAATATATCAAGGAAATTACTCAACTTTCAAGAGGCTTAACTAATATATCAATTTCAACTACATTTTATTTATGTTACAAGAGGCTTACCTAATATATCAACTTCAACTACATTTTATTTATGTTACAATATATCAATTTCCAGTTACAATATTACAATATCAATTAACAAAGTCCCAATCAAAGTCACAATCTAGACAATCTAGATTTTCTGCAACTTTCTTACAATCTAGATTTTCTACAACACACAACTTAATTTAACAAAATTCAAATTTAACAACAAAATTCAAATTTAACTTCTTCAAGAGACTTATTCAAATTTAACTTCTTCAAGAGACTTACTAAATATATCAGCTACATTTTCATTTTTGTTACAATATATTAAGTCAATTTTTTTATTGGATTTTTTCCTTTACAAAATGAGTGTCCATATGTTTTGAGTTTACATGACATACATGATTGTTTGTCAATTTCACACATGTTTTGACTTTACATGACATACATGATTGTTTGTCAATTTGATGGTGCTTTGATTATAACATGTGATTATTGATTATAACATGTGATTATTGCAGGTCCTTGTTGAACTTTTCCAACATCTTCAAGTATCTTTTTGATCTTTTTGAGCCATATTACTTCACATGCAATACTCCATCATGTTGGTGCTTTGATTATAACATGTGATTATTGCAGTCCTTGTTGAACTTTTCCAACATCTACAAGTATCTTTTTGAGCCATATTACTTCACATGTAGCACTGCATAATGTTTTATACCCTTGTGGATGATAAGGAAACTGTTGGTTGTTTCTTACTACTCTATGATATAGTTCCAGATCTTATATTGAACACATATCCAGTGGTGGATTTCCTATCATCCAGATTTTCGTATCATCCTGATTTTCGACTCAGTGAGAATCGGAATGACCTGTCAATTCAATATTACAATCATTATTATGTTCAATACCAAAATTGAGTTCCCTTTAAATATAAAAGGTCCATTTTTGCAGCTATCCAATGGATTTCATGAGACTTAGTCATGAATTGTCTAACTATGTTAGCTATATAAGCAATATCTCATCTAGTGGTAGTAAGATAATTCAAATTTCCCACTAATTCTTGATACAATGCTCCATTAACTGATTTTATTCCATCATCATTTCTCAATTTAAGATTTTGTTGCAATGGAGTATTCACTACTTTACATTCTTTCATATGAAATTTCTTTAGTAGTTCATTTGTATAAATTGCTTCCATTATCTCTCCATACTTCAAGACCTAGATGTTAGTACATGTGTCCAAGATCCTTCATTTCAATTTCTCGTGATAAATTATTTTTTATATATTTAATAAATTTATTAGCACTCCTTTAATTATTAGATCATCAACATATATAAAGATTAATACTATATTTATTTCAATTTCTCATGATAAATTATTTTTTATATATTTAATAAATTTATTAGCACTCCTTTAATTATTAGATCATCAACATATATAAAGATTAATACTATATTTCCATTTCTATCTGACTTGACATACAAATTAGGACCATTTTTTCTTTTGTTAAATCCTTACAGGAAGAAGAATTTATCTATTTTCTCATACTAAGATCTATGTGTCTATTTTAGTCCATGCAAGGCATTTTTTAACTTACATACAAGATGCTTTTGACCCTTTTTTACAAATCCTTCTTGTTGAGCGAGATAAGTGTCCTTTTTTAAGTTCCCATTTAGAAAAGTTGACATCACATATAATTGATATAAATTCCAATCCTATTTAGTGGCCAATGCTATCATTTCAATTAGATTCCAATCCTATTTAGTGGCCAATGCTATCATTAGTTTGATTGTCTTCATTTTTGCATGAAGAGCAATGATATCTTCATAATATATTCCTTCCTTTTGTGAATAACCTTTTGCAACCAATTTTGCCTTATAATTGTTTATGCTGCCATCCACATTAAATTTTGTCTCGTACAACCATTTTGATCTTATAGGAACTTTATTTTCATGTAATTCTATTAATTCCCAAGTTTCATTTTTCATTATAGAGCCATATTCTTCTTTCATAACTTTCATCCATTCTTTGTAATTTTTAGGTTGTTCATAATTTAAAGGCATACAAACAACCATTACTTGAGACATTAAAGCATAATTTTTGTAAGGGGTTTGAAGTTGTCATGTTGACCTTCTTAGAGGTTCATTACACTATGGAGTACCTTCTCTTCTTCTTCTTTGTGCATCACTTCTATGTCGACTTTGACTTATTGAAATGTGTTTTGGAATGTCCATGTTTTCTTGAGCTTGAGATGATTCCACAACTTATTCTTTTTCTTTAAATTTGTTATAAGAAGGATTCCATACATTATGTTCATTTTCTTTTAGTTTTTTATCTGCGCGCTCATGAAATATAACATATGTACTTGTAAAGACCTTGTGAGTATTCAGATCATGCATTTCATATGCTTTTTTATGAGTACAATATCCAATAAAAATGCATTTGATAGCTTTGGAATCTAATTTTCCCCTATCCTCTTTAAGAATATGAACAAATGCCTTGCATCCAAATATCCTTAAATGACTAACTCTAGGTTTAAAACCATAAAATGCTTCAAATGGTGTTTTGTGCTCAAGATACTTTGTAGGGATTTTATTTTTGAGATATACCATTGTATTAATGGCTTCAACCCAAAATCTATTAGAAAGTCCTTTACTTTTTATCATACTATGAGCACATTCAACTAATGTTCTATTCTTTCTATCAAATATTCTATTTTGTCTATTCTTTCTATCAAATACTCTATTTTGTTGAGGTTTATGTGGTACTATAAATTTTTTTGTAATTCCATTTTGCTTGAAGTGTTTGATAAAGTCACCTAAAGTGTACTCAACACCTTTATCTGATCGAAGGATTTTAATGCTCTTTCATGTTTTATTTTCAACCATATTCTTGAAATCTTTAAAGTATTCAATTAAATCGCTTTTATTTCTTATAACGTACAGCCAAGTGTATCTAGTGGTATCCAAAATAAATATAAGAAAGTAATATGCTCCACCAAGTGACTTAGTTTGCATTGGACCACATACATTGGTATGCACTAGCTCAAGTATCTCACATTTTCTTTTATTTTCATGCACATAAAATTATTCCCTATGTTGTTTTCCTAGTGCACAACCTTCACACTCAAATTGTTCACCCTTAATATTTGGAAGACCTTCTACAGTCAATTTCTTTTGTAGTAACATTAGGTCATTAAGATTCAAGTGTCCATATCTTTGATTCCAAAGTTCTATATTTGTCATACCTATTGACACCAAAGCTTGATGTTCATTCTTTGTTACATACAACTTGTATAACCCTCCAACTCTCATTCCTTTTGCAACAACCTTATAGTTGTCCTGCATATCCTTTACCAAACAATGTGATTTTACAAATCTAACTTTTAAATGTTGATATGTAATAGTAGAGACATAAATTAAGTTCTTCTTTAATCCTAGAACATACACCACATTTTGAATTTGTTTTTCTTGTCCATTAGGTATCATAACACTTATATGACCATATCTTTTAATTTCATGTGATCTGTTATCCCCTAAATAGATGTGTGCACCATTATTAACTTCATGATAAGTATCAAACCGTTCTCTTTTGCATGACATGTGTATTTATGCACTAGAATATATAAACCAAGTATTATCATCATAAGTTTCCATTGATAAAGCAACATTGGAAAAAAAAAAATTAAGATTGATAAGGCCATGACTAATTGCTTCATCTTTATCAACATAATTTCCTAAATGCCTTCTTTGTTTAAATTGATCATCCCTTTTTTTCATGCAATTTTCAGCAAAATGACTAGGTTTTTCACAGTGATAGCACACATTTTCTCTACTTGATTTGGAATTTGTCCTTGGTGAGGGTGTACCTTAAAATTATTTTACTTCTGACATTTTTCCTTTATTTTTCTCCCACTTTTTTCCTTTGAAGGACTACTTCCCCTTAGCCATCAATGCTAAATCTAAATTGGTAGATTTCTGTTTAAGACTTCTTCTCCACTCTTCTTACTACATAAGTATACTTTCCAACTCATCAAACGTAGGAGCCTTCTCTCAAAGACGAGTGGTAAAAATTTGATATTCATCAAGCATTCCACTCAATGTCACCTAATTTATCATTTAGATCCTTAGCTCTTGAAATAAATTTAATAACAATTTAATTTTCTGAACCATGTTAATTGAAAGAAGCTTGCTCTTTAAAGACAATATTCTATTTGTAGTATTCATATCATACAATTTTTTGAGAGCCTCCCATGTCTCCTTGGATGTTTTACACTCTCTAATGAGTGGAATATTGTTGTCCTTAACAGACATCCACAAAAGAACCTTCACTTTGTTTTCCCATCACTCTCAATATTGAATTGAATCATCTTTGGCTTAGCTCCATTTTAGCTTCAGACACAATTGTCCATATGTTGTATCCTTCCATCAAATTCTGCAACTTAAACTACCAATTTGCATAATTTTCGCCATCTAACTTATTAGAGCAAGATAAATAAAATTCCATCAATACATTAGCCATAATACTAATCTTATGAATCCTCTAATCACTAAATACCAATGATTTTATTTATTTTTAATGATTCCTTAATCACAAATATAATTCCTCAAGCACAAATAATAAAATTATATTAAACTTCACAACTCAAACATAATATCATCTTATGAATCCTCTAATCACTAAATACCAATAACTTTAATGAATCTTAATCACACATATAATTCCTCCACTACAAATAATAAAAAAATATTAAACTTCACAAAAGTTATATTAAACTTCACCACTCGAAAAATATTATTGAACAATATGTCTCCCTCCTCATTTTTAAATTATATATAAAAAGAAATTTATTGCATAATCACCAACAAAGCATGATTGCATCATACCACCATCAATATTTTTGTAGAATAAAAATGGCAACTTAAAAAGGTTAGGAGACCAGTGATTAATCAACACCACAAAGAACTTTTCACTTAATTGGAAGCTTCAATGAACTTAGGGGCCGGACCTCAAAACAATGACCACAAGCGTATTTTTTTATGACCAAAAATTATTTTTTACTTGTGACCAAAATTTATACCCTTCTTTTTCACTTCGTTCGAACTTGATGAAACACCATTGAAGTTTTATTCCTTATAGGATCTTTTAACATCATATTTTTCATTAAAAATTTAAAGAAAAAAGGCATATAAGCACCAATAGAATATCAACAGAAAACCATCACTGTATATAGAGTTATCTTCAAGTAAATACAGCCTTTTATTCTCGCTCTTTTCGAGTAACCACGCTTTCTGCAGGAGCTAAAATGCAGACAAGTATTTTTCACGACTTCCTTCAATGTTTTGCTAGACAAAAGAAAGCAAACTCTTCGCCCTGGTTTATTCCACACACATATCTAAGCTTCTTTCATATAACCGATGCCCTCCACAACTTCCTACGCTTCCTTAATCAAACTTATCCACACAGACTACATGTTTACAGCAGTACTACTTGTAGCAGAACTCTCTCACAGATGCAGGAATATCTTCACACAAGCTAAAAAGTCCGACCGGTTTTCCCTTCACCAGAAGCTTAATGCAATGCATAGAAACTCTCTCCAACACACCCTTAGCGATCTCTCACACTGATCTCTCATAGAGAAAGAAAACCTCACACGCTGGAAGTTCGACTTGGCTCTGATACCAAAACACTGTTTCACACTCAGAAAACTTGATCACTGTATTACCACTGACTGGTATTTATACAACGACATGAAGTTTTTGGATCGCGTAAATGGTCGGTCGCGCTTCAAGAAGCTAGTTGAACCATCCTTAAGATACCAGACAATCTTCCTGCGTAACTCAATTAATGCGAAATATCGGTTGGTTGGAATTAATGTTTTCAAACACTTAAGTGCCGCTAGAATGGTGATGATGGCTTCTGGTGACCTTTGAAGCCAAGCCACCATATCTAATCGTGTTAACCGAACCAATTAACACCTTGGGAAAATTGAAAAAGACAAAAAATGTTAAAGGTCATAGCTTCAACAACATAATTCCTTTAATTAAAAAAAAAACACCACTAACAACAGAGACCATAAAGACCATAATTCCTCTGATAAAAAAAGAACGCTAGAGACCCACCAAGGATGGAGAAAATTTCTAAAGAAATCGGGAATTAAAAAGATAGACTTACCACATTCCTAATTCAAATCTAATTCTAAAAATTGTAAGCCCACAACAATTAAAATGAAACTCACCAGCACTCAAGGGAATAACAGGCCAACTCCATACTAGAAAAGATCCATAAAAACTACCACTTCATATGAAGGATGAATTAATATGACACGAAGAAGAAACCATTGACGGATGAAAAGGAGAATTCTTTGCCTAGCACCAGCCAACACGTCATTATGCTTGAGAATTTAAAATAGTGATCAATCCACATAATTAACATGCATGCTGTTGAAATTATAATTTCAACTGCAGTGAATAGAACAGCAGCAGCTATTTTATTAATTTGTGGCGCCCCACATTTTTTCCCAATCTTTTAAGTTACCGCCATTACCATCTTTTCACTCTTTAATTATTTTTGAGTTCCCGAAGGATGAAGATCAGATCCAGCACTACATCATTTACTTCTCAACAACCATATTAATGAGCAGAACGACTGAAAGAGAAAAGAACCATTCTCGAGCCGTAGCAGCATTTACTAGCCATAGATTTCGTCACCACCGACTCAAGAAATACAGCAAAAGATCAAATCTGTTAATCATGAGCAGCAGAAACTTTATCAGCAAGTTAAAGCGGTGAAGACCCTTTCCTGCACTATAAATAGAAACGGAAACAGAAGTAGAAAATATAAATGAAATAGATTGAAAGTCCTTTTGTAACACACAACAGTGTAGAACAAGAGAGTTTTTTTTTGTATTGTACAGCAGTGCTGAACTTTTCTGAGATAGTTGTTTTGTGGAACTGAAGCGTTCCTGTTGTAATCCCTCTGTCAAGAGGAAGATGCTCTTTAGCATAATATTTTGTGAAGATCCCTCTACGTGAGGAAGACTTAGTTTTATCTGTTGGTTTATTTTCATAAATAGAAGTTTCTTTCTGTGCATTGCTATTACACCAAAAGTTATTTTGTCAAAAATTTCCTGTTGTTGTTACACCGTAAGTCGAAAAATACTTGACGTCAAAAATTTACGTTGCTGCAACACCACGAACAGCGTTGCTGCAACACCACGAACAGCAACTAAAAAAAAACAGTGTTGCTGCAACACCGTTTCCAGAGAACGAATTTTTCTGTTTTTCTGAGTTAAAAACAGAGTATTTTTCTGCGTCAAAGACAAAGTATTATTTTGATCAGTTTTTGGTCCTGAGGCAAAGTAGAGTATTATTTTATACTCTGTTCTTGTGTTTTTGAATTATCAGAAAACAGAGTATTACTCTCTGTTCATATTTTTGTTGTTTCGGAATTTATCAGAAAATTCTCAGCAGTGGAAACAGAGGATTTTTCCACTGTATTTTGTTTGGAATAACCAGAAATTCCCGACATGGTATCAGAGCTTGTTCAGGCTCTTTGAAGACATCAAAGAAGCTGAAAGAAGATTTGTTGCTGCAGCAGATTATCCAGCAGAGCGAAAACGTTGTCAAGGTATTTTTCAGATTAGTTTTTTGTGTAGCTGCTGAAGACAATTAAGTGATTTTTTTTACAGTCAAGTATTACAAGAATGGCCAGCACCAGCGTGGGTATGTTTAATACCCAGCTCCCACTGTTCAATAGGAAAAATTATGACTACTGGGCAATAACCATGAAAGCCGTGTTTGCCTCACATGATTTATGGGAACTTTTTGAATGTGGATTTGAAGAGCCAGCAAATGAAGAAGAGTTTATTGGATTAACTCAGGCAGAGAAAGAGCTGTTGAAGAGCAATAAGAAGAAGGACTCAAAAGCCCTTGTATTCTTATATCAAGCAGTGCATGAGAGTCTGTTTCCGAGGATAGCAGCAGCCAATACATCCAGAGAAGCATGGCAAACTCTCAAGACAGCCTATCAAGGCATGGAGAAAGTGAAGACAACAAAACTACAGTTGTTGAGGAAAGATTTTGAGAATCTGCGTATGAAGGAGTCAGACAATATTGACTCATTCTTCACACAAGAAATTGGTTTGGTCACACAGATAAGGTCTCATGGAGAAACTCTTGAAGAAAGGAGGATTGTGGAGAAACTATTGACGTGCCTACCCTCAAAGTTTGATGTGATTGTCACCACCATAGAAGAGACAAAGGATTTCTCAAATTTTTTAGTTGATGAACTTCATGCATCACTGATAACACATGAGCAGAGGTTGAGTAGAAATGAAAACTCATCTCTAGAGCAAGCCTTCAAGACCCAAATGTCATTTGGAAGAGGAAGAGGTCAAGGCAGAGGAAATAAGAGAGGAAGAGGAAGAACCCAATACAGAGGCGGAAGAAACAGTCCAGCAAATGTTCAAGTAAGAGGCAGCAATCCAAATCAGAACCAAGGCCATGGCAGCAGTCAGCAAAGTGGACAACATCATGCTCAAGGACAAAGGTATGAAAAATCCAATGTCCAATGTTATTATTGTAAAAAGTATGGGCACTATGCAAATGAATGTAAGAAAAAGCAGCATGATATGAGTAATAGATCTAGTGCAAATATCACTAGAGAAAATATCAGTCAAGATAATGTGTTGTTAGTTTGTAATATGGCTAAAACAAACAATGAAGATATATGGTTTCTAGATTCTGGTTGCAGCAACCATATGACAGGAAACAGAGCCCTGTTTTCTGCTTTAGATCAGAGTGTACAGTCACAAGTCACACTTGGGACTGATAGTAAAATTTCTGTTATGGGAAAATGAGAAGTTAAAATATTTACAAAGAAAGGTGAAAAGAAAACCATAGCAGATGTCTATTATGTTCCTGGAATGAAGTGTAATCTCTTGAGTATTGGACAACTTGTTCAGAAGGGTTACAATGTTTTCTTTGAGAATGATGTATGCACCATCATGGACAGATTACCCAGCAAACGTTGTATTGCTGAAGTGAAGATGACAAGGAACAGGATGTTCCCTCTCAGAATAAGGGCAGATCTGAAAAATAAAGAAATAGTTGTAGCAGTAACACAAGAGGCTCTCCAAAGCGTAACAAAGGATGAAAATTGGTTGTGGCATTTGAGATTTGGACATCTCAACTTTGGAGGTCTTAATTTGTTGAGTAGAAAAGGAATGGTAAGAGGATTACCATTGATAGAAAAGCCAGACAACCTTTGTGAAGGTTGTATATTGGGAAAACAACACAGAGAAAGTTTTCTAACTGGGAAAAGCATAAGGGCAAAAGCACCTTTAGAAATTGTCCACTCAGATTTATGTTGACTGATGCAAGCTCCATCACTTGCAGGCAGCGAATATTTTCTAACATTTATTGATGAATTTACCAGAAAGACTTGGGTTTATTTTCTGAAGAATAAGAGTGAAGTGTTTGAAAAATTCCAAAATTTCAAAGCACTTGTAGAAAATCAAAGTGGGCTGCATATCAAGGTTTTGAGAACTGATAGAGGAGGTGAGTATATCTCCAAAGAATTTCTACGTTTTTGCAGAGAAAATGGAATTCATAAGCAATTTATAGCAAGGTACACCCCGCAGCAAAATGGAGTTGCTGAAAGAAAAAACAGAACAATCATGGATATGGCGAGGAGCATGTTGAAGGCAAAGCATTTGCCAAATGATTATTGGGATGAAGTTGTACATTGTGCAGTATATATTTTGAATAGATGTCCTACAAAAGCAGTGATGAACAAAGTGCCAGAAGAAGCATGGAGTAAGAGAAAGCAAGGAGTCACCCACATGAAAGTTTTTGGTTGTGTGGCTTATGCACACATTCCAGATCAACTAAGGAAGAAATTTGACAGCAAAGGGGAGAAATGTATTTTCATTGGATATAGTGAAGAATCCAAAGCTTACAGGTTATATATCCCATCCACCAAGAAGTTTTTTGTGAGCAGAGATGTTCAATTTATTGAAGAGGAAGCTTGGGATGGAAGCATAGAGAAAACAGTTAATGTTAAAAACTGTTTGTCTCATGATGATGATGATGAGGAGTTGGCTGAAACACATCCCCAAACAGCAGCGCCAACAACAGAACAGCAAAAGACACCCTTGAGGAGAAATGAGAGTGCTTCTCCAAGCACACCACAAGGAGGAAATTCAAGTGCATCTACAAGCACTTGCACACCGAATGAAAGAGGTAAGAAATTCAGAAATTTAAGTGATATTTATGATGAAGGAATGAATTCCCTGTTTGCTTTGTATTGTCACGTTGATGACCCTGTTCATTTCGAAGATGCAATTAAAGATAAGAAATGGATAGAAGATATGGATGAGGAGATGAATGCCATAGAAAGAAATAAGACATGGGATTTAGTTGAACTACCAAAAGGTAAAGAAGTCATTGGAGTTAAATGGGTCTACAAGACCAAGAGTAATACTGAAGGCAAGATAGAAAGGCATAAGGCAAGACTTGTTGTCAAGGGATACAAGCAGCAGTATGGGAGAGATTATGAGGAGACTTTCGCACCAGTTGCAAGAATGGAAACAGTGAGAGCAGTGCTGTCCATAGCAGCACAAAACAAATGGAAAGTTTACCAAATGGACGTGAAGTCAGCATTCTTGAATGGAGTATTAATGGAAGAGGTTTACATTGAGCAACCTCTAGGCTATGAGAAGAAAGGCCAAGAGCACAAAGTCTGCAGATTGAAGAAAGCTCTTTATGGGCTGAAGCAAGCACCAAGAGCGTGGTACAGTAGGATAGATTCCTATCTACTGGAGAACGGATTTGAGAAGTGTGAGGGAGAACCCACAGTTTACATCAAAGAAAAAGACTGTAAAATTTTAATTGTTGTGTTATATGTAGATGATGTGATTTTTATAGGTAATGATGACTACCTCATTGAAAATTTTAAATCAGTCATGAAAGAAGAATTTGAGATGACTGACATGGGTTTGCTGAGATACTTCTTAGGAATAGAAGTAGATCAAAATGAAAATGGAATTTTTATTTCACAGGCAGAATATGTAAATGAAGTGTTGAGCAGATTTAACATGCAGGACAGCAAGGCAGCAATCACTCCCACAGTGATGGGATTAAAACTCAGCAAAGAGGATAGCAGCAAAGATTTTGACCCTAGTGTGTACAAGAGCTTAGTTGGCAGCCTCATGTATTTGACTGCAACTAGGCCAGACATAATGTATGTTGTTAGTTTAATTTCCAGATTCATGGAGAAGCCAAAAGAAACACATTGGCAGGCAGCAAAAAGAATTCTAAGGTATGTTAAAGGTACAAAAAGGTATGGCATATTTTATACTGTTTCAGAATGTTCAGATTTAGTTGGATACACAGATAGTGATTGGGCTGGAAGTGTAGATGACTGGAAAAGCACATCTGGTTACATTTTTCACATAGGTTCAGGAGCCATTTCATGGGCTTCCAAGAAACAGCGAATTGTGGCATTGTCTACAGTAGAAGAAGAGTATGTGGCAGCTACAGTAGCAGCGTGTCAAGCGGTTTGGATGAGGAGAATGTTGAGAAGTCTATGCCAGGAGCAGACAACAGCAACAGTTATTTTTTGTGACAATAGTTCAGCTATTGCATTATCCAAGAACTCTGTATTCCACAAGAGAACAAAACAAATAGACACAAAGTTTCACTACATCAGAGAATTGGTGAACAGTGGAGAAATCATTTTACAACATTGCAGGACTCAGGAACATGTTGCAGATATTCTCACAAAGCCATTGGATCAGAAAAGTTTTGAGTTTTTAAGGAAACTTCTGGGTATGACTGATAACCCAGCAGTTGAAATTAAAGGGGAGTGTTGAAATTATAATTTCAACTGCAGTGAACAGAACAGCAGCAGCTACTTTATTAATTTGTCGTGATCCGGCGCCCCACATTTTTTCCCGATCTTTTAAGTCACCGCCATTACCATCTTTTCACTCTTTAATTATTTTTGAGTTCCCGAAGGATGAAGATCAGATCCAGCACTACATCATTTACTTCTCAACAACCATATTAATGAGCAGAACGACTGAAAGAGAAAAGAACCATTCTCGAGCCGTAGCAGCATTTACTAGCCATAGATTTCGTCACCACCGACTCAAGAAATACAGCAAAAGATCAAATCTGTTAATCATGAGCAGCAGAAACTTTATCAGCAAGTTAAAGCGATGAAGACCCTTTCCGGCACTATAAATAGAAACAGAAACAGAAGTAGAAAATACAGATGAAATAGATTGAAAGTCCTTTTGTAACACACAGCAGTGTAGAACAAGAGAGTTTTTTTTTTGTATTGCACAACAGTGCTGAAATTTTCTGAGATAGTTGTTTTGTGGAACTGAAGCGTTCCTGTTGTAATCCCTCTGTCAAGAGGAAGATGCTCTTTAGCATAATATTTTGTGAAGATCCCTCTACGTGAGGAAGACTTAGTTTTATCTGTTGGTTTATTTTCATAAATAGAAGTTTCTTTCTGTGCGTTGCTGTTACACCAAAAGTTATTTTGTCAAAAATTTCCTGTTGCTGTTACACCGTAAGTCGAAAAATACTTGACGTCAAAAATTTACGTTGCTGCAACACCACGAACAGCGTTGCTGCAACACCACGAACAGCAACTGAAAAAAAACTGTGTTGCTGCAACACCGTTTCCAGAGAACAAATTTTTCTGTTTTTCTGAGTTAAAAACAGAGTATTTTTCTGCGTCAAAGACAAAGTATTATTTTGATCAGTTTTTGGTCCTGAGGCAAAGTAGAGTATTATTTTATGCTATGTTCTTGTGTTTTTGAATTATCAGAAAACAGAGTATTACTCTCTGTTCATATTTTTGTTGTTTCGGAATTTATCAAAAAATTCTCAGTAGTGGAAACAGAGGATTTTTCCACTGTATTTTGTTTGGAATAACCAGAAATTCCCGACACGCATTAACTTTCCATTGTCACGCACTACACAGAGGAGACCGACGTGAGGGGACCGCACACTACAAAGCAACCCCGACATTCGAAGTACCAGCCCCATCTGGGATTACACATGTAAATTACTTTCTTTTATATTTATGTATATATATATATTATTTAATTTTAATTATTTAACATTCGAGCAACCCCGACATTTGAAGTACCAGCCCCATCTGGGATTACACATGTAAATTACTTTCTTTTATATTTATGTATATATATATATATATTATTTAATTTTTCTCTTTATAAAATTGATATAAAAAGTAATGTTAGTATTTTATTCAATATTATTTTAAATTTATATGTCAATGTCAATATTTAATAGTGAAATAATTACACATTTTTTTACGATAAATTTAAATTATTTGGTGCAATTTTTTTTTGTTTTTTTTTAATTAATAATATTATTTTTAAATGTGAATTATTCATTCCAATTTTAATATGAAATGAATATCTGATGTTTAAAAATATATAAAATAATATAAAAAAACTTAAGGTGGGTCATTATTCTAATAATTTAGTCCATTGATAAAATGTTTCGATCTAGATGTTGTGTAAAATATTTTAATATCAATTATGTATATATTATAGATTGTTAAAAAAAGTTATGTATATATTGTATAAAGAAAGCGAATATATATATATATATATATATATATATATATATATATAAAGAGAGAGAGAGAGAGAGAGAGAGAGAGAGAACATATTCATTGGGATCCATGAAGGGTTTTTTCTCTTGATGATTTTGTTGTAATCCTTTGAAGAGTCGTTTTAGAGAGAGTGAATGTATGCACATGATAGAAGGATAAATAATTGGTCTTGAAGTATATATTCAGAGATAAGTTACCAATTTTTTTTACATGAATTGTTGTTATATTTATATGTTCTCACTAGTGTAAAATAATTACTTATGGATATCAATACTTGTAGATACCACAAGAAAGGTTATCATAGTTGTAGATACCATGAGAAAGTTTAGCATAGTTATAAGCCAAAGCAGGAGAATATCCCCCATAGTAACCTTGAACAAATGCAGTTCTTCGCATTGTGTAAAAACCCTAGATGTATAATGTGATGACCCTGTAAAACTTGTAATTATGAAAAGTTACTATGGTAAGAAATTAGTATGAACTGTTAATTACTGTTGTTAAATGATATCATTTTATTTATGAAATGGAAGATATTTTGGAAAAATGCTGGCAGTCTCCTAAGGGAGGATTTCTAAAGAAAAGAAACAGTTATAAAACTGAAAAAGAAACTAACCCTTCAGCCAGGAAAAGTCCTGGGAAGGAAAACCCCTGGTCTGTGGTGACAGAGAGGGAGAGAAATTTCAAGAAAAAGAAAAGAGAAAGAAAGAGGGTTAAGTCTGGTAAGGACCAGATAACCCTAGCACAACAGTGCATGAGTCTTGTTGAGGGCTGCAGGCCTGCAGGACAGCTCGGGGGGAGAATCCAATGTATCAATGGATCTCATGGTTGGGTGGATAAGAGCAAGCATGCAAATTGCAGGTGAACTTCTGGAGCGTTGATTCTTGTGTCTGACAGACCAGGTATGGGTTATTTACCAGACTCAGACTTCTGTATTCCTTATGTTGGTATATTGGAGAAAAGTATATGGTATATAGGAGAAAAGTATAGTTAAGCTCAAGTTCTGTTGCTAGCTAGATAACAGTTACCTGAAGTATTACAGACAGTTCTATGAGCAAATATTACTGACTGTTCAAGCCAAACAACGGAAACTAGCTACTATATAAATGCATGTTGATTGTGAGATAAATGCCTGTTAACTGTGAGAGCCGAAGCTTATTAACTGTACAAATCGATACATGATAGCTGTAAAAATCTATGCATAAGAAACTGAAAGAATCGATGCATGATAGCTGTAAAACTCATTGCATAAGTAACTGAAAGACTCGATACATGTTATCTATATAAATCAGTGCATAAGTGACTGTAAGAGTCGATGCATGTGAACCGGAAGAAGGAGATGCATGGTAGTTGCATAGAGATAACTGGCTATTAAAAGCCGAGGTATATCTGTATAAAACCTCACTAAGGTCTTCAGTACCATAACAGTAAGTGCATGGTGACAAATGCATAAATTATTCAATGACGAAAGGAATCGTTAACCATCTATAACCATAGAAAAGAATCATGGAAAACATTAGATCAACATTGAATAGTCGTATTACTGCAACAGTCATGAAATACATTGGACACTAAGTGCCATAATAGAATACGGCGAGGCCGTTCCAAGAAAACTCATCGAACCCTGTACCTAGGGTTTAGCTTCACTATACATGTAAAACAAGTGAAAGACGACTGTATTATTGCAGAATACAAATGAAAAACATTATTTAACAAGTAAAGGCACTCTGTTGGCACAGAACCGCTGTGGTAAGTGGCCATTCAACTGCTGTGTGCAGTCACGAAACGTCGTGTGAGCAGAGGGTTATTATGAACAAACCCTCGTTATTATATACAAACCCTTATTATATAAACAAGCCCTCGAAAAGGATATGCCGACTCTGTTAATGGAGGAACAACGGTAACTGTAAATGAACAAACTCCATAAAATCTGAAAGAGCAAATTCATATGTATATAGACAAACAAGTATTGTTGTAATGTAAGCCAAACGAAAACATATTCATCGTATTCAAGAGGGAGAAGAAATAAACATATATTAGCATGCGATAAATAAAACCCCGACGGGTATGGCAACAGTTTGTTCATAGATGTCCCGAGGGCCAAGGAGAAAACCTGGCCTTTTCATAACACAGACCACAATGAATACACCAGACAGTAAAAGCACTGAGATAATATATATTCCAACTTAAAAGAGTTCATCTGGTTCCGGCAAGGAAGGTCGTGAACCATTGAAGCCAAATACACAAACTCTAGGCGAGGTATCAAAATAAATACAGCTAACATAAGACTGTGTAATCAGATTAGATGCGGGTTTCGGCATGGCAAGGCCGACTGCTAACCTCAATCAGGGTTTGAGGCCGAACTGAGAAACCCTGAGACAGCAAGAAGAGTTGCCATGAGGAAACCCTCAGCCAAAGATCATGACGATACAAGTAAACCCTCAGTTATCTAAACAAATCGAAGTTCTGCATCCATTGTGGAGGATAAATACCTGAGAGTATTTCGAACGCATGTTCTATCCTGGAGCGGCAGGAGGACCAAGAGGTAAACCCCTGCAAACAGGGAACAATGGAAATTAGTCATGAGAATATATTAACTAAAACCATAAACTCTGTGACAACCAGATACTGAGGTGTATATCAGCTGTAATGAAACTCTGGAACCGACGGACAGAATTACCTGGATGGCTGGACAAGAACTGGCACACGATGGAGACAAGGAGTCGCTGAGCTGAACAAGCATTCGGTAAGCCCAACAGGTGCAAATGAACCCGGAACATGCGGTTTGGGGTATATAAAACCCGCAAAACCCTGGACCACATGTGAGCCCTTAGATCTGTGCATGAAATCCTCGCCGTCCATCCAAGCAAAGAAATGGCGCGTAAACCCTAGCGTGCTTTCCGAAGCTTCACATGGCCTTTGCACGGTGCTGGACACCTGGCCAAGGTAGGTGAAGGCATTTACATGTCCGTCACACCTGGCATTGGAGTCTAAACGAGACAGCAACCAAATGATAACCGTTGACCTCAACCGATCACCCATGATTCGTATGGTAATGATAGCATGGGTATTCGAGAGCCAACCTATATACATGTGTATAGTAATGTTTATGAACGAATCTGTTAAGGTTGTTCTTAAAGTATTTGAGTTGTAATTAATTTTTTTTTTTTTTTTTATTTGGTATTTTTACCATGGAGTGTGACAATGTGGTATCAGAGCAGAGGTTTCAGAACTGTGGCCTCTGGAGCAGTAAGATCCAGCTGCATCATATAGTACATGTATGAGGAAGAATTAAATTCCGCTAACTGTTTTCTGTTTATTAATTAGGAATAAATACAGAAACAACAATTCGCTAACAGTCAACAATAAAGATGGAGGGAATGCAAGGAGCTGACGGCATTCCTCGGGAAAATCCAGAGCTGTGGGTACAGCTTGGTGCAGAGACACGCAGTACCAATCTGGCGATACTGCAAACCGTTCAAGAACTGAAAAATGAAATGGCGCGTCTGCGAGAAGACAACGCGCGATTGACAGTGGAGCAGGAAAGAATATTGAAGAGTCTGTCGGACAGACAGAATCCACCATTAGCCAATCCCAGTGCAGAACAGCAAAGGGCAACTGAAGAACGGAATTATGCACCTGAAATCTCAGAGGAGAAGGAGGACCACTCTGACAATGTATTAGAACAGCAGACTTCAAAGAGACAGAAAATGGAATTACAGGGAGAATTCCGGAAAATTAAGCCTCCCCATTTTGATGGAGAGCAGGAAGAGGCGGCAGAGGCTTGGTTAATTAACATTAACAAGTATTTCCAGCTGTATGAGTATGATCAGAATCTGAAGGCGCAGCTGGCCATCTTCCAGCTACAGGGCAAAGCAACCCTGTGGTGGGAAGAAATTAAAATTGTAAAAGGAGTAAGTGAGCAGAACATAACCTGGGAAAGGTTTCAGAAATACTTCAAGGAGAGATATCTAACTGAGCGTTTCTATGATGAGAAGGCACGGGAATTCCATGATTTACGACTGGGACAACAGTCCATGGACGAGTTCATTAACCGCTTCACTTCCCTGCTTCGCTATGTGCCATACATCAAGGAGGAGAAGGCCAAAGTGCAGAGATTTGTGAGCAGCTTACCAGCCTATATAAGAGAACGCATTGAGTTTGATAATCCTAGAACAATGGATGAGGCGATTCGTAAGGCAAGAATCTGTTATCAGCAAAACAAACAGAAAGGAGATATTTCAAGTAAGAGGTGGAATGAAAGAAAAAGCAACAGAATTGCTGGTAATAACAAAGGAAGTCGAGGTAATGGCAGCAAGGGTGCTGGTAAGGGACAGATTGGCAGAAATGTAGCAAAAAGTACCTTTCGGACTAAACCAAGTGAGAGCAGAATCAGTGAACCACCTGCCAGGTCCGACCTTGAAGGAATAACCCGACCTCCAGTTCAATGTTGGGGTTGTGGAGGACCGCATTATGTTAAGAACTGCCCTCAGCGTAAAGGAGTGGATCAGATATCTCAGATCCAAGAAGCATCGACTGTTGGAGAAGTGGCGCGCAGCATGCCAAGAATTAACGCAGCCTTGGATGACCGTCAAGCAGAATACCAGCCGACCATGGTGGAGTTTGAAGGTAAAATTTCAAATCTTTCTATAGCTGTTCTTATTGACCCAGGAGCTACTTTAAGTTATGTTAGCCCAAAAATAGTAGAACAGTGTAAGTTATCTGCTGAAAAGTTTAGAAACCCATGGCTGGTACAGCTAGCCACAGGAGCTAAGAGACGAGTCTTAGCCAAAATTAATAATTGTCCTTTCAGCATAGCAGGGCAGCCAATTACAGCAGACTTGAATGTACTTCCCTTGGGGTCCTACGACATCCTAATTGGTATGGACTGGCTGGAAAAACATTGGTCGTTGGTAAACTGCAAGACCAAAACTATCTATTACAAGGATGACTTGGGGCAGCAGCAAGAGTTGCAGGGGATTAAACACCCTGTACAGATCCGACCTATTACTGCTTCTCAGCTAGCCAAATGTCTCAGAAAGAAGTGCCAGATTTACGCTATTCAAGTGGGTTATGCAAACCAGAAAGACAAAATATCTGCATTGGACAGCATTCCGGTAGTGCAGGAATTTGTGGATGTTTTTCCTGAAGAGGTACCAGGACTGCCTCCAAAAAGAGACATAGACTTTACTATAGAGTTAACACCAGGGGCAGCCCCGGTGTCACGGGCACCGTACCGGATGAGCGTACCCGAGTTGACAGAATTAAAAATGCAACTGCAAGAGTTGCTGGACAAGAATTATATCCGCCCCAGCGTGTCACCGTGGGGAGCTCCAGTACTATTTGTCAAAAAGAAAGATGGAACCCTCCGTATGTGTATAGACTATCGTCAGCTGAACAAGCTCACGATTAAGAACAAATACCCCTTGCCTCGGATTGATGAACTCTTTGATCAGGTAAAGGGAGCAAAGGTTTTCTCCAAGATCGATTTGCGATCTGGTTATCATCAGATCAGAATTAAAGAGGAGGACATTGCCAAAACCGCTTTCAGAACACGCTACGGGCATTACGAGTTTGTGGTGCTGCCTTTTGGCTTGACCAATGCACCCGCCACCTTTATGTGTTTGATGAATAGCGTGTTTCATCGGTTTTTGGACAAATTCGTGCTGATATTCATTGATGATATTCTGATATATTCCCGTTCCCATGAGGAACACAAAGAGCACCTGAGGATGGTGTTGCAAACTCTTCGGGAACATCAGCTATATGCTAAGTTTAGTAAGTGTGACTTTTTCAAGGAGGAAATTCAATATTTGGGCCATGTGATTACCAAAGAAGGAATTGCAGTAGATCCTGAGAAAATAAAGACTATTATGGAATGGCCCATACCCAAGGACGTAGCTGATATCAGATCCTTTATGGGACTAGCTGGCTATTACCGAAGATTTGTGGAAGGTTTCTCAAGGATAGCCTACCCTATCACTTCTTTGCAGAAAAAAGGGAAGGTGTTTAAGTGGACAGCGGAATGTCAGCAGAGTTTTGATCGATTGAAGCATTTACTCACCACTGCACCCATCTTGAGTATAGCTGATCCTAATAAGGATTACGTTGTGTGTACTGATGCAAGCAAAGAGGATGTGGGAGGGGTATTTTTTTTTTTTTTTACAAGATCGTCTACTCATATATTATAAAACTGCGCTATGCAAAAGCTATTACATCAGATTTAAGGAGAGAAAGTAGAGGAGAAGTCCAAAACCGGGACGCAGCCCTTGACTTCTGCAAGTTTAACTTGAGGAGAAAATGTTGAAATAGATATCTACTGTACTGTCTGACGAACAAGCCATCTATAAGACTTACTTTGCTATTCATAAGATTAACACCAGAATTGGTTTACTGTGTCTTCCATCTGATCATCCTTCTGCTGATCCTTTTGGCTTGCCTTTGTAGAGGCCTCCGCCTGCATGCTCTCCGTGAGGTTCTTGATATGGCTGATGGCCTCCTCCAAATGCTGACACTTCTCCTTAAGATCCTCGATTTCCTTCTTTTGTTTTTCAAGCTTTTTTCGTTTGGAACGACTGTCGGCTTGAAAATCTTCTTTGAGAGCATTATGGTGCTTTACAAACCGAGCAATGAGGAAACAGTGTTCCTTGCAGAGGGTACAGGTGTCATTTCCTAGCACCCTATCCAGAGGATTCCCTTGAGGCTCTGCTCCCTCCTGCGCCGCTGGCTGCTGTCTGTTCTCTGCCATGACTGAGAAGAAGCTGGTTAGCAAACAAAGAGTTGAGTGAAAACTTGAGTTATACCTGAGGACTGCTTGGATGGCCTGCTGATCGAGGTAGCTCTGCTTTTTGCCTTGCTTGTTGCTGTAGAGGAGATCAGAGGAAAGGAACCGCAGTGGTATGAGGATGCTCTGATTGCTTTCTCTGTGGTGAACTGCGTTACAACACTCAGGACGCCCGACTCTTCCACTCTGAGACTGAAAATGCAATGTGTTTCTGATGAAGTCGGGGAAGGGAGAGGGGATATAAAGGGAAGGGGGGGACCATTCATGATGAGAGGGCGGGATATTTTCTTCAGCGAGAACTGGGATCGGATCCTGCTGCAGATTCGAAGTGCACTCTCCGGTTGGACGGAAGTGATGTTTACCTGAAAGGTCAGTGGGGAGATCACGAGAGGATTGAGGGTGCATTGCTTTGGGATCGAAGGGAGGGAAGAATGACGGCGGTGAGGAGGGGAAAGGAGAATCAAAGGGTAAGAGACCGATGAGGTGATTGTTGATATGACGGAATTCTGAGAGGCTGTTCTGATGAGTTTTCTGACCATTTGATTCCTTATGGTATCGCCTTTTCATAAAAATTTTCATTCTCACGGACCTGACCATGCTGCCTGTTGACTGCCTTACTTGCTAAGGAGTCCGCCTCTGTGTTATTTTCTCTTAGCACGTGCCTAAAGGTTACTTCACCCATACTTCTGATGTAATCATTAATCCTTATCCTTATGTTGTTGAGGCTTGCTTTACTGAATTCTTTGCCTGTGCTCATAGCTGAGATGATGATAGACGAGTCCCCAATAATGATGGCGTTCCTTAATCCCAATCTGGAAAGAATTGCGGAGCCGAGAAGTAAGCTGTATGCTTCTGCTGCGTTATTCGATGCCTTTCCAAGTCCCCATTCGTAGCTGCAAATGAGATTCCCCTTATGATCTTTAATTATGCCTCCTGCTCCCGCTTCTCCGGGATTTTTCTTTGAAGCGCCATCGAAGAAGAGCAGGGGGCGATTTTGATTGGAGATCCATTGACTTATCTCTGCTTTTGTTCCCCTGAGTTTCCAGTTGGAATGCTTCTGAGGTGCTTTGCTCTGGGGGGGAGGACTCTGGGAGTGGGTGATGTTGAAGTTACTGTACCATTCCCTTTCTTCTTGAACCCAGCTCGACTGATCTGGGGAGGCAATGAAGTTTGCGCTGACAGCTTCAGAAATGTTAGCAATTGTTTTTGCTATGACATTGTCTAGTTTAGGCATTTTGTTGTTGAAAACGTAATTATTCCTTGCTAGCCAGAGGTTCCAGCAAAGGGATGCAGGGATGCACTTCCACACCCTGATTAAATTATTTTTGCCTTTTCTAGAGTATGGGAAATCTTTCTTCCAGTTCTTCTGAAGATTGTGCATCTGTTCGTGGGTTCCTCGGGTCTCCAAAGGGCTTGTTAACTGTTTCCAACATCTTTTAGCAAAGGGGCAAAGAAGGAAGGAGTGCTGAATAGACTCCTCCTCTGCTCGACAAAAACAGCAGATCGATGGGCCTTGTATTCCTCTCTTTCTCAGATTCTCAGCTGTGAGAATTTTCCCTTTTAAGAGGGTCCAATTGAAGTGTTTTACCTTTGGAAGGCATTCTGTCTTCCAGGCAGCTGAGTGAAGGTTCCAATTTGCTACAGGAGTTGTATTTTGTAATGATTTATATCCTTCTTTTACTGAGAAGAACCCTCCACTAGTGTCCCAGATGTATCTATCCTCGATCTCCTTGTAGGTTGGTGCTGATCCAGATAGTGAACGCTTCAGTGTGAGCCATAGCTCTTTGAGGTCCGGAGGGAGATGCAGATCTTTCCAAGCCAGCCATCGATTTTGGTTCCACTGAGAGATATCGTACAGGGTGATTATCTTTCGTTCCTCCATCCAATCTTGCAGGGACCTGAGCTCTTGAAGAAGGTTTCTTGGGCTGGAGTTCATTATTCTGTCGGACCATACCTTGGTGTTCTTTCCGTTGCCTGGGAGCTTGGAGACATTTTCTCTGAAGTGAGCCAAAACTTTCTTGATGAGGCGCCACATTGGAGTGCAAGGCCTGTCTGCTATAGGGTCATTGAGGATGTTGGATTTTGGACCTCTGAGGTATTTTCTTTTGATTGTCTCCACCCACCACGAGCCACTTTCTGTGAGAATCCTCCAGATCAGCTTGAGCCCCAGCGCCTGGTTGGAAAGGCTTGGAATTTTTATGGCAAGGCCTCCTTTTTCATATGGGAGAGTGACTTGGTCCCAGTTGACGAGGCTGAATTTCTTTGTGTCCTGTTTACCTCCCTGCCAGAGGAAACTTCTCATCATGATTTCCATGTGTTTGTGGATGCTAGCAGGAGCCATAATAACCGCATATTGATAAATAGGGAGGCCTGAGAGGACAGCCTTTATAAGGATGGTTCTGCCAGCTAGGTTTAGCCAGGAGGCGCCCCAGCTCTGGAGTAGTCCTCTCATCTTTTCAATGTGGTTTGTCCAGACCTCTGCTTTAATGTGTTCCTTTGCCAGAGGCAGACCCAAGTAAGAGAAGGAGTTCCAATTTTTTTGAAGTGGAATGTCGAGAATTTGGGCTATTCTTTGCTGGGTCTGATATGGCACATTCCAAGTATACAGTTTACATTTCCTGTTATTTAGTTTACCTCCGGAAGCTTGGAGGAATGCTTCCAGAACTCTTTTGAACCTCCTTGCCATCAAACTGGATGCTCCCCCAATTAATAAGGTGTCATCCGCGAATAACGAGTGATTTATCTCCTTTATTCCTCTTTCAATGCGTATGCCTGTGATTTCTTTTTTGTTGCGAAGATTTTCGAGATGAACACTGAGAGTCTCCGCCATGATAATGTAAAGGAAAGGGGAGAGGGGGCAGCCTTGCCTTAGCCCCCTAGAGCTTCTGAAGGATTTGCTGGGGCGGCCATTGATCAGTGGGGCAGTCCATGGGTTGGAGATACACCCGCTGATAATGTTGATAAAGTTGGAGGCGAAACCGAATTTTTTTAGGACTGCACATAAGAAGGAGTGTTCCACTCGGTCAAATGCGTTGGCCATGTCTAGTTTGATGATCATTCCACGATCTCCTCTGTTGTTACTGCTATGGATGGCTTCCTGTATTAAGATAACATTATCTGTGATCTGCCTCTTTGGGACAAAGCCGCCCTGATTCTCTGAAATTAGAAGAGGGAGGAATTTCTTTAACCTGTTGGCAATTATTTTGGTTATGATCTTATATGAAACATTGCAGAGCGAGATGGGCCGGAACCTATCAAAAGATTTGGGGTTTGTTTCCTTGGGAATCAAAGCTATGTGTGAAGACTTTGTGTTGTCCCCCAACTTGTGATTTCTAAATGCATTTTTAACCATTCTCACAAAGTCCTTCTTTATGGTTTCCCAATGCTGCCTGTAGAATGCAACTGTGAATCCGTCCGGCCCCGGGGCCTTGTCTTGCTGCATGCTGAAGGTGGCTTCTTTGATTTCTTCTACTGTGGGTTCTTGCTCCAAGTTGTTGTTGTGATCCTCTGTTATTCTGGTATCTATTACACTTAGAAAGGCATCGCTGTCATATTGTTGGGGATCTGCCGAGAGCAGTGCCTTGAAATGGTTAAATGCTGCGTTTTTTATGTCTTCTTGGTCCTTCAATTCTCTCCCTTCCACTTCGATTTTGTCTATCTGATTGTTAGCTCTTCTGATCTTGACATTATTGTGGAAGAAAGAAGTGTTTTTGTCCCCAGCTTTCAACCATAAGCAGCGGGATTTCATTCTTTGCTCCTCTTCCTCCATTCGGTTTTGCCGATATAGTTCTTTGTACATATTTTTTTCCTTCTCTAAGTCCTCTGCTGTATATTGCATCTGTTCTTTTTCTTTGTGCCAGCATTCCATCTCTGCTATCAGCTCTGTTTTCTTTTTCCTTTCCAATGTTGCCTTATCCCTCGCCCATTGCTTTATAACTGTCCTGAGATTTTTTAGCTTTGATTCCCATACAAAGTGTGGAGAGCCTAATACTTCGTTAGCCCACTGTTTTCGTACAAGGGTTCGAAAATCTTCATGGGAGTCCCAGGCTTTGTTGTATTTGAAAGGAAGGGGACCTAAGTTTATTCCTTTGTCCAAGGTGAGGACCACGGCCTTATGATCCGAAGCTGTGCCGTGAATTATATGACTCCTGATTGCTTGGAAATTACCTGCTACACCTTCCTGGATGAGGAACCTGTCCAGCCTCTCTTTTATATTGTGTGATCCTGTTCTCTTATTGGTCCATGTGTATTTGCCATTCGACAAGGGAGTGTCGATCAGATTGAAGAGCTGAATGATGGCTTCTAACTTGTCTCTCGATGGATCTGCATGGTAGTTTCCACCGTATTTTTCTTCCACCTGCCTAATTAGATTCAAATCTCCCCCAAGAATTATCAAACTGCTGTTGATAGTGGTGAGATCCGCTTCTATGGAGTTCCAACAGCTGGCTTTGTCTCTGTAATGGTTAGGTGCATATATATTATAAATGTAATAAACTTCTTGGGTGCTCTTGTTCTTTAGATCTGTTCTGATCCACCAGTTACTTAGCTGTGAGTTGATGATTTCCCACTTATTTTTGCTCCATAATGTTCCTATACCTCCTGAAGCCCCCTCTGAGCCTTTTGATATGCCTGTGTAGTTTTTGAATCTTTGAGTTTGGAGCAGAAAGTCCTGCTCGGTGGTTTTGGTCTCCTGGATTAGGAGTATATCTGGCTGTTCCTGATTTATAAGGTCCTTGATTGCTTTCAGCTTTAAGGAAGAGCCGATCCCCCTACAGTTCCAAGAGACCAAGTTCATTATTTACCAGTTGTGGGGTGGAATCCTGATTTCTCCTTGGCTTTTTCGCCACTTCCTTTTAGCTTGCCTAGGAATGAGTCCATGGGTTGTTGAGTACCAGTTGCCATCTCCTTTGCTGCTGTTTCATCCCTTAGCTCTTTATTCGATTTTCGACCGACTTTTCTCGGGGGGTCGGATGGCTGGTTGGCTTCTTTAGCTTTGTTTCTAGTGAGGATTCTTTCAATGGTGGGAGGAGGGGAGGGAGGAGGGTTGGAGCACGGAGAGGCTGGGCGAGGAGATTGAGGAGGGGAGGGCGGAACTTCAGCTGTCAGGGATTCGAAGGGGTTGGGGGAGGAGGGGAAAGCTGAGGAGGGAGGGGGAGGAGGGGGAGGATGACTAGTTGCCGGAGGGGCTGAGGAGCTATTGCCCGGGTTAGAGGAGGACTTTTTCCTTTTAACTTGTTCCCATGGAACTTCAGCATTTTCCTCATTATGTTCCACTTCATTTACTTTTAACTTGCTACATCTATTGGCAAAATGACCGTACTCATGACATACCTTGCATTTGAAGGGCAGCTGTTCGTAGTCCAGCTGCTGAATGTGCATCCATTGATCCACCTTTAACTTAATGGCTTCTGGCAGTCCTTTCCCAAGATCAACTTCAACGCAGATCCTTGCGCATGCGTGCATATTCTCCCTTGGTTCCGATCTGTCTATATATTTTCCAACTGCATTGCCGATCGCTTTGACCGATTCATCCCCCCAGCAGTGCAGGGGCAAATGGGGGAGGCGCACCCAAACAGGGACCGCGTTGGGAATGTCCATTTCCGGGTCGAAGTCCGGGGTCCATCTGTTCAGATAAAGACCTCTTGTATCCATGAAGTAAGGTCCATTGCGGAAGATGAGGTGCTTGTCTTCTTTAGTCTCGAACAGGAAGGTGTAGTATCCTCGCCCGCAGAATCTGATGGCGATCTTCCCTTGGATCATTGTGCTCCAGTTGCGTTCCACCCATTTTTGGACCGTTCTTGGAGATGGCCAGAGGCCCGTGAACTGTCCAACAAGACCTCTTTCTGATAACGCTATTGCCGATTTCCTTGGGAGGGAAGGAGGTAGGTTTACCTCAGGGATCTCATCAAGCTTTTTTATGAACTTTGTTAATGAGGGTCTAGGTCTGGCTTCTGAAGGCTCTGACAGAAGAGAGGCAAAGATTTGTTCTGGACTCTCTGAAGCTGGAGGAGGGGAAGCGGATCCTGCCATTGCAGGCCCGCTGAAAACGACAGGGAGGGCAAACCGTCAAGCCGCAAGAGCCCCGTGAGAGGGGTCCGCGCTAAACGACGAGAACGCAGCGGGGGCCCGACCAGGCAGGGCCTGGGGGCGAGGGCAGAGGCGCAGGGCGATCGATCAGAGCACCATCGCAGCGTCGTAGTCTCCGAGGGTAGCCGAGCAACAATAACTTAAAATTCGGGAGGGGTATTAATGCAGGAAGGGAAAGTAATTGCGTATGAATCTAGAAAATTAAAAGATCATGAGCAGAAGTACTCTGCTTACAATATAGAATTAACAGTTTTTATTCATGCGTTGAAAATGTGGCGACATTACCTCTTGGGGAGGAAATTTTTGTTGTTAACAGATCACCACAGCTTGACCAATTATTTCAGTCAACCTACCTTGAATGCAAGACAAGGTCGTTGGGCAGATTTCCTAAGCGGATTTGACTTCGAGATTAAGCACTTAAAAGGCAAAGAGAACTGGGTGGCTGATGCATTGAGTCGAAAGGTGCAGTGTTTGTGTGAACTTTCAGTCAGCAAGTGGCGAAACTCTCTGTTTGAGCAGATTAAATCAGCAGCAAATCAGGATGCTGAATACCAACAGTTAAAACAGCAGGTACAACAATCAGTTAATGAAAGATTACAGCAAGGTTATACATTGGACAATGCTGGCATGCTGTATTTCCATAAAAGATTATATGTACCTGATTCAAATGACCTTAAGAACCTGATTTTGGACGAGTTCCATACCAGCCACTACACTGGCCATCCCGGGTACCAAAAGATGGTCACTGCACTTAGGAAGGAATATTTCTGGCCTAGAATGAAGAAGCAAGTGGTTGAGTATCTGGCAAAGTGTTTAGAGTGCCAGCAGATTAAGGCAGAACATCAGCATCCGGCCGGGCTATTACAACCTTTGCCTATTCCGGAATGGAAATGGGAAACCATTTCCATGGATTTTATAACCGGTTTGCCACGAACAAGGAAAAACCATGATTCCATCATGGTGGTGGTTGATAAGTTGAGTAAGGCAGCACATTTCATACCCGTGCAGTCCACTTATAAAGCGGTGCAAATTGCTCACCTTTTTATGCAGAATGTGTTCAGACTGCATGGACTACCGAAGGTAATCATTTCAGATCGGGATGTAAAGTTCACATCCACCTTTTGGAGGACGTTGTTCGCTGAGTTGGGAACACAGCTGAACTTTAGCACAGCCTACCACCCGCAGACCGATGGTCAAACCGAGCGAGTAAATCAAGTGTTGGAAGATATGTTGAGAGCGTATGTGATGATGAAACCAAATCAGTGGGAAGAGTATTTGCACCTGGTTGAATTCGCATATAACAATGGATATCATACCTCGACACAGTTGAGCCCCTTTGAGGTTCTGTATGGGCGAAAATGCCGCACACCCTCAAGTTGGGGTGGGCCTGAGGATAAGCTGAGTTTGGGTCCGGAAATGCTTAAGGAAATGGAAGACATGGTGAAAAGAGTGCGTGCCAATTTGAAGGCTGCACAGGACCGGCAGAAAAGTTTTGCGGACAGGAAAAGAAGGTTTAAAGAATATCAGGTTGGTGACCACGTGTTTGTGAGGATCCAAGCCAGGAAAAGCACACTGCAATGGAGCGGATGTGCCAAGCTGGCTCCTCGGTACTTTGGACCTTTTCAGATCTTGGCTAGAGTGGGGCCGGTGGCTTACCAACTCGCCTTGCCAAGCCATATTAGAATTCACAATGTTTTCCACGTTTCTGTCCTAAAGAAATATGTATACGATCCTAAACATGTGATCAAATGGCAAGATGTTCGGGTAAGAATTAATTCCGTTGTTTTGAACATGCGGATATACTTAATGGAAACTGATTGAAGTTATTGATTGTCTGCAGGTCGAACCGGAAGGCGAGGTTCTGGTCGAACCACAGAGCATTCTCGACCGGAGAGAAGTGCGGCTGCGGAAACGGGTTATTACCCAAATTAAAGTGTTGTGGCAGCACTATGGGCCTGAGGAGGCTACTTGGGAAGACGAGGAGCTTATGAGGAAAGTATACCCGGACTTGTTTAAAGGGAATAGACATCGGGACGATGTCCAATCCCAGGGGGGGGAGATGTGATGACCCCGTAAAACTTGTAATTATGAAAAGTTACTATGGTAAGAAATTAGTATGAACTGTTAATTACTGTTGTTAAATGATATCATTTTATTTATGAAATGGAAGATATTTTGGAAAAATGCTGGCAGTCTCCTAAGGGAGGATTTCTAAAGAAAAAGAAACAGTTATAAAACTGAAAAAGAAACTAACCCTTCAGCCAGGAAAAGTCCTGGGAAGGAAAACCCCTGGTCTGTGGTGACAGAGAGGGAGAGAAATTTCAAGAAAAAGAAAAGAGAAAGAAAGAGGGTTAAGTCTGGTAAGGACCAGATAACCCTAGCACAACAGTGCATGAGTCTTGTTGAGGGTTGCAGGCCTGCAGGACAGCTCGGGGGGAGAATCCAATGTATCAATGGATCTCATGGTTGGGTGGATAAGAGCAAGCATGCAAATTGCAGGTGAACTTCTGGAGCGTTGATTCTTGTGTCTGACAGACCAGGTATGGGTTATTTACCAGACTCAGACTTCTGTATTCCGTATGTTGGTATATAGGAGAAAAGTATATGGTATATAGGAGAAAAGTACAGTTAAGCTCAAGTTCTGTTGCTAGCTAGATAACAGTTACCTGAAGTATTACAGACAGTTCTATGAGCAAATATTACTGACTGTTCAAGCCAAACAACGGAAACTAGCTACTATATAAATGCATGTTAATTGTGAGATAAATGCATGTTAACTATGAGAGCCGAAGCTTGTTAACTGTACAAATCGATACATGATAGCTGTAAAAATCTATGCATAAGAAACTGAAAGAATCGATGCATGATAGCTGTAAAACTCATTGCATAAGTAACTGAAAGACTCGATACATGTTATCTATATAAATCAGTGCATAAGTGACTGTAAGAGTCGATGCATGTGAACTGGAAGAAGGAGATGCATGGTAGTTGCATAGAAATAACTAGCTACTAAAAGCCGAGGTATATCTGTATAAAACCTCACTAAGGTCTTCAGTACCATAACAGTAAGTGCATGGTGACAAATGCATAAATTATTCAATGGCGAAAGGAATCGTTAACCATCTATAACCATAGAAAAGAATCATGGAAAACATTAGATCAACATTGAATAGTCGTATTACTGCAACAGTCATGAAATACATTGGACACTAAGTGCCATAATAGAATACGGCGAGGCCGTTCCAAGAAAACTCATCGAACCCTGTACCTAGGGTTTAGCTTCACTATACATGTAAAACAAGTGAAAGACGACTGTATTATTGCAGAATACAAATGAAAAACATTATTTAACAAGTAAAGGCACTCTGTTGGCACAGAACCGTTGTGGTAAGTGGCCATTCAACTGTTGTGTGCAGTCACGAAACGTCGTGTGAGCAGAGGGTTATTATGAACAAACCCTAGTTATTATATACAAACCCTTATTATATAAACAAGCCCCCGAAAAGGATATGTCGACTCTGTTAATGGAGGAACAACGGTAACTGTAAATGAACAAACTCCATAAAATATGAAAGAGCAAATTCATATGTATATAGACAAACAAGTATTGTTGTAATGTAAGCCAAATGAAAACATATTCATCGTATTCAAGAGGGAGAAGAAATAAACATATATTAGCATGCGATAAATAAAACCCCGATGGGTATGGCAACAGTTTGTTCATAGATGTCCCGAGGGCCAAGGAGAAAACCTGGCCTTTTCATAACACAGACCACAATGAATACACCAGACAGTAAAAGCACTGAGATAATATATATTCCAACTTAAAAGAGTTCATTCGGTTCCGGCAAGGAAGGCCGTGAACCATTGAAGCCAAATACACAAACTCTAGGCGAGGTATCAAAATAAATACAGCTAACATAAGACTGTGTAATCAGATTAGATGCGGGTTTCGGCATGGCAAGGCCGACTGCTAACCTCAATCAGGGTTTGAGGCCGAACTAAGAAACCCTGAGACAGCAAGAAGAGTTTCCATGAGGAAACCCTCAGCCAAAGTGTTGGCATTATGATTCAGGTGTTGTCCTTGATGGCAACCCATTCAGGTGGTAGATCACTATTCTTGATGATCAGCTCTCTATTTTTAAGAAGGACGCAGGCAATCTGTTCAGAAAGTGCGTCCCCGCAGGTATACCATGCAGAACCGGCGTCCAGGGACGCAGGCCAGCCGTTCAGGGGGTGCGTCCACCCAGTGCACACATTCCAAGACAGAGAAAAGCACGTGGGGGTTTCTTGTGTGGTATCTAGCCGACGGTTTTGTGTTTCTATGGTGTCGGCTCGTGGTATTATTCCATGTTTTGGGGAGGAGCTTGCCTATATAAAGCAAAGGAGTTCATTTGGATTAATCATCATCTTTGG
Source organism: Pinus tabuliformis (assembly GCA_031772625.1). Classification (NCBI taxonomy): domain Eukaryota; kingdom Viridiplantae; phylum Streptophyta; class Pinopsida; order Pinales; family Pinaceae; genus Pinus; species Pinus tabuliformis. The sequence goes on along the minus strand of CM062818.1, from coordinate 849,732,233 downwards.
TTGAATATCTTTTGGTGAGATCTAGTCCAGATCTATGAGGGCGAATCTTCTAATGGACTGTGATCTCTATGGCGCATGATCAGATCTGCAGATCTGACTGTTTGGGCTAGTGCTGAAGTCTTCATATCTTTTATATCTGAAGGGACGCAGGTTCAGTGAAGGGCAAGTGCGCCGAGACGCAGTACAGTAAGGGCTCAGGTGCGTCTCTGAAGCGAAAGACGCGGCGCGATAGTATTATTGGATGCGTCTCTGAAGCAAAAGACGCGGCGCGATAGTATTGTTGGGTGCGCCGGTACGCAGAGCAGTTTAAAGGAACAGTGCGTCGGCACGCAGAGCAGCAGAGGGTAAACTGCGTCCAGTCGCAGGCCACAGAAAGGAAAATTGCGTCCCTGTCTTAAGATGATCTGTTGACTGTATTTTTCTGTTCATAAGGTGTTCTGGGTTAGTTCTGTGATTACTGATCTGATAACTGTAGTGGACTGTAACTGTTGTATACTTGTTGATCATTTGATTCTTCATGAAAAGAAGTAGGGGGTTGTAGCTCCCTTCCAGGAGAGACTGGAAAACGAGAGAGAGTTGTAGCTCTCTGCAGGTTGCAGCCTGCGTACTGGTAAAGGACTGCACCAGTACAAAATCATTGTAAAAGAATTTCTAAATTGAAAGAAGATAGAGACATATTGCAGTAGGTGGTTTTCTCCCACATTGGGTTTCCACCTTACATCTTGTGTTCTTTGATGTGACTGTCTATTTTCTTTGTTCATGCTCACTATTTTATGGTACTGATATGCAAGAATAATTCAAAAGATCAAATAAGGAAGATTTGTTAAATTGCTAGATAATATTGATTCACCCCCCCTCTCAGTATTATTTCCAACAATTGGTATCAGAGCAGGTCCTTCAGAAAAGCTTGATCGCTTGAAGGTAGATCGTTCATCATGAGCAACTACGAGAGAGAAGCATCAATCAGGCCACCGGTTTTTGATGGGACAAACTTCAATTATTGGAAGGTAAGAGTTACTGCATATCTTCAATCTCTTGGTACAAAAGTTTGGGACATTGTAGAAACAGGCTATGCTTTTCCTTCAGCCACTCCTACAGATCCAGCTGAGAAAAAGAAGTATGAAACAAATGCAAAAGCAGTCAGTACTCTATTAGGAAGTATATCCCAAACAGAATTCATGAAGGTAATGCACTTCAAATCAGCAAAAGAAATATGGGACAAAATGATCACGAGCTATGAAGGAGATGAACAGGTAAAACAAGCTAAACTTCAAACTCTCAGGATTCAATATGAGACTCTCAAGATGTATAATGATGAAAGTGTGGCTAATTATTTTCTTCGGGTAGATGAGATTGTTAATTGTATGAAAAATTTGGGTGAAGAAGTAAAAGAGTCTATAGTAGTTCAAAAGATTCTAAGATCATTATCCCCCAAGTTTGAATCTAAAGTATCTGCAATAGAAGAAAAAGAAAATCTCCGTGTTCTCACTATGTCTCAGCTACATGGAATTCTAACTGCTTATGAAATGAGAAAGGGAGGTCCATCAGACAGAAGGGAGGCTGCTTTTAAGGCATCAGGCAAAGAAGATCACTATGAAGCAAGCCATGTTCCAGAAGAAGAGGAAGAAGAATCAAATTTTGTCAGAAATCTTCAAAGGGGTTCTGGAAGGTTCAGAGGTAAGCTACCTTTCAAATGCTTTGCTTGTGGGAGAGTAGGTCATTATGCTGCAAAATGTCCTTATAAGGATAAAGGAAAGGAACCAGCTAGATGGAACAAGAAACAAAGTGCAAATAAGAAAAGCTATTACACCCATGAAGATAGTGATGGCTTATCAAACAGTGATGAAGATGAACAAGGTAATAAATATAGGTTGTTAATGGCATTTGAAGATGATGATTATGAGGATGCTGTAGATGTGGATAACCTTTATGATGAAATTACTAGACTCAAGAGATGTATAGAAGAAAAGAACATGATCATTGATACTCTACAATTTCAAATTGATGAAAAGGAAAAACATCTTGAAAAATTAGAAGGTGAAATTGTTGGTCTTAGAAAGGAAATTGAGAAAACAAAAGCTATTAATCTCAAGTTTGTCAAAGGATCTGAAACTTTGGATGAGATTATCAGTGTGCAGCGGTCTCCACTAAATAAGACAGGTCTGGGCTATAATGGAGAAACTTCTCAAGCATCCACTTCAAAAAGTTATCTTGATGCAGCAAGAAGAAATGAGCAAAAGCACAATGAAGATCATCAGGTGAAGCAGGGACAAACTTCAAACAGAAACTATCAGGGGCAATCCAGCTTAAGGGTGAACAAAAGCCACAACCAGCCACAGGTAAAATCTTCCCAGTTTAGTTCAAGAATAGATGAAAATAGAAATTACAATCAGTTGGCTGGTAGATTCAATAACCGCAGAAGCTTCTTCAATGGACAATGCTTTTCTTGCCATAACTTTGGTCACAAAGCAGCTCAATGTGTTGCGTATAAAACAATCATGACTAGGGAAGCTCAAAAACAAAGAAGTATGACAGGGATTACAAAAAAGACCTATAACAGCTTTTCGGCTCTTGAAAATGAAGTTGAATGTTCTATTTGCAATAATTTTGGTCATGAAGACTTTGAATGCAGAAGCAGGTTTCAGGAAAGAAAGGAACAAGAGCGGAAAAAGGAACAAGCCTCAGGAACCAAAACATGGAGAATAAAGGAACCTCAAGCAGAAAGATGTGGGATAGCGTTTTATGCAGAAGGACAGGAAAATCTATGGTACATTGATAGTGGATGTTCGAAGCATATGACAGGTGATAAAGAAAAACTTGAGTCTTATTCTATTTTAGAAAAGGGAAAGAAAGTCTCTTTTGGAAATGATACTCCTGCAACTATAAAAGGAAAAGGTATTGCTCCTTTAAAAGAAGATGTTAAGGGTGGAAATGTTTTGTTTGTTGATGGGTTGAAGCATAATCTACTAAGTGTCAGCCAGATGTGTGATCAAAGAACCGAGGTTATATTCAGATCAAATGGATGTCTTGTTCGTGATCTTGATACAGGAAAAACAGTTCTCAAAGGGAAAAGAACTCCAAATAATCTATACATATTTGAAGAAGGACAACAACAATGCTATCTAAGCAAGGATGAAGAACACTGGTTATGGCATCGAAGATTGGGACATCTAAGCTTCTCACAAATAAGGAAAGCATGCAAATATCAGGCAGTTCGCGATCTTCCAGATATCAAAATTCCTGACAACACCATATGCAGATCATGTTAGTTTGGAAAACAAACCAGGACTAACTTTCCAGAGAAAGAAGGATCAGCTAGCATGCCTCTTGAGCTAGTACATACAGATGTATGTGGACCATTCAGGAAAAGAACACCTAGAGGAGAGGAATACTTAATATTATTTATTGACGATTTCTCCAGGTTTGTTTGGTTAGGACTTATGAAGCACAAAGATGAAGCATTCGAAAAATTCAAATCCTTCAAAGCCTTGGTTGAAAATGAATCAGGTCACAAAATTAAGTGCCTCAGATCCGACAGAGGTGGGGAATTTACTTCAAATGAATTTTTCAACTTCTGTGATGAACATGGGATAAGGAGAGAATTCTCTACGGCTATAACTCCTCAGCAAAATGGAGTTGTTGAAAGAATGAACAGAACAATCCAACAAATGGCTCGTGCTATGCTTGATGAATCAGGAACTCCCGCAACTTTCTGGGGTGAAGCTGCACATGCTGCGGTTATTATTCTCAACAAGACAAATGTCCGGGTAAACAGCACTCAAACTCCTCATGAGCTTTGGAGTGGTAAAACTCCTTCGGTAAAGCACTTCAAAATCTTTGGGAGCAAATGCTATATCAAGAATACTGAAGAGCAGCTTGGCAAACTTGATCCTAGAGCAGATGAAGGCATTCTTCTTGGCTATTCTCCACATAGCAAAGCATACAAATGCTACAATAAAAGACTTGGCAGAATTGTTGACAGCATTGATGTAGTGGTTGATGAGAAGGGATACATTCCTAGGCAAATACATCGTGAAGACATCGAAGAAGATGAAAGCTACCCTCAAAAACAGAATGATGAAGAAGAAGAACCTCAAGAAGAATCTCAAGAAGAACCTCATGAAGACGCAGAAGAACGAACAAGAATAGAAGAAAAGACTCCTTCCAGATATGTTCAGAAGAACCATCCAGAATCTCAGATCATGGGACAGAAAGAAGCAGGTATACAAACTAGAAGAACAGTTGCAGAAGCTTCAAGCTATTTGGCATTACTCTCCTCTACTGAACCACAAAATGTGAAAGAGGCATGCAAAGATGAATGTTGGGTGAAAGCAATGGATGAAGAACTTGAGCAAATCGAAAAGAACAACACTTGGGAGCTGGTTCCTAGACCAAAGGATAAGAATGTTATCGGAACTAAATGGGTCTTCAAAAATAAATTGAATGAAAATGGAGAAGTAATTAGAAACAAAGCCAGACTTGTTTGTAAAGGGTATGCGCAGCAAGAAGGAATAGACTTTGAAGAAACTTTTGCTCCTGTTGCAAGACTTGAGGCCATCCGAATGTTCCTTGCTCTCTCAAGTTTTCAGAACTTCAAAGTATTTCAAATGGACGTAAAATCAGCCTTTCTAAATGGAGACTTGGAAGAAGAAGTGTACATTGAACAGCCAGATGGGTTCATTCTTGGAAATGATCCAAATCTCGTATGCCGATTGAAAAAGGCTCTCTATGGTCTCAAACAAGCCCCAAGGGCTTGGTACTACCGGTTGGATAAATATCTTCATCAACAAGGTTTTTCAAAAGGTTCAGCAGATAGTAATCTGTATATAAAAGTTGAAAATGACAAATTGCTAATACTTGTTGTGTATGTAGATGACATTATTTTTGGCAGCAATGAAGAAGCTATGAGTCAAAGCTTTGCCTCGGTCATGCAGAAAGAATTTGAAATGTCCTTACTAGGAGAACTGACATACTTCCTTGGTTTTCAAATCCAACAAAAGGAAGGAGGAATCCTTTTATCTCAAACCAAGTATCTCAAGCAGATTTTGAAGAAATATGGCATGGAAGATGCAAAACCAGTATGTACACCCATGGTCACAGGATGTAGTCTCAGTGCAAATGATGAATCTGCAGCAGTACATCAACCAACCTACAGATCTATGATTGGAAGTTTACTATATTTGACAGGTACCCGACCAGACATCATGCATGCAGTTGGAATAGTTGGAAGATTTCAGGCAAATCCGAAGGAGACTCATCTTCAGGCAGTGAAGAGAATTTTCAAATATCTTCAAGGGACTCAAAATTATGGCTTATGGTATCCTAGAGATACAGATCTCACTCTTCATGCTTATACAGATGCAGATTGGGCCGGAAGCGTGGATGACAGGAAAAGCACAAGTGGTGGTGCGTTCTTTATGGGTTCCAGACTGGTATCTTGGTTCAGCAAGAAACAGAGTTCAATTGCCTTATCTACAGCTGAAGCGGAATATGTTGCTGCTGCATCTTGTTGCACCCAACTCCTTTGGATGATGCAGACTTTGCAGGATTATCAAATCACTTGTACACCTCCAATCCCTATCTTATGTGACAACACAAGTGCAATCAGCATCTCAAAGAATCCGGTTATGCATTCAAAAACCAAGCACATACCAATCAAGTACCATTTTCTCCGGGAACAAGTACTTGAACAGAAGGTCAAGTTGGAGTATGTTCCTTCTAAGGAACAAGTTGCTGATATTTTCACCAAACCGTTGCCCAGGGACACTTTTGAATACCTCAGGCAAAAGCTGGGGGTTGTTGATGCATCATCTTGTTGAACCTCTTCTTATTGGTGGTACAGGCTCAGGGGGAGCACATAATGCATTGTTGGCATTATGGAGAAGGAGATCTTGGAAATAGCTGCAATATGTCTCTATCTCTTTCATGGTGGATTTCTGGTTATTTGCAGATCTGGAGGAGCATGGGCGTAGGGGGAGCATACCCTTTGCCCTTGATGTCAAAGGGGGAGAATGAAGCTGAAGATCATGAGGTTGCCATCAAGTCCAAAGGGGGAGATTGTTGGCATTATGATTCAGGTGTTGTCCTTGATGGCAACCCATTCAGGTGGTAGATCACTATTCTTGATGATCAGCTCTCTATTTTTAAGAAGGACGCAGGCAATCTGTTCAGAAAGTGCGTCCCCGCAGGTATACCATGCAGAACCCGCGTCCAGGGACGCAGGCCAGCCGTTCAGGGGGTGCGTCCACCCAGTGCACACATTCCAAGACAGAGAAAAGCACGTGGGGGTTTCTTGTGTGGTATCTAGCCGACGGTTTTGTGTTTCTATGGTGTCGACTCGTGGTATTATTCCATGTTTTGGGGAGGAGCTTGCCTATATAAAGCAAAGGAGTTCATTTGGATTAATCATCATCTTTGGTTGAATATCTTTTAGTGAGATCTAGTCCAGATCTATGAGGGCGAATCTTCCAATGGACTGTGATCTCTATGGCGCATGATCAGATCTGCAGATCTGACTGTTTGGGCTAGTGCTGAAGTCTTCATATCTTTTATATCTGAAGGGACGCAGGTTCAGTGAAGGGCAAGTGCGCCGAGACGCAGTACAGTAAGGGCTCAGGTGCGTCTCTGAAGCGAAAGACGCGGCGCGATAGTATTATTGGATGCGTCTCTGAAGCAAAAGACGCGGTGCGATAGTATTGTTGGGTGCGCCGGTATGCAGAGCAGTTTAAAGGAACAGTGCGTCGGCACGCAGAGCAGCAGAGGGTAAACTGCGTCCAGTTGCAGGCCACAGAAAGGAAAATTGCGTCCCTGTCTTAAGATGATCTGTTGACTGTATTTTTCTGTTCATAAGGTGTTCTGGGTTAGTTCTGTGATTACTGATCTGATAACTGTAGTGGACTGTAACTGTTGTGTACTTGTTGATCATTTGATTCTTCATGAAAAGAAGTAGGGGGTTGTAGCTCCCTTCCAGGAGAGACTGGAAAACGAGAGAGAGTTGTAGCTCTCTGCAGGTTGCAGCCTGCGTACTGGTAAAGGACTGCACCAGTACAAAATCATTGTAAAAGAATTTCTAAATTGAAAGAAGATAGAGACATATTGCAGCAGGTGGTTTTCTCCCACATTGGGTTTCCACCTTACATCTTGTGTTCTTTGATGTGACTGTCTATTTTCTTTGTTCATGCTCACTATTTTATGGTACTGATATGCAAGAATAATTCAAAAGATCAAATAAGGAAGATTTGTTAAATTGCTAGATAATACTGATTCACCCCCCCTCTCAGTATTATTTCCAACAAAAAGATCATGATGATACAAGTAAACCCTCAGTTATCTAAACAAATCGAAGTTCTGCATCCATTGTGGAGGATAAATACCTGAGAGTATTTCGAACGCATGTTCTATCCTGGAGCGGCAGGAGGACCAAGAGGTAAACCCCTGCAAACAGGGAACAATGGAAATTAGTCATGAGAATATATTAACTAAAAGCATAACTCTGTGACAACCAGATACTGAGGTGTATATCAGCTGTAATGAAACTCTGGAACCGACGGACAGAATTACCTGGATGGTTGGACAAGAACTGGCACACGATGGAGACAAGGAGTCGCTGAGCTGAACAAGCATTCGGTAAGCCCAACAGGTGCAAATGAACTCGGAACATGCGGTTTGGGGTATATAAAACCCGCAAAACCCTGGACCACATGTGAGCCCTTAGATCTGTGCATGAAATCCTCGCCGTCCATCCAAGCAAAGAAATGGCGCGTAAACCCTAGCGTGCTTTCTGAAGCTTCACATGGCCTTTGCACGGTGCTGGACACCTGGCCAAGGTAGGTGAAGGCATTTACATGTCCATCACACCTGGCATTGGAGTCTAAACGAGACAGCAATCAAATGATAACCGTTGACCTCAACCGATCACCCATGATTCGTATGGTAATGATAGCATGGGTATTCGAGATCCAACCTATATACATGTGTATAGTAATGTTTATGAACGAATCTGTTAAGGTTGTTCTTAAAGTATTTGACTTGTAATTAATTTTTTTTTTTTTTATTTGGTATTTTTACCATGGAGTGTGACATATAAATATAGAAAACACTTGGTTCAAGGAAAATTTATAACTACTCTACATCAATATTATTCAAAGAAACTTCGAGTTCAATTGGGATGAATGATTAGTAGAAGAGGTTAATAGTTAAACTTGAATAGATAGGATAAATATATGCCACATTCATTTAATATGAAAGGACAATGGTTAATCGCTATGTAACTATGAAATAGAAAATACAGAGTTATATGTACAATAAAAGCTACAATCAAGTAAAATTGGTTGAAGTAAACACTGAAAGGAAAAAACCTAGCAGAGAAACAACTAATTATTAAATTAGTTCCAATAATAAGGCTAAATGGCTGCAACTAAATAAGATACATTTATGTTAGGAAATATTTACATCTCACAAGCGAATTATTCACATTAATTCTAGATAAAAAAAAATTGAAAAGGAAAAAAATACTAATCCAAGTCTTCAATTTAAACAGTCACAAGTAGTTTGTTTGCACAACATTAACAAGTAAATTAGAACACAGGTGGCCTATTGTGCTAGGTAAATAGAGAACAATACAAACACAAGAATAAATTTATTTAAACAAATATTTTATATGAGTGTTAAAAGTCAGTGTTTCCACAATTTTATACACACACATAACAACAATACTAAGTAGTGCAATAATCCCAACTATCCCAACTAAGGCCATGGCCATAATAAGCTAGTGGAAAAACTCTCGATTAGACATATCCTGCAACGACTTTAAATGATGACTAGATACATAATTTTCAATTGAAGTATTAAGTTCATCTATAATAACATATGCAAGAAATAAATCTAACTTGGAAAAACAATGGAAAATGCTTTCACTAGTTGGCTATATCTATTTTTATACAAAAACCTTAAATAAAAGTAAGGAAATTACAACTTTGGTTATACACCTAACAAGAAACTCCCTCGCTATTGAGACATCTAGTACTTGTGGATGTTAGAAACCAAGACAATACTAGGAGGGGGTGGGGATCAGTATTGTAGGTATTTTAAAACTCGTTTCACTTGCAATGACACTAGGACACCAATAAAATTTCCAGAATTAAATTATATGAGCATGACAAGAAAAAGCATATGTATCACAAGGAGAATACACAAGGTCTTCAAAAAATTCTTTTAATTTCTTCACAGGGCAAGCTATGACTTGCTGCTACAAAGTTATCTAGCTACGACTAATGGGAAGCAACTTCTCCTTAATTTATCGGCTACAACTAAAAGTAGCTACAACCCCTAAGTTTATTAGTTGGTACTGAAAAGAGCTTCAAACCCTAAATATTTTCTAGCAACTACTAGAAGGAGAGACAACCCCTAACTTGCAAGGTACAACTTGTTAAACTTAATGATTAATTATTAATACAATTTTCATACTCAAATCATGAAGCCATTACCTTTTACAAAACAAATCAATTTGTCTCTCAAACACTCACCAAAACCACCATTACAAACACCTTCAAAAATATCTCATTACTAAATAATTCACCATACTCACCATCACACTTTCTCACACAATTGCTCACCCTCTCTTTAAATTTCCAATTCAACACTTCTTATAAAGAAATTGAGACAAATATTTCTAGAATTAAAACTTGGTTATCTTCAGCTCTTTACTTCCATGGATCTGTTATTGTTTCCTTTTTCTACTTCAAATATGTCTTCTGAACTTGTTCTCCAAGTCTTCAAATGCTTCTCTATTGTTTCTTTGAGAAAAAATGATTTAGGCTATTGTTTTATTTAGTTTTGTTGAGTTAAAGGATTTAGTAGGGTTTTTTTACTTTTATCAAATATCCAAACCTAGATTAAGTACCAAATTTTCCTCCAATTCTATCCATGTCGCAGTCAGAGCTACCAACTCATTCATGTACTATTAGTGTTGGGCTGCTATATTTGTTATAAACACCAAATTTTGTAGTTGACGCATCCATCTAAATAAGGAAGATAATGCCAAAAATATTTGTCGATTCATCCATTGCAGTCCCTCTCCATGTTATAGCCTTGAGGGTTTATTTTATAGTTGTCGACTTGCTCACATTTAAGGTTCTTATCAATTTTAATACAATTCTTTTTAATTACAATTAGCTTGAAGCCCCTCAATCAAAATGCAAAGAAACTAATTAAAACACCATAGTTCGAATGGGATTTTTTGTCACTTGAAAAAAAGTTTATTGTTAGACAGTTTTCTATCTCCCAGGCCTATCTTCCCAGATAAGTCCTTTTGTGTGCCTTTTCTTTCCCTTTGGGGTTTTTCTGTTATTGCTTTTTGATTCTTCTGGGGCATTCCTTTTTACCATATCTTGAATCCTTGGTTGTTGATTCCCTAACTATAAATATTGTGCACACTTGTCATTTCTTCCTAGGTAGTTTCTTTTGGTACATTGATTTAATCAACCACACACACTCACAAAATTTATCGGGGAAGTATCTTCCTGTCGACGTCATAATTTCATCACCATCACTGTGTGGCACCATATAAGTGGTGACACATGTCACTCAAATTTGGTGCACTAGGGTACCCAAAAACATAAAAAATATTTGCTACTTGTCCCCCACACAACTTATGTTGTCATCGTCACCAATCAATGTTATGTTGCCACACATCTTATCAGAAAGGAGAGAGAAAGGGTCTCGACCCTTTGTATTTGAAATGAATTTATATATTAAGTTTTTAATCAAATTGATGCATTAAATCCATTTTAACCTTGTTTCCAAACTCCCCAACTCTTATTATCATGGGTCATTTTCAATTTCATGCATGATTGTTTCTTTCGGGCTAGGCCTTCCTTTCATGAAAGACTTCATCTCTCGAGTGCCCAGCTCAAACACCCATGCACATTTATTTTTTATTCTATGGAATTTGCCTTCGAAGTTTCATGTTATGTAAGGGATCCACTATGAGCTAATTAAAATGTTGGTTGCCTCTACACTTTCTACTCCACTTGCGTTTGAAAGTGCACCAAAATTATCTTTCTTTAATGGGTCCTCTAACTAATATAACTCTTCAACTTGACTTTGGAATCTTTCCTTTGACTGGCTCTAACCTTCAATCCAAGAGGCCATTTCTAATCTTCAACATATCATTGCAAAGCTCTTTTAAAACTCTATTCATCTAAGGTGGTCCTAATTGTGTTTGCTATGATATTATGAGCTAGGAATGGCTTCAAAGACTATACATCATCAACACCTTTGACTTTACCATTCTTTGATCCATTATTCATTCTTCTTGCATTCTTCTCTACTGCTTCCTTTATTTTCCATCAATGACGACACATTTCTAACATTCTCCCCGTTTGTCATTGATGGCAAAACTTTGATCAAACAATTGTGTCAAACAAAATCAACACCCTAAAGAAACAAAGTGTGCGTCATAACCTTTTCCTCCTCTGAATGTGGCTCCCCCTAACATACCCTTCTAACCTGATGTGGTGTACTTATCCTTTCCTTTTTTTTCACCAAGACATCTCCACTTAGTCTGAAGTTATTCTCCATATTTTATTTGATCACCAATACTACATATTTTGTTTTATCACCAATACTACCCCCCCTTTAACATCAATGGAAAAGTCACCAACATGCTCACACTATCATCAATCTCCCTCCCTATCATGTTGATCCTGTGGAATTGGAATCTCTATATTGATATTTTGAATGCTTGCTAGTTTCCATTCTTCATCTATAAGGAATATATCTAATGGAGGGAGGCAAGAGGAACTATTGCTAGTCTCTTCCTTAAATTCTCAAACTAATATCTTGGGAGAGGTTTGGTGAAGATATCAACTACTCGTTCTTTTGTAGATACATACTCTAACTTGATTGTCTAATTTTTAACTTTCTCTCTCAAGAAGTGGTACTTTATTGGAACATTCTTTGTCTTTGAGTGAGAAACAAGATCATTTGACATGTTGATGGTACTTGTACTATCACAAATAATAGGAAATTGATGATAATAAAACATTTGTACATCCTGTACAGTTTTCTTCATCTATAAGAGTTTAGTGCAATGAGATTTTTTTACTATATATTCTGCTTTAGCAGTAGATAGTGAGATTGAAGCCTGAGACATTCTTTAAGAAATAATGCACAACCACTAGTTTTCTTTCAATCATCTACATCGCCTACCCAATCAACATCAATATAAATAACTAGTGAAAAATCTTTACCTCTTGAATAATAAAGTCCATAGTCCATTGTGTGTTTGAGATATCTAAGAATTATCTTGGCTGCTAGAAGATGGCTCTATTTGGGGGCTACTTGAAATATTCCAACAATACCAACTTCCCGCATAATGTCTAGTCTTAAATATGTCAAATGTAGGAGGTTTCGAATAATATACCTATACAGGTCTAGTCCACTTATGTTGATTCATCAATCTTGCAAAGCTTGCAACCTATCACCATTGGTGTGCTCACTAAAGAACACTCCTCCATACTGAATTTATTCAATACTTCTTTGAGATACTTGCTTTGTGAGATAAAAAATCATTTGGAAACTTATGTCATATGAAATCCAAGGAAATATGAGAGCTCTCCAATCATAGACATATCAAATTTTTCTTTCATATCACGTACAAACTAGCATGTTATATGATTTGAATCACTTCCAAATATTATATCATTAACATAGACTACTACTATTAATTTTCTGCCATTACCTTTAACATACAAATTACTATCAACTTCACCTCTTTTGAAACCAGACTTGAGTAAGTAATTGTCCAACTTGGAATACCAAGCCCGTGGGGTTTGCTTGAGACCATACAAGGCCCTTTTTAACTTGAGAACATAACCAGGTTGGTCTGACATCTAAAAGCCATCTAGATGTTCTATGTAAACTTCTTCTTATAGTTCTTCATTTAGAAAAGAATATTTGACATCGATCTGATATATCTTGAACTTCTTGAAATAAGAAAATGCCAAAAACATTCTAATACCTTCTAATCAAGCAATAAGAGAAAAAGTTTCATCAAAATCAAACCCTTGATTTTGGCATAACCTTTTCACACTAATATTGCATTGTTTATTATCACTTCTCCATGCTCTTAAAAATTATTCCTAAAGACCCATTTTTTTCAAATGGCATTCTTGTTTGCTAGTCTAGGGACAAGCTCCCAAGTCTTATTTTTCTTTATCTAGTTTAGTTCTTCATTCATGTCTTTTAACCAATTATCCTCATGGATTTCTTTCACAACATCCTTGGGTTCCTCCATGGATAATAGATATACATGTGCTTGATTAGGGGGATTTAGTAGTTTCCTTCTAATCTATACATTTGTGTTTAAATCACCAATAATTTGATCAGCAGGTTGGTGTTTTTAAACACACCTTGAAGTATCTTTGGCTTGAGGATTGGTGTTCTCTTCACTATCTTCATCTAAAAGTGGCTCTTCAACATTATCATCATTGTTTCATGAATCAAGGAAGCTAGTATTTACTAGATAATTGACATCAAATTCAACATATTCATCCACTTTCAAATCAATGCAATCAACAATATTCTTTGTATTTTTATTGTAGCATTTATAGTCCTAGTTATTATGAGAATATCCAAGAAAAATACCTTCATTAGCCTTTGAATTTTTAAAGACTAAAATTTGGTTATAAAACCTTGGATTTTAGCTTTCTTTACATTCCAATCACCTCCATAACAACTACTCATATTGTTCCAAATAGATTTTGCTATTATGTAGTCCATAACCTTAACACATTTTGATTTAGGTAGGCCAACAAGCATTGCTTTCATGGATTTACCATTGCATGTAAACTCCAACTTTTAATATTTAGTAATCATTTCTGGAGGATTTTGATATTATTCTTCAAGAACATCCCACACATCACCTCCAAGTTATTGAATGTAGGTCTTCATCCTTACTTTCCAAAACACATATTTTGTTCCATTAAACATGTGTTCCCTATTGGTAAATACTCCTTCCTAGTTTTCCATGGTCCTTGATCTTTCTTCCAGCTGGTAAGTTGATCTAAAGTAGCCTGGTTGGCTCTAATACCAATTATTATAAACCAAGAAAATACTGAGAGGGGGGTTGAATCAATATTATCGGAATCTTAAAACTTCATTTCACTTGCAATGATACTAGGACACTAATAAAATTTCCAAAAATTAAATTAGATGAGCATGACAAGAAATAAAATATGTATGATAATGAGAACACACAAGTTCTTCAAGTATTTCTTTCAATTTCTTCACAAGGCCAGCTACAGTTTTCTACTACATAGTTCTTTGGTTACAACCAACAAGAACAAATTACTCCCTGGTTTATCAACTACAACTGAAAGGAGGTACAACCCCTAATTTTATCATCTACGACTAGAAGGAGCTTGAACCCTTGAATATTTTCCAGCAATTACTAGAAGGAGCTACAATCCTTGACTTATAACCTACAACTTGCTAAACTTAATGATTCACCTGTTATAAATTTTTCATACTCAAATCATGGAGTCATTCCCTTTTACAAAACCAATCAATTTGTCTCTCAAACACTCACAAAAGCCACAATTACAAGAACCTTAAGCAATATCTCATTATTGAACAACTCACCATACTCATCATTGCACTTGCTAACACAATTTCTCACCCTCTCTTTAAATTACATAATCAACTTTGTTTATAGACAAATTTGGACTTATATTTTTGGAATTAAATCTTTGTTATCTCCAACTATTTTCTTGCATGGATCTATTATTTTTTACTTTGTCCTTCTTCAAATATGTATTCTAAACTTGTTCTCCAAGTCATCAAATATTCCTTTTTTGTTTCTTTCAGAAAAAATGAGTTAGACTATTTTTTTTCTTTGGTTATGTCGAGTTACAATATTTAACAGAGATTTCTATATTTTTAGCAAATCTCCCAACTTAGCTTATCTGCCAAATCTACCTCCAATTTTGTCCATGCTGCCATAGGAGTTACCAACTCATTCATGTACTATTAGTGTTGCACTGTTATATTTGGTATAAATTCAAAAGTTTGAAGTTGTTCACTCATCCACCCAAATAAGGAAAATAATGCCAAAAATAGTTTCTGACTCATCCACCGTAGGTCCTCTCCATGATATAGACCCGAGGGCTTATTTTATAGTTGTCGACCTGTGCACACTTAAGGTGCTAAGCCTTTTTAATACACTACTTTTTAATTACAATTAGACTGAAGGCTCTCGATCACAATCCAAAGAACATCATTAAAAATTGTGATTTAGACACACCTTTCTATCAATTGACAAAAAAATCAATTGTCAGACATTTTCCTTCTCCTAGGCCTGTCTTCCTAGACAATTCCTTCTATGCACCTTTTCTTTTCCTCTGGGGATTTTCTTCTAGTTTTTTTGTTTCTTTTGGGTTCATCCTTTTTCTCAAATCCCAACTCCCCAATTCTAGGTTCCTCCACTATAAGTCTCATGCACACTTGATATTTCATCCTGAGTAGTTTCTTCTAATACCCTGATTTAATCACTTGTTCACACTTGTGAAAAAATTTGGGGAAGTATCTTCCAGCTGAAATTATGTTGTCCTCACCAATGAAACGTGCAACCATCTGAGTGGTGACATCTCACTCATATTTGGCCCATTAGGGTGCCCAAAAATGTCGAAAATGTTTGCCACATGTCCCCTATAGATGCCACGCTATCATCATCACTAATCAATTAGATGCTTCCATGCATCCTTTTAGAAAGGAGAGAGAATGGGTCATGAACCTTCGTATTTTGCAACAAATTTCTTCATTAAGTTTTTAGTAAAACCATCAGGTTAAAGCCCTTTGAACCACTACTTCCAACTCTTATTATCCTAGGCCATTCTCAATTTCACACAAAATTGTCTGTTCTAGGCTAGTTTTTCCTTCCAAGAAAGACCTCATCTCCCGAATTTCCAATTCTTGGCTCCTTGGCTAAACCCCCACGCACATTTCTTTTTTCTTCCAGGGAAGTTTCCTAGAGGATTGAATGTTGTGTACAGGCTCCACCATGAGCCAATCGAACTGATTTCTGCATTTTTGCTATCTACTCTGCCTACATTTGGACATGCACCAAACTTATCTTTATCCAATCAATCCTCTAACTAATAATAGCTTTGTAGATTGACTTTAGGGTTTTTCCTTTTATTGGTTCTAACTTTCAATCTAGGAGGCAATTTATGATCTTCCACATATCACTAGAAATCTCTTTTAGATCTCTATCCATCTTAGAGGGTTCCAAGTATGTTTGACGATATATTATGATCTAGAAATGGCTTCAAAATATTTGCATCATCACCACCCTTTCCTTTATCATTCTTAGACCTATTCTTCATTCTTCTTGTCTTAATTTTCCATCAATGACAACATATTTTTAACTATGTAGAGATTATTTCCATAAGCACAAATAAAAGGTGTTAATTTTATATCTTTCTTTTGTGGGAAGACATATATTGAAGAAATTGAATGGTTATTTCTAAGCTACCCATTAGGGTTGTTTCCAAGT
Organism: Pinus tabuliformis; assembly: GCA_031772625.1. Lineage (NCBI taxonomy): Eukaryota > Viridiplantae > Streptophyta > Pinopsida > Pinales > Pinaceae > Pinus > Pinus tabuliformis. Next base: position 849,715,678 of record CM062818.1, on the reverse strand, counting down.
GCTTTATGCTATAGCCACCCATGTACAACCAAAATCAATGTATATATCTCTAAATTGATTGACTTTTCTTAGCTAGCTTTAATACCTACCTAGTGAGTCAAGCCATCCCACCCCCTATGACTGATCAAGAATAAAAGGGAGTAAGCCACATTATTCGAGTTGCTATTCAAGACTCATCCATATGAGAAAGAAAGTATTTTTACATTATTACGTAAATGAAATAATTGGGTGTGAATTATTTAAGAAACATAATGAATATAACTATGTAATTTCCTGTGACTTAGGGTGACATGAGGCTAGATTATCTTTTTGTTTTCCCTAAAGAATAGTTTTAGACACTAGAGCATAAAGAACTGATTACTATCCATGAAGGGTTCGAATAGGAAGAAATATTACAAGGACAAAAAAGGGTTACTAGATAATCCTGGAGAAAATAAGAAAAAATAAAGAAGTATAAAAACCCTAATACTGATAATTACCAGAAGGTGTTGAATAACCTTCGCTGCTAAGACTCATATTAGGAAAATCAGACAATAGCATTATGATATATCCACCTAAGTCCATAGAAGGAGGAATTAAGAAGTTAAAAGTAATAACCCATATGGATTAACTTCAAAGTAACTAAGAAGAACACAAAGAAGTTAAAGGGATGAACCACAACTCCATGTTTTTACCTAAGAAATAACCCTAGCATGGCAAGAAATTGTGCTATACCCTAAAATCATGAAAAAAAATCTCCTTTAGGAAAAAATATTTTAACAAATTGTGTCAAAATTCCTATAATCGTAGTGGGGAAAGAATCTGGGTTGATGGGAGAAGGCATGACATACCTGTGGAGATAATCAAAACCTACAAAAGAGGCTTCAACTCAGTCAATGTGTAAACTTTCATGAAAACCCCCAAAAGGAAAAAATAAAATACAAAAGACCAGAATAAGGATTACAACAAGCACAAAAATCACAATTTTCAAAGGCCTTTACTTGTAATTCTTCCATAGTTGAATCAAGCGATCAAGGAAACAAAATTAACAACTAGAAACCCTTTGCGTTCCCTAACCTTGAATCTTATGCTTCTAGGTGAATTAGCATAACATATAGAAGCAAATGTATATTGATTCAAAGGGTTTGAGATTGAGGAGAAAACCCGATCAAGTTGCATAACACTTGATGATAGAGCCTGATTGATTAAACGGTAGAGGTGAATGAGAATGCGGGATGTAGAAACCCTAACCACCCGATGATTGACCTTCCATGATTGGATCACCTCAGTTAGTCTAGATTGTCCCCTATTTGAAATATCAAATGACCAACTGAAGTGTTGCATGGTGAACAAGAAACACTTCCATAGTCACATGGCACAACACCATAGGGTCAAGGTGCATTATTATCAAAACATAAAGTTAAGGAGTTCCACAATGGAAAAACATAATCACTGAGAAATGAATTGTCACAAGTTTTCAAATGTTCACATCGTATTCAACCAAATATCAACCAAGAGTTTTAACATAAGTTGGGTAACATACCCCTCCATGATGCAAGTTTATTTTTCCAACAACAACATATCTAAACTTAGTATTGTGGTAGGGTGGCATAACCACTTCATACTTTTAAAAGTATTTTTTTACCATATGAAAAGGGGTTTTGGTAAACAATAGTATAAAATAAATTTTATCCACTTAGAGGGAAGAAGAATTGCTTTGGTGGTAGAAATATGAAGCTAGAATGATCAAGCATCACATACATTTTAACTATTTATGTAGAAACAAAGTTAACTAAATGTATACATTCAAGATGACGAAATAAAGTAAAGTGTTAGTAACAAAAAAATGAATTTTTATTTATATGTAAATTTTGTAAAATTTGGGATATAGTAAATGTGGGATCAGAGATGTAAGTTACAACACTGTGGCCTACGAATGAAATCACAACTTTCATTTAACCAAATAAACGTTATGTTTTATATACAGTAAGTGGTAGAAGTGAGAACAATGATGTCTGAACCATCTGTAAGATCTCCTGTCCAACGAGAACAAATATGGGTACAGTTAGGAAGAGAAGCATCACTCATATATTGAAATTATTAGACATGATTAAAAGGATGACACTGGAATTAGCTAGTATTATAGAAGATAGTGAAAGGTTGTTGAAAGCAAGAGATCAAAAATAAAGGGTCATCAAAAATTTAACTGATAAGTCTAATCCAAAAATAGTAGAGCCAATTGTAGAGGAGGAAGACATGGATGAGTCTTATAAATGGAAAAATCTAGATAACATGGATGAGGGTAAGGAGGTACACTTGAAGATGAATAGGAAAATGAACATAATTCAGTTTAAATGATTCCAATAGCACCTAGTGAAGGAAAGAAACAAAGGGTGGAATTGCAAGGGGAGTTTAAAGATATTAGGCCTCGAACCATTGATGATAAGTCAAAGGAAGTAGTAGGGGCATGGCTACTTAACGCGAACATATATTTTTAGGTGTATGAGTATAATATCAATTTAAAATATAGATTAGCCACTTATCAGTTGCAAGGAAAGACATCCACATGGTGGGAAGAGATGAAGACTGTGCATAATATAAAGGAAAATAATGTGAGTAGGGAAGAGTTTCAAAAGTACTCTAAATAAAAATATCTAATAGAGAGAAATTATGATGATAAAACAAAATAATTCCATGAGCTAAAACTTGGTCAAATGACCATGGATGAACTTGTGGTGAATTTTTCCCATTTCTTACGGTATATATCTTACATTTGGTAGGAGAAAGCTAAATTTCAATGATTTATTAGTCGGCTTCCCCTCTCATTTACAAAAAAAGATTGAGTATGAAAATTGAGCAAATTGAGTATGGAATTTTGGTGTATGTATATATTTATGTATGGTTGTTATTGTAAATACCGCAACAAGCTACGTCATAAAGCTTCAATAAGTGGTATAGTTGTCATGTTGTTATTTTTTATGTTTTTCATGCTGGTTTTCCTTTTCAACAGGTTCTTCGGTGTAAATACTACATCAATCTAGGTTATAAATCTCCATAGGAAATATTTTTTGGTTTTCAACAGTCTTGTTGGTTATAGTTGTCATGGAACATCGAGGATAGTGTTCCCCTAAGTGGGAGGGGTATGTAACAGCCCAGGGTTAAAAGTTCATGTATTAAAGTTAATAAAGGAAAAATAATATCAAGGTCATGGGACACATATTCCAAGATGAATGCCCATAAAAAAATATTAGTAGGTGTTCATTTGGTTTATTAGGGCGAAGGGGAAATTGGAAAAGGAATTCCCAAGAATTTGAAAAGGAAAAGTGGCATTAATTGAAATTTTATTTATGAAAATAAAGGAAAATAGGAGAAAAGGAAGATGAAAACTCACAAGTTTCATTTGAGGAGGAAATTGAAGGAAAATAGAGGAAATTGAAGAAAATAGAGGCCTCAATAATAAAAGGGCCTACAACGACTTGTTCACAACATTTGTCAATTCAGTTTTAGAGCTCTCTATCTATTATCTCTCATACTCTTGCACACTTAGATAATTACTTTGCATGTAATTCTATAGCAAGGATTAAGAGACTATAGTGGGATTACTTTTCAAGTATGGAGTTGAATGTATGATTTCCTTGCTAGTTCTGGCATGCATCATACATGCATTTGTGTATTTGGTTTCTTGTTGTTATTGGCATGGGTTTTTCGAGGTGTCACATTGGTTCAACCTTGTGTTTCCATTTCTAGATAACCATGGGGTGATGGGGTTCTTTCATTTGGTTGAGCTTTGGATTTCTCGATGGTTTTGGAACTAGGTGAGATGGTCTCATGAAAAATCCTAAGGGCCTAGGAATCACTTGACCAATAATGGTGGGATTGCGATGAAGCTTGAGGGTGGAGACAAGAAAATTCCTTAAGGTATTGGTGAAGAAATCTGGAGGCATCCAATATGTTTAGGGCCAAGTGACCACTTGACCAGTTTTGGAAAGATTGTGGTAAAGCCTAGTAGTGCATGTTTCTTGCTTGGACCTAGGAATCCCTTGACCGATAATGGTGGGAATGTGGTAAATCCTAGCTGTGTAGGTTCTTGTATCAGGCCTAGGATTCCCTTGACTAGTTTTGTCGAGATTGTAGTAAATACCGAGGAATCCCTGGTTGTTTTGTTGTGAGTCCAACATTCATGCTTAGAATATGGCATGGGGGTGATTCGCTGAAAGAAAGATTTGGTTCAATCCAATCTATGGTCGAGTGGTACGTGGAAGTCCCTGAATTTGTTGGATTTTCATATGTTAATATGAGATCTTTTTTTGTTGTATTTAATGAGTATATATACTTGTTATTACGCAACTTTTCTTGTTGTTCTTTCATTATTATCATTCTCGTTATATACTAGTTATAAACATGGTTTCATGACCGATTCTAATTATGGCTCTTAATAGGTTTTGAATGTTAAATGAATGGTTATTCAATACATTAATTAATATATGTTATTTCAGCTATGGTGAGAGGGCATCAGACCTTCTTGATGGTTTTTAGATAAGTATGAGATCCCTATATTTAGATATGCATTTATGACCTATAGATTGCATGTTTACAACGTGTTTGGCGAAATGTTTGTCGTGGTTATGCCTAGTTAGGTCAAGTTCTTGAATAATTTCTACATTAAAGGATTTTTCCATGTGTCATTCATCATTTTGGAATGTTCTATCAAGTTCTAGGAAGAGGTCTCGATCGTAGCCCTAAAAAAGTGTCTTTGATTTTGGGGTCACGTGCACAAAACTAGGAATTATAGACTGCAGTCACTAGGAGGTAGGGTTATCCATGAGAACGAATGGTTACATTCACTTGCTCACCTTGTTGTGCAAGTGACTGGGAGTCTAGATCAATACAAAGGTGACTTAGTTAAGGGTTTGGGCACTTGAAGTGGTTGTTCAGCTCTTGGGGGTCCTATATCTCCCGAGGGAGGTTAGTAAAGTTTTAGTTTGCTGATTCCTCTTAATTAATGATACATTAGAGGAAATTTCAACCTAAAAGTAAACTCCTAAGGAAAAATAATAAAATAATAGTTAAAATAATAAAATACAAGTTATAAATTTTGGAGGGAGAAGAAAAAAACTACATTTTTTAATTGTATTTTTGGCTTATCTCCTTATAGGTTTAAGCAAATTTCAAGTGTAGGAACTCGTTGGTTGTGGAATTAAATTCCACATCCAAAGAGTTCCCATTATGAATACTTTTTAGAATACCCACATTGATAAAAATTGAGGATACATTAAAAACATGTGTTGAGCACACGTTTTTAATGTATCTTCAATTTTTATCAATGTGGGTCTTCTCAAAAGTATGCATAATGGGTGCTCATTGGATGTGTAATTTAATTCTGCATCCAACAAATGTATACACTTGAAATTTGAGTAAAATTGTAAGGACATAAGCCAAAAAATCTATTAAAAAAAGTAGATTTTCTTCTTTTCCCTCCAAAATATTTACATGTACCTCTTTTTAGATTTAAAGGATTTTGGTTGGTTTGCATATTATGGCATGAAATTATGTGAAAATTTCAGAGGTACTTTTAGGCTCCTCTAATTCCTAAGAGGTTGAGTCATGCCACAGTAATCTCGACTCTTTTTTACGCTGGGAAGTACGTGAAAGTGGGTAAATGTGGGAGGGGTGTTTACATTCATCACACTATATCTATCATCACCTGCCATGCCATATAGAATCCCACAGGCATGATGGTCCTTAGAGTACTCAACTGACAATTGGGCTCTCCAATCCTAATCAATACTCATGAGAGAGAGAGTCACAGGGCTCCTAGATAGTGCATCTGCTATGACATTCTATCGGCCTTTGACATACTCAATGTCGAAATCATATGCCTATAATTTTCTAACCTAATTATGTTGCCTCTCATTTAGTCCCTTCTACTCCAAGAAGAATCAAAGACTATTGTGGTCAGTCTTAACCTTGAACTTGTTGCCCACTAGGTGCTATTGAAACTTGGCCAACACATGCATGATGGCCAACATGTATTTGTCATAGATAGAGTAAAATATCTCATGTTTCTCTAACTCCTTGCCCTCGAAAGAAATGGGATGCCCATGTTGAATAAATAATGCCCCAAGTCCCTCTCTAGAGGCATCACACTCCAAAACTCACACTTCAACACAAAAGGCTGCAAGAAATCGAATAACGCTAATATTGGGAAACTTCCCTTCACTTGTTTAAGGCACTCAAAATCCTCATGCACGTTCTCAAACCACTTAAATGCTCCCTTCTTTGTCATATCAGTAAGGGGTGTTTCTAGCTGTGAGAAACCCCTCACGAACCTCCTATAATAAGTATTCATGCCCAAGAATCCCCTCAACTTTGTCACATTCCTGTGTGCAGGCTAATCCAAGATGGCCCAAATATTTTCTTGATTTACTTGCACCCCATCCTCGTCGATGGTGTGGCTAAAGTATAACATCTTTGTCATCCAAAAACCATATTTGGAAATATTGTCATATAATTGGTGCTCCTCTAGGATGTGCAATACCTCCTCCTCATGACGTGAATGCTCCTCCCATGTGTTGTTCTATATCAAGATTTTGTCAAAGAGGACCAAGACATCTCCTTGTAGCTTCTTGCGGAACACATAGTTCATAAAAGACTGGGAGGTAGCTGGTGCACTTGGATAGCCCAAAGGCAATTACTAAAAACTTGGAGTGTCCATAGTGACACCAAAAAGTTGTCTTCAAGATGTCCTACTCCCTCGAATTTGAAGGTACCCTGAGCGCAGGCCTATCTTGGTGAAGAATTTGGCCCCTCTGAGCTTATCCATTAATTCATCTATGTGCAGGATCACATTTTCTTCAGGTTCTTATTGTTTAGAGATTTGTAATCAATACACATATGCAAGGTCCCATCCTTCTTCTTCACCAACAGAATTTGAAGAGGCAAAAGGAATAGAGTTGAGCCTGATGTGCTCCAGCCTTAACATATCCTATATAGCTCGCTCAATATCATCTCAATAGGCCTTGGGACAGTGGAATGGTGTCATAATAACGACGTGTACACCCTCCTCTAGATCAATTTTGTGATGTAACCCTCAATCTGGTGGTCGACTTGGGGGAATGTCTCTAAAAGTTGTCGATTACCTGTCCAAAATAGCCTAAATATCAGGATGGGGTGGTCATGGGTGAGATCCTACCTCTAAAATCCTCACCCTTGAAGCCTATTCTATATCCCCACGATGCAAGTATTCCTCCATATTTTACATTGAAACTATTTGAGGTGGGTATGAATGCATGCCCCTTACCACCACTAAATTCCCATCTGGCAATATGAATGGCATCTCCAATCTCCTCCAATTTGTGGTGACACATCCAAAAGAGTAGAGCCACTAGATACCCATCACAACATTGGTGTTTGGTACATCAACAACAAAAAAATGGTTTGTCATTGAATAGTTCCCTATCCTCACAGTCATGTTAGGGACATATCAGGTGCAATTCATAGTCATGTCCCCATGATCCAAAAATGGATCCTGGATAAACCTCTAAGTCTAAAAGACTTCATGCAAGAGGTGAATGGTGCCAAATGGGACACATCGTTTGTAAATCAAGGGAAAATGAAAGTCACAGTCTGCTCTTAGAAATAGTCTCATTACAGGGATCCCTTCATTCTGAATCCAACACAACTTAAATGGGCGAAAACAAACTTCAAATGGGAAAGTTATCTTAAAATGAAGTCGCCCTTTTTTAAAGGAAAAAGAGGTAAAATCCCTTGAGTAATGGGTCTAAGAACCCTCTAAGTCTTCCAAATCTCTAAAAAGGGAAAGAACACCGAAAAAGAAGAAGTTATGGAGAAGGCGAATAACATTATCGAGCCTTAAAAACATGAAGAAAACCATGAAAACAAGGCTATTGGAGGCTTAAAAAATGGTTGCAAAGGGGTCGTCGGATTTGGCTGATCAATGGTCTAGATCCAATCGGCATATCACATCGGTGGTGATAGGCGGATCGGCATATTGCATCAGCAGTGACAGGCGGATCAACATATTGCATTGGCGATGACAGGTGGATCGGTAATAGAAATTGGTGTTGGCAATAAACCATGTTATATGGGAAGGCCACGGGCTTATGCAATATGCGATTGGGACAAGTCGCATCGTAATATTGCATTTCCGCATTACAATGGAGCGATATTAAACACACACACACACACACACACACACACAGATATATATATATATATATCTATATATATATATATATATATATATATATATATATATATATATATATATATATATATATATATATATATATATATATATATACGGGCAATCTGATGGACCACACCCGATAACATTATAAACCATATTGTATGGATCCTGAGATCCGTCAAACACCATTTTTCAATGTATTTTCATAGTTTCGTTTATTAAATGAAAAGTGAAGGATGAAGGCCAATTCCAATATGCGATGGTGACTTGCAAGCAGACCCGATAGAAGAATAGGGTCGATTTAAGGACTTTTAAAGTCTGATACATTGAGTTTTGGTGGATTTTCTCTATTAAAATGCATTTTTCCCTGTGTAAATAGAGCATGGCTATTTCAGGAGTTGCAGAGGCCCAAGGCATTGTTACGTTACAGAAATGATGGTCACCTCCCCTTTTGGCATTAAGCAATGATGGAATAATGCTTAGAAGAGGGATTCGAAGCAGACAGAGACTGGGGAGACCAAGAGATGAGAATCTAAAATGAACAGGTAGCACAATTTGGCTTAAAAGCCACAGAACAATAGATAATGGGGGGCTGCTGAGTTGTTGAACAGTGGCCAAGTTGTTTGCTACTGAATGTTGGAAGCAGTAGAAGAGCTGAGAGGGCTAAAGAGATACTTCGCAGAGCTGCTGAGGGAGCCTTTGGGGTCACTTGAAGTTTAAGTGAAAATCTAGGGAGCTAAAGGTTGTAAAGGGCCAAGAAGCCAAATCCAAAGAGCCAAGAGCTAGAGCCAAAGAGCCAAGAGTCAGAGATAAGAGCCAGAACTAGAGCCAAAGAGGTAGAGTCAGAGCCAAGAGCCAGAGCCAAGAGCCAAGAGCGAAAGCCAAGAGCTAGAGCTTCAAGAGCCAGGGGATTAAATGTTGTTTGAACCCACTATTTTTGTGTACAATAGTAGGAGTTGGGCCAAGGGCTTGTAAAAAGGACTATTACCATAGTCTCAGAGATCCTAGTTGAATTAACTAGAGCTCACGAATTTGTAGCCCAGAAGTTGTGGGTGAACTCCTAATTAATTTGTTATCTAATGTGTTTGTTTTTACTGGTGCATTATTCACTGTTATATGCATTCATATATCAGTTTAAGCACATTCACGTATCAGCACAAATAACAGATTTTAAAGCAAATAATCAACTAAAAACAGCTATAAGCATACACCTATATTTTCAAGCATTTCTTAATTCTGCACTGTTTAATCAAATAGACTTGGGAAAATTCAATCTTTAGAAGTGGGAGAGGTTCTTGTAAGTTAGACAAGAAGCCTAAGAGCCCCATTTTTAGATCAGGTGGTATCAGAGCTTAAGATTGATTAAATCCACCTTTAAAGAAGGTTATATCAAAATGATTGATTGACATAGCAAAAACTACCTGTCTGAAATGTGTTTGAACAACAAGAGGTTGATTGTATGCTTGTTTGTAGACTAACTATTTTCTGAGTTTATAGAGATGAAGAGAAAGCTATCGATAGCTTAGTCTAGGAAGGACAAGAAGGATAAGGGATGAAGGAATTCTTCGATCCTAGGACCTCAAGGCAATCTTTGGAGCACAAGAGGTTTGTTGCAAAAGGTTGTTGAATAATCTCTCTATTTACCTTGTTGAAGTTTTGTTTTTCGTTCATTGGCATAATGACAACTTCTACAAGTGGGTCCTCAAATTTTGCTCTCTTCACAAGACTCTTTGATGAAGATATGAAGCATGAATTGTCCACCATGATGGTTATGGTGAGATAAATGTGTGAGGATGGAGGAAAGGGCAACATGCTTAGAAATCAGTTGAATTCCGTGAAGGAAGAGAAGTAGTTTCTTGCTGACAAATTGCAAGAAATGGAGAGGAAACTTCATATTGCAAATATGAACCTCGAAAGGATGCATGAGTTGGAAACACAACTCTTTGTTGCCCAAGAAGCCTTAGTCAAGTACCAACTTGAAGAAGAGGTAATCCATTCCTGTTTGTCTTCGAATTATTCTGTGAATGCTTGTATTAGTTCTTTTGAGAAACATACTAAAGGCATAGGTTCCAAGCTAATGTCCAAGATGGGCTATGAAGGAAAGGGCTTGGGAAAGCATGCACAGGGTATTGTTGAACCAATAATGGTTGAGGAAAGGCCTAAATATTTGGGTCTTGGCTATGGATAGTCTTATGTAGAGAATTCCAAAGCTGCCATGAAAGCCATTGAAGCAGTCCCAAGAAGGAGTTTCAATTCATGTCCTCTACCTCAGAAGTGTGAAGGATGTATCCAAGAGGGATACAATAGCTTGAAACATCAATTGTAGGGTGCAGGTGTTCAAAAGCACACACTTGAACCAGAGATTTGGGGAGACCCTAACAACCTTGAAGAGTTTGATGGTGTTCCAAAGGGAGCCACTTCTTCATTTTCTTCACCTCCTCATGAAGGCAATAAAGGTGAAAGAGGAAGGTATAAATCTGGTTCTAAACACATTCCTTTTGATTTTTCAAAGCATGATAAATTTCCACATAAGTATGAGGAAAGAGTTTCATGTTCCTTTTGTGGTTTGGATAACCATGATGTTTCTAGATGTTGGAAGAGAATGGCCGCATACAAGAAGCAGAAGAAGGAAAGGAAGCAAGAAACCAAAGGTCCATTAGACAAGGAAAATCATGCTATCAAGAGGATGCACATGCAATGCACTGAGTGCCATAAGCAAGGACATCTTGCTGCAAAATGTTGGACACTAAATCCAAAAATTCTTCCACCAAAGATGAAGAAAGTGGAAAGAGAAGATGGCAGAAATGGATGTGAAGATTCCATGAATGATGTGTCTCAAAATGATTCACATGATGATGTTGATGTGCAGGCAAGGGTAGTACCTTTGAAAGGGATTGGTAAGTAACAATTATAGTTCTTATTTGATTGAGATTGCATGTCTATTAATGCATCTACATTATATTTCATTTCAGCTTCGAAAGTATAGTGTGCTTAAGTGAAAGTTGAAGGATGAAATGCATGCATGAGCATGGGATGAATGAACACAGGGATGTTGATGATTTCCTTTTTTTTGAACATGTATGTGTAATTAACTTACAGGACTGATTGCTTTGACATGCATGTGATGCCATGTTAACTTGAAATAAGTTAACTTTGTCTCCAAATGGAGATAATGATGAAAGTTTCATCTTTTGAAAAAGAGTCCTAATGGTATTTCTCTACATGCTTGGCTTAAGGGTCATTTGTTTAAAGGCATGTTTTGTGGGCTTGTATATATTCCATCATTTGTATGTGGGTGTAAGACATGGAGGTGTTCACAAGATGTGAAAATATGTTTCTTTTGTTGAAGCAGGAGTTTAGTCCATCCAATTGTTGTTTGTACGCTTTTTGTTGTTAACAATTGTTGTTGGCAACTTATCAAATAGGTACAAATGAAAGTTTTTTGGAGAAGATATACTTCATATTTGTTGAGCTAGCTTGGATCAATGATCAAGGAAAAGAAGCTCAAACTACCTTCTATGATCATTTCAGTAGAAGTTCTACAGGAAGGCAAGGAGGAAGATAATTCTTCTCAGGAAGACCAACCCATCCAAGAAGGGAAGTTATTAGAAGCTTTGGTTCAGAGGAACTATGCAAAGGAAATTGTAGGGAGGCTGAAAGAGGAGGGTGGGTCACTCTCATTTACTATTCAGATCAGTATATTATTATTTTGGAGACTAAAAGTTCTTTTAGCGGGAAGGCATGATCCAAACATGGATCCTGGATAAACCTCTAAGTCTAAAACACTTCATGCAAGAGGTGAAAGGTGCCAAATGGCACACATATTTTGTAAATCAGAGGAAAATGAAATTCGCAGGCTACTCTTAGAAATAGTATCATTGCAGGGATCCCTCGATTTTGAATCCAATGCAACTTAAATGGGTGAAATCATACTTAAGAAGGGAAAGCTATCATAAAATGAAGTTGCCCATTTTCAAATCAAAAAGAGGAAAAATCCGTGAATAATGGGTCTAAAAACCCTCTAAGTCTTCCAAATCTCCTAAAAGGGCAAGACCATCGAAAAAGGAGAAGTTATGGATTAGGAAGATAACTCTATAGGGCCTTAAAAACATGAAGAAAACCATGAAAATAAGGCTATCAAAGGCTTAAACAATGGTTGCATAGGGGCCATCCGATTTGGCCGATCAATGGTCTAGATCCGATCGGCATGTCGCATCGGCGGTGACATGTGGATCAACATATTGCATCAGTGGTGACAAGCGGATTGGCATATCGCATTGGCGGTGAAAGGCGGATTGGCAATCACAATCGGTGTTGGCACTAAACCAGGTTATATGGGAAGGCTGCGAGCTTATGCAATATGCGATTGCGACAAGTTGCATTGCAATATCACATCGACGCATTACAATGGAGCGGGGCCACACATATATATATGGGTGATCCGATGGACCAGACCCGATAACATTATAAACCATATTGTATGGATCCTGAGATTCGTCAAACACCATTTTTCAATGTATTTTCACAGTTTTGTTTATTAAACAAAATGCAAAGGATGAAGGCCAATTCTGATATGCGATGGTGACTTGCAAGCGGACCTGCTAGAAGAAGAGGGTGGATTTAAGGACTTTTGAAGTCTGATACATTGAGTTTTGGCAGATTTTCTCTGTTAAAATACATTTTTCCCTGTGTAAACAGAGCGCGATTATTTCAAGAGTTGCAAAGGCCCGAGGCACTGTTACGTTACATAATGATGGCCACCTCCCCTTTTGGCGTTAAGAAATGATGGCATAATGCCTGGAAGAGGGCTTCGAAGTGAACAGAGGCTGGGGAGATCGAGAGATGAGAATCTGAAATGAACAGGCAGCGTGATTTGGCTTAAAATCTAGAGAACGATAGATAATAGGGGTTGCTGAGTTGTTGAATGGTGGCCAAGTTATTGTTTGTTGTTGAATGCTAGAAGCAGTAGCAAAGCCGAGAGTGCTAAAGAGCTATTGTGTAGAGCATCTGATGGAGCCTTTGGGGTCACATGAAGTTCAAGTGATGAGCCAGGGAGCAAAAGGTTACAGAGGGCCAAGAAGCCAAAGCTAAAGAGCCAAGAGCCAAGAGCTAGATGCAAAGAGCCAAGAGTCAGAGCCAAGATCCAAAACCAGAGCCAAAGAGCTAGAGTTAGAGCCAAGAGCTAGAACCAAGAGCCAAGAGCCAAGAGCTAGAGCCAAGAGCTAGAGCTTCGAGAGCCAGTGGATTAAATGTTATCTGAACCCACTGTTTTTGTGTATAAAAATAGGATTTGGGCCAAGAGCTTCTAAAAAAGACTAATACCATAATCCTAGAGAGCATAGTTGAGTTAACTAGAGCTCATGGAGATGTAGCCCAAGAGTTGTGGTTGAACTCCTAATTAATTTGTTGTCTTATGTGTTTGTTTTTACTGTTGCATTATTCACTGTTATATGCATTAATATACCAGTTTAAACACATTCACATATCATCACAAACAATAGATTTTAAAGAAAATAATCAGTTGAAAATAATCAGTTGAAAACAACTACAAGCATACACCTATATTTTCAAGCATTTCTTAATTCTACATTGGTTATTCAAATAGACTTGGGAAAATTCAAGCTTTGGAAGTGGGAGAGGTTCTTGTACGTTAGACAAGAAGCCTAAGAGCCCCATTTTCATATCACCCCAGGTACTAGGACTGAGAATTCCCCAAAATTCTCGATGTGTATTCCCCACCTCTTTATCATCTATGCATCAACAAAATTGTGGGTAGCCCCACTATCAAAAAATACTAACACACACCCCCCCTATGTACCCCTGATCCTCAACATAAAGTACTTATGTACTCCCGGAGATGAAGAAATAACCCCTCCCGTAGGTAGGAAAGGATCCCTTCAAAGCAGGGGAGGTGGGCATCCTCCTCCAGTACCCCGATGCCCACCATCACCTCCATCATCCTTCGGCTCACCATCATCCTCCAACTCACTATCTAAGAAAACCTCTATATAATGGGCCTTGCCCTTGGTGCACCAATGTATTGGTGCCCATGACACCTAGCATGTGAAGCATAACTTCCTCCTCATAAGGTCCCTCCATGTCTCATAATCTAACTATCCATGCCTCATCATCTCCCTCTGTGGTTGGATCTAGTGTCTTCCCCTTTTGTGAAAAATGGGTCCTCATGGGTATAAGTGCCTTAGACTTGTGGATTTTTCTCTGTAAGTCTCTCACACTACTCACTACATCCTGTAAAGAGGTGGGCCTATTCAACCTCACCAACCCACACAAAGGCCATGCCAAGCTCTCCATAAATAAGAAAACCCTCTTGGACTCTAATAAATCTAGCACCATCACTGACAATCTCGAAAAATATACTATATATTTCTCCTTTCTACCTATTTTCCTAAGATGTGTCAGCTCCCAAAAGTGTGACTCAGGGTCTCTCTACTCGAAATGCTGCAACACCCTGCCAATGAACTCCTTGTAAGAATTGACGTTGGCATGTCTAAATGTAGTCAATCCATGAAATCATTAGTCAAGTGCATCCCCAAACAATGCAGCACAACTAACTTAATTACTTCAACCTCCAATACATGTTTAATGTGGAAGTAGGTTTCTATCTTATCTACCCATGCCCTTGTCGTGCATATAGAGGATGCATCAAACATAAGGAGGTATAAACTCCTAATTGTGCACTGCAAATCTGAGTTTTTCCATGATGAGCCACCTTCTCTCTTACTTATGTTGTTATGCTTAAGCTCAAATATATCCCTGAAATTCAGTGCTTCATGGAACTCTTCCCCAGGGGTTTCCACTTCCAAATGTAATCTCCCATAGACATCTCCCCAGTTATTGGGTGTGGAGCCTGATTATCTTCTTTATTCAAAGGCATCGCCACATTGGACCCCAGTTCATAACGGGGCAGCAACACTGCCCATTATTTGCACTGCAAGGGGTCTAGGGGGAACAATCATCTTCAAGATTCCCCCCCTAGTGGGGCATTGGAGGTAGCATCCCCGAAGCTAAGAATAGATGTAAAATTGCATTGTAAAATGTTGTAATTTCGTAGTCAATATGGGTCATTCTTTAGTCATAAATCTGATGGTAGAAGTTATGTTTAATTTAGGTTTTTTCCCTAGAAGGAAACCCCTCGCTATATATGATGGAATTGTATTTCGGCTATGTGTATTCTGAGCGAAAAAGAGAGAGGATATTGTGTGAGAGTGAAGAGGGATTTACAGTGGATTTGTTTTAGGATGTATCTCTTCATTTTGCTAGATAATATGAAAGTAAGGACTGAATGTTTCTTCGTGGACATAGCCCAAATTGGGTGAACCACGTACATTTGTGTCTCTCTTGTTTTATTTGTTTTTTGTGTTTATATTTCTGCAATATTTTATGTGTTGCATTGCTCTGTAATATAAATTTTTCTGACACCGATGTTTGAATGCTCCCCATTCCTAGGAGCAAAAAACTTGGGCATGGTAGATCTAGTTTCCCCATTGTGAGTAACGACATTGTTTTCTAGAATGTCATTATCCATTTGGTGAGATGCTCAAAATATCACCTCCCATAAACTCTCTGTGGTTGTCTCTAATATGCTACTCCCTCAGTTCATCGATCACTTCCCTTTACTCTCTTAGAAGCTTTTTTTGACGTTTCACCAAGTCATTCAAATAACTCAAGATTCTTTTGAAGTTTGTGGTCATCTCATCCACCATATTTATTATGTTTCCTCTTTACTTTGGAGCATCTGAATCTAGGGTAATTTTCAACTCCTTCTCTCTACTCATGTACCTATGCCTCCTATAAGTGATTTTCTACTTATCTCCCAGGCTCACAAGAGGAAATCCTCCTACAACTAACCAGATCAAGTCTCTGGTACCATTGTAATATTATTAATGAAAATATTAAGTGATAAAAACCATAAAAATCTCAACATGCAACCAAAAATAAAAGACACAGCAAAAATATCAACACACCAACAATTTACTCAAAAATAAGTTGAACCATTTTATTATATATCATGGGATGAGTACTATGAGTTGGGACAAGTGCACCTAAGCTTGCTAAAGAAATGTAGACAATTCCAAGGTGAGAAATGGTGTTGCCCCAATTGCTACATGATGCTTGTCCTACAACCCTTGTGCTGGCCCAGTAATTTTGCTACTTCTAGCTAGAGTAGAACATGTTTTTGACCCTCCTATTGCTCATAACATTTTGCAAAATTGGGGTTATGTTCTCCTCATCAAACCCATAAAAACCCAAAAGGATTTCAACCAAATTACACCATTCCGAATTTCCCACAAAGTAGGGTGTAATTAGTCCTCCACAAGTTAAAATTCACTACTAGAAATCTTGCTACAAATGAGGCTTTTATGTTGGGGAAATCTTCCACCTATTTACCTTATAACTCCCAACAATTCCCATCTCTCAACCACTGTTCATTCCTCCCACACAAGGTCCACTCCTCAAAGGCTACGCAGGCCTCACCAATAAACCTCTGCATAGGCCCATAATAGAAAAATTCATCTCAGAGAATAGCCTCCAATCCATCCATGCAAATCACCAGAAATCTTCAATGGATCCTCAAGGAAATCAACCCTCAAAATATTAGAATTAGTCATAATCAAAATATGGCTCTCCTAAGTAGTGTGGACTCTTGTTCTATGCCAAGTCTCCTCCAAGTGATGACTGATTATAACTACAATTTCCTCTTGGAACAACATGGAAATAAGAATATGTTTTCCTATAGAGTGGCACTTGAGGTTCACTAAATATGGAGTTGAGATTCCTACTTATAAACCTCTTGTACTAATCAACGCTGTGTAAACTTAGCTCAACAACTTAAACTACAAGGGGGTTCAATTCACAAATTAGGAAAAGGCACAAAATTAAGCTCCTTCCTTCTATTTAACTTTGTGGCCTCATCTCTTGTCCGAGTGGGTCCCCCAAGTGAAATTCCCTCTTCTCTCACTTGACCAAGTCAAACTAGTCAAGGGAGTACAAATTCCCTTTTTTGTGAGTGGTTCTGTTATCACTCAGGTTGTTCCGCAAAGAAGTGGGAAAAGGGAATATGGCCGAGGTAACCACTAACCAATCTTTTAGATGCAGATTCTATCTAATCTGCAGCCAGAGAGGGCTCTCTCTTTATAATTTAGCTTTGTTTTGCTATATGTTAGGCCAGTTATGAAGCATAGGTATTTATTTGTTTGATTTTGGATGGTGACATTCAATAGAATAGGGCTGCAAAGTATGAGAAGTTTATACCATTGGGTTAATGGAGTCAAATGAAAATAAACTTTCTGGGTATGGTTTCTTTGAAAAAAGGAGGAACTACAAAGCAAGATAATTAGTCATGGAACAAGTTTCAAGCCGGAATCAAGTGAAATGGAGTCAGGGAATCAAAGGAAATTAAGGATCTCTCATTATGCTAACAGAGGGAAAGTGAGTAAATATTACCGAGCAGCTAAGAATTCCTTAATTATATTCAGAGTGTAAGAACTAGGGAGACAGGAGTAGTCAAGAATTCTTTCCTATGCTAGTCCTGTAGGAAACATAAAAAATGATAGGAATTGAAAACAGAGTAAAACAAAGTAAATTCTCGGCTATTCTTTTTTCTTGGAATTTAGAAACATGATACTTAGATGATATATAAAACACAAAAATAGTAAACAAGAGTTAAAAGATTTATTGATCCATGAGATAATCCAAGAATTCTACAACATGGCCTTCTGCCATCAATTCCATAACCAGAGAGTCCATCAACAAAGCATTCCAAAAATCTTTATTCAGAAGAGTTCTCAAATCTACAGTGTAGGTCCATAATGATATTCACCAACCCCTAATACTTAGATTGGGGAGCTATTTGTACAAAAGTTTACAAAAATATCTCAAAGGAGATAATATCTTGCCATAACTTCTTTCACCTACTCTACAGAAGTAGTAAATGCTCTTGGCAACAGAGAGAAATGAATGCAGAAATAAGAGAATGTTGTGCTAGCTGCCTTAGGTGGTCAGATATATTTGAATTTTTAACTCAACAAGTTGGCCGGTAGTTGTCTCTTTATTTTGCGTTCCTGCGTTGCTGTCTCGGCCCTTTCATCTATGCCCGATTCCACTTTAATGCGTTTTGGCGTTACTTCCTTCCTATGTTGTTTTCATTTTTATGATATGTGGCATGTGCATTGAATTTGATTAAATGCAGATGATAAAAAAAAAAGAGAACTAAAACTACATTGCTAAAACCTCTAACATGCTCTGCCACCATTGGTCTGTTGGTAACTAGTGTCTTTGTAGTTTTATCAATATTTCATCAGCTTCAGTATACCTGTAGAAATTGGGTTGGATTTCAAAAAGATGTGTTATTTCATGCTCAATATAGAACAGATTTTCCAACTTGTCATATAAGCTCTGTCCAGAGGGAGGTACTATGTCTTCTAAAGTGCTTGATGATGCTGTGATCTGATTGATAACATATGTATTCACCCTGTGAGCATATTGTTCATGTGTCAACAGTCTCTGACTGCTGGTTAAGAAACTGGGCAGACCCTTTTGCTACAAGACTGTAAACTTTTTTGTAAAAGCATTTATTTCTATCTGCATTTCTTGACACTTTCTCTCCAGATTTTGTATAAAATTCCTCATAGTTAGAACCTTTTTAACTGTCAAAATGGTACCTGTTATGTCCCTGATATCTAGAGCTGCTAGTTGTTCTTTGGTATGAGTATTCAAAAAATGAATTAGTCTATTGGTCTGTTCGGGCATGTTTCCCAATAATGCTCTGGCCTTTTGAATCTCTACTTGGGCCATTTCTATCAATTTAATTTTCTCATGGATAGTCTGTATTGATCTCCATTGATCATTGAGGGACTGGCCAATTTTAGTCCACAAAATTGTTTTGATTTCTGATAGAGGTTTATGAAGAGTAAGATCTTTCTACAAGGATTTTACCTTATTTTCCAAGGCCTTTACCTCTCTTGTTTTTTCTACCACAGTTATTTTAGATTTATCATAGCTTACCTCTAACTTGACCAGTTTTTCTTTGGATTCCTTTAGCTCTGCCATTTGGAGTTCTAATTTTCTTATTTCCTTCATCATCTCTTCCATGCTCATGTTGGTATCTGGTACTATTGTTGTTGTTGCTGCTAAAGTATCTGTGACTATTGTACCTGTTGCTGGGAAAGTAGGAGGTACAGATGTTGTGGTTGTAGGAGGAGTAGTTGTAGCTATTGGGGCTATTTGAGATGGTTTAGAGACGAACTCTCCCTGTTTTTCCTGTAATGCTTTCTCCAAAGCCTGCTCGGTTTCACTTAGCCTTTGATTCATTTTTATTAACAAATCCATCATGTCTTCTTCTTATTTTTCTTTCACTATCTTTGTGGTCTACGGATGCATAGTAATTGGCAGTTTTAACTGCTTCTTGAGGGCAGCTGTGTCATCTTCCTTTTTCTTTATCAGTGCTTTTATTGCCTTAGGATCCTTGGGTTTATGTCCCAGCTCAATGATGATTTCTTCCAAGGACTTTATAATGGTGTACTTGGCCAGAGAGGATGCCTTTTCAAACTCTAATTGGGCATATGTGTTGTTTAGTGAATTCTGCAATTGGTGAGCTTGTATGGCTTTGTCTACAAAAGTGGAATAGACCATTTCACCTATTTGCTTGTGCAACTCAATTTGGTCCAAAGGGTTAATGTCTTTGGCAAGAGCCTCCAGATTTGTTCTAATATAATCAGCAGCTAACTGTGGCTGCCGCACTCTGGGCTTGAAGTGACTCAAGATCATTTTCCCTTCCTTGATATCATATGCAGACATCAACCTCTACTGTTTGGCAGGGGTCACTTTGAGGAACTGATCATAAAGCTGCATTCTTATTGGCTCATTCTATGCTTTGATGTCCATGAATGGCCTATTAATATCAGAACTTTGTTTGCTTTATGGCTGTGCTAATGAAATTTCCACACTAGGCTATTTTCCCAACTGCTGCCCATGAGAACTGGTAGGTGATTCTATCACTGGGGAAGTTAGTGGGCTAGCTACCCTTTCACTTATTAGACTTTCAATGATCTCCTCTATAACTTCCTCTTCAGGTAGAGAATCCACTGTCTGCCTCTTTTCTTTTGGCTGGTCTGCTAGCCCACTTATGGGTGTGGCCTCATGTCGGTCCCTTTTTCTACCCTTCTCCTCATTGAGAGGAGTCTGCAATGCTGGTATCTCTGGTGCATTGGTCTGGGTAGGAGGAATTTGCCATCGGCCTTGCTGCTTTTATGATGTTGGCTGATCTGTCATTTCTTTTTGCTCTGAATGCAGCACTTCTTTGCCTTTGGACGTCCCTGCAGGTGGAGTACTTTATTGGGCAGGTTGTTGTGAAGTTGTAGCAGATGATGTGCCTGCTTCAATGTGTTGAGGCAATTTGAAAGAGACCTGTCAAAAAGAGTCCAGGTCAATATTTTTTTCAAGGCTTTTCATTGCCTGCTCCATTTTCTATTTCTCAGTAATCTGTTCTACCAATGTGCCCTCTACCCATTCATCTTGATTAGCATATTGTTCTATATCAGGGATTCTACAATGTTCATAACTTGATAGCCTATTTTTTTGTCTTTCTATCATGGATAAATCCATTTTGGTCATAGGGTACCCACCAAAAACTCCTTTTTATTTTGAGTTGATCACCTAATATCTTTTCATCATCCTTCCACCCTTCCTTTTTCTTAATAATGAAGGGGCCTAATTGGTTTCTTAGCTTCAACTGAGCCTTCTTCTTTGCAGCATAAAAATGAGTTAAATATGAGCTAATAAATTGCCTAAAGTATTCAAGGGCAAACAGTCTCATAGGTACATACTTTGGCAGCTTATGGGGACATAATTCACAGCCATAAATCCTGATCTCTGTGTGATTCTGGTAAAAGTACCAGTCACCTATTTTATAGCTTTTGGAGAGCTGCAAAATTTTCTACATGTCACTTGAGACTCTAGGAGAGGGAATTCTCATCAGCAGAGATGAGACTGGATATATAAATATATCAATGAACTCACAATAAGTATAAGGAGAATTATGGACTAGATGGAAGACCGAGGTCCAAAATATGACAGATCTCCTTTCTCCTTTTGCATCCAATTTTCTGACAGGGAACTAAAAACTATTTGTTTGATAGTACATGAACAGATGATATATATATGATGTATACTTGAAAACTCCCTCTCTATTTAGACTCATGAATTGTTCATGGATTTTTTGCTAACGAAGGTAGCAAAGTCAAATTTGATAGCAAGTGGGTGTCCTGGAATGAATATGGACATCAGAGCTAAACTGGTCTCATCAACATACTCACTTTTTCTAAAACCTAGAACATAGGATATCATATCAATAACAGATCTCCTAGCTTCATTGAAATAGGCATGGTGAAAAGGAGGTGAATCTCTGGGCTGCGAGTTTGGGCTCATAAATAACTTGGCAATCCGGCCTATTTCTGCAATGGATAGCTTGGAGCCTTGGTCCAGCAAATATTTCATTGACAGAGGAGCCAGAGGGTAACTAGGTTTGAAATGCAACATCTCATTGATTGAGTTAGGAGTTATATAGAAAAGGACAGTGCCATTTGGAGACATGATTGCTCTTTGAGTAGGCTCATAGTTAGCACAGCACAAGCAGATTATGTCAGGAAATACATTAACTGATGGAAGATAATATATGGGCAAATTGGACTCCCATATCCCATAAAGATCAGTTTTGTTCAGGTAACTATTTTTGATTTCACAAAAAGTTTGCAGATGGTCTTCGATACCTATTAAGTCCTGTATTTGGAAGTCCCTATCATCTAAGGGAAACCATTCCAGCTCCTTGTGGGGTGTATTAAGGGGAGCAACATTGAAGGCGACTTGAGCCTCCATTTTTCAATCTTTTGTGATTGTTTAATTTGAAATTCAGGTTATTACAGCAACAACAGGTAAAATATCAGTTTCAGGGGCTTTCTGTGGGAATTGTAGGCCGAAATGAGCTTGAATTTTAGCTAAATGGGCTAAATTTCAAAGGGAGACAAATTCTGAGGAATTTATCAGAAAAATGGGCAGAACAACAGTTAAAATGTGCAGTTTTTTTAAAGGCAGCATGATTTTTAATCGAAATTTGGGTTCACCAGGAAATTTGTCAGAGAATTTAAAGAAAAATGGGGTTCGAGAATGACATGTAGGTAAATCCTTGCTTTATCTGGTGATTTGTACAGTTTGCAGGTGGCAGGTTGAGCTTGAAGACTAGTTTGTAGGCAGGAGTTAGCTGGGTGGCGGACTGTGCAGTGAAACAGGTATTTTGGTTGAAAATCGCATGAACATGTCGCATAGAACAAACCAACACAAATGGATGAAAACGACCTTTTCATGCCAATTTGACAAAAAATTTGGTTTTGGCGAGTTTTTGCGTGCTTTGGTTGGGTGATGTCAACATGACACAATCTTTGTCGTATAGCGGGGGTACAGAGGCCGACTTGGTAATGACGTGGCAGGTGACATGGAGGATGATGCGGAGGCGGGGTGGAGGATGACATGTCTGATGACATGAGGGTGACGAGAGGGTAACGTCAGCAAGGCGGGGGCATAGGCAGTAAGTGGTTTGGCTCCCGCACCGCCTTTGGTCCATAGTGTTATTAGAGGGGGGCATAGTGATCACCCCGGGTGCCTGCCACGTGTCTTCTGTACGGTGGAAATACCGCCTATCCCCCGGACGCTATCGTTCGGCATATGAAGGCTTGCGATATGCATGTGGGCCGTCGGATCTGTGGACTATGATTCGATGGCTGGCGGCATATAAAATAGGCGGAAGGCTATGCCATGGGGTCCGCCATAATATTTCATTGTTTTTTGTAATGTTTGGTGGTGTATTTGTTATGGTTTGTCAGGCGGGTTGGTTATTTATTTCACCAAATGTGAAATAAATCCCAATGTTTTTATATGCGCGCGCGGGGAAGGGTTGTCCACATGGTTTTGGACAAACCTTTGACCCCCGTTAAATATTAACATATGTCTTTAATCAAGCCCGGGGCGGGATATTAAGTTTTTTGGGGTTTTTATATATTTTTACATAGTATGGGAGGGGAAATATACATAGGAGTTATATAAATAGAGTTAGGATGTTAAGATGAGAGGTAGGTTTACACAAGCACTAAGTTTGAAGAGTGACTTAGGCTTTAGGAGAATAAGAAAGGAATCCAAGTCATGATTTTATAGAGACTTAGCATAAAGGAAGAAAATGAATTTTACAGAAGAAATGTGGCTCTTTTTTCTTAAGTAAAACCAAAATTTCACTTGGTCTTTTCTATAAAATGAAGTGAACTAGGTGCACTGAGCAGAACTTAGTGTCCTTGAGGGGATGCCAGTAAATATTCTTGGAGAAATGAGAGGGGATATTAGTCATGCTTCAGTTGTTCTGCGGCCACCTTGCCATGGTACCTGTGATATCCATGAGATAGATCGTATTCAAAAAGACAAAACTGCTCACAAACTTGCTCCTGCAACATCAAACTGCCTACCCAACCTAATACACCCAACATTTTTTCTTCTTTTTCCTTGGGTGCATTTGAGCTAGCAAACCCTTTCTCTCTTGTTTTCTTTTATTGCCCTCCTATATAAGTCTACCCTATGTCTTCCAGGGGCTCAGATTTAACTTTTGAACACCCTTTCTTCTCTACCTGGCTACTGGTCTGCCAAGCTTGAACTGTTTGGACAGAACTCTCTCTCTATCTCTAAAACAAGAAATTTAAACATGGAGAGGCCAATATTGAGCAATTTGGCCATCCATCAAGTATGATAAAGTCAATGTTTGCACAATTTGAAATTCTTTGCAAAAATAGGATAGTAGTGGCATCTTGACTAGCACACTTTCCTGGTCTTTTTTTGGGGGTTCATTTTCTTCTTTTTGACCAATTCATTCTTATTGCCATTTGATTTTTCTTTTAGGGCATAGCCTCTTTTCATTTTTTAATTTTTTGATTTTTTGGAAAATATGGAACCTTTGCAGCGTGGAAAGGATGACCATATTTGGCATTTCAACAATCAATCATGAAATATGACACCTATTGGTATAGGAACCTAACAGTGGCTCCACTTGGGGATGGACTTTTCTAGGTGAAATGCCAAGAATAGCAGGTCAGATGGCCTTATATTCAACTCTTGTTGCAATATGAAAATTCCTTTTGCTGTAAACAAACAAAGCCGTATCTCTGTAACATATATTCCTTTCCCATAAGCTGGTTTCAACAATTACAGCTCTGTCTCTGATAGTTTGTCTAAATATTTTCCATCATTTTTATAGCTCCCAAGTCTTCTTCTTCAATTCTTCTAATAAACTCAAAATGTAATACAAAAAGTGGCACAATTCCTTGCCTTTTTCACAAAACTTGCTGCATCTTATTCCCTATCTTATTGTTGTAATAAAGTGGAGAAAATAGACACTATTATGTACAAAATACAGTCCTAACACCTTAAAAAAGTGGATAAAAATAATGCTTGAGCATCCAACTATTGACTGGCCCATCCTATGCTTTTGTACCATCCAGGATTTTTAAAACGTAGGTGTTGTTTCCTTGTACATCCTGAATAACAAGAGGTCCTTTCCATAGGAAGTCAAACTTCCCATGTTTTCCTTTGTCTTCCCTCCTGGAATCCCACTTTAGTACTTTGTCTCCTATGAAAAAATCCTCAGCCTTTGTCCTTTTGTTAAAAATCTTCTTAAGTTTCTCTTGTAGAATCTGAGTTCTCTCATAGACTTCCTCTCTAGTCTGCTATAAGTGAATTGTTTGATTGATTCTTCTTTGAATGCCATTGGGTTATGCCTGTATTTCTTGAAGCAATTCTATCACAGGGATTCCCAAGGATGAAGAGAATACAACCTCCATGCCATAAACCAACTCATAGGGGCTTGTTCCAATAGATCTTTTTGTAGTTAACCTATCTGCCCACAGTGCATTAATAAGCTTTTTGTAGCAATTTTCTTGTTTTCCTCCAACACTTTCTTTATGATGTTGATCAAGCTTTTATTGGATGACTCAGCTAAACCATTACCTTGAGGGTAATAAGCTGTGGAGTGGACTAAGGCAATGTGGTATTTGTGGCAAACGTTGATCATTCTTTTGGATTTAAAGGCAGCAGCATTGTCTGTTATGATCTTCTCCAGACAACCAAATCTAGATAGGCTATTGGTTTCTAGGAATTGCATGATGATTGAGTCATTGTCTTGTCTACAAGGGATGGCTTCTATCCACTTGGTGAAATAATATGTGGCAGTTAAAATCCACTTATGTTGGCCAGAAGAGGGAGGGTGAATTTCTCCAATGAAATCTAAACTCCATTGTTGAAATGGTCTTTCAGTGGAAATGGGTTTTAGAGGTAAAGGTAACAGCTTTCTCTTGCCTTCAAAGATTTGTCATTTGGGGCAAGAAGCTACAAATTTATTTACATCAACAAACAGAGAGGGCCAATAAACCCCAAGTCTCAAGATTTTATCAGCAGTTGACTTCCAATACAAGTGTCCACCATAGTCTCCTGCATGAAATTCCTTAAGCACTTTGTCAGTTTCATCCTTTGTTAAGCAATTTAGCAAAATGCCTTCATGATTTTTCCAAAATAAAACATTGTCTAGAATACAAAACTTTGAAGCTTTCATTTTCAAAAAATCTCTTTTAGTTCTGGATAACCATGGAGGAGCCTACGGGTTTAACAATACATAGACTATATCAACATACAAAGGTGATTTTAAAAAGGCTTGATTGATCTGTGGAGTCACCATCTCGTGTTCATTATCCAGTTCATTGATGTCAAGGGCTTAAAAATTGGTTTCAGTCATCAGTTTAGCTAATCCTTGTCCTTTTATCAGCTTTGTTGTTTTAATTTCAATGTCATATTCCAATATGCTAGTTATCCATTTTCATCTTTTTCCTTCTATTCCTTCTTGAGCTAAGATATCCTTGACCACAGCATTTGGGACATAAGCTATTACATGACAGTATAAGATATAAACTCTGAAATCCTTGATGGCCTTTACAAGGGCATAAGCCTGTTTTTCCATGATTTGATATTTTAAAGGTGCATCTCTAAGTGCTTTGCTAAAAAAGGAAATGGGTTTCTCACATCCTTGGTCGTCTTTTTGTAATAAGACAACAGCAATAGTATGTTCTGATGCAAATGAAAAGATTATAAAATCTCTATCAAATTTGGGCTTGTGAGGACTGTTGTTTTAGTTAAAGCTATTTTTATTTCTTCAAAGGATTTCTTCGTTTCTATTGTCCATTTGACTTTGGAATCTTTCTTGAGCATGTTGTTTAGAAATCTTATTAGTTCAGCCAAGTTGGGTATGAATCTTCTTAGGAAATTGATCTTTCCTAGAAAAGCTTGTAGTTCTTTGATATTTCTTGGGTGAGGAACTTGGAGAATGGCTTGTATTCTATCTGGGTCAACTCTAATGCCATCTTTTGAGGTTATGTGACCTAAGAGTTCTCCTTCTTTTAGGCCAAACAATGATTTCTTTGGGTTCAATGATATGCCATATTTTCTGCAAATTAGAAACACTTGTCTGAGATGTTCTAAATGTTCTTGATCTGATTTGGAAAAAGTAGTGAGGTCATCAAGATATATGACTAAAAAATCATGGATCTCTTTTGCAAAGGCTATGTCCATTGCTTGTTGAAATGTGGCCCCTGCATTCTTAAGTCCAAAAGGCATTTTTACATACTTGAAAGTTCCCCAAGGTGTTATAAAGGCAGTTTTATCTTGATCATCCAGGTGAACTAGGATCTGATTAAATCCTGAGAATCCATCTAACAATGAGATCCTAGAAGCTCCCACTACCCTTTGTAAAATGTGATACATCTTGGGTAAGGGGTAGTGGTCTTTGAGAGACACTTTATTCAGATTTCTTAAGTCAACACACAGTCTTATCTCTCCCACTTTCTTCCTAGTGGGCACTAGATTTGAGATCCATTCTGAGAACCTCATAGGCACAATTATTCCAGCTTGGTACATTCTTTTGACTTCTTTTTCAATAAGGGGAAGGAGGACAGGATTCACCCTTCTAAGCTTTTGTTTAAAAGGCTTTTGATTTTCTTTTAATGGTATTGTATGTTGGATCACAAAAGTATCATAGGACTTGAGTTCTTCATAGCTCCATGTAAAAGCATCTTGAAATTCTCTAAACAACTCAATGTATTTCAGTTTTTGGTTAGGAGGCAAGGCTTTGGACAATTTTATCATTTTAGGATTTTCTGCAGTTCATATATTATAGTCCTCAATTTCTGCATTTAGTGGCTGCACTTTTGGCTTTCTTGGAATATCATTTGAATCAAAAATATCCTCCGAAGGAGTCAAGCCTGTGGGTAAAAAATTATCCTTTAACTCAATTACTTCAAACTCTCCCTGAGTAATTTGATCAAAGTCCATTTGTTTCAGCTCTTGTAAATTTTTGCTGGTAAAGGTTGTTGGATGCAAAATCTGATTTGTTGTTTCAGATGATATATTAGTTTTTATTTTGTCTTTTTTTTGTTCTTTGCAAATGGTGCTTGTGTCTAGGTTTGTATTTGAAAATTCCTCTTTCAAAGTTAAGAAATTATTGATTTGTATGTCATTTTCAAATACTTGCCAATTTTTAACATTGTTTGGAACAACAGGTCTCTATTCAATTTCAGCATTAAAGTGATGGTTGGGCTCAAATGGCAGCTTACAAGTGCTAGCAAATGTTGCCAAACTATGAGCGTGTAAATTGTGGTTTCTTGGAATTTTAGTAAGCCGTGACTTTAGGAAGGTGTTGAGTATTTCAATTGTTGCCCCTTTATAAGCTCTTAGCCTGAGATTGTTTGTAAAAAAGTTTCCCTTTATATGTTGGATAATCAAATCAGAGTCTCCTAAAATGGAAATCCTAGCTGCCCATAGACTTTTGAGAAATTTGAGTCCTAGTAGAAGGGCTTCATATTCAGCCATGTTGTTTGTACATCTAAAATTTTGCCTATATTCATGTCCTTTAGCATGGTCATTTTGCCCATTGTGTACCCAAATCCCTGCCCCTACTCCTAGTTTATTCACTGACCCATCAAACTCTAAGTACCATAAGATTTCTTGATTGTAACTAGCATTAGGAGTTTTGAAAACTTGCTCAGTGGGTAGATCTGGATTTTGTAACTCGTATGGTTTGCCTTGTATGTGTGTTACATCAATCACTTCAACAATTTCTAGATCTTGAGCAGTGGATTCTTCATTTATGCTTCTTGCTTGTGCTGATTCTAGAAGCTTGTCATCAGTTTTGGGACACATTTCAGCATTGTATAAGATGAAAGAATCCATATCAGAATGCATGGAATAAATGGGAAAGTTTTGGGGTTTCTCTTGACTGCTGACCACATATTTCATCAATTTTTCCCAGTATAATCTCTTGGGCTGGCCAAAGACTGAAATGGTGGCATAGGACATGTCTAGCTACAAAGACCCTTGAAGCTTTGCACCCCAAGATCTGAACAAAAGCATTCCATACTTTGGCGGGATATCAACTACCACTACATCCATTAAAATTGTCTTGGCAGGGTACTGTACTAGAGACACACACAAATCTTTGATTAGGTCTAGACACCTGACCTGGCTAGAATCAAATGAAAACAAGTCTTTGTATGGCCTTGTGATATCTAGGTCCAATCATTCCATCACAGACTTAGGCATCAGATTATGGGAAGCTCCTGAATCAAACATTGCATTATGTAGTACTTTGTCATGGAGTTTTAGGCTTACATAGAATGGAAGAACTCCTCCATCTACTATTTTACCATTTACTTTAGGGCCAAAAATCAGTTATGGCTGGTCATCTAAAACATTCATTGCGTCTCTATTCTCTGATATTTGAAGTGAGTTGCTGATTTGTTATCTATAAACCTCATGTTTAGCCAATTTGGATAGTGGAATCACTATATTTAACTTGCCTATTTCGGTTTCCAGGTTGAAAGGTTTTTCCACCTGAACTTTTTCATTCCAGGCAGCAAGATTTTACATTTTTGCTGTATTTTCAGTGGTTTTTTCTCTATCAGGAGTACCGTTATGAACTAAATATGCTTTAAAGTCAATTTCAGGAGATCTTCTTCCATTTTCTTTTGGAGGACAGGAGGTAGATGGCTGATTATTTGATGGTTGTAAGTGTGATATGTCTTCAACCATGGGCTCTTCAGGGTTGAGGTTTGTTTTAGCAGGGAGTTTTGTAGGGGAAGTTTTATCCTTTGCTTTTTTGGGATGTTTGGTATCCTTTTTCTTGTTGGGTTCAGGCACATCTATTGTTCTAATTCTTAATTTGTATTGTTTGTGAACCTCATAGACAGCTACATCATACCCCTCTCTGAAATCAATGATTCTCCGGATTTGGTTTGAAATTAGTTGAAATTATGAGATTCTTGGTCATCTTGTCTTAAGAAGATTTGTAGTTCACTGTTTAGACCCATTAGGTTGATTTGAGTATCCTCTGTTGACTCACTAGAGGTTGAAGCTTCAGCATAGTTCTCTTGAAATGGAGGTCTCGTGTTCTGGTCAAGACAAACTTTCCCGGTGTTGGGATTTTGATTTTTCCTTAAGTTTGAATTTATAGTGGTGTTACTTGGTTGACCTTCCCAAGATGATTTCTTTTCAATGGTTTCTACTCTATCACCCAATCTATCCATCCCTTTGATGATTACATCTATTTTTTGCTCAAATGCAGAAGGCTCTTCTTTGAAGGGAGTCCTTCTTTCAGCTCTAGCTCGAGCTCTTTTAGAGATCAGATTAGCCTCTACACTAACGGCTTTGCTTTGCATGTCTTCAAGACTTGGAGGGGCTCTTTCCCTTAGTTGATATGCCATGTCAGAATCAAATCCATTAGGGAATTTGATCAAGGCTAAGTCAGGTGGAGGTATAAGGTTTTGAGGAATAGCATTGTACACATTATTGAATCTGGCACAATAGTCTTAGACAGTTTCTTGTGGGCCCCTTTTTAGGCTTTCATATTCTGATAGGATATGTAATGGGTCCTTATTCTTTTCCCATCTGTTCAAAAAGGTTTGGTAAAGGGAATCTGGATCAGCAATTATGTTTACAGGGAGTGCCCTAAACCAAGTCCTTACATCACCGGTTAAACTTTGAACAAAAATTTTCATCCTGACATCATTATCATCAATTTCATAATTCTCAAAGTAATCCATCATTTTCTTAGTATGTTGTTGTGCTGTGTAGGTGCTAGTACCATCAAAATAGGTGATTTTACTTTGGTAATCTTGACGCATAGCCCCGAGATTTGCAGGCAACTGCAAGGGAGCATATCGGTTTTCCATATTTGCAGGTATAAATGGAACAGCTGGAAGAACAGGGATGACAACTGAGGTAAGTAGTGTGGATGGGGGAGTGGAAAAGATGCTTTGGAGTGCTAATAGTGAACTAGAAGAGGTTGCAACAACAGTAGAGAGGACTGTTGCTTTTCCAAGAGGAGATTGGGTAAGGTTTTGCTGAAGTGTATCAAGGTTTAAATCAACAAAAATTTCTAGACTTTCCTGTCTTCTAAGGTTCTTAGAGATCAAGTTAGGATTTTGAAAAATAGCTGGAGGATTAGGATCTAGATTTAATCTAGTGTAACGGGTTTTCTTCTTTGGAGCCAGCTTCTAAATCTGGTTTTGGTATTTTCTAGAAGTATTCGAAGATCAGAGTTTTGACAATATCTTTCTAGGAAATTATAAATTGTAAGAGTCTTGAATGTTCCTGAAGATCTTTTGAGACATAAGGAAACTGATCAAATTTTGAGATAGTTGTTTAAAGCCTAAAACTAGGCTGGAGATAGACTGAAGCAGATTTTATTTACTCCTGTAATTGCACAACAAAGACAGTTTCAAAGGTTGCCTGGCTAACTTTAGGCTCCATATGTAGCTTTAGAAAATAGACAGTAGTAACAAACACTGTCATTCAGGTCCCCAATGGAGTCGCCAATGATGTTATCACTCAGGTTGTTCCCCAAAGCATTGAGAAAATGGAATATGGCCGAGGTAACCACTAACCAATCTTTTAGATGTATATTCTATCCAATCTGCATCCATAGAGGGATACCTCTTTATAATTTAGCTTTGTTTTGCTATATGTTAGGCTAGTTATGAAGCACATGTATTTATTTGTTTGATTTTGGACGGTGACATTCAACAGAATAGGGCTGCAAAGTATGAGAAGTTCAGACCATTGGGTTAATAGAGTCAAATGAAAATAAACTTTCTGGGTATTGTTTCTTTGACAAAAGGAGGAGCTACAGAGCAAGATAATTAGTCATGGAACAAGTTTCAAGCTGGAATC
This sequence comes from Pinus tabuliformis, assembly GCA_031772625.1. Classification (NCBI taxonomy): domain Eukaryota; kingdom Viridiplantae; phylum Streptophyta; class Pinopsida; order Pinales; family Pinaceae; genus Pinus; species Pinus tabuliformis. The sequence continues at coordinate 849,684,171 of CM062818.1, read as the reverse complement.
AAGTGAAATGGAGTCAGGGAATGAAAGGCAATTAAGGATCCTTCATTATGCTAACAGAGGGAAAGTGAGTAAATATTACCAAGGAGCAGCTAAGAATTCTTTAATTGTATTCAGAGTGTAAGAACCAGGGAGACAGGAGTAGTCAAGAATTCCTCCCAATGCTAGTCCTGTAGAAAACATAAAAAATGACAGGAATTGAAAACAGAGTACAGAAAATTAAATTATGGGATATTCTTTTTTCCTTCAATTTAGAAACATGATACTTAGATGATATATAAAACACAAAAATAGTAAATAAGAGTTAAAATACTTATTGATCCATGAGATAATCCAAGAATTCTGCAACATGGGCTTCTGCCATCAATTCCATAACCAGAGAATCCATCAGCAAAGCATTCCAGCAATCTTTATTCAGAAGAGTTCTCAAATTTACAGCACATGTCCAGAATTATATTCGCCAACCCCTAATACTTAGATTGGGGAGGTATTTGTACAAAATTTTACAAAAATATCTCAAAGGAGATAATATCTTTCCATAAATTCTTTCACCCACTCTATAGAAGCAGTAAATGCTCTTGGGAATAGAGAGAAATGAATGTAAAAATAAGAGAATGTTGTGATGGCTGCCTTAGGTGGTCAAATATATTTGACTTTTTAACTCAACAAGTCGGCGGGTAGCTGTCTCTTTATTTTATGTTCCTGCGTTACTGTCCCGACCCTTTCATCTGTGCCTGATTCCGATTTAATGCGTGTTGGCGTGACTTCCTTCCTCTGTTGTTTTCATTTTTATGATATGTGGCATGTGCATTGAATTTGATTAAATACAGATGATAAAAAAAAATAGAACTAAAACTACATTGGTAAAACCTCTAACATGCTCTGCAACCATTGGTCTGTTGGCAACTAGTGTCTTTGTAGTTTTATCAATATTTCATCAGCTTCAGTATACCTATAGAAATTTGGTTGGATTTCAAAAAGATGTGTTATTTCATGCTCAATATAGAACAGATTTTCCAACTTGTCATATAAGCTCTGTCCAGAGGGAGGTACTATGTCTTCTGAAGTGCTTGAGGATGCTGTGATCTAATTGGTAACATATGTATTCACCCTGTGAGCATATTGTTCATGTGCCAACAGTCTCTGGATGCTGGTTAACAAACTGGGTAGACCCTTTTGCTGCAAGACTGTAAAATTTTCTGTAAAATCATTTATTTCTATCTTCATTTCTTGACACTTTCTCTCCATATTTTGTATAAAATTCCTCATAGTCAGCACCTTTTTAACTGTCAAAATGGTACCTGTTCTTTCCCTAATATATAGATCTGCTAGTTGTTCTTTGGTATGAGTATTCAAAAAATCAATTAGTCTATTGGCCTGTTCGGGCATGTTTCCCAATAATGCTCTGGCCTTTTGAATCTCTACCTAGGCCATTTCTATCAATTCAATTTGCTCATGGATAGTCTGTATTGATCTCTATTGATCAGTGAGGGACTGGCCAATGCTAGTCGACAAAATTGTTTTGATTTATGATAGAGGTTTATGAAGAGTAAGATCTTTCTCCAAGGATTTTACCTTATCTTCCAAGACCTTTACCTCTCTTGTTTTTTCAGCCACAGTCATTTTAGATTTATCATAGCTTACCTCTAGATTGGCTAGTTTTTCTTTGGCTTCCTTTAGCTCTGCCATTTGGAGTTCTAATTCTTTTATTTCGTTCATAATCTCTTCCATGCTCATGATGGTATCTAGTTATATTCTTCTTGCTGCTATTGAAGTATCTGTGACTGATGTACCTATTGCTGGGACAATAGGAGGTACAACTATTGTGGTTGTAGGAGGAGAAGTTGTAGCTATTGGGGCTATTTGAGATGGCTGAGAGGCCAACTCTCTCTGTTTTTCCTGTAATGCTTTCTCCAAATCCTGCTCGGTTTCACTTAGCCTTTGATTCATTTTTATTAACAACTCCATCATGTATTCTTCTTCTTTTTCTTTCACTATATCTAGGGTCTGCATATGCATAGTAATTGGTAGTTTTAACTTCTTCTTGAGGGCAGCTATGTCATCCTCCTTTTTCTTTATCAGTGCTTTTATTGCCTTAGGATCCTTGGGATTATGTCCCACCTCAATGATGATTTCTTCCAAGGACTTTATTCTGTTGTCCTTAGCCAGAGAGGATGCCTTTTCCAACTCTAATTGGGCAGATGTGTTGTTTAGTGAATTATGCAATTGTTGAGCTTGTATGGCTTTGTCTCCCAAAGTGGAATAGACCATTTCACCAGTTTGCTTGTGCAACTCAATCTGGTCCAAAGGGTGAATATCTTTGGCAAGATCCTCCAAATTTGTTTTAATATAATCGGTAGCTGACTGTGGCTGCTGCACTTTGGGCTTGAAGTGACTCAAGATCATTTTCCCTTCCTTGATATCATATGCCGACATCAATCTCTGCTGTTTGGCAGGGGTCATTTTGAGGATCTGATCGTAAAGCTACATTCTTATTGGCTCATTCTATGCTTTGATGTCCATGAATGGCCTCTTAATATCAGAACTTTGTTTGCTTTGTGGTTATGCTGGTGAAATTTCCACACTAGGTTATTTTCCCAACTCTACCCATGAGAACTGGTAGGTGATTCTATCACTGGGGAAGTTAGTGAGCTGGCTGCCTTTTCCCTTCTTGGACTTTAAATGATCTCCTCTATAACTTCCTCTTCAGGTAGAGGATCCACTCTCTGCCTCTTTGCTTTTGGCTGTTCTGCTAGCCCACTTATGGGTGTGGCCTCTTGTCGGTCCCTTTTTCTGCCCTTCTCCTCATTGAGAGGAGTCTGCAATGCTGGTACCTTTGGTGCATTGGTCTGGGCAGGAGAAATTTTCCCTTGGCCTTGCTGCTTTGATGATGTTGGCTGATCTGTCATTTCTTGTTGCTCTGAATGCAACACTTCGTTGCCTTTGGATGTCCCTAAAGGTGGAGTATTTTCTTAGGCAGGTTGTTGTGAAGTTGTAGCAGATGATGTGCCCGCTCCAATGTGTTGAGGAAATTTGAAAGAGACCTGTCCAAAAGAGTCCAGTTCAAGAGTTTTTTCAAGGTTTTTCATTGCCTGCTCCATTTTCTCTTACTCAATAATCTGTTCTACCAATGTGCCCTCTACCCATTCATCATGATTAGCATATTGTTCTATATCAGGGATTCTACAATGATCATAGCCTGATAGCCTATTTTTTGTCTCTCTATCATGGATAAATCCATTTGGGTCATAGGGTACCCACCAAAAACTCCTTTTTAGTTTGAGTTGCTCACCTAATATCTTTTCAACATCCTTCCACCCTTCCTTTTTGTTGATAATGAAGGGTCTTAATTGGTTTCTTAGCTTCAACTGAGGATTCTTCTTTGCAGCATAAAAATGAGTTAAATCTAAGCTAATAAATTGCCTAAAGTATTCAAGGGAAAACAGTCTCATAGGTACATACTTTACAGCTTATAGGGACATAATTCACAGCCATAACTCCTGATCTCTGTGTGATTCTGGTAAAAGTACCAGTCACCTATTTTATAGATTTTGGAGAGCTGCAAAATCTTATGCATGTCACCTGAGAGTCTGGGAGGGGGACTTCTCATCAGCAGAGATGAGACTGGATATATAAATAGATCAATGAACTCATAATAAGTATAAGGAGAATTATGGACTAGATGGAAGACTGAGGTCCAAAATATGACAGATCTCCTTTCTCCTTTTGCATCCAATTTTCTGACAGGGAACTGAAAACTATCTATTTGATAGTACAAGAACAGATGATATATATATGCTATATACTTGAAAACTCACTCTCTATTTCGACTCATGAATTATTCATGGATTTTGTTGCTAATGAAGGTAGCAAAGTCAAATTTGATAGTAGGTGGGTGTCCTGGAATGAATATGGACATCAGAGCTAAAATGGTCTCATCAACATACTCACTTGTTCTAAAACCCAGAACATAGGATATCATATCAATAACAGATCTCCTAGCTTCATTGAAATAGACATGGTGAGAAGGAGGTGAATCTATAGGCTGGGAGTCTGGGCTCATAAATAACTTGGCGATCCGGCCTATTTCTACAGTGGATAGCTTGGAGCCTTGGTCCAGCAAATATTTCATGGACAGAGGAGCCAGAGGCTGACTACGTTTGAAATGCAACATCAAATTGATTGAGTCAAGAGTTATATAGAAAAGGACAATGCCATTTGGAGACATGATTGCTCTTTGAGTAGGCTCATAGTTAACACAACACAAATGGATTATGTCTGGAAATACATTAACTGATGGAAGATAATATATGGGCAGATTTGACTCCCATATCCCATAAAGATCAGGTTTTTTTAGGTAGCTATTTCTGATTTCACAAAATTTTTGCAGATGGTCTTTGATACCCATTAAGTCTTGTATTTGGAAGTCCCTATCAGCTAAGGGCAACCATTCCAACTCCTTGTGTGGTGCATTAAGGGGAGCAAAATTGAGGGCCACTGGAACCTCCATTTTCAATCTTCTATGATTGTTTAAATTGAAATTCTGGTTATTGCAGCAACAACAGGTAAAATATCAGTTTTGGGGGCTTTCTGCGGGAATTGCAGGCCGAAATGAGCTTGAATTTTAGCTAAATGGACAAAATTGCAGAGGGAGACAAATTCTGAGGAATTTATCGGAAAAAATGGGCAGAATAGCGGTTAAAATGTGCATTTTTTTCAAAGGCAACATGGTTTTTAATCGAAATTTTGTTTCACCAGGCACTTTTTCAGAGAATTTAAAGAAAAAATGGGGTTCGGGAATGAAATGTAGGTAAATACCTGCTTTATCTAGTGGTTTGTACGATTTACAGGTGGCGGGCCGAGCTTGAAGACTGGTTTGCAGGCTGGAGTTAGCTGGGTGGCGGACTGTGCAGTGAAACAGGTATTTTGGTTGAAAATCGCATGAACGCATTGCATAGAACAAACCAACACAAATGGACAAAAACGACCTTTTCACGCCAATTTGACAAAAAACTTGGTTTTGGCGTGCTTTGGTTGGGTGACATCAGCATGACGCAATCTTTGTCTTATAGTGGCGGTACGAAGGCCGACTTGGTAGTGACGTAGCGGGTGACATGAAGGATGGTGCGTAGGTGGGGTAGAGGATGACATGTCTGATGACGTGAGGGTGACGAGAGGGTAACGTCAGCAGGGCAGGGGCATAGGCGGTAAGTGGTTTGGCCCCCGAACCACCTTTGGTCCATAGTGGTATTGGAGGGGGCACAACGATCACCCCGGGCGCCCGCCACGTGTCTTCTGTATGGCAAAATACCGACCATCCCTCGGACGCTATCGTTCGGCATATGAAGGCTTGTGATATGCATGTGGGCCGTCAGATCTGTGGACTATGATCTGATGGCTGGCGGCATATAAAATAGGCGGAAGGCTATGCCACGGGGTCCAGCATAATATTTCATCGTTTTTGTAATGTTTGGTGGTGTATTTGTTATGGTTTGTCGAGCAGGTTGGTTATTTATTTCACCAAATGTAAAATAAATCCCAATGTTTTTATATGCGCGCGCGTGGAAGGGTTGTCCACAAGGTTTCGGACAAACCTTGGACCCCCGTTAAATATTAACATATGGCTTTAATCAAGCTCAGGGTGGGATATTAAGTTTTTTGCGGTTTTTATATATTTTTACATAGTATGGGAGGGGAAATATACATAGGAGTTATATAAATAGAGTTAGGATGTTAATATGAGAGGTAAGTTTACACAAAGCACTAAGTTTGAAGAGTAACTTAGGATTTAGGAGAATAAGAAAGGAATCCAGGTCATGAATTTATAGAGACTTAGCATAAAGGAAGAAAACGATTTTTGCACAAGAGATGTGGCTCTTTTCTCTTAAGTAAAACCAAAATTTCACTTGGTCTTTTCTATAAAATGAAGTGAACTAGGCACTGAGTAGATCTCAGTGTCCTTGAGGGGATGTCAGTAAATATTCTTGGAGAAATGAGAGGGGAGATTAGTCATGCTTCAGTTGTTCTACGGCCACCTTGCCATGGTACCTATGATATCCATGAGATAGATCATATTCAAAAAGACAAAACTTCTCACAAACTTGCTCCTGCAACATCAAACTGCCTACCCAGCCCAATACACCTAACATTTTTTCTTCTTTTTCCTTGGGTGCATTTGAGCTATCAAACCCTTTCTCTCTTGTTTTATTTTCTTCCCTCCTATCTAAGTCTACCATTATGTCTTCCAGGGGCTCAGATTTAACTGTTGAGCACCCTCGCTTCTCTACCTAACTACTGGTCTGCCAAGCTTGAACTGTTTGGACAAAACTCTCTCTCTATCTCTAAAACAAGAAATTTAAACATGGAGAGGCCAAGATTGAGCAGTTTGGCCATCCATCAAGTATGATAAAGTCAATGTTTGCACAGTTTGAAATTCTTTGCAAAAATAGGATAGTAGTGGCATTTTGACTAGCACACTTTCCTGGTCTTTTCTTTGGGGTTCATTTTTTTTTATTTCTGACCAATTCATTCTTCTTGCCCTTTGATTTTTCTTTTAAGGCATACCCTCTTTCTGTTTTTTAATTTTTTGATTTTTTGGAAAATATGGAACCTTTGCAGCATGGAAAGGATGATCATATTTGGCATTTCAATAGTCAATCATTAAATATGACACCTATTGGTATAGGAACCTAACAGTTCCCACCTCCCACTTCTTTCTAAATTTTCTTCTCACCTAATGTTTTGGAATCCATTTCCTTCAAAAATTCAAGTGGGCTCCTCTTAAACCACTTTTCCTAAGTTTAGAATTTAAAATGCCAAAATTGTGTTAACTTAGCAAAAGTTTCTAAGTGTGAATATCAAACAGTTTGTCTAAGTTTACCCTATATTTTTTGATGAGGTAGTCACTGACTAGATTGGGGGGGAGGGGGGTTGTGGAAAAAGATGAGTTTGAGGAGGTATTGATGGGATTTAAGAGGGATAATAGTATTTTCCCTAATGTTAGGATTGTTTATATTTATTTTTGGTTTTATCAATTGTTGCTTGATGATTTTTTGAGGCTGCTATAGGAGAAAAGAGTCATTGGTAGAATCTTGAATTCACTCAATTCAATATTCTTTGAACTTACTCCAAATAAAAGTAATATAATTTCTTTCTCAAACTTTAGGCCAATTTAATTATACAACCCCTTCTACAAAATAATTACAAAAATGTTGGCTAATAGATTAAAATATGTTCTATCATCTAACATATTAGAGGAATGGTTTGGGTTCCTCTTCAATAGATATAATTCAAATTATATTTCTTTGGCTTAAGAATTCCTCCACTTAATAAAAAGGTTGAAAATTTATACGATTGAGATGAAATTAGACTTAGCTTGAGGTTATGATAAGGCAACATGGACATTCTTGCACTTGCTCAAGTTGTAGCTAGGGATCAAGTTAGATATTGAAATTTGATTACGTGTTGTGTCTCATCATCCAATTTCAAAATTTTAATTAATGGCTCTCAATCATAGTTATTCAAAAGTTCACACAAGACACAACAGATACCCATTATTTCCATTTCTATTATTGGTAATTGCGAAAGGAATGAGAAAAATCATCAGGGATGCCTATGTTAGTGGCAGAGTAAAGATAATCAGGTTGCATATCACTTTTGGGTGTCTCACATTATTTTTTTGGATGATATTTTGTTATGTGGAGATGGTAATGACTAAGAGTGGAAAACTATTAAGAGCATTCTTGTTGAGTCGTGTCTTATGATACATATGGAAATTAGTAATAGAAAGATTCCTTTTAGTAAAATGACATTTCTTCGAAGGTAATAAATCCAATAAGTTTGGTCTCCACTTTTAATAAGGATGATTTAGATTATGGTCTAAAATATTTTGAGTACTTTTTAAAGAGGAATGATTATCATGCAGTGAAGTGGATTTGGTTGGTTATAAAGATTGAAAAAAATGTTAGTTGTTGGTGTTTTATATGGTTCTTAATTGGAAGTCATCTCAACCTTATCAAAGTGATAATTGAAAGTAACCCTAAATATTTGATTTCATTTGGATATGTGTCAAAAATATTTTTATATGGTATTGGAAAATATTGTTTGGGTTTTCATTGGATGAGATGTTGAGAAATGGCAACAAGAGAGTCTAGTTTAATTTTTCCTTGAATTAAACTGGAAATTAATTTCGAATTCTATTCTCATAGCAACTTAAAATAGTTAAATTAAGTTTGTCAAACTTACTTAACTTAGGAATTTTGAGCTGAAAGTCTTTTGGAAGTCATGTGTATGTTCTCCCTACTTTGTAGGAGTCTAGTGTCGGTTAATTGTGAGTTGTTAAATAGAAGACTCAGTTTCATGAGTCAATTCAGTTAGATTAGATCTCAAATTGATTGAGAGAACTAATAGTGAGTTAACAGTCAGTGGTGACACTAATGAACTCCACTAGTGCTACTCTAGTTGACAGAATATTTACTCATCAGAAAATCATGCATGTCGATTATGAGAAAGACCCAGTTGAAACTAGAGTGCATGGACATCGTACTATTTGTTTTAGATTTTTATGAGTTTCACTAGTAATGCATCCAATCAGTAACTGATCCTTGAGGGATTGCATTATTTCTAGAGTATTTATTTCCCTTTAAATACAAGTTATTCTTCATAGGAATTACACATTGGAATAGAGACTTGGAGAGCCTATGAATTGGCTAAGCTTTGGCATTGAACTCTCTTATGAGTTGGAGATTGAATTTGTTGAGTGTTGGGATTGTTATAGAGAGAACAAGAATTGTAATTTCATCTTGATTTTTGGATTAATACAAAACAAATAGTGGGGTTTTGAGCTGTTGCTTTCCCCAGATATTTATTGTGTTATGTGGCTTTCATTCTCTTCCTCTAATGATTATAGTTTGCTTGATGTTTATGGGCTTCCTCTGTAAAGAGTAGAAGTATATTCTTGTCTCATGCTTTAGGAAATTGCATTAGCTTGTGAACCTATAGGATTTTCTACATGGTATTGGAGCAAGATTGTTTTTTGGGCTGAGATTTTTCAGAGAATATATGAGAATTCCTATGCACAATTTTCATAAACAAATTGTAGATCTAGATTCCTTAGGAAAATATACCCAAATTCAAAAAAACATCGACCAAATCAGAGTTCGGATGAGGGAGATATTGTTGATTTAAAATCAGCTCTCTAGAGGAGATTTCAAAGTTTCGAGTGTTTGGGTTATAGGTGAAAGTCGAATTTGCATACATACTTCAAGATCGGAAGATGGCATTCCTTAGGTTGAGGCTTGAGTATGCCTTGGAAGGAGGCTTGAATTTTATAACTTGGAAAAATAGGATGGAGGTTGTGCTAGAGGACACAGGCTTGAAGGAATTTGTTGAACAAGTAATTCCTAAGCCAACAACTACCGATGCACAGAACTTAGCTGAGTGGAAAGAGTCTGTGGCGAAGGCAAGGTGGATAATACTTGAGCGAGTTTGAGATCATATTGTCTCGAGCCTTCATGGAAAGGAAAGCCCACATTCTATGTGGAAAACATTGATAGACTTGTATCAGAATAATAGTGATCAAAGGAAGTTGGCGCTGAAGGATAAACTTTGTAAAATCAAGATGGAGAAAGGAGAGACGATTCCAAAGTACTTGACCAAGTTCACTCAATGTTAGGATGAACTTGGGAGTAATGGAATCATGGTTGATGAGGGGGATATGGTGAGCCTTTCTCTTCTTTGACTCCCAAAGAGTTGGCATAGTTATCAGGACTTTGTCAATGGCTGGGAGAAGCTTCCAGATTAGGAACGACTATGGTTGGATTTGGTGCAGGATGAGATCCGGAGGAATGCCAGAAACACTTTTCCTTAGTGATTAAGTCGAGGAAGGGGAAAGGTAAAATTTCTCGTTCCAAATCATAGTCTTATCATGGAGGTAAGAAGAAGGGCATGATGAAAGTTGAATGCTTTCATTGTCAAAAGATGGGTCACTTTGCTACAAATTGTCCTTTGAAGAAGTCCAAGAAGAATTCCTCACGAGGAGTGGCGGGTGAGGCTTTGGCCTCCCAATTTGAATTGGACTTTTCCCTCATTACATGCATGGTGTCTCAATGATGGGAAGTGTATTGTACTTAGACAGTGGATCTTCTTTCCACATGACTAGCAACAAAGAGTTATTCAGTTAATTGGAGGAGAAATATCTCAAGATGCATATCGAGATGGGTGGTGATGGTAAGTATAGTGTTACTAGTGTGGGCACTATTACTTTTCATAGGGAGCATGCAGCTCCACTCACCTTGAAGAATTTTATAAATGTACCCAGACTAATGAAGAACTTGGTATCCATTGCCATGCTTGAGGATAGAGGCTATGATGTGATCTTTCCGAAAGGAAATGTGTTCCTTCAACACATAGTCACGGGTCAAGTAAATAAGATATGGATTCGAGATCAGAATCTCCATAAGATAGAGGTACAAGCTTGTGTTTCTTTGAGTTCAAAAGAGGAAAATATGTTGAGCCAAAATGTCGACAATTTGTGGCATAGGCAATGGAGCCACTTGCATCATGGGGCTTTGATGATATTGCAACAAATCTCTACCAGTCTTCCCAAAGGTACACTTCTGCAAGTTGATACATGGAAGGGTTTTACTTTAGGAAAATACGCCAAGTCTTCCTTTGGAGATAGAGACAGTCAAGTAGAGTCTATTCTAGAGAGAGTCCATTTAGATGTGTGTGGACCATTCTCGATAGCATCCATGTAGAAATTTCTGTTTTCCCACCCCGGTTTCAGTTTCTCCTTATTTCTCTCATATAGTTGAATGCCCTTTCCCATAACCATACATTTAAAAAGCTGAAAAAATAAATTTGCTGAAAACACAAATTCTGGAAATTTTACATAATGCTGGAAATTGCAGAAATAAAAATTAGCTGTAATAAACAGCCATTAAAACACATTTAAACACTGAGATTTTTGGTCAATGTGACCCTGGAAAAACCCCCTACAACTCTTGGGGAAAACCAATTTGAGAGCTCTTCTTTATTTCTGAAAATTACCTTTTACAGTGAGAAATTTTCAGCAAAAAAATCAGCAAGAAAATTTATAACTTATCTCCTTTCCCATGCTTCACAGAAAACTGGAAATTACAACAAACAGGACAGCAATAAATGTTGTACGGTCTCCTCGAATTTTGTGCCCACTTTCAGCATTAAATGCTGCTATATGGCCCTCGTTTTGCGTGCAGAAAAACCAGCAAATTGCTCCTCGATTTTTGTGCAAACCTCTCCTCGAAAATCGTGCCAAAATCTACCTTTCACTGTGTGCTGAATCAGTTGTACAAATTTGCTCAACTGCTACCTTGGAATGTGTGCCAAGCTGTTGTCTCCTTCTCCTCCCTGCTCAGAAATCTCTCTTGCTCTCTTGCTCTCCTTCTCCCAATCTGCTCATGAAAGAAATGAATCGAATGTGATCTTTTCCTCCTTTTCCTCCCTTAATATAACTCCAAATGACTTTTGGGTGACCCAAGTGACTTTTGGGTGATCTCTAAATCCAATGGCTGAAATAGATTTAGATCAATAGCTGAGATTAAATGCTCATTTAAATCTCACTTTTTATTTTCTAATTCGCCCCACTTTAATAAAGACCCACTTAGTCATTTATTTCCAAAGTCACTTTTCCTTTCTAATTTTTCATTGACTTTATAAAAGTCACTTTAAAATTAGACTTAGTAACTTTATCACTTAAAGTCACTTTTAAATTAGATTTAACTTTATAAAATTATAAAGTCAGTTTAGGAGAAAAATTAAATTCTTTTGGACACTTTTCCCTAGGTGAAAGATCAAAGCCTAAGGGAACCACCTGTCCTCTGGTACCAAATTTCAACAATCCACGACCAAACACATGTATTATTTTATCTTTGTTGATGACTATTCTCATAAATTTTGGGTATTTTTTATGTAGAAAAAGGACCAAACTTTCACAAAGTTTTGTGAGTTCAAAGCATTGGTAGAGAAAGAGTGTGGCAAGAAGGTTAAAGCTCTATGGAGTGATAATGATGGTGAGTATGTCTCCAATGAGCTTAATAACTTCTATGCAGTGGAATGGATTAAACGAGAGTTGATGGCACCCCATAACCCTCAATAGAATGGGGTTGCTAAGAGGAAGAACAAGAGCATAGTAGGGGCAGCAAGGGCGATGTTGCATGATCAGGGCTTGCCACTACACTTATGGGATGAGGCATGAAACAAAACAGTATATGTTCAGAACTGTAGCCCACATTGGATACTTGAGATGAAGACACCAAAGGAGGCTTATTTTATTAAGAGGCCAGATGTTGGTCACTTTAGTATTTTTGGGTCATCGGTTTATTGCCATGTGACCAAAGATGCACGGGAGAAGCTTGAGCCAACAACAGAGTTGGGGATCTTTGTGGGGTACACTAATACACCCCACAACTATCAGGTGTAAATGCCAACCAGTAGGATGGAAATGGTTCGCGGGAATATCAGGTTCGATTAGGAGAAGGCTATGCGAGTATACCTTGAGAGGGAGCTTGAGATACATGCGGATGAGGAGATTTTACCTCCTAAGGTTGAGGGGCCATAGATTGATTGGAGCAACCACATGGAGAGGTTCAGAGAGTGGAGACACCCACTTAGGCAAAGTCTTCCATAGAGGGATGAAAGCAGACTAGAGAGGCTGATAGATTGTTCGATGATCCATGAGAGAATGTGGGAGCACCCTCTTCTCATCTCAGACAAAGGAGGTCACTAGAGAGGTACACTTGATACATGACACTTATGGGTGCATGTGTTGTGACAGAGCCATATTCCTTTTAGGAAGTAATTTAGTAGCAAGTTTAGGTTGATACAATGGTGGAGGAGTATGACTCCATAGTTCGAAACAGTGTTTTGGGATGTGATCACGAGACCAAAGGACAAGTCAGTTGTAAGCTCATGTTGGTTTTACAAGGTAAAGAAAGATGTAGATGGTAGTTTGGAGAAGCATAAGGCCATATTTGTGGCCCATGGCTTTTCACAGGTAGAGGGGATTGACTATGATGAGACATTTGCTGTTGTTGCAAGGTAGTCGTCAATCATATCTATTTTGACACTATTAGTACATCTGGGTTGGAAGATCCATTAGATGGATGTCAGGACTTCCTTCCTCAATGGCACGATTGAGGAAGATGTGTACATAGAGTATCCCAAAATTTCTGAAACCTTGGACTATGAGTCTCATGTGTGCTAACTCAAGAGAGCGTTGCATGGGCTGAACGAAGAACCACATGCTTGGTACACCATGATAGATGCTACTTTAGGGGAAGTAGTGGAAACTACCATTTACAGGAAGCTTGTGGGTTCACTCATGTACTTAGTGAACACATGACCATATATGTGATATGCAATTAACTAACTTAGTCAAATGATAGTTAGGCCTACCAAGCTATATTGGAAGGCAGAAAAGCATGTATTGAGATACCTCGGAGGCACTACTTAGTTTGGTTATGGTACAATTAGATAGAGGGAGTGAAGCTTCAAGGCTTCACCGATGTAGATTGGGTAGGGAGTCCATTCAACAGGAAGATCATACCAAGAGCGATCTTTAGTATTAGGTCAGTGAAAATTTCTTGGGTACAATAAGAAACAGAGATCGGTTGCACCCAGTTCAGGAGAGGCAGAGTGCATGGTTGCAAGTTAGGCAGCATGTAAGGTTATCTAGATGAGGAAGATCCTGGTTGGTTTGTCTGGTCAAAAGATGGATCCGATAGTTATTTATTGTGATAATCAGAGTTGTATCAAACTCTCTGAAAACCCAGTCTTTCAAGATCGGTCCAAGCATATTGATATCCCATATCATCATCTCAGAGATTATGTATTGAGGCAGATCATGTTGTTAGATTACATTTCCATTGAGGAGAAAGATGTTGTCATCTTGACAAAGGCACTATCAAGATGTAAATTTGAGTTTCACAGAGACAAGATCGGGGTAGTTGATAATCCCTTTCTTGTTGAGAGGGAGTGTTGAGAAATTCCAATAAGAGAGTGTAGTTTAATTTACTAGAAATTAAATTCGAATTCTATTCTCATAGCAACATAAAATAGTTAAATTAAGTTTATTAAACTTACTTAACTTAGGAATTTCGAGTTGGAAATCTTTTGGAAGTCATGTGTATGTTCTTCATACTTTGTAGGAGTCCAGTGTGAGTTAACTATGAGTTGTAAAATAGAAGACTCAGTTTCATGAGTTAGTTCAGTTAAATTAGTTCTCAAATTGATTGAGAGACCTAATTGTGAGTTAACAGTCAGTGGTGAAACTAATGAACTCCATCAGTTCTACTGTAGTTAACTGAATATTTACTCATCAGAAACTCATGCTTGTTGATTTTAAGAAAGACCCAGTTGAGACTAGAGTGCAGGGAAAATGTATTATTTGTTTTAGATTTTTATGAGTTTCATTGATAGTGCATGCAATCAGGAACTGATCCTTGAGGGATTTCACTATTTCTATAGGCTTTATTTCCCTTTAAATACAAGATATCATTCATAGGAATTACACATTGGAATAGAGACTTGGAGAGCTTGTGAATTGAATAATATTTGGCCTTGATCTTGCTTATGAGATTGAGATTGGTTTACTGAGTGTTGGGATTGTTCTAGAGAGAACAAGCATTGTAATTTCATCTTGATTTTCCAGATTAATACAAAACATATAGTGGGGTTTTGAGCTGTGGTTTCCCCCCGATATTTATCGTGTTATGTTCCTTTGATTCTCTTCCTCTATTTATTATTGTTTACTTGATGTTTATGAGCTTCTGTTGTAAAGAGTATAAGTATATTCTTGGCTCTTTCTTTAGAAAATTACATTAACTTTTGAATCTACAAGATTTTCTACATGAGAAATAAAAAGAAGGGAAGACTTTTGGTTAAGTGGAATACCTTGGAAAATACCAAAAAATGGGGTGACGAGGATTTAAAAACATATCCTTGTTTATAGAAGTTGTGGTAGTGAAGAGATCCTAAAGGATATTATTTCCATATCGGATGTGGAGTAAAGTAGTGAAAAAAAAATAATTCCTTGGCCACATTGTGGAATAATGGATTTGAACATAGGTAAATGAATGCAAGGTGTTTCAAATATTTGAAAGGGCTTGGTTTAGGCCTTTATTGTCGTTGGAAGATGGGTGGTTTATAAAAATAGGAAATGGTCCCAGATTAATTTGGGACCAAATCCATGGATATGGGGAGATAAATATTTTTCTCTCTCCTATGATTAGAGGCGTCAACCAAAGGAGATGGGTTTATATTATCATGTGCAAATTGACTTTGGTTGTGATATTTATGGTGGGAACCAGCCGTGGTTGTTATAGGATACAATATTTTTACATGGGAATATGGCTCAATCTAATTTATATCATATTTATATAATGTAAAATGAGAAGGAGGACCAATTGGTATGGTCATGGAATAAATCAACCAAAATTCTAGTAGAAAAACATGGATGTTGGGCATTCTCTTATCTAATTACGAATGAATAAAATCAATGGAAGAGAAAAATTGTATGGAAATGTAAATATCCATTAAAAATAAGCATTTTTTTAAGTTAGTGTTGGCTAATAAGGTTTTAACTTGGGGAAATGGCCAAAGGAGGGAATAGAAAGGTCCCAATAGGTGTGTTATCTATGAGTATGATGCAGAGTTGACGAATTATCTAATTTTCTCAATCCAATGGAGATTCATTAAATTATCTAATTGTATCACATCCAATAATTGTGTGTGACAAGAAGTTCACAAATCACTCGAATTTGTTCACATTTATGGAATTTTAGTTCTTCCTAGTAAGGGATGAGGGATTTGGTGCATGAGTTTCTAGGATACATTACAGGAAGATTATAGTTGAACACATATTCTCACAATTGTGGTGGTTCACGGTATATGAATCAGTTACTATGAAAAATAGAGTAAATATTTGGCTTCTAGTGTCAAACCTATGCATGGGATATCTTTCAATTCAATTTCTCTTTTATGGAGTTATTTTGATGGTGAATTTCAAGATATGTAGGGTGATTATGGGGCTTGTATTTATTTTTATTTAATATATGATAATTATTTCAAGATCAATATTATATTTAGGAGGGGCACTAATACTCACGCAAAATTTAGGAGTGCCTTAGGAATTATCAAAATTTTCCTAGGATAAAGCTTTTTAGGATCTATAGGTAGTAGGAGATTTGAAAGTAGTGATTTAATGGTTTAAGGATTCAACACAATGGGATATTCTTTTACTTTCATTGGCAATGAATAATTCAAGGACTCAAAATTTTTTCATTTAGTTATCATCCAATACAATCAATACAAGAATATAATTCTCAAGAAGATTGTCTTTGAAAGGATTCCTTGTTAATAAAAAAGGGACTTTTCTTGGTGAGATATTTAAAGAGAGGAATTTGGTTTCTACCTTCATATAAGTAATTTTTGCATAGATTTGTTTAGTTATTGATATGATTATGTTTTATATTTTTTCAACTATAGTAGAACTATATTTAGAAATGTAATTTTTAGCTAAAAAAATTTAAATTGTTTAAAATCCAAATGCATAACGTACCCCCGTAACCTCATATGTAAAATTAGGGAGTTAGAATTTTTTACACAAATTACCAACAAGTAATTATCCAAACCAAAACTCTACATTCCTCATTAACCATTAGATATAATGTTCATTAGTATATAAAGTAAATTTCAATAGAGGAAAGTAAGTTGCATAACCATTGCCAACCACTGTTGTAGTACAATAACATAAATTGACTGATGAACCTTGTATCCATTCCATGATTTCCTTAACCATATTAATTAATCACATAATTAACATTATGACTATCACAACAATAAGGAATCAACATCATCCAGCATTCAACATCATCAAATTGACACAATAAGCAATCACATCATTGGACACCGATATACCTTGGAAACCCCGTAGGGTGAAAACTAGCAAATGTTTAATTTTATTATTAAACACTCATGAGGGTTTTCACCCCTCACTCAATGGCTTATAAGGGATTCCATCCCTTATCCATTGCTATAAATTATTACAATGAAATATCATTAAAATGTCAGATAACTTGCTAAGCTATTACATTTTCGAAGAAACCCTTTACCTACAAATCACCACTCTCTACATCTTTGTGGCATGATTGTTCTACCCATGTATGATTCTACAACTCGTACTCATGAGAATGGACCATTAGTTCTTCACCTACCACAATGTTAAACATCATCTTTCTTTGGCACAAACTGTCATCATTTCCCATCATTGTTGTTGTCAACAAGCTTTGGCAACAAGATTAGTTACAATATTAATCAATCAATAACCAGTATCTAAAAGTGATCTTTTAACATCTACTCATGTGCATGAGCAAGCATGTCATAATAATTAACTAGTACATGTATTCAAGTAAATACTTGTTTTACTTTCCACAATGTTTATTCACACTAATGCATATTTCTCTTTAAGAGATCTAACCCATTAGTTCTACAAATCCATGTTTCTCTTTAAAATATATAACACAATAGTTGTATCTTCATATATGTAATAAACTATTGCTTCTATGCTTTGGCACATATGTTCTTTTTACATAGTTATTTTTCAAGGACTCAACATAGATTCTCTAACATACAAAGAACATATCTCTATAACACAATGACTACTCTTTGTGCACCCAATAGCTTATCATAATAGTGATTAAATTTGTTAGTCATACATTACAGATTACTTATCTTGGAGTGTTGATGGGTTGGCCAATCACTATTAAAATGCTTACGTGAAAGTGCTCATGATTTTCAAGAGTAATTGGTAAGTATGGTAAGTTGACAAAGAGATTTGTTTTTGTATATTATGAATTTGAATAAGGGCCAAGTGATGGAAATTAGAACTTGCATATTTTTGCAGTTATAAATGCTTATGGCTATTGATTTTTCTTATGTTATAACATTACTATTTTTGTTTATTGTCATTTCTTGGAATGAAATCTTGATTTTAAAGAGGAAGGATCACTTTTTGTGGTTTAGATGGTTATACCATGAGTAAAATCTAAAGTTCCAATGAGAGATGAACACCGAGGACAGTGTTCTTATTAAGGGGGGGAGTATGTAATATCCCTATCGTAATAACGCAATGTAAAATCAAAGTTATGAATTAGTTACAAAACTAATTCTTAAGATTCGTGAAAACTGAAATCAAGAAAGGAAAGAAGGTTTCATGCATGTAGCGGTTCATCAGGCAGAGAAGTTCAATTGCCTTTGAGCACTCAATAAATGGAAACAAAGAGCAGATATTAAATGGGGGAAAATAAGCTCGTTCTCTCTGGAGAAGAAACACGGTTTGATTTGATTTGGGAAGTCACAGAATTTGACCTACATAGATGGCAGATCACTAGCATTCGGACGAGTCCCTTATGAACAAGGTTTCCGAGAAATTGCATGATCATTCAGCATTGTCTTGTTCGTCCTCAGATGATGATAAACCCCTTGTTTCTCATCATCAACCCATTAAACCCGTTAACGGACTTGTTGGAGGGAAGAAATCTGTGCATAAGAGTCTGGGTGGAAGAAAAGCCACAGATTTGTTCTTGTGGAGAGATAAGAAAAGCGCAAGGATCCAAATATCACACATTATTATTATTGAAGGAAATTTCTCTCTCCGTGTTGAAGGTGATGGAGGCAAGGAGGCTGCCATGGAAAAGATAAGTAACTTACTCACTTTCTTGAAGGAAAAATATATGTATGTTTATTTAGGCATCTTTCTGAAATATTTCTTACCAAATACAGATAATATATACATAATAGTATGCAATGAAGAATGTGAAAAAATGTGTGGACATAAAGTAAATATGTAGTTTCTCTTAGAAAGATTACATGTGAATCTTGTGTGATAAACGCTGAGTCACTTTGTCATTTTCTTGGAATCAATTAACGAAACTCTTGCTAAATAGCCAAAACATCTTCTTGAGAAAATATGGTGAGACATGTAAACTTCTTGAGGACATAGTATGAAAAGTGGCCAAGTTTTCATTGAATAAAATATGTATTTTTATTTAATAAAACTTTCTTGAAAAGGGATATATGCTTAATTGCATTGTGATACTAGCTAATTTCAAAGTTTCTTGTGTAATAATTATGCATTGCATGCATGGCAGAAATAGCTAATGATGTGCTTCTAGGCACATAGATAATCATTACTAACTTTCTTGAAGAAAATGTATATTTTATATACACATAAATATAGTTTCTTTTTAGAAAAAGTGTGCATACTTCATGTATGAAAATGATGGATTTTATGAGAGATCTCTTGAAACAAAAATGGAGATGCTTTCCTTAAAGAACACATATGAATATGGTTCATTCAAGAACAAGAATCCATACTTGTTTCATGAAAAGATTATGTGCATTGAAGTAAAATTAATTGTGTTAGTACAAACACATGTTGCATGCACAAAAGGGTAGCTATTGTGACATTGGAAATATGATTTTGTGTGTACGTAGAGAAAGTATTATGTTAACTTTCTTGAAAATAATAATCGATGTTAACTTTCTTGAAAATATTAATCTCTTGAAAAGATTGTCTTGCTAGATGAGTTGGGTCAACTTCTTGATTTTGGTGCATAAAAGGTTAAGTTAACCTTGTTATTGTTTCTTGATTTTTATGCATAAAGATGGGTATCTATAATAACTTCTTGAAAGGGAAACATAAGAAACTTACATATAGGAAGATAGAGAAATGAGGTTATAATGACTTCCTTTTAAGAAAAATGTATGTAATTGTTTACATGAAATGATGGTAGAATTCTAGAGAAGGGAATGTGTGTTGCAAACATTAAAGAAAGGCTATTATGATAAGTTATTTCATGCACAAAGAATAGTCATTGTGTTATAGAGATATGTTCTTTGTATGTTAGATAATCTACACATGTGCAAAAGCATAGAAACAATAGTTTATTACATATATGAAGATACAACTATTGTGTTATATATTTTAAAGAGAAACATGGATTTGTAGAACAAATGGATTAGATATCTTAAGGAGAAATATTCATTTGTGTAAATAAACATTGTGGAAAGTAAAACAAGTATTTACTTGAATATATGTACTAGTTAATTATTATGACATGCTTGCTCATGCACATGAGTAGATGTTAAAAGATCACTTTTAGGGTCTAGTTATTGATTGATTAATATTGTAACTAATCTTGTTGCCAAAGCTTGTTGACGACAACAATGATAGGAAATGATGGTGGCTTGTGCCAAAGAAGGATGATGTTTAACATTGTTGTAGGTGAAGAACTAATGGTACACGCTCATGAGTATGAGTTGCAGAATCGTACATGGGTAGAACAATCATGCCACAAAGATGTAGAGAGTGGTGATTTGTAGGTAAATGGTTTCTTGGAAAATGTAATAGCTTAGCTAGTTATCTGACATTTTAATGATATTTCATTGTAATAATTTATAGCAATGGATAAGGGATGGAATCCCTTATAAGCCATTGAGTGAGGGGTGAAAACCATCATGAGCATTTAATAATAAAATTAAATGTTTGTTGATTTTCACCCTACGGGGTTTTCAGGGTATATCGGTGTTCAATGATGTGATTGCTTATTGTGTCGGTTTGATGATGTTGAATGCTGGATGATGTTGATTCCTCACTGTTGTGATAGTCATAACGTCAAATATGTGATTAATTAATATGATTGAGGAAATCATGGAACGGATGCAAGGTTCATCAGTGAATTTATGTTATTATACCACAATGGTTATGCAAGTTACTCTCCTCTATTGAAATTTACTTTATGTACTAATGAAAATTATATCTAATGGTTAATGAGGAATGTGGAGTTGTGGTTTGGATAATTACTTGTGAGTAATTTCTGTAAAAAAATCTAACTCCCTACTTTTACATGTGAGGTTACTCGGGTATGTTACAAAATAAGACTCTAAAATGACCCTAATGTTATAATATATATTTTTATTTCTACTTTGAAATAGAAAATATATATTTCTTTTGGACAAAACTGTATAATTGGTTTTTTTATTAATACATAGATTGCACCTAGAAATTAGGGAGTTTTACTTTGCACCATATCTTGACAACAAAGTTCACTCGGACAGCGATAGTAAGATACGAACAACAATAGTAAGATACATATATTATTAGAAATAGGAGGCCAATGCAAATGCTTTAATAAAAATGTTAGACCAATAGAAAAGGCTTTAATAAAAAGGTTGTGGAACTATTGTTCATTCTACTGAATGATTTATTATTTTGGTGTATGTATACATATTATCAATTGATCTATATACTATGATTGTTATTTTCTTAATAGCATAATTAAATTTGTTAAAAATAAGTTTTGATGTGCACATACTATTATATCCATGGGTTTTATATGAGTACGTAATTTTTATTAAAACTTGGAGACCCTATTGGTGAGCGAAGTTAAGTTTTCATTTATTTGTATGGATATTGATCCCTCTTTTCCTTCACACTTCTAAATAATGCTTTGAAATTTGTTTGAGGGCATGAGCTTTTTTTTCATCACCGTGATTTACGTAATTTTGTGCTATTTTCCTTTCAAAACATGGTATATATTTTATTCCTCCTCAAAATCAAGTTTTTTTTTATCACTCTTTCAAAGATATTTACATCAAGTTAGATTTTTCAATCAAGCAACATTTTTATTTTAAATTTATCTGCTTGCGTGATTCTTGAATTAGGTGTTTCTTTTTATCACTCTTTCAAAGATATTTACATCAAGCAACATTTTTATTTTAAATTTATCTGCTTGCGTGATTCTTGAATTAGGTTTCATTGAGGTTTTTGTGTGTGAATTTTTCATAACAAAGATATAATCGGGTTTCTTTGAGCTTTTTGTTTGTAAATTTTCCATCAACAAAGATATAATTCATTTCAATTAGATTGAACAGTGAGAACAAACATAAAATTGAAAGTAGAAAAATATCATATTTTGATTATTTTAAATAGAACAAACTAAAGAAAAAAACCATATAATCATTATTTTATCTCAAAATTTAAAAATTTTACAATCTACCTGTATAATAATATATTTTTTTTTTAAATCAATATTGGTTGGAATAATAAATATATCAATATAAACCTTAAGAATTCTTTGACAAATTTATTACCAACTCTCGTAAGTAATATGAAATTAAATATTTATTAAACAATAATGTTATTGAAAAATATAAATCATATAAATCATGTATTATATGATTAACTTTCCATTATTATAAAAAATTTTAAGGATTAAAGTGATACTAAATTTTAATTTTTCATTATTTCAATGTTGAGTTCAAAAACCAATTAACAAAAAAATCGATCTATTTACGGTAAGGAAGTTATTCAAATATGTTGTAGGGTTTAAAATTTTGAAAAATTCAAAAAATTTTAACTAATTAAATTTTCAATAATAAATAATGTTTCAAAATTAATATTTTTATTATTTTCAATATGTCGTAGGGTTTAAAATTTTGAAAAATTCAAAATTTTTTAAAATTTGATATATAATTAAATTTTCAATAATAAATAATATTTTAAAATTGATATTTTTATTATTTTCAATAAAATAGGAAAGAAAATTCATAATCAAATTATTAATATAAAATTTGGAAAAATTATTATAAATTTATATAATTAATGTAAAAATAAAAATAATAATTCATAGAAAATAAAGGAAAAAAATGAAAAGAAACAAATTTACAAAATATATATTACATAAATTAAATTTTTATTTTATTTTATTTAGAAAATTAAATTAATATAAGTTTTAGAACTTGTAATGTTTCAATATTACAGACCACCTTGTTACGCTTAGGATCATTGCGGAGGAATGTCGTAATGATAAATCCAATTTATTTTGTTGCTTTGTGGACTTTAGAAAGGCTTTCGATACGGTTCCTAGATCCAACCTTTGGAATAGATTAGAAGAGCTAAAGGTTCCTCTCGAGTTGAGAGCTGCCGCTACAAGGTTATACGAGAATGTAATTGCCAAGCTAAAGAGCAATGAAGGGTGGTCGAAAGATATTAAGTGTAACATCGGAGTTAAACAAGGTTACCCCCTCTCCCCTACCCTATTTGGCATTTACATCGATAAGCTCGAAGGCTATTTAGAGGAAGCAGGATGCGATGGCACGATCTTAGCTGGGATAGTCGTCATCCTTCTTCTTTATGCTGATGATATTGTTCTTTTGGCAAGGCGTACATCTGATCTTAATAAGCAACTCAGGCTTCTTAAGGATTTCTGCTCTACCATGGGTATGACTGTTAACACTGACAAAATAAAAGTTATGATTATCAAATCCAAGAAGGACACTTACGCTAATTTTATGTATGACAATAATAACTTGGAGGAAGTGTATTCTTACAAGTACCTAGGAATTGATATTCATCACAAGCTCAAATGGAACCATAGCATTGACAAAAGGATTAATGGCAGGTGGAAAGCTTACTATGGTCTTGAAAATAATTGTAAAATTGCAAACCTTGTAATGTGGGATAAAAAGAAGTTCCTCTTTGAAACTTTAGTCACTCCTGTTATCTTATATGGTTGTGAGGTTTGGGGTTGCAGCATCTCCAGAGAATCATGGAGAAAGATTGAGCAAATCCAGAAGCGTTTTATAACTTATAACCTGAAAATTAAAAGTAATACACCCTATCCTATTCTCCTTATAGAAGCAGGTCTTTCCCTTATTGAGAGCCTAGCTATGCTTAGGTTTCTGTTGTACAAGCACAAAATCAGTAACATAAACGATCATAGACTTCCTAAGCTAGCTTTAAATTCTAGCCAAAACCACCTAAGGCTCAATCGAGGGTGGCATAAAGACACAAGGGCCTGGTTAAACTATTGGGAGATCAACGAAAATGATGTATTGCAAAGCATAAATAACATTAAAGATATTGTTACTTCTAAGTTCAAAGAAAAAATGTGGCGTGAGAAAGACTTAGCGGCTAAAAGAAAATTAAGTTATTATAAGAAGGTCATCAACCCCACCCTAGAAGGTCAAAAGTATCTCTCTATTTTAACTAGCTCAAAGAAGAAAATTAATATAGCAAAGATTAGAACAAATTCTCATGAGCTCCATAGTGAAATAGGTCGTTGGGCAGTTCCTAAAACGCCATGGACGGAAAGGATCTGTCATATATGTAAGAATAGGAACATCGAGGATGAAAACCACTTCCTCTTAGAGTGCCCCGCGTATAACCACATTAGATCTCAGTTTCACAATCTTTGTTACAATACTGACCTTCCTAGCCTTTTACAATGTCAAAATTATAGTGAGCTCGCGAGGCTTCTCTCCAAGCTTTTTGAGCATAGGAATAAAATCTTAAATCAAAATAGATAATTTGTTTCTTTAGGTCCGATAGACCATTATTTGGTCTCAGCGGACGTTAACCATCATCATCATCATCATCATGAACAAAACCTAATCAATATTTATATAAAAAAGCTAATTCATTTATTTAAAAAAAGTTAGACAAATATACATTTCTATCTATAAAAAATAAAATATTTTACAACTCCAATTTTATTTTTTTCTATAAATATGTTAAAAATTTTGATTTAAAATAAAAAAAAAAATACCCATTTTATAAAAAATAAAAATTCCATTACAAGATTTAAAATACATAGCTAACAGTGAATGACATTTTGTAACCAATTTTTCTTAAATGTAATAAATTAAATAATAATATTAATTAAAAATATATTTCTAAAACCATAATCAATATTTGTGTAAAAAACTAATCCATTTTAGAAAAAGTTAACCAAACATGCAGTTTTATGGGTAAAAAATAAATATTTTAAAACTCCAAAAAAAAATTATATAAACATGCTTAAAAATTACATACTATTTAAAATAAAAATATTTATTCTATAAGAAATATTTTTTAAAAGCAATTTCCATGGTAAAATTTAAAATATAAAGTTAGACACTCCATGGCAATTTGTAAAAAAAAAAAAGTTTTTAGAAAATGTAGCCCGTCAAAATAAACTAAACAATAGTAATAATTAGAAATATATTTGTAAGATATATTTTATATAATTAGTTTTTGTATTATTAATTTTTTTTTTTTTATTTATAAATTTAAAATAATATTTCTTTTTGAAATTTATGATATTTTAGTATTATTAAAAATTTAAAATAGTATTTTGTAATAACCCCAGGACATGTAAATTTGAAAGTTTACTATGGTAAAAAGACAGTAATCAGTTGTTGTTATGTTTAAACAAAACTGTGACAAACTATTTTAATTAAGTAATTTAAATATTTCTTGGAATTGTTGGCAGCCTCTAAGAGGTGAAATTTAAAGAAAATGATTAGTTGTGATAACTGATGGAACTACCCTCCAAAGCAGGAAAAGTCCTGACTGAGGGGTTTCTGTGCTGTAGAGACAGACAGAAGAAAGAGGAAAATCTTTTCCAAGAACAGGAAAACAAGGAAAGAAAAGGAAGGTTAAGTCTGGTGAGGACCAGAAAACCTGGCACAAAGTGTGCGCAAAACCTGTTGAGGGCTGGAGGCCTGCAGGATGGCTTGGGGGGAGAACTCCATCTGAGTGATGGGTCTCATGGCTGGGTGGACGAGCAGAACTAAAGTTCAGGTGACTTATTTGTTTGAGAACCATTCCCAATTCTGGCGAACCAGGTATGGTCTCAAAACTGTAAAGCCTCTGAACAGCAAATATATATGCAATAAATACTAAGAAAATCAAATAGGAAATACGCATTACATTTCCTTAGAAGCTCTAGCTTTAATGTGAATATGCAGATGTAGTTCTTATCTGTATGGTAGACTGTCATTAACAAACGAGAGTAGCTACAGAATAACCCAATACATGAGAGTAATAGAACAAGAGAGAAACTATCAAGGTTCGGTATTGGGTGACGGAGTCGAAATACCCTCACGGGTTGAAATACGAAAACTCTGTTAACAGTAATCATAATACTAAATGCTTGAAAGGAAACAAAACCTTACAATAATAGATTGACCAAATACGAGGGTTAGAACCTCTGAAACCAGGTGCAGTGGCACCGTCAGTAATTGGTTGATATCATCGATATAAGAATCTCAAACCCTACGGGTACCGGGTGAGGGAATGTCGTGGAAATAAACATGCATATGCTTTAGATTATTAAAGTCTGTAGATAAGTTATTTATCTGAAACAAGAACCAGTCAATACCCTTGACCGTGAACAAAGGTTAAACCATTTGTGGATATGGTAGTGGTAGCTGGTCCATGAAATTATACAGAAAGAAATATTCATGATCTTTATAAAGTATTGAGCATATAAGAAACGATGAGAGCATTATGTTATTTCTACAACCATGCATAAATCTGTGATATGGATGTAAATCATATATATAGCTGTGCATGAAGTCATAACGAAGGAATACAGTCGTTTAAATAACCTATTACAAATAACTGTGAAAGGGTTTATTAATACCCATATGCGGATTCGGTGCATGCAGCCGAATGAGCAACACTGATTATACAAGAAACTGTGTATATAATCGACATTGAATAAAAACGGCATTCCTTGAAGAGTAAAGCTTAGTATAGAAACAAAACTTAGAGTGCATGTTGTGCATATGGCATAAACCAGGAATATACAACGTAAGAATGAACATACATTATGAGAACAGAGCAAGACTGTAAGTACAAGCGTAAAGCAAGATTAATATGGTCTAGCCGTCCTTTAAACAAAAAGAACATGAAATCAAAGCCATAACTGGTAAGTCCTATGTTCAAGATATATTAAATGAACCCTAAGTCCAGTGTTTTGCCTGGAAATCCAGGCGTTAGCTTTGATATCGAAGAAGAGGACGGATTTTATTGATGGAGAATTATTTAGCATAGTTTATATTTTAAGCTCATCATATTCAATTGGAGGTCTGTTTAACTTAGATGAGAATTAATGATTTTGACTAGAAGTACACTATGCATTTATTATTGAATATTAAATATTTAAATATATAATGATATTTAATAATATTTGAAAATATTTGAGTGTATAAAGTAATGATTTCACAATAAAAATGTAATATTAATGAACTTCGAGAACAAAGTAATATTCATTACCAAAGCAAATTGCTATGAAGATTATACAGTTTTCAATACTCTGTCTATACATAGCTCGATTGAAAATTTGATCCTCTTTTCAACCATATGAGTAAAATACTAATATCATGGGGAGATAACCCTGAAAGGAAAATAGCCAAAATTATGGAAAAGTATCTGCTGCAGGGTTTGAGCGCGGAGGCTCAACCTGCAACCTAAGCTTAGGAAAATATATGTATCTGTAGACTCGGTAAGCCGAGACAGAGATCATAAACACTGTAACTTTTAACCATGAACATTGATACAGAAACCAAGCCCTTATGGGTCAAACATATATAACCTCAGTTACTGTAAGAACCTAAGAACATGAGGGGGAAACTGTGAGGATTCTCGACAGAGAATACCTCGGCAAATAACACAAGGAGGCCCGCGTTGGACCGACGGCCTGTAGCAAATCGAATACCATGTCTTAAATTGATGAAATCTCAGATATTAAGGAACAAGCAATGGTATAAGCTTTACTTACCTGTAGCCAAGAAGGCTGAGCCGTCGTGGGTGGCCAGCTTGCTCCATGGAAGGGTATGCACGCGCCAACTGAACCTCATAGCAACAAAAGACCAGGAGTTAATGACACAATCCGATAACCTCTGTAACTGAAATAGATATGGTAAATGGTTAGCTCAATGCAATTACAGGCCGAGACCCATACCTCTAATGGTCGTAGGACGGGTTCGACTAACTCCTGAGCGGTTGTAGAGCAAAGTAGTGCTGCTGGTAAGCGAAACCCCAAGCTGGTATACAGAGCCGGAGCAGAATAGAAGTGAACAGGTAAATGAACCCGGAAGCGTAGGAAGGGCTATAAGTATCCCCATAAACCCTTGACCATATAACAGCCGTTCGATTGCGGGATGTAATCTGAACCGTGGAGACAAGGCGGGAAATGAAATTGTCAAGTCCAAGATCCCTGCTCCCAAGGTATCACATGACCGGAGGAGCCAGGGCACGCCACATAGCCCTTCCGGACTGGTGTCTTAAAGGCAAAAGTGAAGTGATGGTTGTGAGCGCTGTGGCCGGACCATCACAGGCCACGCCTTGTTAATGCACATGTCCATTGATAAGACCGTGGCATGACTATAATACATATAAGCCTACGTTTAATAAAACCCGCGGGTAGGCATGACCTTATACATAGTGTTGATGCGTTGAAATCATTACAAATATGGTTGACTAAACATTGATAACATATGGTGGGTTGGGTGTAAACGACTTTCAAATACAATGTGCAGATTCAAAACCTGAAAAACCATAATGTGTTCAATGATAAGGTGAATTTAATATATGATAGAACCATAATGTGTTTAATGATAAGGTGGGTTGACATGTGGTAAAAAAAATTTATGTACATGGTAATAGAGGTGTGAAAAATTGGTATCAGAACCAAGTTTCAACACTGTGGCCTCAGGTAGAACATATTCAGTATGCAGAAGGGTACATCAAGCAAATATATGCAAAGCTAACAATGTACTTAACTGTGTTCTGTTTATTTGAAATGAACCAGAATTGCAACAGCTAGCAGTTAAACCAGAGAAGCGACAAAATGCAAGGACCCGGCAGTAACCCTCAAGAGAATGCAGAGTTGTGGGTGCAATTGGGTGCAGAATCACGGAGTACCAACCTCGCAATCCTGGAAACTATCCAGGAATTGAAGAATGAGATGGCGCGGTTGCGAGAAGACAACGCACGATTAACAGTCGAACAGGAAAAGATTCTGAAGAGCCTGTCGGACAGGCAGAACCCACCCCTGTCAAACCCCAGTGCAGAACAGCAGAGGGTGACAGAAGAACAAGACTATCAAATGGAACCAGAAAATTCTGAAGACAAGGAAGATCACTCTGATAATGCACCTCAGCAGCAAACTTCAAAGCGTCAGAAAATGGAACTGCAGGGAGAATTCCGAAAGATTAAACCTCCACATTTTGATGGTGAGCAGGAGGAAGCTGCAGAAGCCTGGTTGATCAATATGAATAAGTATTTTCAGTTGTATGAGTATGACCACAATCTGAAGGCAAGATTGGCAATCTTCCAGTTACAAGGTAAGGCAACCTTGTGGTGGGAGGAAATCAAGATTGTCAAGGGGGTCAGCGAACGAACCATTACATGGGAAAAGTTCCAGAAATATTTTAAAGAAAGGTACCTGACTGAGCGCTTCTATGATGAAAAGGCAAGGGAATTTCACGACTTAAGACTGGGACAGCAGACCATGGACGAGTTCATTAACCATTTTACCTCGCTGCTACGTTATGTACCTTACATCAAGGAGGAGAAAGCCAAGGTCCAAAGGTTTGTGAGCAGTTTACCTTCATATATAAGGGAAAGGATTGAATTTGACAATCCTAGAACCATGGATGAGGCCATCCGTAAGGCGAGAATCTGCTACCAGCAGAGCAAACAGAAGGGGGACACCTCAAGCAAAAGATGGAATGAGAAAAGAAGCGGTCGGATGATTGGAAGCAGCAAAGGAAGTCGCAGCAGTGGGAACAAAGGTGCTGGTAAAGGACTAAACAGCAGACCTGTTGCAAGGAATGCGCCCCGGTCCAGACCAATGAGCGAATCCAAAGCAAATGAGCAGTCTGTTAGACCAGAAGGTGAGGGGATGACCAGACCGCCAGTGCAATGCTGGGGTTGTGGAGGACCTCACTATGTTAAGAACTGCCCACAGAGAAAGGGGACAGACCAGATATCCCAGATTCATGTTGCATCGATTGTTGGGGACGTGGCACGTAGTGTACCCAGAATCAATGCGGCACTGGAGGACCGGCAAGCGGAGTACCAGCCATCTATGATTGAATTCAAAGGTAAAATCTCAAACTTTTCCATAGTTGTTCTTATAGACCCAGGGGCTACTTTAAGTTATATCAGCCCGAAAATAGTAGAACAGTGTAAACTGCAAGCTGAAAAGTTCAGGAATCCATGGCTGGTCCAACTAGCTACAGGAGCCAAGAGACGATTCTTGTCCAAAGTAAATAACTGCTCGTTAGTCATAGCTAGATAGTCAATCGTGGCAGATTTGAATGTTTTGCCATTGGGTTCCTATGATATCTTGATTGGGATGGACTGGCTAGAGAAACACTGGTCCTTAGTGAACTGCAAAACCAAGACCATCTATTATAAGGATGACCTTGGAGAACAGCAGGAGTTGCAAGGAATCAGACACCCGGTGCAGATTCGACCCATTACAGCAACTCAGCTAGCTAAGTGCATCAAGAAGAAATGTCAAATCTACGCTATTCAGGTGGGATATGCAAATCAAAAAGATAAAACTGCTATGCTGGGTAGCATTCCGATAGTACAGGAGTTTGCAGATGTCTTCCCCGAGGAAGTGCCGGGATTACCACCGAAAAGGGATGTGGATTTTACTATTGAGCTTATTCCAGGGGCAGCACCTGTATCACGGGCACCCTACCGTATGAGTGTACCAGAACTAACATAATTGAAGATGCAATTGCAGGAGCTGTTGGATAAAAATTACATCCGTCCCAGCATATCACCCTGGGGAGCCCTAGTGCTATTCGTCAAAAAGAAAGATGGAACCTTTCGGATGTGCATTGATTATCGTCAGCTGAATAAGCTCACGATCAAAAACAAATATCCTTTGCCTAGGATCGACGAACTTTTTGATCAGGTGAAGGGAGCAACGGTGTTCTCTAAAATTGACCTGCGATCTGGTTACCATCAGATCAGAATAAAAGAGGAAGATATCGCTAAGACCGCCTTCAGAACGCGGTATGGGCATTATGAATTCGTGGTGCTACCTTTTGGGCTGACCAATGCACCTGCTACCTTCATGTGTTTGATGAACAGTGTGTTTCATCGGTTTTTAGACAAATTTGTGCTGATATTCATAGATGACATTCTGATTTACAGCAGATCGAGAAAGGAGCATGAGGAACACCTCAGATTGGTGTTGCAAACTTTGCGGGAACATCAATTATATGCAAAGTTTAGTAAATGTGATTTTTACAAGGAGGAGATACAATATTTGGGCCATGTGATCACCAAGGAAGGAATCGCAGTGGACCCTGAGAAGATCAGAACTATAATGGAGTGGCCTATACCAAAGGACGTGGCAGATATTAGGTCCTTTATGGGGTTAGCAGGTTATTATAGAAGATTTGTCGAAGGCTTTTCGAGGGTAGCATACCCTATCACCTCTTTGCAAAAGAAGGGAAAAGTACTCAAGTGGACCTCAGAATGCGAGAAGAGCTTTGAACAGCTCAAGCACTTACTCACTACTGCACCTGTATTAAGTATAGCTGATCCTAATAAGGATTACGTGGTTTGCACGGATGCAAGTAAAGAAGGTGTGGGAGGGGTGCTGATGCAAGAAGGGAGAGTCATTGCTTATGAATCTAGGAAGCTGAAAGAGCATGAGCAGAAATACTCTGCTTACGACTTGGAGCTGGCTGCTGTCATTCATGCCCTGAAAATGTGGCGGCACTACCTTTTGGGCAGAAAATTTCTGTTACTAACAGACCATCACAGCCTAACAAACTATTTCAGTCAACCCACTTTAAACACAAGGCAAGCTCGTTGGGCTGACTTCTTAAGTGGATTCGACTTTGAAATTAAGCATTTAAAAGGGAAGGAGAACCGAGTGGCTGATGCATTAAGTCGAAAGGTACAATGCTTGTGCAAAATTTCAGTTAGTGAATGGCGGAATACTTTATTGGAAAGGATAAAAACAGCAGCTGAATGTGATGCTGTGTACCAGCAAATTAAACAGCGAATACAACAACTTCCTGGTAAAGAAACACAACAGGGGCATGAGCTGGATGATGCCGGAATGCTGTACTTTAACGAGAAGCTGTATGTACCCAATGAAGATAGTGTTAAGAAGCTGATTCTGGATGAATTTCATACCAGCCATTATACCGGGCATCCGGGCTACCAGAAAATGGTCACCGCCCTTCGAAAAGAATACTATTGGCCAAAAATGAAGAAGGAGATAGCTGAGTATCTAGCACGATGTCTAGAGTATTAGCAGATTAAGGGAGAACATTTGCATCCAGCGGGGCTGTTACAACCCCTACCCATTCCGGAATGGAAATGGGAGACTATCTCCATGGATTTTATAACTGGACTGCCTAAAACAAAGAAAAATAATGATTCCATTATGGTAGTAGTGGATAAGCTGAGTAAGGCAGCACACTTCATACCTGTGCAATTGACATATAAGGCTGTGCAAATTGCTCATATTTTCATGCAAAATGTTTTCAAATTACATGGACTTCCGAAGGTGATTATCTCCGATCGGGATGTTAAGTTTACATCAACCTTTTGGAGGACATTGTTTGCAGAACTGGGAACCCAGCTTAACTTTAGCACAGCTTATCATCCCCAAACAGATGGCCAAACTGAACGAGTAAATCAGGTTGTGGAGGACATGCTGAGAGCCTGCGTTATGATGAAGCCAACCCAATGGGAGGACTATCTCCACCTGGTCGAATTCGCCTATAACAATGGGTATCACTCCTCAACCCGGATGAGTCCTTTTGAGGTTATGTATGGGCAGAAGTGCCGCACACCTGCAAGCTGGGGTGGACCAGAGGACAAGTTGCGAATTGGTCCTAATATGCTCAAAGAGATGGAGGATACGGTAAAGAGGGTGCGTGCCAACTTAAAAGCCGCTCAGGATAGACAGAAAAGTTTTGCTGATCGAAAGAGAAGATTCAAGGAATTCCAGGTTGGGGATCATGTATTTGTAAGAATCCAACCAAGAAGGAGTACCTTGCAGTGGAGCGGATGTGCCAAACTAGCACCTCGCTACTTTGGACCTTTTCAGATCTTGGCAAAAGTGGGGCCGGTAGCTTACCAAGTTGCTCTACCAAGCCATATTAGGATTCACAATGTGTTTCATGTATCCGTATTAAAGCAATACGTTTATGATCCTAAACATGTGATTCAATGGCAGAATGTTCGGGTAAGGATTAATCTGGTCACTATAGATAAGCACTGTTTCTAAGCTGAAAAATAATTAAATTTATTGCTGATTGCAGGTCGAGCCGGAAGGCGAGGTTCTGGTCGAACCACTGACCATTCTAGACCGGAGAGAAGTGCAGCTGCGGAAACGGGTTATTTCCCAAGCTAAAGTGCAGTGGCAGCACTATGGACCAGAAGAGGCTACTTGGGAGGATGAGGAACTCCTTAGAGAAGCTTACCCAAACTTGTTTAATGGAGACAGACATCGGGACGATGTCCAATCTCAGGAGGGGGAGATGTAATAACCCCAGGACATGTAAATTTGAAAGTTTACTATGGTAAAAAGACAGTAATCAGTTGTTGTTATGTTTAAACAAAACTGTGACAAACTATTTTAATTAAGTAATTTAAATATTTCTTGGAATTGCTGGCAGCCTCTAAGAGGTGAAATTTAAAGAAAATGATCAGTTGTGATAACTGATGGAACTACCCTCCAAAGCAGGAAAAGTCCTGACTGAGGGTTTTCTGTGCTGTAGAGACAGACAGAAGAAAGAGGAAAATCTTTTCCAAGAACAGGAAAAAAAGGAAAGAAAAGGAAGGTTAAGTCTGGTGAGGACCAGATAACCTGGCACAAGTGTGCGCAAAACCTGTTGAGGGCTGGAGGCCTGCAGGATGGCTTGGGGGGAGAACTCCATCTGAGTGATGGGTCTCATGGCTGGGTGGACGAGCAGAACTAAAGTTCAGGTGACTTATTTGTTTGAGAACCATTCCCAATTCTGGCGAACCAGGTACGGTCTCAAAACTGTAAAGCCTATGAACATCAAATATATATGCAATAAATACTAAGAAAATCAAATAGGAAATACGCATTACATTTCCTTAGAAGCTGTAGCTTTAATGTGAATATGCAGATGCAGTTCTTATCTGTATGGTAGACTGTCATTAACAAACGAGAGTAGCTACAGAATAACCCAATACATGAGAGTAATAGAACAAGAGAGAAACTATCAAGGTTCGGTATTGGGTGACGGAGTCGAAATACCCTCACGGGTTGAAATACGAAAACTCTGTTAACAGTAATCATAATACTAAATGCTTGAAAGGAAACAAAACCTTACAAAGACAAATTGACCGAATACGAGGGTTAGAACCTCTGAAAACCAGGTCCGTCGATAAATGATTGATATCATCGATAAAAGAATCTCAAACCCTACGGGTACCGGGTGAGGGAATGTCATGGAAATAAACATGCATATGCTTTAGATTATTAAAGTTTGTATATAAGTTATTTATATGAAACAAGAACCAGTCAATACCCTTGACCGTGAACAAAGGTTAAACCATTTGTGGATATGGTAGTGGTAGCTGGTCCATGAAATTATACAGAAAGAAATATTCATGATCTTTATAAAGTATTGAGCATATAAGAAACGATGAGAGCATTATGCTATTTCTACAACCATGCATAAATCTGTGATACGGATGTAAATCATATATATAGCTGTGCATGAAGTCATAACGAAGGAATATAGTCGTTTAAATAACCTATTACAAATAACTATGAAAGGGTTTATTAATACCCATATGTGGATTCGGTGCATGCAGCCGAATGAGCAACACTGATTATACAAGAAACTGTGTATATAATCGACATTGAATAAAAACGACATTCCTTGAAGAGTAAAGCTTAATATAGAAACAAAACTTAGAGTGCATGCTGTGCATACGGCATAAACTAGGAATATACAGCGTAAGAATGAACATACATTATGAGAACAGAGCAAGACTGTAAGTACAAGCGTAAAGCAAGATTAATATGGTCTAGCCGTCCTTTAAACAAAAAGAACATGAAATCAAAGCCATAACTGGTAAGTCCTATGTTCAGTATAGATATTAATGAACTTCGAGAACAAAGTAATATTCATTACCAAAGCAAATTGCTATGAAGATTATACTGTTTTCAATACTCTGTCTATACATAGCTCGATTGAAAATTTGATCCTCTTTTCAACCATATGAGTAAAATACTAATATCATGGGGAGATAACCCTGAAAGGAAAATAACCAAAATTATGGCAAAGTATCTGCTGCAGGGTTTGAGCGCGGAGGCTCAACCCGCAACCTAAGCTTAGGAAAATATATGTATCTGTAGACTCGGTAAGCCGAGACAGAGATCATAAACACTGTAACTTTTAACCATGAACATTGATACAGAAACCAAGCCCTTACGGGTCAAACATATATAACCTCAGTTACCGTAAGAACCTAAGAACATGAGGGGGCAACTGTGAGGATTCTCAACAGAGAATACCTCGGAAAATAACACAAGGAGGCCCGCGTTGGAGCGGCGGCCTGCAGCAAATCGAATACCATGTCTTAAATTGATGAATCTCAGATATTAAGGAACAAGTAATGGTATAAGCTTTACTTACCTGTAGCCAAGAAGGCTGAGCCGTCGTGGGTGGCCAGCTTGCTCCATGGAAGGGTATGCACGCGCCAACTAAACCTCAAAGCAACAAAAGACCAGGAGTTAATGACACAATCCGATAACCTCTGTAACTGAAATAGATATGGTAAATGGTTAGCTCAATGCAATTACAGGCCGAGACCCATACCTGTAATGGTCGTAGGACGGGTTCGACTAACTCCTGAGCAGTTGCAGAGCAAGGTAGTGCTGCTGGTAAGCGAAACCCCAAGCTGGTATACAGAACCGGAGCAGAATAGAAGTGAACAGGTAAATGAACCCGGAAGCGTAGGAAGGGGTATAAGTATCCCCATAAACCCTTGACCATATAACAGTCGTTCGATTGCGGGATGTAATCTCAACCGTGGAGACAAGGCGGGAAATGAAATTGTCAAGTCCGAGATCCCTGCTCCCAAGGTATCACATGGCCGGAGGAGCCAGGGCACGCCACATAGCCCTTTCGGACTAGTGTCTTAAAGGCAAAAGTGAAGTGGTGGTCGTGAGCGCTGTGGCCGGACCATCACAGGCCACGCCTGGTTAATGCACATGTCCGTTGATAAGACCGTGGCATGACTATAATACATATAAGCCTACGTTTAATAAAACCCGCGGGTAGGCATTGCCTTATACATAGTGTTGATGCGTTAAAATAATTACAAATATGATTGACTAAACATTGATAACATATGGTGGGTTGGGTGTAAACGACTTTCAAATACAATGTGCAGATTCAAAACCCGAAAAACCATAATGTGTTCAATGATAAGGTGAATTTAATATATGATAGAACCATAATGTGTTTAATGATAAGGTGGGTTGACATGTGGTAAATTTTTTTTATGTACATGGTAATAGAGGTGTGACATATTTCTTTTAAAATTTATTATTTTAATATTATTATTACGGTAAAAAACTAATCCATAGTTATTAACGACAATTGAACTTGTATCATATAATTATGTAAAGAATAAATATTCTTTGCACATTGCTAATTTCAAAATAATTTTTCATTATCAGATTTAAAGGAGAAAACTTAACACTCCACTCATTGACATTCGTAAAAGCAGAAATTTAAAAACATTTTCCAAGGAATAATAAACCTCACTGTTTTGAGACCAAACCAAAATCCTTCCCATTTGTCGCTATCTGGTTGAGAAAGCGGACTGAAAGGCCATCTACACTGATAAAAGTGTGCTGAAAATTATAATTTACTTAAATACTGGTTAATTGCAAGATATAGTTAGTTAAAAAACGTCTCTGAAAATTAGTGTTTCTATTGAATACAGGCCGTAACACCTTTGTTTAGATTAAATTATTTTATAGTTATTATGAAATTAAAAATTAAAGTTTTTAAATGAATAATTATTATTCATTAAAAATAATGGCACATCACACAATATGTTTGTTAAAAATTATAATTATTTTTTCATCTCAGAATTACTTGAAATTAGAGAGTCTGTTAAATTGAGTGATGGATAAAGAGTTAAGTGCACTTTATATTTAGAGTGGGTGTTAACTAAATTAAGTGTGTGCATGTCAAGTTATTTTAACCCAGTAAATACTTGGAAAGAGTTAAATAAAATATCAATAAAAAACTAAGTGCAATCTATATTTAAAGTGTAAGCTAACTAAATTAAGTGTGTGTCCATGTCAAGTTATTTTAACCCAATAGCGACTTGGAAAAAGTTAAATAAAAAATCAATTAAAAAAAGTTTGTTTGTTTTGTGTGAATTTTATATTTTGTCGCCTCTTCCTTTACAACAACATTTTCGTCCAAATAAAGTAAGTGTGTGTGCATGTCAAGTTATTTTAACCCAGTTGACTGTTGAGATTTTCTGTTTTAGTCAAATAGGCAAAAATCTCTGAAGGATGACAACAATAGGGATTCAGTTCCTAGATTAGCTCCAGGTTGTTGGGAGGGAGTTAATGCCTCCTATATTTGATGTGAGGGAGTTATGAGGCTGTTAGATTCTCTATGCTATATAACAGGCAATCATTCGGATGATTTGCTAAGAGAGTGTGAGGATTTCATGATGTAATCTCCTAATTTGATTAATAAACTCCTGATGCCTATGTTTGGTGGACGTAGCCCAGATTGGTTGGGTGAACCACGTTAAAAGTTGTGTCTTATGTGCTTGTTGATTTATTCTGCTATGTGTTTAATTAATTTTGTTGTGCACCTGATCCAACAATTGGTATCAAAGCATGTTGGAGGTGCTGCCCAGAGGAGCTGCATAGTTTGGAGGTGGAGAGTTGGTGTTGCTGGATCGCTGAGCCTGTGTGTGCATGACTGGATTGCTGGTTGATTAACTCCGTGGAGCGCTGATACCTGGTGCGCATGGATTGTTGGTTGAATACTCCTTGTGCGTATTACATTGAATACTCTTGGTGCGTATTAAATACTCCTGGTTGCATTTTCCGTTATGGAGACGAGAAGGTGCGTTTTGCTGGTGCATATTTCAGTGTTAAATATGTGCTTGCTGGTGCACTGTTTTTTTTTTAATGCGTGTTGGTAAACATTCAAATGTGTGTTGGTAAACCGCGGAAAATTGCGAGTCCAATTCCCACTTCATTTAAAATGTTTGTAGCTGTGTGTGAATGCATGGATAAACTGTAATATTGCGCAGAATTAAACAAAAAAAAAAAAAAAAAAAAAAAAAAAAACGCCCGCGTGACATTTTGCAGCTTCTCGTTGGCACATACCAATTTTTTAGAGCGATTTTGTATGAATGAGTGTGGAAAGAGAACTAGAATTTTTCTTATGTATTAATGTTCAGAGATTGGGAATTGTTATTCAAATGAGGACGTTTACAACTGATGTTGTTAAAATTCGCTTCGCAGACCGTGTGAGCGAGAAGCTAAGAACAAAAAACATTTTTGTTTGTTGACAGTGATCTGAAATAACTGTAACTTGCCCGGTAAATGAAAATTTTTTAATGGCAAAGGTACAAAGACATAGGCAGGGTTTTTTGGTTGTGTAAAAACAAATGCAAAGGTAGAAAAAAAATTTGTGAAGGGAAGATATTTTTTGTTTTAAAGGCATAGGCAATTTTTTTTTTAAATTGCTGGTATTTAAAACGTTGATATTGGAGATTATTGTGTTTTTTGATACAAAATGGCGAAAACTCAAAGTGCCCGTTTTGAAATTGAGAAATTTAATGGCAAGAATAATTTTGAGATCTGGAAGGTGAAGATGCACGATCTGCTGGTTCAACAAGGTGTGGCGAAAGCACTGTTGGGAAAAAACAAAAGACCTCCTTCCATGACGGAGGATGAATGGGATTAGATGGACGATAGAGCTCTGAGCGCAATTCGGTTATGTCTGGCGGACGATGTTCTGTTCAACATTGTGTCAGAGAAAACCACCGCAGGCCTGTGGTCGAAGCTTGAGAAGCTCTACATGACGAAATCTTTGACAAATCGAATTCTCCTGAAACGGCAGCTTTACAGTTTGCGGATGAAAGAAGGTACCTCAATTGCTGATCACCTGAATGTTTTTAATACCTTTTTGGTGCAATTAAACAGTCTAGATGTGAAATTTGATTCAGAGGATAAGGCGATAACTTTATTATGTTCATTGCCCGAATCCTGGGATCACTTCGTTACTTCCATAAGTTTTAGTACATCAGAAATTCTTGAGTTTGACGATGTTGTTGGAGCCTTGTTGGCTGAGGAGATGAGGAAGAGGTCGAATGTAGACACCTCTACATCAGAGGTAATGATGGCCAGAGGTCGCTCACGAGAGAGACACTCCGGGGGAAAGCATAGCGACTCTCGTTCAAAATCCAAAGGAAAGAAGCCCAAGGTGAAGTGTTGGCATTGTGGCAAGGCTGGACATCTGAAAAAGGACTGCTGGAAGCGAAAGAAGGCTGCTAAATAAGGCTCTTCGATAGAAAAGAAGGAAGCCAACACCACGGATACAGGTTCAGTATCAGGTTTAGGTATGAGTGATGAGGTATTGTTAGTTAATATTTCAAAACATGATCAACATTGGTTGTTAGATTCCGGGGCATCTAACCACATGTGTATACATAAAGATTGCTTTAAAACATATAGATCAATTGATGATGGTGTTGTGTACATGGGTAATGATGTAACATGTAATATTGTTGGGATTGGAAGCATACAACTACAAATGTTTGATGGCACAACCAAAATATTAACTGATGTGAGGCATGTACCAGATTTAAGAAAAAAATTGATTTCATTAGGAGCACTTGATTCAAATGGATATAAAACTGTAATTCAAGGTGGAGTTATGAAAATCTATAAAGGTATTTTACTAGTGATGAAGGCAAAGAAAGTAGGAAATCTATTTCAGTTAGAAGGTAGAACTGGGTCAGATCATGTGTCTGTGTCTGAACATGACGGTAGTTCCATTCACTTATGGCATCAAAGATTGGGGCATATGAGTGAAAGAGGATTGAAAATTTTGGCTGACCGAAAGTTACTTCCTAATCTAAGATCTGGAAAATTGGATTTCTGTAAACATTGTCTGTTTGGTAAACAAAGTAAACAAAAGTTTAAAACAGGCAAACATACTAGTAAAGGCATACTTGATTATATCCATTCAGATGTGTGGGGTCCAGCTCCTACAGCTTCATATGGTGGTTCATCTTATTTTGTATCATTCATTGATGACTTTTCTAGAAAAGTGTGGGTCTACATGTTGAAAAAGAAGTCTGATGTTTTTACAGTTTTCAAGCAGTTTAGAGCATTGGTAGAAAACAGCACTGGTAGAACAATAAAGTGTTTAAGAACTAAAAATGGTGGTGAGTTTACTTCCAAGGAGTTTGACAACTATTGCAAGGATGCAGGGATCGAGAGACATAAGACCACGGTTTATACTCCTCAGCAGAATGGAGTTGTTGAACGCATGAACAGGACTCTTCTAGAGAGAGCAAGGTGTATGCTGAGTAACGCCGAGTTGCCGAAGGAGTTGTGGACGGAAGCAGTGGCAACTGCTTGTTATGTGATAAACCGATCTCCATCAACGGCAATAGACTGCAAGGTTCCGCAAGAGGTATGGACAGGACACCCTTGTGACTATTCTAAACTCAGAGTGTTTGGTTGTGATGCATATGCTCTAGTGCCTAAACATCAGCGAACTAAATTAGATCTAAAGTCTAAAAGGTATATCTTTGTTGGGTATGGTGATGGAACAAATGGATTTAGATTGTGGGATCCTACTACCCGCAAAATCATCATCAACAGAGATGTAAGGTTTAATGAATCCTCTCTTGTACAGTTAGATGTAGATAGAAGATTGAAACAGGATGATGTATCTGATTTCCAGCATATTCAGTTTGACAGCATTTCTAATGATAGTCATAACGACCATAGTTCAGATTCTAGTTCAGATTCTAGTCATGAACAGGTTTCAGAATCAGATTATGAACAGGGTTCAGATGGAGGACATGAACAGGTCTCAGATGGCGATCATGAAGAAATTCCTACAGTTGATAGACAGCCAATTGTGGAAGCACCAGAAACATTCTTAAGGAGGTCTACAAGGATCAAACGCCGTCCGAGAAGGTATGATGATCATGTTACTTCAGTTGCTTTGATAGCTAATGATGATGAACCTTTGTGTTATCAGGAAGCTGTAGAAGGTTCAAATAGTGACAAATGGAAAGCAGCCATGAAGGAAGAAATGATGGCCTTAGGTAAGAATGGTATGTGGGATCTGGTTGAACTTCCCAAAGGCAGGAAAACTGTGGGATGCAAGTGGGTCTTCAAGCTGAAACGGGGTGTGAATGATACGGAAGACAGGTACAAAGCTCGGCTGGTTGCAAAAGGGTTTTCTCAGAAAGCTGGCATAAACTTTCATGAGATTTTTTCACCAGTGGTTAAAATTGTTTCAATTAGAGTTGTGTTAGCATTAGTGGCTTTGTTTGATTTGGAGTTGCAACAGTTAGATGTTAAGACTGCATTTCTACATGGTGATTTAGATGAGGAAATATATATGGAACAACCGGAAGGGTTTGTTCAGCATCGCAATGAGAAATTTGTCTGCAGGCTCAAGAAGTCATTATATGGCCTGAAGCAGTCGCCTCGGCAGTGGTATAAGAAGTTTGATTCTTTCATGTTGAGTCAGAAATATGTAAGAAGTGAATATGATCATTGTGTTTACTTTAAGCAGTTAAATAATGGCATGTTCATTATCTTAGTGTTATATGTTGATGATATGCTTTTAGCAAGCAAAAGCATTGAAGAAATCAACAGGTTGAAGACTTAGATGGCAAGGATGTTTGATATGAAAGATCTAGGAGCGGCAAGACAGATTTTGGGCATGGAGATTTTCAGAGACAGGGGCAATGGTAAGCTGTGGCTATCACAACAAAAGTATGTTGAGAAAATACTTTTGAGGTTTGGTATGAACAATGTGAAGCCTGTGTCAGTCCCTTTAGCTTCCCATTTTAAGCTTTCTTCGAGTTTATGTCCTAATACAGATGAAGAAAAGGATTATATGTCTCGAATTCTTTATGCCAATGTAGTAGGATGTTTGATGTATGCGATGGTGTGTACGCGACCAGATATTTCTCATGAATTTGGGATTGTCAGCAGGTACATGGAAAATCTGGGTAAAGAACACTAGTCAGCAATGAAATGGGTGCTTCGGTACTTGAGAGGCACAAGTAGTTATTGTATTTCTTACAATAAAAGTAGTGAATTTGTTTACGGATATGTTGATTCCGATTTTGCAGGTGACTTGGATAAGAGAAGATCAACTTCAGAGTACGTCTTTACTCTTGCAGGTGGAGCTATAAGCTGGATGTCAAAGCTACAGAACATTGTTGCTTTGTCTACTACTGAAGCAGAATACATTGTTGCTTCTCATGCTTGCAAAGAGGCGGTTTGGTTGAAAGGTTTTCTTGGTGAGTTTGGTAGGTTACAGGATAACATCAGGTTACTTTGTGACAGTCAAAGTGCAATATATTTGGCTAAGAATCCGGCCTATCATAGTAAGTCAAAGCATATTCCAATCAAATATCATTTTGTAAGACAGGTTATCACTGAAAGGGGAGTCTCTCTTGAAAAGGTGCATACAAAGGAGAACTGTGCAGACATGTTCACGAAACCAGTTTTGTTGGAGAAGCTACGCTGGTGTTTGGCTTCTCTTGGCTTGCAGAAAAGATAAAATA
The DNA here is from genome assembly GCA_031772625.1 of Pinus tabuliformis. Lineage (NCBI taxonomy): Eukaryota > Viridiplantae > Streptophyta > Pinopsida > Pinales > Pinaceae > Pinus > Pinus tabuliformis. The sequence goes on along the minus strand of CM062818.1, from coordinate 849,641,465 downwards.
ATAATAACAGGGCATCAGGCGAATTGTTGTCAAGGTGGAGATTGTTGAGATTTTCTGTTTTAGTCAAATAGGCAAAAATCTCTAAAGGATGACAACAATAGGGATTCAGTTCCTAGATTAGCTCCAGGTTGTTGGGAGGGAGTTAATGCCTCCTATATTTGATGTGAGGGAGTTATGAGGCTGTTAGATTCTCTATGCTATATAACAGGCAATCATTCGGATGATTTGCTAAGAGAGTGTGAGGATTTCATGATGTAATCTCCTAATTTGATTAATAAACTCTTGATGCCTATGTTTGGTGGACGTAGCCCAGATTGGTTGGGTGAACCAAGTTAAAAGTTGTGTCTTATGTGCTTGTTGATTTATTCTGTTGTGTGTTTAATTAATTTTTCTGTGCACCTGATCCAACATTGACACTTGGAAAAAGTTAAATAAAAAATCAATAAAAAACAAAGCTTATTTATTTTATGTGAATTTTATCTTCTGTAACAGCTACCTTTACAACAACATTTTCATCCAAATAATTTCTATATCTTTAATATATTCCATCCAAAATTATTTAGTCACATCCATTATTTAAATAGCATAATTAAATTTATTAAAAATAAGTTTTGATGTGCACAAATTATTACATGGGTTTTATATGGGATTGTGATTTTTATTAAAGCTTGGAGACCCTATTGCTGAGAAAAGTTTAAGTTTTCATTTATTTGTATTAATTTCTCATTTATTAGTCCCTGCCTGGGACTAATAGCAATCGATCAATCGTTGACCATACATTAACCGGTTCTCTGACCAAAAACATTGTGCACTATCAAAGTTTAACCAAAGTTTATTTCTGAAAATATCGGTGTAAGAAATTTATAACCAAAGTTACACATTGGAGGTCTTATTGCACGCTTCACGTGCCCCGATGTTAAAATGATATCTGGTATAATAGCTTTATCCAAAGTTTCCAAGCATGAGGTTTTTCAAACTTTGGTTCAAAGTTTTTTCCAATCCACAATGTTTGCAACCATTCAATAAATGTGCATGAGGGTTTTCAAACTTTGCATACAGGTGAAATATGTGGCGATTGGAAACGGAGGCAGTCGCTCCATCTTTCTCTGGCTTCAGTTGGGACGTGGAGTGTGAGCTGAGGCATGCGTTACATGTGTTCGTCTCAACTCTCGATCTCTTCTTCGTGTTGTTTTGTTCTGCACTTCTATTAGGATCCACACCTCCATAAATACAGTATTAGGATCCACTTCGTCTCCATAAATACAGTACTAGGATCCACTTCGTCTTCCAACCTTGTCACTGCCGCTCCATATAACTGTCTATCCTTCAAGGTAAAGAAGAAAGAAAAGTAATGGGCGTCTTCTCCCCTCCGATCACTACGAGACTGGCTCTTAAATGGGTGAGCTTAGGCGTAACCCTTCTCTTCCTCCTTCAATGGGGCGCCCCAACTGTTGATGCACGTGAAGGCATGATGTATGGAGAGGGCTTGCAACAACAACGGTCCTGCGATCCGGGGCGACTGTCTCAGTGCCGCGACTATTTGCAAAGACAGAGAGAGCAGCCATCGGAGAGATGTTGCGAGGAATTGGAAAGAATGTCTCCACAATGCCGATGCCGAGCCATACAGCAAGTTCTCGATCAATCTCAATCGTATGATTCAACCATGGAGGACCTCTTCATGGATTCTGAGGCTGCACATAATCAGCGCCACCGCCACCGCGAATCACGTGGAAGAGAAGAGGAGGAGGCAGAGGAGAGAGCCGCATACCTTCCAGAAACTTGCAACGTCCGCCAGCCTCCCCACCGCTGCGACGTTCAGCGTCGTTCTCGTAAGTCTTTCTATCGATTGATGAACGCTATTTAATATTAAACTCTAGTAATTAATTCCTGTAGCTGTATGTAGGATGTTGCTATCATTATTCTGTGGACTAACACATTCTTTCATTTATTCACGATGTCATTTGTTATTGATGTTGATCCAACATCTAGTCTGCCACCTTCGCTGCTGTAAATTATATATATTTCTTCTTAAAACGGGCTAATCCATACTGACTGATGAATCTAATCCATGTGCTAATGGTGTGTGGATAGGCTATTTCGCAACGGGCAACAGCTTTTAAGTGCGCAACGACCAGAAAATATAGATACTGTGTCTACGTAACTAAATAAACAAGGGAGTAACTTAAGCCGCTATGAAATTGTAGTTTTCCTGTTTGGAAGAGTCATCTCATTTCATTTAATGCCCACCATTTATATGGTAGCCGGATGTGTTCCCTTTACTTAATAAAGGACTAATAAGCGACCAAATTCCAAATTCATTTTGTTTCCTTTCATGGTCACCATCAAAGCAGGTTCTCTCTTTTTTTTTACTACACGCTTAATGAACTCAAATACAATAATACAATATATGCTTTGAAGCAAAAAAGCGGAATTAGACTAATAGAATATCTAGTATCCAACTTCGCGTATCTCTCTTTCTTGATTATTCACTGCCAAGTAAAGTGTAAATCTTTTCATTAGAAAAATTGAAACCTGTTAAAATATCTTAATTACAATCAGAAAATACAAACATAACGAAATGCCTATGTAACACGAGTTACGAATGACTCTCGTTAAGACCTCGCATCAAAAGGTGGATGCTGGGTTTTTGGGCAGTGTTTGCTTCTGGCTATACATCAAAAAAATGTACCGCGTGAACATAACCTATCCAGATTAGTGAGCATATAGGAAAGGAATAGACAAGACCTGGAATTTCAAATCCTTATTGCCAGTCAAAATCTTTGACTAATCGTTATAAAGATTTTTTCTTTTCAATTTTCTTTACGATATTTATAAATAAATTTAGATAATCTTTTTGTAATATAAATGTTCCCTTCTAATGCAAATTTGTTCCTTTTCTCTCTAATGCAAATTTGTAAAATATTCGTGGTTTTCTTTTCCTTCTTCCTACTGATGATGTTACTGATGATGTTACAATGTATTAATTTCATAAAGGCTAACACAAATTTGTAAAATATTCATTGTATTCTTTTCCTTAAGCCTGCTGATATTACAATGTATTAATTTCATAAAGGCTAACATGATGATTGAATTATTATCCATGCTTATTTATGTTTCTCCCGCATTTTCAACTAATGATCCTCCCTTTAATTTTCTTCTCTTGAAAAAATATTAAAAACATCCTCCGCAAATATTTCAATTTTGAAATTTTTTTTCAATTTTTTTTTCCTCTCTTTTCTTCATTGAGTCATCAATATCAATGATCCTCCCTTTAATTTTCTTCTTCTGAAAAATATTAAAAACATCCTCCGCAAATATTTCGATTTTGAAATCTTTTTTCAATTTTTTCGTTTCAATTATATCTAATTGGTTCTTCAAGTCTATATTTGAAGTTCTCAATTTCCTATTTCAAGTTCTCAAATTTTCAATTTTCAGTTTTTAATCTGTATTCAATATCTATTTTTTCTTGAAATTTGGGTGTAATGTAACTATTCAAATTTCGTAATGTAGCATTCTCAAATTTTCAATTTTCAGTTTTTAATCTGTATTCAATATTTATTTTTTCTTGAAATTTGGGTGTAATGTAACTATTCAAATTTTGTAATGTAACCATACAATTTTTACATTTCAAATTATTTTATGGTATTGGTATTTCAAGTCTGTATGCATAATTAAACTATACAATTTTTCAATTTTTGGTATTGGTATTTCAAGATCTCAAATTTTTATTTGAATCTGTATTTCAATATTTAATTTTTCATTGACACTAAACTTTCTGAAATACATGATATAGTTAAAAGTTTCGTTGTTCATTCTGAAATAAAAGTTAATGAATTCGTTGTTCATTCTAAAATACAAGAATTTGATATTCATAATGCAGAAATATTTTTTAACTTTGTAACATATTCCAAAGTCTATACAAAGCTCTTGAAAAAGAAAGGGCAGCATTGATTTCTTTAGATGTCTTCATTTAAGCCTATAGCATACACATAATATCTAATTCTTTTGACTTCTCTGCATAGTCTCCAGCATTTCTGAATAAAGACCTCGCGGGAAAGAGCTGTAGTTTCTCTGCGCTGTAACATATTCCAAAGTCTATACAAAGCTCTTGAAAAAGAAAGGGCATCATTGATTTCTTTAGATGTCTTCATTTAAGCCTATAGCATACACATAATATGTAATTTTTTTGACTTCTCTGCATAGTCTCCAGCATTTCTGAATAAAGACCTCGCGGGAAAGAGCTGTAGTTTCTCTGCGCTCTCTTCCAAGGACAGAATCAATAGTTCCCAAATTCTCCAGAGAACAAATTACACACTGAAGTTGTTTTATCCTATAGTTCCCAAATTCTCCAGAGAACAAATTACACACTGAAGTTGTTTTATCCTAGAAAGCGTGACTGTTATGTGAATGAGAAAAGTTGGTTTAAATCTGAAACATGAGTGCTTAAAAGATTAAGTTTATGAAACAATCAATACCCCAAACATTCAACTTCTCTAACGTATTAAATTGATACAACAATATATGGAATGACTGGATTATTAAACTACATTTATTAAGATTTTTAATATAAAGATTTAAAATATTCAGTCTCCATAAATAAAAACTACTTATTAAAAAATAAAAAATAAAAATTATATATCACAAATATTATATAAAATTTCCAAATAAAAAAATATATATCTAATTCGCCATAATTACACTTATATAAAAATAAAAGTTCATCACTCTTTCTATTTCATTTGAAGAGTACACTCATGTTCATTTTGAAATATTAAATTATATAATTTGTATTTAATAATTAAACTTGTCCAACACACTGGGTGTTGTTTTATTACACATTCAAGTGAATTATGCGATTGTTTTCTCTGGAATAAGATGCCTTTGTGATAGCCTTCTATGAACGCATTAAATTAATATGAAAATTGGATGTCCTTTGGAATTCGATTAATTGAATTATGTGATTGTGTGATGCAGACAACAAAGATCTTTCAACGCCGTGCACACAGCAAGATCTTTCAAGTAAGGTAGCAAGTTTGTTCGACGAAGACAGGTTTTTAGCAAAACAGAAAGTTTAGACATGTTGCACAGAGCGTTTTTATTGTGTTGTTGTGGCAGACCTCGGCAGGGACTACCGGCACTTGTTTATATGGATATTGATTTTTTTTCTTCACACTTATAAATAATTCTTTGAAATTTGTTTGAGGCCATGAGCATTTAGGTAACTTAGTGTAATTCTTTGAAATTTGTTTGAAGCCATGAGCATTTAGGTAACTTAGTGTTATTTTCTTTTAAAAATTGGTATATATTTTATTCCTCCCAAAATCAAGGTTTTTTTTTTTACACTTTCAAACATACTTATATCAAGTTAGATTTTTCAATCAAAGAAAAGTTTTATTTTAAATTACTTTGGTTTCTTGATTCTTGAACTAGATTTGATTGAGCTTATTGTTTATGAATTTTTCATTAACAAAGATACAATTAAGTTTGATTTATTTTTTTGTTTGTAAGTTTTTCATCAACAAAAATACAATTTGTTTCAATTGTATTAAATATTGAAAGCAAACATAAAATTGAAAGTAGTCGTAATAGAAAAAAAAAATCATATTTTGATTAATTTAAGTAAAACACACTAAAAAAGAAAATTATAATCAGTGTTTCATTTCAAAACTTGAAAATTTTACAATCCGCTTTTATAATTAATACAGAAATAATATTATTGATCAATATTGTTCAGAATAAACAATATTGTTAAGAATAATAAATATATCAATGCAAACCCTAAGAATTCCCTGACAAATTTATGACCAACTCTAGTAATTAATATGAAACTAAATATTTATTAAACAATAATGTTATTGAAAAATATAAATTATATATTATATGATTAACTTTAGATTATTATAATTTTTTTTTAAAAGATTAAAGTGATACCAATTTTTAAGTTTTCATTATTACAATGTTGAGTTAAAAAACCAATTAGCAATAATAATATAAAAAAGGAAATTGATCTTATTCAAATATGGATTTACAACTTTAAAAATTCAAATTTTAAAAAAAAAATGTATATGATTAGATTTTTAATAATAAATAATATTTTACAGGGATGTGGGTGTATAAGGTGGAATGCAGCTGGATGGCGGCGAGGAAGGACAGCGCGTGGCTCTTCATTTACACCAACTAGCCTCGTATGAGCATTGCTTTAATGATGCAGGACCTCAAAATAAATGTCGCACTAACGCAGCTTCCCTCGATGCTTTAGCCCATCAGTTTATTTGTAATGGCACTCGGTTGGCTCTCCATTCTAGCTCCTTCCCTATGCTTAATCGGTTCCAGCGAGACTCATGCTACTGGCACTCTTAACAAGGTATTAATCTGTCATGCTTGGGTTCCCTACACCGCCCTTCATCATAGCTTCCTGTTAGAAAACTAATAAACTTAAACAACGATTCTACATGCGGAAAGAACTGAAAAGAATCACTGAAACTTAATGCCCAGGGATACGAGTTACCTCCAGCCATTGGTGATGTTTTGATGAAGGCCACAGTCCACTTGCCTGCTACTTCTTCTGCACTCCAGCTTCAATCCAAGCAAAAGAAAAAGAACACAAGAATTCTGAAGGCACTTCCAAGCTCTGCTATCTCAGCTAGATGGTGTAAAACTGAAGGGGGTTGAGATATGAGATTGGGGACCAAACAGATGAATATATAGCTAAGCTTCCATCAAGCTTCTAAAAGCTATGTGTTAGAAAAACCACAAATCAAGGTAGAGATAAGATCAAAGTGATGGACCACTTTAGTAGCTCCCAATTATAAATTTAGTAATTGCAGTTGATTTTCTTAACTTAAGGAAACTACTCCAGTTGGTTTCCATAAGTTAAGAAAAGCTGCAATTCCATAAATCAAGGTAGCTTTTTTGTAAAATCAATGGAGCTTAACATTCTCCCACTTGGTCCATACTTCCAAACTTAATGTCTCAAAAACCATTGCCAATATCTATTAAGTAATAGATACATGAATCATGGCGATAAGTCCTGTAATGACGAGTATTATCTTCCATGCATTACTATGCATTTATTCTTATTCTAATTTATGTGGCAACAATTTCTTAACGAATAAACCTTATGTTTATTCTTGGTCCTTCTTAAATGAATTTTCTCAAATCAACTTAAGGTGCACATAAATATGAGAAAAAACATCACAATAATTAAGAATTTCATTAACATTGTCCATACAATGAAAAACTGCATAATGGAACCAAGTCCCATATTCAATACATGATCCTTGAATTTAAACGGTGGCATGCCCTTAGTCAAAGGATCGGTGATCATTAACTCAATGCTAACGTTCTCAATGACCACTTTCTTTTCTTTAACACGTTCCCTTATAGCTAAATACTTAATGTCGATGTGTTTATTTCGACTCCCACTTTTTTAGCTATAAAAATAGTAGCTGAATTATCACAATATATTCTTAATGGCTTAGAGATAGAATCCATAATTCTAAGCCCAGAAATGAAATTCCTAAGCCATACACCATGAAAAGTAGCCTCAAAACAGGAGACGAACTCGGCTTCCATAGTGGAAGTGGTAATCAATGTCTGCTTGGAAAATGTATCCTGATGTTGATTTGCGTGAATCAACACATTCAACAAAGTCAGAATCTGAGTAGCCAATTACTTCCAAGTTGTTCGTCCGTCTATACATATGCATGTAGTCTTTTGGTCCCTTGAAGGTACCTCATTACTTTCTTTGCAGCTCTCCAGTGGTCTAAACTTGGATCACTCTGACATCGTCCCAACATTCCCAATGGGAGCTACACTTGGTGAACAATCCTTCATCCGAAATCTCTCTAAAATTTTATTAATATAGGTTTCCTGTGATAGACCCAAGATGCCTCGAAATCTATCTCTATGGATCTTAATGCCAATGACATAAGATGCCTCACCCATATCCTTCATATCAAAACTTTTAGAGAGGAATTGTCTCACCTCATGTAGCAAACCCTTATCATTGGTTGCTAGCAAAAAGGTCATCCACATATAAAAAAAGAAAACAAATTTTACTCCCACTAACCTTCTAGTATATACATTGATCCATAATGTTTTCTACAAAACCAAAAGAAGAAATTACATTATGGAATTTCAAATACCATTGGCGGGATGCTTGTTTCAAACCATATAATGAATTCTTGATCTTGCAAACCAATTGCTCACCATGACTAGATGGGAATCAATGAAGATGTGTTATTAATGAAGAAGTGTTGTCAATCATTAATGGCGAAGTGTTATTAATGAAGAAGTGTTAATAACCATCGTCTTTTAGTGCCAATGTGAACATGCATTGAATCATATGTGACATTGTTTTGTAAATTAATGCAGTAAAGACCATTAGACAAAATACCATTCCCAACATAATCAGATTTATAGAATAGACTGAAAGATTCTTTTCTGAAAAGTTTAAGGAATATCCAAAAGGTACAAGCCTTGAAACTGAGATCAAGTTTCTAGAAAAACTTGGAACATAAAAGGTCTTTTCTAACTCCAAAACAAAACCACTACTTAAAGCTAAATAACATGTTCCTATAGCTTCCACATGCGAGCCCATCTTGTTTCCTCATAAGATGCTTTGCTCACTTCCCACTGGCTTCCTTAGGTTCTGCAAACCCTTTGTCTGCAAGCCATTTCTGATATTTGGCACATTCCTTCTTCATGTGTCCCTTCTTCTTACAGAAAAAACACTTGGAAACCTTCTTGATATCAGCTTGGGGAGGTGCTTTACCTTTCCCTTTCCGATTGGCTTGAGACTTGCCCTTTCCACGTGTTGCCAGCACTCTCTCCCAGTTCCATCACCAGTCTCTCTTCCTCTTGAACACACATAGTCATGAGTTCATTAATTGACCATTTATCCTTATGTGTGTTGTATGAGATTTTGAAAGGTCCATATTGGTGCGGAAGGGTGTTCAGGATGTAGTACACTAGGAAGGACTCCGATATTTCAACCTCGAGTTTCTTCAATTGAGAGACAGTGTCCCTCATCTGCATGATGTGCTCGCGCACACCTTTCACACTGGTGAGCCTTAGGGATGAGAATTTCATGATTAGGGTGCTTGCCAGTGCCTTGTCTGAAGAGACGAATTGTTCATCAATGGCCTTCAACAAGTCTCGGACCTTTTCATGCTGATCAACGGAACCTCGAATACCAGCTGAAATTTTAGTCTTAATGAACATCATGCTTAGACGATTGGATCGCTCCCATCGTTCATAAAGCGCGATGTCTGCTGCAGTGCTGGTATTAGTGAGTGCCGATGGTTCATCTTTCCTGATAGCATAATCTATGTCCATCCACCCTAAATGAAGGAGAATTCTCTCCTTCCAAATCTTGTAGTTATCTCCCTTAAGTTCGGGAATGTCACAACGAATTTCAGAGAAATTTGCAGGTTGTACTGCTGCATCAAAAGGATCACATGCTTATGTTAAAATTGAGGCTTAATAACTTTCATGTTTTACCAATGTAAATCATGCAAAAAAGAATTGAATCAAATGACATGAAAATTGCCTGTGGGCTAAATTTTCAATTCAAACAGACTCAATAAAACTTTATGAACTTTCATGTTTTACCAATGTAAAACATGCTAAAAAGAATTGAATCAAATGACATGAAAATTGCCTGTGGGCTAAATTTTCAATTCAAACAGATTCAATAAAACTTTATGATGATGCTAAAAAGACTTGAATCAAATGACATGAAAATTTCTTATGGGCTAAATTTTCAATTCAAACAGATTCAACAAAACTTTATGATAAAACTTATTAATTCATAACTCCTGTGGGTAGGTTATGAAATTTTATCCTAATTAATCACATAAATATAATAAAAATTCTTGTGGGATAAAATTTATTATATTCAGTGTAATTAATTACAAATTAATGTCTAAATAAACTTTATGTGATTTTATCAAACAAAATATATAATTTTATTTAATTAAAGATGTTGTGGCTATTCTCTAATTAATTAAAATTATATGGATCACTAGACATTATTTTGCTGTATAACCAAAATTTAACCAGAGAAAATAATGTTTACTGAAAGGAGTAAGTCAAAATGACATTTTAATAAACTCCATATAACTGTAATATTTTTCCAGCAAAATCAAATTTACATTCCTTAGTCTAACTGTCCCATAATTTATTTAAGACTAATTCTTAAATTAATTACAAAATGGGCTCTAAACAATTTGCAAACAAAACTGCAAATTTGAAATATTATTTATATATATTTATATAAAATTTCATGTGAGCCTCCATAATTAAATATAACTTCAAAATAATAAAATAAAAATTGAACCAATATGGATTTCAACCTATTGTCATTACATTGGATATTCATTAGTAAATGAACTAATGTTCATTTCAGCATTATTGGAATTATTTTCAAGCAAATCCAATTAATAACAATTTATAATTGATGTAATTATAGGCCCTCCTTTCACGAATAACAATAGATCATAATTCCAACATTTGACCTGAGCATGTTTTTCTATCCAACAAAATCTTTACAGAAAACCAAAACAGTCAAATTTGTCCAAGATTTCCTAATCAAGGATTTTTGCATTCTAATTCTGAATGTTACTATTTATTATTTATTATGTTAATTCTAATTCTGAATTAACATACCTATTCGCTTCTTTGAGATTTATAGGGTTGTAATACCCTAAATCCCGCTCATTATAGTTTAATAGGAATTAATCAGAACTATTACCAAATAGGCATGCCTCTTGGTAATGGAGGTTCCATCAAATTGGAGTCGACACGGTTTGTTTCAAAGCCATCACAATAATATCAATCATAAACCAAGAATAGCATCCATGACATGCGTGAAGAGAACTCTAACATGTAAAAAAACTCAAAATTATTTTATTTAGGAGGGAAGATCCTAGAAGCTTATGACATAACTTTCGTAAACAAGCATATACCGGTCGGTCATCGTGGCTTTCGGGCATTCACCAAACAATAATGAAGGAAACGGAGTATGGGGTTTTATGTGCATGCAGATTTAATGGAACTGGACATGCTATATAGTGAATTGAACCAGGTTTCCAACAGTGAATAGCCGTCAATATATAGAAGACATTACAGAATCAACTCTCAATAATATCTCCAGATAATTAAACACAGAGGATCCATATAAAACACAAGTGTGATGTTATATCTCTTCATTAGCACTGTTCCAGAATAATAACCAAAATTGGTAAATCAGCAAAGCCAAATCAAACCCAATACAACCAACCACCGGCTGTAGAGCAAAAGGCCTTTAAGCCCTAAAAAATTCAATTGATTTTCATCAAAAATAGAAGCTAAACAAAGTACAATGAAAATGAAACAAAGCTAACCAGGATCAACTAAGTAGATTAATTTGGGCCTTGATGAAATCCAATGCAATCACCATTAAATTTAAACTAATTTGCAGCAGATGAATGGAACCTACAGACATATCTTTGATGAACAGAAAAGTACCTGGGAACACACACTACCGGGTGTGCAGAAAAAAGTTTACAGCATAAAAATGAATCCCAGGTTTAGCTTAACATCCTGCAGCCATGAATTACAATCCACAGAACTAAGAGGGGAAGTATAGGCACGGTTCATGGACAAGACGACGACGGAGAAAAATCCGAACTGACGCAGGTGTGAAGAATTGAACCTACAATTATTATTGAACCTAGACTCTATTTCAAAGCATTCGAATCGCACCAAGGCAGAGATAAACAAGACGCTCTGATACCAAATGTTAGAAAACTAATAAACTTAAACAACGATTCTACATGCGGAAAGAACTGAAAAGAATCACTAAAACTTAATGCCCAGGGATACGAGTTACCTCCAGCCATTGGTGATGTTTTGATGAAGGCCACAGTCCACTTGCCTGCTACTTCTTCTGCACTCCAGCTTCAATCCAAGCAAAAGAAAAATAACACAAGAATTCTGAAGGCACTTCCAAGCTCTGCTATCTCAGCTAGATGGTGTAAAACTGAAGGGGGTTGAGATATGAGCTTGGGGACCAAACAGATGAATATATAGCTAAGCTTCCATCAAGCTTCTAAAAGCTATGTGTTAGAAAAACCACAAATCAAGGTAGAGATAAGATCAAAGTGATGGACCACTTTAGTAGCTCCCAATTATAAATTTAGTAATTGCAGTTGATTTTATTAACTTAAAGAAACTACTGCAGTTGGTTTCCATAAGTTAAGAAAAGCTACAATTCCATAAATCAAGGTAGCTTTTGTGTAAAACCAATGGAGTTTAACACTTCCATCCTCTTGTGATTCAATCCAGCTCCATTTCAAGTTATTCCCTCTCTGTCTCCTATGCCACTGTCTGTTCCGCCCCTCCTGCGCTTCTTATCATGCCCAGAGTTCGCCCCAGGATGTGCAATAGGAGAGGCAGATCTCGAGGCCAAGTCTCCCTCCAGCCATCCTCCACGACTTTAGATCCCTTGTCTGATGCTTCGGATTTCAGCTTTAACAGATACCCTGTCACCAGAAGTGGTCGTGGCAGAGGAAGAGGGCAAACTATCCCCGAAGCTTGCTCTTCCCACTCCCATTCCCATACGGCTCGCTTCTGCTTCCCCTGCTCCCTAGGCAACTCCTCCTTTATAGCGTCAGTCACAGTTGAGTTATGTGAAGACATTGCTGGTTCAGGAGCTGTTGGTTTGGGGGATGCTGTTCCTGACTCTCCCTTGGAGCCGAAGACAGCAGACAAGATAGCTTCCATGCAGACTGAAGATTCTCAGCGAAAAGATCCAGGCGACGCAAGTCCACCACTCTTGCAGAACCCAGCACTCCAGTAAGGGGTGGTTCATCAGGTAAAGAAGATCTTCCCTCAGATTCGGATGGTTCTGACCATTTTGGCTGCCGCATCATGGAGGAATCGCCTCCAACCTCGCTTGATGTTTGAACAGGTCTGCTCTTTATGTTTTGTTCTACAGTGGCCAGAAAACGTTTTACATTCACAAAATCCAAAATCATTTCTGGCCTCACAATCCTCAGTATCAAATCCTTTGTCAACATTGTCTTGTCGGTTTCCGCTGCGTGGAAGGTATTCGATGATTTTTTTGGTTACTATCATAAACACTGTCTTAAGGTCTCTATCCTCTTGGATTTTGTTCTGGGTTAAAATGTTTCTGGGTCATCCTCCAGTTAGGGAGAGGCCGCACGGTTTTGAGTTTTTGATTGGGACCAAACACTCTGTCCCAGCTTTCTGTTTCAATCTACAGACACATCATGTTTCAAAGCAGGTCACCATGAAGGTTTTCTGGACTAGTTTTCAAGGGATTTTTGTAAGCATGCCCTCTCTAAGGGAAGGGAAGAACTCTAGAAGCTTCAGCTTCCATGTAATTATATTTTCTATCAATATAGAAGTAGCTAAATTCATAAAAAATAAAATAAAATAAATAATAAATAATATTTTAAAATTAACATTTTTATTAGTTTCAATAAAATATGAAAAAAAATCATAACTAATTTATTAATATAAAATCTAGAAAGTTTATTATAAAAATAAAAACCAACCTCTAAGTTCCATTCCATATAAGGTCAAAATATTCTGTGGAAGGGATGAATGAATGGAAGAGAAATGTAGAAAACCTATTTAATGTAAAATTTCGAAATTTATTATAAATTTTAATATCATATAAAATAAAATAAAATATAAAAAATAAACAATAAAAAAACAAATTTGTAAAAGATATATTAGATAAATTAAATTTCTATTATTATATATTTTTTAGAAAATTAAATTAATATAAGTTTTTCTGGTGAAAAACTAATTGATATTTATAAATCAAATTTAATTGATATTTATGTAAAAAAACTAATTTATTTATTTAAAAGAAGTTAAATATATATGTATTCTTATTTCTAAGAAATAAATATTCTACAACATTTTTTTTAATAAACATGTTAAAAAATTTGTATACTATTTGATTTAATATAAAAATGTCTATTTAAAAAAAAAAAAAATCATTACAAGATTTAAAATACAAAGCTAAACAATAGCATTTTGTAAACATTTTTGTTAAATGTAGCGAATTAAAATAAATTAAACAATAATATTAATTAAAAATATATTTGTAAAATAATGAATATTTGTAAAAACATAATCAATATTTGTGTAAAAAAACTATTGATTTTAGAAAAAGTTAACCAAACATGCATTTCCATATCTAAAAAATAGATACTTTAAAACTCTAAAAAGTTTATATAAACATGTTTAAAATTTTACACTATTTGATTTATTTCCATTGCAAGATTTAAAATATTTGATTTATTTTCATTTCAGAATTTAAATAAAAAATAAATAAATATTTATTTTATAATAAATATTTAAAAAAAAAAAAATTAAATAAGAAGATTTAAAATATAAAGCTAGAGACTCCATGGCCATTTGTAAACTGCAAGATTTAAAATATAAAGCTAGACACTCCAGACCATTTGTAAACTGCAAGATTTAAAATATAGAGCTAGACACTCTATGGCCATTTGTAAAAAAAAAAAAAAGTTTTTAAAAAATTAGCCAATCAAAATAAACTAAAAGTATATTTGTAAAATATATTTGATATAATTAATTTGTGTATTATTATAATTTTATATTTTTAATTTTTATTTAAAAATTTAAAATAATATTTTATTTAAAGTTTATGTTATTTTAGTATTATTAAAAAATTAAAATAATATTTCTTTTAAAATTTATTATTTTAATATTATTATGGTAAAAGACTAATCAATAGTTATTAATGACCATTGAATTTGTACTATATATTTAATTTGTACTATATAATTATATAAAGAATAAATATTTTACAGACTAGAAAATTACGAAAGCATGTTTAAATATTTACACATGGTTAATTTTAAAATAATACATTTTATAAATAAACATTTCAAATAATTTTTCATTATCAGATTTAAAAGAGAAAACTGAACACTTCACTCATTGACATTCGGCAACAGCAGAAATTTAAAAAATATTTTCCAAGGAATAATAAACCTCACTGTTTTGAGACCAAACCAAAATCCTTCCAATTTGTGGCTATCTGGTTGAAAAAGCGGACTGAAAGGCTATCTACACTGATAAAAAGTGTGCTGAAAACTATAATTCACTTAAAAACTGGTTAATTGCAAGGTATAGTTAGTTAAAAAAACGTCTCTGAAAATTAGTGTTTCTCTTGAATACAGGCCGTAACACCTTCTTTTGCTTAAATAGTGTCACTGATTTCCGCGTGAAAAAATGCTAAGAAAGAGCTCATAATCACAGATAAGACGATATGTTCGTTAAAAATTGTAATTACTTTTCTACGTTAGAGTTACTTAAAATTAGAGAGTCAGTTAAGTCGAGTGATAGATAAAAAGTTAAAGTGAAATTCATATTTAGAGAGTGATTTAATTAAATTAAGTGTGTGTATATCAAGTTATTTTAATCTAATAGATACTTGCAAAAAGTTAAATAGAAAATCAATTAAAAAACTAAGTGCAATCTATATTTAAAGTGTGAGTTAACCAAATAAAGTGTGTGTGCATGTTAAGTTATTTTAACCTAGTAGCTACTTGGAAAAAGTTAAATAAAAAATCCATAAAAAAAGTAGCTAGTTTGTTTTGTGTGAATTTTGTATTTTGTCACCTCTGCATTACAACAACATTGTCATCCAAATACATGTCAAGTTATTTTAACCCAATAAATACTCGAAAAAGTTAAATAAAAATCAATTAAAAAACAACTCATTTGTTTTGTGTGAATTTTGTATTTTTCACCCCTACCTTCACAACAACATTCTCATCCAAATAATCTGAAAACAACTTATATTCTTAATATATTCCCTCGAAAATTATTAGTAACATCCATTATTTAAATGACACCCAAATGTACTCATAGTATTCTCTGACTTGAGCTTTTGCACAACTCTTTCATTAAATTTCACACGTACCCTGGGAGCAACACACAAAACTGTTGCTATTAGGGGGATTTGGGTTACAGCAAGGATATACTGAGTTGCAACCTAAATTGTCAATGCACGAGATGTCACTGCACGTCGGGGAAGAGGGAGAGGCATCAGTTTTAGCCTCTGTTAGAGTCCCCACATCTGAAAAATAATAAGAAAGTAATGATTAAATGAAATGTAAAACTTGAACCAAAATCAAAATAAATAAATAAGCGAATTACACAGCTCTCAAAGAAGTGGTTGTACCATATGATAGCAAGACCAAGAAAAGAAGCGCAGTCAACCGCAGCAACATTTTGAAGTTCATAGTTCGCCCCATTTTCAGTCTAAAACTCCAACTCTGAATAACCAAACAAACCGAAGGACGTCTCTTTATTCTTATTTCCGCGAGAAAAAATGCTAAGAAAGAGAGCTCATAACTGCAGGGCTTTAAATGGCAATAATGTCACTGATTTCTGCGTGAAAAAATGCTAAGAAAGAGCTCATAACTGCAGGGCTGTAAGTGGCAATAATGTCACTGCGACAGTAATCTTTCTCAATATATCCCACCTGCAATAGAAATGCAGATAAACTGCAGGGCTGTAAGTGGCAATAATGTCACTGCGACAGTAATCTTTCTCAATATAATCTTTCTCAATATATCCCACCTGTAATAGAAATGCAGATAAACTTCAATACCTTTTAATCCAAAATGCACTCATTCCATCTTCTGATCCGCTGGCTTTCCGTTCACGAGGTCCTCTGTTTTGGAAAAGAAAAAAGGAATACAATGTTCCTATATGTTGTAGTTAAAATGTATTATTTGTGGATGGAAAAATAACTGCAGGTGCATTTCTGAATTTATTTTCATGGTAGAATGTATGAAGATTTCAAAATTCCAGAAATTATTTTCATTATAGATTTTGGGAAGATTTCGAAATTCCACTTAATGCTTTTTAAAATTTATTGTGATTGTGTCCCTAGTCTTAATCTACCACAGACGTTGATTTTACGGCCCATTCTACAGTTCATATCAAAGCTTGTGTGATTTTAACTAAAGTTGATAATGTATCTTTTAAAGGCAGAATAAAATATTTTTTAAATGAAAACAATATACATAAATAAATAAATATATTTTTAAATAATTTTATTAAAAAAATTATAATCTGGTTTGAAAGATATATTGTAAAAATGTTTTATTGATATGACACATCAGTGCAAAGAATATGTAAAACATTCCATTCTCACTCTTTAACATATACCAACACTTCGATCCATTTCAAATACGGATCTAATATAAGGTGAGATTGATCAAATTTGTTCACGTGCAAATTTCCTTATAGTGCACTTTTTTAACTAAAAAAACTTAATTTCTTCATTATATATACATAATTTTTTAAAATTGATATATAATATATACATCATAGACATTCAAATATTTCACATAGCATGTACACCCAAACATTTTATCTGCCCAAATTAAGATAAATAATTTATTATTAATATATTTTTAAGTATATAACAATATTAATTCGTATTAAAATATTTTATTAATAACCCACATTGAATATTTTTTTATATAAAACATAATAATATTTTATTTTAACAATGTTTTTCCATATATATATGAAGTCGATATCTACATAAAGGGGCACAATAGAGAAAAAAAACATAATTTATATTTTCATTTCTTTATTGTGAAGAGCATGCATAGTTCTTTTATTTATTAATTAGAAGTTGGAATTTCCATCTATAATGAGAAATTGTGGTTTTCTCATGTATGGGTTTCCATGTAATTTTTTGTATTAAGGTTTTATGTGATTGGTTGTCTATTATGGCATTGTTGAGTATGTTAATTGGCCACATAATTATTTACAAGTTTTAAAATATTGACTAACCCTTCTCAATGTTTTCCTAGTTTCCAACAATTGGTATTAAAGTAGTTTCTATTAGTAGTAGTCTAATGACTAGAAGATAGATCTAAGACATGGCCAACCTATTTGTGTTGGGTGTCTGCTATATTATTTCCACCACTAGCCCCATGGGCCAGGGAGCGTGGAATTCTCCGTATTGTGGGTTTACACGGGGCGATAGCCCCCTTTCACAAGGTCCAGGGTAGTGCACCATGATTTTTTTTATTTTTTTATTTTTATTTTTTAATGGAGACTGAATAATAGTTGGATGGGGAGTGCACCTAAAGGCGATGGGTGGACCTACCAATGTGCATTGGTTTTGCACATTGTTTTGCGCATGATGGTTTTATGCCAATAGTATTTTGTAAATCGAGTTAGGAAACTACAATTACATTCTAATCCAAGGTTAGTGGATTAGGGTTTATGAATGTTTTGGCATATATATATATATATATATATATATATATATATATATATATATATATATATATGTATGTATGTATGTATGTATATGTATGTATGTATGTATATATATATGTATGTATATATATATATATGTGTATATATATATATATATATATATATATATATATATATATATATATATATATATATATATATATATATATATATATAGTAAAATTGAAAGGAATATAATGAAAAATCAATCTAGTAATCCTCGTTTTGGGATCTAGGGGAAGATCTCTATGTGTATTTGTTTTATGTTCTTACCATTAAATTTTTTTTGTTTTAAGAATACATTTGCAAGTAATTTCTGCGCAAGGTTAAAACCTACATTTGGTATCAGAGTTGTTTCAGATTCAAGGGAATACCTTTGTGCTGAGAATTTTTTATCGAGCTTGTGGTAGACTTAGTTATAGTGGGAGATATGTGGATCGATTCTTGTGGTCATAGAAGATGGAAAACAATGGAAAGATAGATATGAAGAAATTAAATGGATAAAGTTTTTACTTGTGGAAACTCAAGATGAAGGATCTATTGGTGGATGATCAGTGGACCATGATAGATCCTAGTATTAAATCAACGATAATGTTAGCAGAAAACAGGGTGAAGTTGGATCATAAGAATAAGAACACAATACTGTTATGTACCTGAGGTTCAATATTGTTGAATGTATCATGGGAATCTATGGCAAAGGCTTTGTGGGACATGTTAGGGATCTCATACCAATCTAAGTCTCTAATGAACAAACTATTAATGCAGAAAATGTTGTATAACCTAAGGATGAAGGATGGAGAATTGGTAAGAGAGAATCTGAATGCCTTTAATACTGTGGTAATCCATTTGTTATTTGTTAATATAAAAATTTCATATGAAGATAATTTTATCAGTTTGTTGTGTTCTCTACAAGATTCATGTGATAGTCTAGTTATTGTTATTGGTAGCAATACAACTATCTTGAAGTTTGATGAAATAGTCTTATCATTGTTGTCGAAGGAGATAAGATGGGAAAATATAGAGGGAAATAATGAAGATGCCTTATGTGTAAGGTGAAGGTCTCAAAAAAAACAAAAGTAATTCCTAATGTGGGAGATCTAAATTTGGAGGGCGATCTAAATTTCTAGGAAAACCTGGAAAGGTATGCTAGAATGTGGAAAAAAAGGGCACCACAAAAATGACTGTAAATCTAAAACTCCTAAGAAAGGAAAGGGATATGATGATGCTCCTTCTACAGAGGAAAAACCCACCTCAGATGAAGATGGATATGTGTATTTGGCTTTTTCTTCAAGTACACATGTAGATCATGAGGCATGGTTTATTGAACTTGGTGCATCCTTTCACTTTAGTCCTCATAGGGAGTGGTTTTTCAAGTATGAGAAATATGATGTTGGTGATGTCTTCTTAGGGGATGACAGGAAGGCCATAATCATCCGACATGGAAAAGTCAAGTTGAAGTTGCAAGGAAAGAGGATTAGAACACTTCTTGTTATTCTCCATATTCTTGCATTAGCTGGAAATCAAATTTCTATAAGCAAGATGGATTATGCATGTGTAAAAAAATTGTTTGAGAACAATACTTGCAAGATGGTTTGGGGAGCACTATTTTAGATGCAAGGAATTTAGATTGGAACTCTCCACAAGCTTCTAGGTAGCACTGTTATTGATGGGTGCAACATTTCTGTGAGAACGGGTTTCTAAAAGTGGTGCTGAAAATATAGTGGTCTCTAGAGAAAACAACATGCTATGGAATCAAAGGCTTGGACATATTACAGAGAAGGGCCTTTGAATACTACATGTTAATGGTATAATAGAATATATGTCTAATTTCTCTCTAGATTTTGATTTCAGTGAACATTGTGTATATGGGAAGCAGAATAGAGTGAGATTTCCCTGAGGCGCTAAGAGGGAGAAAAGGATATTAGAGCTTTTGCATAATGATGTGTTTGGACCTATGTCAGTTTATGCCTCATTTATAAATGACTTATTGAGGAATACATGGATATATTTCCTCAAGAAGAAATCTAAAGTATTTGACATGTTTAAATAATTTAAGACTTTGGTGGAAAATCATATAGATAAGAGGATTAAGGTGTTGAGGATAGATAATGATGGATATTTTTTGAAGAAGGAATTTGAAGAGTTCTGTAAGAAGTGTGGTATAACATGGTATAATACTACTCCATATACACCTCAGCAAAATGGTGTTGCAGAAATAATGAATAGGACGTTGATGGAAAGCAAGAAGCATGTACATCGGCACTCGATTACGACATGAATTCTTAGCAGAGGTAGTGGATACTGCAGGTTACCTCTTTAACATACACACTTCATAAGTGTTGGAGGATAAGACTCTACATGAGGTATGGAATGGTAAGAAATCCTCTCTTTCACATCTGAGTGTATTTTGTTGTGATGCATATGTACATGTTATAAATGAGAAAAGAACCAAGTTGGGTAGTAAATATGAAAGGTGCATCTTTATTGGGTATAAGGATGGTTTAAAAGGTAGTAAACTTTAAAACCCAGAAACAAGGAAGGTTGTGTACAACCAAGACGTGGTGTTTAGAAAGGTGAAAGATGTTATTAAACATGAAGTCCTACTAAAGGAACCTGAGAAGATAGAGTTCGAACTAAAGGAGGAAGAATCATACTCTATAGGAGAATAAGAATCAAAAGAGGAAGAGCCACAAACTTTAATTTTGAGAAGATCAATTTGAGAGAGAAGGCATGCAGAGACGTATAGTCCATCTATTTCTATTCAAAGTTTGATTTATATATCACTGATGATCATCCAAGAAATTTAAAGGAGGTAATAGATTAAGATGATAGCAAACTCTGGAAAGAGGCCACAGTTGATGAAATGTCATCCTGGAAAAAATGAGGCTTGGGATCTGGTGGAGTTGCCAATTCGAAGGAAACTCATTGGAAGAAAATGGGTGTTTAAGAAGAAGATGAATATAAGGGAAGGTGGAGAAATACAAACCTCGGTTGGTAGAAAAAGGTTATACCCAGGTGTCGGGAATTGTTTTTGGTGATATCTTTTCTCCTATTACCAAGTTAGTTTCTGTTAGATTACTTGTATCTCTTATTGTTGCATATGATTTTGAGGTAGAATAGATGGATGTGAAGACAACTTTTCTTCATGGGGATCTAGAAGAAGAGATCTATATGGGCTAATAAATAACTTGTATGCAAGTTAAAAAAGTCTCTGTATGGGTTAAAACAGACATGCAGTATAAAAAAAATGATACGTATATACAGGGACTTGGCTTCACAAGGAGAAAAGTGGATCACAATGTGTATTTTAAATTAATTCATGATCATGCTATTTATTTGCTCTTATATGTGGATGATATGTTGTTGATTGGAAATAACAAAGAAATTATCTAGGATTTGAAGACCCAATTTTCCTCCAAATTTGATATGAAGGATATTGGTACAAAAAACTATATTTTGGGCATGGAAATTAAACAAAATCAGAAAAAGAGGAAGATTTGGTTAGCCTAGAGGAATTATGTGGAGACAATATTGCAAAGATTGAATATGTAGGATAGTAAACTGGTGAAGGTTCCTACTCTTGTAGGTGTAAATTTATTTGTTGAACAGTGTCCTAAGACACAAGAAGAGGAAGAGTACATGTCTTGTATTCCATATGCAAGTGTAGTTGGTAGCTTGATGTATCAAATGTCCTATACTAGACCAGACATTTCACATGCAGTGGGAGTATTGAGTAGGTCTATTTCAAAACTAGGGAAGGAGCATTAGAAAATAATGAAGCGGGATTTCATATATTTTCTTGGCACTAGTGATTATGGTTTGTACTACCAAGCAAGACCATGATTGGAAAAAATTTTGGACATTCATGGATTTTTTTATGAAAATTGGGTTGGAGATCTGGATCAGAGAATATCTACCAGTGGCACTCAATTGGATGAGAAAGAGACAATTAGTAGTGGCACTTTCAACTACAGAGGCACAATACATGGATACCTATCATACAAGCAAGAAAGCGGGTTGGTTGCAGAGATTGTGTTCAAGTATGGGGTTGGTATAGTGAGCTATAAGGATAGACTGTGACAACCAAAGTGAAATTTTCTTGGCAAATAACTCTGCGTATCATTCAAATACAAATCACATTGATGTTCAGTATCACTATGTGAGGGATATGGTTGAGGCCAAAAAGGTGTCGTTGGTAAAGTTGGATAGTTTGAAGAATGCTGCAGATGCATTGACGAAGTATGTGAACATTAAGAAGTTTTCTTGGTGTAGAGAAATAATGAGCATTGCGGTGATGACTAATTAATAATCTCCCTTGTGACCCCCTCTATTGAAAGAAAATAACAAGTCAGAGAATGTTGGGTGTGTGTTTTATTCTATCCATGACTAGCCACACGTGTTGTACATTACATCGGGCATAATGGGGGGGGGTCACTGCCACTCCCCCTATTGGGGGGTTTGTAGTGGGGTGGTAGCCCCCTTACATGGAGTCTAGGGCAGTTCCTCGGGAGAATTCTCTTTTTTTGAGACCTAATTATAGTTGGATGGACCCAAGAATGGAGGCAAACACAAAGACAATGGACATATCTACCCATGGTTTTGTGTATAGGTTTTTCACACGGTTTTAGGCATGATAGTTTTAATCCCATGGTATTTTGTAGATATGGTCAAGGGAACTACGATTATGTTCTAATCCAAGGTTAGTGGGTTGGGGTTTATGAATGTTTTGGCATGTATATATATGTGTTGTAGCAATGAAAGGAATATAATGAAAAATCAATTTGGTAGTCTCGGATTTGGGATCTAGGTAAAAATATCTATGTATCTTTGTTTTTTGTTCTCGCCATTGTATATTTTTATGTTTTAAGAATTCATTTGCAGGTAATTTATGTATAGGTTTAAAAACTATTTTTTGGAAATTTGGTTAACAAGACTTTCTGTGATCACTGAAATGAATTACACATTGGAAGGTAAGAATAGGCACATAGATAATGTCTCTTGGTGCATATGTCATATAGGATCATATTTCCAAAGTCTAAGAGACCTAGAATGTCTTGTCACAATTAATAAAGAGAGTGGGTTCCCTAGATTTTATTTGATTTAATTATAATTATGGAAATAGGATTAGCAGGTTTGTTTTTAATGTAATAGAGATTTATTGAAGGAAATGAGGAATTAATTTCATGAAGAAATGTAATTCATTATTTTAGGCTAGTATTTCAAAGTGTTAATCTTTTCAAAGGAAATTGGTACTTTCAAAGGATAAGTGATTTTATCACCTTTAGTGGATCTCAACAAATCTATTATTACTGTATATGCAATAATTATGTAATTAATGGGAGGAGATTGTGTGAGAAGAGAAAATGGGAAGATAGAGTAAAACTTTCTAGTGTTTGTTTTGGAAATTTATGAATTTGTAGTTTGTTTTAAGATCCCTATATATTAATCAATTTTATTTATAAATATTTATGTTCATAATTGTTTGAGTTTTTGGATTTAATCTTGGATCACATTGTTAATTTTCAATAGCTGTTGAAAAACCATTTCATGCCTCACATGACAACCTTTATTAGTTAATGAGAGAGTTTTTTTAATTGCATATTGAACTTGATTCAAGCTTTCTTAGGTGTGTCCGCTAATTAATAAATATGCGGATAATTATCTCACGAATTTTTTTGGTAGAAAGAATTTGAACCCTTCTACATCTGCTGGATATCAAAGCATGTGCAAGTTAATACTACCTCGACCACAATATCAGTGAAATATTGAAAAATAAAAAGACCTATTTGGCATGGGACCAATTTGAGCATTCAACCCCTCTTTAAATCTACAATATCATTTTTTCTCAAAGTCCTGAACTAGTGCATGACCCAACCTTGGTATATAGAGGAACTATTCAGGCCCTCAAAATATTCCAATCTTGAGTCTTTTTTTAGCTGAAAAAAATTACATCTAAAGCATCTCTCAGACATACATAGTCCTACTTTGGATTACTTTGTACTAGACTACAAAATATATGAAACCAAACCATCCCACCTAACAATTGTACCACAAACATGGAACTTATTCCAACCCTAAATCTATTCAGGTCTCTCGAAATAGTCAAGCCCTTCGGCATATCATAACTCCAGACTCGGTTGAACATTATTGTGGACATGTGAAATGCGTAGATATAGGTAGATTCCATTTATTTTGTAAAAGTTTTATTTCCATGCTTTAAAGAAATCTAATCCTTGTGGAATCCGACCTTTCAGAACTTCAATATTCCAAATATTTGATAAACATCTAGATCTTCCCAGATCCATATTTTAGAGGAAAGTCATGGAGGCAGATCTGGAGTTCTGACCTAGATCACATGGAAGGGGGATTTTCGATAAATTAATTGTAAAGGGAAAATAAATAAATTAAAAGGTCACTAACTTAGGCACCTTTAGTGTTAATCTCTTGCTTACGGGTTCAGACATATGGATATTGTCAAATAAGATCTAGGTGTTAAAGAGATAACAAAGGATTGAGGTTCACACAGCTAAATTAGGAGAAAGTGAGAGATTTTGCTTCAATTGTAAATGTGTTTATTATGTTTTCGAGGAAATTTATCATCGTTAAAGTTGAAATGAGAGTCAAGAAATTGTATGAGTCTAATTTCAAAGTAAAATATCTGAGATCAAGCTTAGAAATTATAGATAAAGTGGATACACAACATCATAGCAGAAGAAACTGATTTACTTAGAATAAAAAGACATGATATAGGGGATTTGTGCATAAACCACATAATTTTTTCATAAATAGGAAGTGAGATATGAAATATGATCAAGAGAAGAGGATTGCTATGAGCGATAAAAGTGCAACAAAAGAACCGTGAAGTATTAAACTTGATAAAATTCCAACAAAGAAGAAAATTTGGAAAAATGTAGTGGAAAAGAAGGTACTCTATAAAAGAATTATAGTTAAAAAGATGTGATGGAGGAACCAATGACAATTGGATTTCTCAAGTAAAGAAGAGTGTGGCAGAGATCCTATGTAGCCAATATTATATAGCATAGAAAGAATGTAATGTGCCATTGGTAAGTTCTATCATTGCATGTATGGGTTTCCCATTCACACGTATGCAACCTAGTGTAGTGGCATCTAGCTGTTAACAAGTACACATGAGTTGTCAGGATCGATTATCAAGGTCTACTAGTTTACCTATATGGTGGACATAGAGTAATTGATCGTTAGGGTAACCAACCACCCCTTCTCCTATGATAAACCCTCATTCTCTCCAAAACTTCTCGACAAATTGATTTGAAAATTATGGGTTGATTTGAAACCCTAAGTGTTTTCTTTTGGACTTATATGAGACCAATTTCATTCAAGGGAAATGAGATTCTTATTTTTCTACTCATCCCATATACATTTATTTGGTAAACTTTTTTTTGCATTTTTTGTCCTTCATTTCTACATAGTTCTTGGCTTGTTAGCACAATGTGACTCCCTTACATTTTTTGGATAATGGTTTGACTTCCGCTCCCTATATTTCTAAGTCAGTATCCCCTTTCTACTGAGGGTTCTTTTGCAATGTTCCTTGGAAAGAATGAATTCAGAATTATTGTCTTTTGTTGAATTTGTCCTCACTCTACTCGGCCATTCGACAAGGTGAGGGAATTATTTATCTTCTTTAGAATTCTTAATTGAGAAGAAAGTTATTTGGCATTATGATTCCCTTTTAGGTTTCCCTCTATGAGACCTAACCAAGTTTGGGTTTTCCTTTTCTTGTGGTGAGGGTTCAAGTATAGTGGACGACCATCTCAGCTTCACTTTTCTCAAGTATAATATTTAGTTCTGTTGATACTCTTTAGAATTTCTTGATTTTTTTTATTGCTAATATCCCTTACTCATCATGCTTGATCACTTTATCACATGTATGGAGATTATTTTAAACAAGGGCAGAGAGAAGTAAATTGGTCTTTATGAGTAGCTGATAAAATGGGGATTTGATTCTAGAATCAAGTCCTCATATTTTTTTTCTTGTTTATTCTAGGTTTGATTATACCCTTATGCTTGCATGATGAGGTTGTATCATTTGGAAATTAAAAATCTTGACCATTAAGGTTGGACTCGATCCAAGCGATGCTTCAACTAGCTTACTTTATTGATCTATCATATAAAATTTGTTAATTAAATCAAAGGTCGTGGCCTTCACTAAATTTTTATTAGAAATATATACATGTAGAACATAATTATATAATTTGTGTATTATTTAATCTCTAGGAGTTTTATATCATTTTTGAATAATCTCTATTTTTGTTCTAATATGAGAATTGTTTTTATCCATTTCAATGACAATATAGTTTCCTTAATTTGATAAGCCCTTCAAGGGTTTTGATTCAAATTACTTGCATTCATTTGAGAATATAGCTAGTTACATGTATGAACATTACAACTATTTGTTTCAACATCTACTTATATACAATTATAATGCAAGTTATTCTTTCCACTTTGAAAAGTATACTTTTCTTCTCTTTTTACTCTATATACATGGAATCCTTTTTTAGAACTATTTAATCTACACACATTCCTAGTGGGCCTTTTGGAATTGTAATGACGTTAATTTTAATGTTTCATAGAATCTTTCTGCCTTTTCTTTATATGTATGTACATGTGGTTTGTGTATCTTTGATAATGATAGATAATTTCATCTCTTTGTGTGTCATTATAATATAATCTAGACTAGAAAATTTCTATGGATCTACGTGATGGAGAATACTAATCTTCTTTTAGGTCCTAACTTATTTATCATAAACGATTAAGGGTTCTTCCCTATATATTTCTTTCTACAACTCTACCTTCTAACGTGTATGAACTTTTCACTACTTTATACAATTTGTTCTTAATATGAAGTTATGGTATATGTATCCAATATATATCTATATATATATATATATATATATATATATATATATGTATATATATATGAAGTATCTAGTGTTTAATAGTTCCGTGTAGGTTGTGTTGAAAAGGTGGTATAAATAGATACCACATTTTTAACACAACTTGAATTGAAGTATTAAACATTCAATACTTCCTACAATAGAATATTAGTTAGTATAACATTTTTTCTTAAATATATAAACTTCCAAATTCTCTGTTACACAAGAAAGCATTTCCTGTATGAACAAAGTTAGTTTTTTTTCCAATCATCTTTCAACTTAGATTTTTTCCAATCATATTTCAACTTTGTTCCTTTATTTTACACATGAATATGTACTCCTATCCATACATATATTAACACTTCTTTGTTACACAAACAATATTTTCTTGTGTGCATAGCGTTAATATTTTTTCCAATCATATTTCAAATTTGTTCATTTCTTTTACACATAAATATGTACTCCTAGTCATACATAGATTAACACATAGTCATTTTTCTTGCAAAATAAATAGTTAGTACAAATAAAAAATTCTTCTAGATTAACAAATTCGTTATAGATACTTCTAATTTCATAAATTTAACCTACTCTTATTTGAGTCCTTTCTGTAAAAATTCAAAGGACTCCATGATCCACTCAACCTTGAACGTAGAAATCATTAGTTTCCCTCTAAGCTATCCCCAAATTGTGAGGAAAAGCAATAAAAAAACAAGAGTTATTTCTATAGCTTTTCCTTTCTACCCATTAGCAAAATCTTACTAAAAACATTTGGTTATACCAACCTTTCTCTCTCATTGGAATTTTTCAAGAACTGTCTTTATCTCCCATGGAACTTGAATTTATAGATTCCAAATCATAGCATTTATCTCTATCCATCAAAGTTTTGTGGAATGTCACTATGTCTTTCCTCTCTTTTTCTAGTATAAGAAACTAAAAGAATGATGATTTTCTATGATTTATTTCTCCCTCGCTAGGCATAACCAACTCTAACTATTTTTCCTTACTGTTAGGGGTTAATATCTTACATTATCCAGTAGCGTTTCCTCAAAGGATCAATATACTAACACACATTATCATTCATTACCATTTTCTTTTCTTCTTTTTGAAAATATTACAAGACTTCATCACATGTCATTTATCTCTCTCTTTTTTAAACTTTTCAACCAAACATAAAAAAAATTCATAAATAGAGTTATCGAGGGTATTATAATTTACATTTGTGAACCAAAGTGAGGCATCATGCCTAGAGAAGACAAGAATGCTAATGAGATATTTGTTAATAATCTCTTGGAATGTTTGGATAAACATAAGGAAAAGAACATGGAAATATCAACAATGATTAAGGAATCTCATGTCTTTCAAATTTATGAATTATGTGTGAATGTAGGCTATGGAGAAAGACGATCCTTAAAAATTGTTCCAAAGAAAGAATTTTTTAGAATTGCTTAAAGGAGATAAAGGCAAGAGGCATTGAATGAAAGGAAAATAAGGAGAATAAAACTTGCATATAATCCCTATTGAAGAATAAAGAAAGCTTATATTTCAAGGAGGAAATATAAGATAAAATGTTGTGGACATTGAGGTAATGAATTTGCCTTTAATAGGTTCAAATTTGTTGGGTGAATGCGTGCTGATAAGTAGTAAACAAGGAGTTTTCTTTCAAGACCACAATGAAATTTTAAATAAGAAATATCTACAAGAGGAGAAGGTGGAAGATAGCTACATCAAATTTCTAAAACTAGTTGGTAAATAGGATATTATCAGAGGAGCATCAAGTTAGCATAAAACCAAGGAGAAAGACAATCATTTGAAGCAAGTCAAGTCAAAGGAAGATTCTTATGATTATCTTTTGAGTAAGCCATACATCTAATTGAAGATTGCGAATTTAATTGCAAAGAAAGCACAACAAAGAGTTGTATAATAGATATTTATTTTAAGAGAATAAAAATATTGCTAGAAATGGAGATGAGACTCAAGGAAATGGATGTGAAATATCACTAAAATTATGAAATTTTGGGTGTATGATTTTAATTTTGATAAAATATTATGTGGAGAGGAAAGAATAAATTTGTTCGAGTGGATGGAGAAGGATCGTAATGGAAATGGATTTTTTTTTCCCATATACTGCCAAATAATATAAATTCAAAAATTATATTCAAGGATAAGGCATCTGAAAATATAATTTGAAATATTAATTTTAAAAATAAAGAGTAGTCATGGAAGGGATATTAGAGTGTTTTGAACACTTATGTTGAATTGCATCGGGTAATATGGAATAGGATTTTGGATGACATAAACTTTCCTTTAATATATGGATCTTTAGAAAAGGAATTTGCAAATTTTAAAGGGATAAAGAAGCTATAAATGATCATTAAATGTCAGGAGCAAGGTGGTATAATATACTTGTCACATATTTTTCTATTTGGTGATATGGAAATGAAATCTGAATTATGTGATAGGAAGTTAATTAGTTCATTATATTCCTTACAAATATGAGGAGAAAGTAAGAGAAAAATAAATTTTATAATTTACTCATATTAGGAAATTAATTGGATTGACCAAAAGGAATTGGTAAATTGGAGTAAATTACTATTTTGGAGGTGCAATTCTAATAAAGCTTGCACAACATATGTATACCTAGAGCTACTAAAAACTCTAAATTTTTTATCCCTCCCAAATGTTTGGAAGAACATAAAAGAAGAATGATAGACCATGCTTTGATTTGTAAATTTTTGGGATGGTGACCAATAGAAAAGGAGTTAGAGTGATGGATATAGTTGAAATGACAACCCAAAGGTGAAATTGATCTATTATTAGGACAAAAAGGTTTTTTTTACTGTCATTTTCTCTATTATGGAGGACAAAAATAGGGATTTTTATGGTGGTCACTATGTTTTCAACATTGTTGTTGTATATATCCGACATTGGGAGAAATGCTTCAATCTGAATAAATAGGATTTTTTGGTGGCACTTATCTTGGTGAGACTCTATTCATTACCTATGTATTTTTAGATTCCAAAAGTTTTGGAAAGTATTGGGAATTCCTTCGGTAATTTTGTCAAAGTTTTAGAGGTCACCAAGAGAGGTAAGAAGATGTCTCATGCATGTGTTTATGTATATATGAATATTTGTTAAACATTTCCATAAATATTGATTTATAATACTGAGGGGAGATTTGGACACAAACCCTAGACTATGAACATGTACCATTTTGTTGTCGACATTGTCCTCAACAATGTCATTTATTTAGAGATTTCCTGTTAGAGAAAAAAGAATAGGGGATTTCTGGGTTCGTACTGAATGATGGTTTTGCCAAAGTAGTCTCTCAAATAAGGTCCAATAGAGGTAAGATTTCCTAACCAAAGAAGACTCTTAAGGAAAAAAACTCCTTTTTTATTTATTTAGATGAAATGGATGAAGAAGTTAATGTCCCATACTATGTATTAATCCTTGAAATCCTAGAAGATCCTTAAGATCCTTAACAAGTGCAAAAATGAAAAGTTCCAGAATGAGAAGTGGAAGAGTTGGGTTCCAAATTCATTTTTGATCTTTTATGAATAGAAGAAGTTATGCCATTGACTAAGGTAAATTTTGAAACCATAGTAGAAGAGCAAAAAAATATATTGAATCTTCTGAATGATTCAACAATAAAGGATTTGGCTACCAAAAGAATAAGAGTTTTATGGGGAAGCTTATAATGATTTGAAAAACAAAAAAATGTCAAACCTCCTCAGATGGAGCTGTGATATAGATTGTTAATGAAATTAAGGAAAGGGAAAAAGGTTGCTTATGAAATATTTAGCAAAGGGTCCCAAGTGAAAGGGTAGAAAGATGGTGCAAAAATTGCTTCAAGACATAAGGGAGGAATTAATTAATTCAGGACAAGCAATGGTAATTTCTAAGTTTTCTTCTCCTTCCAAACAATCATTGCTATGAATATTGTAAACTAGAATATGACGGGCTTAAATAGTAAAGGTAAACAAAGCTATCTGCGAGGCCAGATTAAGACTGAGAAGCCAATGGTGGTTATTTTACAAGAGACAAAGTTTCCATAAATAAGTTTTTGAAAATAAGTATTGGTTGTTAGCAGGGGTGTGAAATAATGGCTCTTGATGCTAGAGGTTGTGATGGAAGGTTGAAAGTTTTGTGGAACGTAATGGAAATAATGATTTAGGATTGGTTGTGAAGTCCTATAAGTTCAACAAGAAGGTTTTAGTGTATGAGGTATAAAGAGAAGGTGGCTTTGATTGCGATATATGGCCCATCCATTTTGAGAGAAAAATTATAGTTTTTGGAGAATTTGCTAGTACATAAACAATTTATCAACAATTATTTGTGGATTATAGGTTGGGATTTTAATATTATTATATCTATGGATGAATAAGAGGTAGGTATTCATAAACTATACCTCCTTTGTTAGATTTATTGAGAAGTTACAATCAGTTGACTTACCTAGCATTAATGGTATTTTTACCTGGAATAATCAATATGGGGGTAAGCATTAGGTGGAAAGTCATTTGGATCAACTTTTAGTTTTGAAAGAAGTTTTCGACAAAGATTTTTTCATTGAAACCACCATCCTCTCTTGTATTTGATTAGATCATTGGTGTTGCATTAGAAATTGACCTTAAAGAAGCTCCCAGAATATGCCCTTTTGTTTTGAATGTTTTTGGCTCTATACGACAAATTTTATGAAGGAAAAGGGTTGGTGGGAGGAGATTTTGGTGACAAGTAAGAACATATTGCACACTTTTCAATTGAATTTTAAAGCATTAACAATTAAAATCTAAGATTTGAATAAAAAAGAGCTAGGGAATATTTTTCAGGAGAAATTGAGATTGAGAGGTTGCATGCACAAAATTCAAAAACATTTTTTTCTTGAAGGGTGTACATAGGAGTTAGTGCTAGAGGAATGAATTACTTTAAAAAAATTAAAATTAAGGAGGAAAGAAGAATAAATTCGATGGAGGAAACAATATCACATATAATGGTTGGAGGAGGGATGAAGAAATAAAAGAAATTTTAACAAATCCATTTTTTAGTGAAGACATTCTAATCGTATCTTATTAGTAGATAGGAAGGATGGATTACAAAAATTACAACATTCAAAAATTGAACACGACCTAATTTCTTATAACAAGTCTATTTTATTAGATTCCTCTTATAGTAGATAATCTTATTGTAATAATATTTTAACAAGTATTCATGAGTTCATTATTGAAGAGAATAATGTGGCTTTCATGCACCTGGTCTCCTTTAATGAAGTTGAGATGGTGGTGATGGGGATGCCACCAAATAAATTGATAAGACCTGATGGCTTCACTTTCAATTTATTCAAGGCTTTTCAATCTTTTTTAGGACATGAAATTCATGGGGTAGTTGAGGATTTTAGGAAATCTCAGTATTTGTGGGGTGGAAATAATGCCACATTTATCTCTATGATCCCTACGGTTGGTAAATTAGAGGATCTAGGTGGATTTTGACGAATAGAATTACGTAATGTACTATATAATGTGATATCTGAGGTGATTGTGAATCATTTGAAACCTTCATTACTAAATCTTATTTACCCACATTAGATATGATTTGTTGAGGGAAGAGAAATTATAGATGGTATCATTATAATCTAGGAAATTAATAATTCATTGAGAAGGTAGAAGAAACAAGGTATGATGATCAAACTACATATGTCAAAGGCCTATGATTGAATAAGTTGGAACTATTTGGTATAATTTTTAGATTCTTATGGCTTCTCATGGCATTAGATCTCTTGGGTATGTTCTCTCATTTTGTCCCCCTTTTTTTTCATATTTATTAATGGGTATCCATCTATAACTTCTTCCCCATTTCATGGATTATGCCAAGGTGGCCCATTGTCCCTTTTTTTATTTATACTAGCTATGGAAGGTTTGTGTTGCTTCTTTTGAAATTCTTGTTCTCAAGGAAAAATTAAAGGTTTGAGATTATTTTTTGAGGGCCTTCCTATAACACATCAACAATTTTTTGATGAGGTTTATCTCTTTGGAATTATAACTTTCAAAGAAGTAAATTCAATTCAATCCAGTCTAGTAACTTTAATGGAAACTTGTGGAACCCTCACCAATAATGAGAAGACCAGTATCTTCTTTTTCAATTGTAAGGAATTGATCCAATCTCATTTATCATGCTTACTAGAGAATCATAAAGACAATCTACCATATAAATATTTAGGGGTAAAATTAATTATAAATCCAAAAATAATCTCTTGTTGGTAGGTTATTATTCAAAATCTTTCCAATAAGATATCTAATCTGATATTTTGAACCTTGAATTTTTCTATGTAGTTGATTCTAACTAAATTGATTTTACTGCCTATTCCAATATATCAAATATTTTCCATGCCAATACCTAAAGTATTTTATTGTAAAATTAGGTCATTGTGGTGATTCTTTCTTTGGTGAGGTGCTAATAAGGCAAATATATGGTCTTTATAAGCTTGGGAAATGCTTGTGAACCAAAATTATCTGTAAGTTAGGTCTACGTGATCCTAAAGTGATAAGTGCGGATTTTGAATTGAAATTACAGTGGAGATGGTTGACATGAGGAAATTAACTATGGAAGATAATATGGAAAATTAAATATGCATCTTTCTGTTCACAAGAAGAATGACTTCAATGTGACCTAATTTCCGTTGGTTCAATCCTATGGATGTGGGCACAAGAAAATAGGGCAGTTGTGTGGAAACACACTTTTTGGCAATCGGGATGGGTGATTCGACATTCTTCTTGGATGAAGCCTGGAAATAGTTCCCTTGTATAAATGAAAATGATAATTTTCATCTTGAAGAACCCTTTACAATAGATCAAGGAGCAATATGGGTCTATGATTATTGGAAACTAGAGTTGGCTTGTATGTCCTAGAGGAAATGGAAGGATAAAAATGATTGGCCATCCTCTTCACAAGATTTGAATTGGGAGGCTTTTAGACATATATTATGGGAAATGAGGATTATATTCTCGTAGCTGAGGGATATTTTGAGATGGTGTATGGACTCATGTAGCTCTTTCACTCCGAAAGAGGCTTGTGAAGTTTAAGCGGGTCACCCACTTATGGAAAAAGATGCTATCTAGTATAAGTTATTGTGTAGAATCCATTGGAAAAAATAATTCTTTTCCTATGGTTGATCAGAATGCCTAAGATTCTTACCTGTGACAGGATAAGAAAGAAAGGTTATGAAGGCCCATTTCCATGTTCTTTTTTATTTCAAGTTGAATAGCATATGGATAATCTGCTTCTTTATTGTTAATTTTGTGTGGAGGTATGGTCCATATATCACTTTTTATTTAGAATTGACATGCATAACCAAGATAACCTAGTTAATTTATTAGAGAAATGGATTCTTTCAAAGTAGAAGAATCATATAGTTAACAAGGCTTGAGTTCTCCTTGAAGGTTTTACCTTATGAACTCTATGGATATAAAGGAATAAAATATATTTTTAAGAGAAGAGAATAACTGGTATAGTGCTTCGAGAAATTATCTTATCCAATATTAGACAAACTCCTCTAGATATATCATGATCAAGTGAATATTAGAAGATTTATGGGGGTGAGATAGGAATAATGTAGAAATTGAAATTACAAAAGAGAATGGTCACTCTAAAAGAAAACTAAATTGTGGATTCATAGATCTCCTTCAGACCATCGTTCCATCCTCTTCTCATATATTTCGTTAAATTTAACTTCAATGGCACTTCAAAAGATAATCATGGTTTAGCTAGTTTTGGAAGAGTATTTCATGATATTAACTCATCATATCTGAGAGTTTTTTTCTCAAAACTAAGTGGTTCCAAGAAATAATCTAATAGAATTTATGACATTGGAGAAAGGTATTCAATTTTTTTCCAGGGAGGGGTTAAAATTGCTATAGATAGAGGGTGTTTCTTTAATTTTTGTTCAATGTATCAATTTTCTTTTAATGGTCAACCTCCAAGGAGTAATGTGAAGAGTTGGGGGTTGGAGGGGATTATGGAAACTATAAAGGACTTGCTTGAAAAATTGGAATATGTGGTAGTTTAGCATACTAGAAGAGCAAGAGATAAAGTGCATATTTTTTGGAAAATATGGGTTATAGATTTAGGGATCTGGATTGCAATGAGAAATGGCCATCTACTAGAATGGGATTTGATCAAAATGTAATTTAAATTTTTTTGGATGTGGATAGGAGAATCCATTATGGGTGTAGGAATACAGTTCCCCTAGTGGCTTTGGAAACATAGTCAAATGAACACTTGGTTCATCTTCAGGTGGGCATGGCAAGAAGCAGTTAATGCAAGTACATTAGTATAATTATGATTATGAGATTTTAAAGGAGGTTGTAAGGTCATGGTAGTTTTTTTATTTATAGCTAGTGGTTATGGAAGGGAGGATCATCCATTTTTCTCCACTTGAGGTTTTTTCCACCTCATAATTGACATTGGGTGGTGTATTTTTTGGTGGGTGTTAATTGGTTTAAACCATACACAATTTAAAGTTTTTGAGCATCAAAGGTGGAAATTCTATGCTTGGTGGCCTCTTGGGTGGGTATTTCATATTCTTGTTGAGTGCATGTAATCTAAGACTTACAAATTTTGTGAAGAAATTTGGTTGTTAGTGGTGTTTTGGGTGGTGGATACTTAGTTGGCAATCCTTTGAGTTCAAAGACAATTTTTTGGTCCTATTCAGTTCTTATTGCTATGGTTTGAGCTCGCTCTAGAAATTGTGGTTCTTAAGTCATATCTTGGGTTTATTGTGTTTTAAGTGTATGTTTGGGGCTATGAGAATCTTATATATGTTTCCTACTTTAGAAAAATTTCTCACTCAACTACTATAAGGTATGTTGTTTCGAGTGTGTTTATGGTTGCATTTTATGTCATGCTGGCCCTTAGAGCTATTTTGGGAATTCGAGTTTTGGTATTAGGGTCTAAATTGGTTGGTGTATGAAGTTTTGAGTAGTAATTTACACCGCCAATTCCCGGTGTATTTTGTTGTGAGGTTAGCCCAAGTTGGTTGGTTGTTTGAGGGGTTGAAACATCCTTTTAATTCATTTGAGTCTTATGTTAGTATTCTAGAGTCTCAACAATGTTTCCACTTGGGTATGAGTCTGTAGTATAGTGAATTGGAAAATATCTTGGTATTTGGGCCTCTACAATGCTCTCATGGTGATGATATAATTATTTTTTGGTGTTATTTTCAAGGTAACCCTTACCATTCATCATCCAACTTTATTAGTAGATGTGTGTCTAGTCATTGTCATCAGTGCTTATTTGTAGTTGTTTTCATGCCTCCTCATATGATGATAAACCAAAGATAGGGTGGAGGCCACATAGGGCATAGACAAGTTCACCATTTTTCTTATGATTTGGTAGCTTTAGTCTTTGATGTCATTTATATGGAAGTGAGAAAGGAGATTTAGATTTTCGAAAATAAGGAGGTACAAGACCATCGTTATTTCTTTGATTCAGAATTGGTTGGGGAAGAGGTGAAATGGATACCATCTCCTTGATGATATAGAAGAAGGAGGATGCATTTCATGTGCTCTTTAGCCTTAAACCAATATATGTAAACCATGTTGTGTCTCATTACTATGAAAAGCAAGAAGAAAACTACAATGCATTTTCCTCCTTAGAATATATCAAACAAATGCTTCATCATATGAGGTTTTGCTTGGATAATATTGATTCTTGGATGGAACAGATGTAAATATTCTTTGTTAGTAACACTGCTTTTGAATATTTAATTGATCCTCCATTGGAAAATATCCATACTCATTTTTTGGAATCATCAGATAATGTCTTGGATGGTGGTTCCAGATAATTTGGAACTTCAATATTTTGTGCTCTAGGTTTTTGTGGTTGCCCACATGGGTTGTTTCATTTCTTGCATGTTATCTAAGAAATAACAGATAGTGGAATTATGTCTTGATTTTGGTTTTTTCTTGTTAGTTATTTCATGTGGATAACCCACATTGCACGGTGTTCCATTTATTTTTGGTATGGAATGTTAGGTCCCTATAATACTAGTGTATTTCCCCATTATTATTGTCATTGCATCCCCTTATTGTTATTTGTGTGCCCCTTTTGTCCCCATACTTTTATTATTGTGCCCCGTAGAAGCCCACTATTGCTATTGTTGTGCCCTTACACTATTATTGTTATGTTCGCTCTAATTATATTGTTACCCCTTAGACACCTATATATAGAAAGGAGGTTTTTTCATTTGTATCGTCCAACAATTGTTCATTTTTGTAATGTAAAGGAGGTTTTCCCCTTGAAGAGGATTATCTTGAAGTTGTTGATCTATCCCTTATTCTATTTTGTGAGCTGGTTGCGTAACACTTGGTATCAGAGCTTTGGATTCTAGGGTTTGATGCTTCAAACAGACCATCGTGGAGTTTTCGCTATAACTTTGTTTCTACAAAGTGTTAGAAGTTGAAATTAAAACTTATTTGAACCGAAATCTTGGTGAACGTCCTGTACAA
This sequence comes from Pinus tabuliformis, assembly GCA_031772625.1. Classification (NCBI taxonomy): domain Eukaryota; kingdom Viridiplantae; phylum Streptophyta; class Pinopsida; order Pinales; family Pinaceae; genus Pinus; species Pinus tabuliformis. The sequence goes on along the minus strand of CM062818.1, from coordinate 849,603,715 downwards.
AGTTTAGATCTTTTCTCACTACATTTTTAGAGATATGATCTGAGGCATTTAGGGTTTTTGTAGTCTCTAGATTCGATCTCAAATAGGTGAAATTGGAAAACCCATCATAACTTTCTCTCTGAGCATCAGAGTCAAAATTCATAAGAAGTGTTAGAAAGTGGACACATTATAGTTTGTTGGATATGTTTTTAAGGGCCAAAGGTCAAAATAGTGACACATGACACTTCGTACAAGTTCTCTCTTTTGAAACAATCTATAATCAGGTCATCATGGGAGATTGGGAATAATGCTTCCTTAGAGAATCAAATATAGATCAGATTTTTGGTGCTGGAAAGAGGAATCAGATGGATGCCACAAGATGTAATTTGAGACCTTTTAGACATGACATTGGAGAGATTGTGTAGTTTTTTTTTAAATTTGCATAACTTTTGTTTGAGAAAGTAGTTTGAAGTGATTCAAAGGGAATTGTGAAGCATAATTATCATTAATTGATGGCTTGAATAAATAAAATTGAAACACCTAGTAAGCAACTCGAAATCTCTACTATGACACATGAAGAAGAGAAAGAAATGCAACATGATATATCAAAATTACGAGACCAAGTGCAACAAATTCTGCTCTCATAAAATGTAACTCAAGCTAAGATGAATGGAATAAAAGCTAAGATATAAGGTTTCAAGAATGGCATGGAAGCTAAAATCAATCATATAGAATCAAAACTGAAAGGCAAGATGATTTGTTTGAAGAAAGACATAGAAGGTTTGACAAAGTTGCTACAAGAAAAACTTCCTAATTGTAAAAAGTGGTGAGCACCAGTATTGCAGCAATAATGCTACAACTCTTGGGCTGCCTACTTTACTCTTATCAACCCAGTGGTTCGTAACAAACTTAGAAGCGACGGTGCTATATGCACAAGTACTAGTTCTTACTGCAGGTTGTCACTTGGTCAGCTGTCGCAAGATCATTAGGAGCTCAAGCCAACTTCTAAGGATTCTAGAAGAAGCTCTATATGTGATGAAAAAAAGGAAACCTTACTCTACAGAGGCTACTCTACTTGCAGAAAGGAAAAGAAGACTGAAATGTAAAGTAAACCTAGCAAACCCTACTTAACCAACTAATCCTATTTTTGTAGAAAGAAAGATGAAAACTATGAAATGAATGCTATTACCTACTCAGGAAGTAAACAACATCTACTCAAGCTATTTCTAGAAGTAAATGAGCAAAAAACATATTTTTGGATTTTTATGTATTTTTATGTAAAATTGTCATGCATGTAATTAATTTGTCTGTGAATGTGGCAACGATTAGGTGGCGATGGAGGGTAGTTTTAGGACTTGAGAAGATGTAGGATGGTGTGGATGGTTCTTAGGAGGCCTTAGGTGACCTTCTAAAGGATTTTCCTATAATTGAACTTCAAAAGGAAGCCTACAAGAAAATCTACAAGAGGCTGGAGGGGATGTGCAGGAGGTGTACAGGAGGATCCCAAGAGTAGTTTTGAAGGTTTTGAAGGTGTGAGAGTGGGTGGAAAGGGTAGCGGAAGGCTGGGATGATGAGTTAAGGTGCATAGGGTTCACCAAGGATCATTAGGAGAGGGAAAGATGGTTGGGAGAGAGGAAGAAATCCTATGGAAAATGCAGAAAACTAAGGCAGATTTGAGGTGAACTTTAGGCGACCTGTAGGGCATAGATCAGGGAGAGAATGTGATGGCTGATAGGTTGAACTATTGTGAGAAGAGATTTGCTGCAAAAGAACTGACAATCAAACAAGGAGATCAATCAAGCAAGGAAATTAAGTTCATGAAAAAAACAGAATTTTACATCAAGCTAATCTAAATTATGAGCTATGGAAAGAAGTGTTGAAAAATGCTATAATGAGAGAAAGCATGGAAGAAGACTTATTGCAAAGACAGAAATGAGCATGGTGAAGGAGATATAAAGCAAAGCATTAACCTTCTAACAGACTGTAACACTATAAATCCTATGGAGAAGGAAAATCTGTGTTTTTGTGGCAGCAAAAGGGTCTTGGCCTCAGTTCATGGTCCCAAAGAGAGGAAAGCAAGCGAAGGCACTATTGCCGGCCTTTTGTATTTTCTGTCTACTACTGTTCAAACTGATATAGAAAACACAAATGGAAATAACCTTCTAAATCACCAAAAGCAACCTATTTTTAACCAATAAAGAAATTCATCTAACAACAACTAATTCATAAACTGAAACAAAGCATATAAATACAAACAAGAGGAGCTTGGGTTCTTAGATTGGGCCCTAACCCAAGAGCTTCAGCCCTCTGAGGTAACTTAGTGCTAGGTCAAAAAGGATCTCATCTTTATTGTCAAAATAAGAATAAGATTACATGAACCTGTCAACAAAAGTAAGCTTGAAGTTGAGCAGAGCAAGGCTGCAACAAAAATCCAAGAAAAATTCGACAAACTCCATAGTGAGGCCCTAGGCCTCTCTACTTATACAAACGAAGCTTCTAATAGCTTCCTCAAAATCAAGGAGGCTTTTCTGCCAAAAATTGAGATAAACATAAGTTATCCTCCACTTGCTTGACTGCCTCCTAGTGCATTGATTTGGCTGTTTGTTCTCTGAGATGCATGAAGGAGAATTCGAAGTGGGGAGTAATAAATGAGGGGGATTCCCTCCTATAAATCCTCTCCTTTTTCCACTTCGAATTATTTTTGCCAATTTTCCATTAAATCTTTGACTTTGTCTTCAAAATTCAACAAAAATTTGCATTAAACACATATTAGACTTCATGGCATCATAACCAACCCAACTCACTCCATAAGCATAAATATAATAAAAAACATTTAATAAGCTAAGAGAATGGTTGATTAAACTATGTTAGGAGGCAAAATGAGCCCATATAATTACCCATTTATGGGGCTATCATCACCCCCCTACTGAAGTTGTTGCTTATCCCCTAAGTAACTTAGTCGAAATCCTCATCTTTGATGGCCCTGGGGGCCTCCCTAACATCCCATGCTTCTGATGTGAGCTCCTCTTCTTTGTCATGGAATCGTTCCTTTCTGTCTACCTCTTCCCATTGCTGTTGCTCTTCTTCCTCTTTTCTGCATTCTAGCATGCTTAGCAGCAGTGGGGGACTCAATTTGAGGCCAATACAATTGACCTTCAAATTCTGCATGGAGCGCTTATATATTGGCACTACCCTTAATGCCGCTTTCATCCTTGTTAGGGAGTGATACTCCCTGATCTACAAACTGTGTGGTAAGGTGTTCCACCTCCTCATACAAGCATGAATACAGTCATCCCCAAGTAATCTTTCCATATCCTCAAAATGTGCAATTTCTTGAGCTTGATCATTGATATATTTAGGGGCAATTTGAGGATGATTTTCAAGCCGCTAATGTGTGTTGATGAGAGCCATGGGATCTGATGGCTCAACTTTTATCATTAAAGGCTCATTCTTCTCCTTTATCATCAACTTTCTTATTTCTTATGCCCTTAACTCCTCATGGTTCATCCATGATGCCATGGCCATTAGTTTTAGGTCCCCTAGCCTAGCATGGGGGTCCCACACATTCTTGTCTGTGAGAGCCATGTTATGCAGATAGAATTCTGCTATTTTTGCCTTGTCTTCTAATGAGCTTTGGTCACACAAGTCCATAAATTATCTGTAATTTTGAAAAGGTATTGTGCCTCTCTGTGACAAAGTCTTTACCTGATACTGTAGCTATTGGTCCTTGAGGTATAATCCATATGATTTTTCTGGTGTTCTACATTGCAGTACCTCCATGGACCAGCTGGCCATGCATGCCAATTGTGTTTCTTTTTCCTGCACCTGTCTTGTTAGACATTCGTTTTCGGTTTCAAGGTGAGTTCTTGTGATTTCTTCTCTATGGCTGACAACACTTAATTCTTTACCCATTTCTCTAAGTTGATTCTCCATATGGCCAATATCCTCAACTCCCTTGGATTTGGCTATTTGCATCCACCTATGGGTCCTTATTCTTTCTTTCCTCAACTCAAAGAAAAGTGGGATTGCAAATTTTTGTGGAATGATTCTTTCCCCCTCAAGAAGATTGCAGTAAGAGCCCAAACTAGTCTGGGGGTCAAGTTCTTGTGCCTCTGTTGCTTCCTCGTTCCCTTGTGGCTGTCCTTCTATCCTTTTTCCAAGTTTTTCAGTCTCTTGTAGTCTTGACAGGGTCTCCTGTAGAACAGTCTGTGCCTCATGTAGAACTGTTTTTGAGTCCTATAGTTCTACTTTTTCCTTCCATGTGGGAAATCTAGGAGTCCCCCTTTCATAAGTGATAGGTGTCTTGGAAGGGGATTCCTTCCCTTGGGTAGAGGGTGAATCTCCAGTAACAATACGAACTTTATAAGAAGGATGGGGTTTCCCTTGTTTGATCCTTGTGCTCTTCCTAACACTAAAATACATTGAGGTCTGCCTCTTCCTCTTTTGTTTTGGTTTAATTGGGATGCTGAGGGCAGTAAGAGCAACTAATTTCTCTCTTTCTAGGGACTCAGGAGACACCTCTGTCTTTCCTGCCCCTTTTTCTTCTCCTTATGTATTTTTCTCTGTCTCTATTTATTTTGTTTCTTCCTGCTCTATTTTGGTTTCTTCCTTCTCTGTTTTGGTTTCTTCCTTCTTTGTTTCCTTTTCCTCAGTTTCTTCCCCTTCTCCCCCTTGCTGCTCTTCCTCCTCACTATCAGAAGGACTGATATCATAGGTGAGGGCCTTTATGTCATCTTCTACTGTCATGTTCTGGAAAATATCCCATGCTATGGGGATTGTGAAGGTATGGAGGGCTTCTTCCACTAAAATTTTAATTAAAACATGGTGAGCTAGTTGATCTAGACTTCCTGCCTTTAACTTAATGTTGGAGTCTATGAGGGACTGCAGGAGAAAATAGGGGATGCTGAGTTTCTGGGGTGTTGGAGTGTCCATGCCATATCTCAGCTCATGGAGGATTCTAAAATGGTAGCCATAGACTATGCTATACCTCCCTCACACGAAATATATTTGATGGTTTGGTAACTAACCTCATCCAAAGGGTAGGGTATTCTTGTCCTTCTAATGCCATTTTTATCTTCTATAGGATGTTCATTGTTTTGGAAAAAGATTTTCTTGGCAACCTGTCCAATGGGTTTTCCATCTTTGCTCCAAGGCAATCCAAGAGGAAGGGTGGTAACTCTACTGATAAATTCTAGGGTGATTTCCATGGAAAGTCCTCTAAAAGTGACAGTGGCATGGGTCCTTGAGTGAGGGACTAAAGAAAGGGAAAATCCTTGAGCAACTTCTTCATCAAACCCTTGAAATTTCCCAAAAAATGACATGCAATTTTCCCTAGTGAACATGACTACTACTTGGGGATGTTCATGGAGCCTAGTTGAATTGGTGGGATCCTTCCTCATGAATCCTCCTATCATTGTGCTTATACCCCTTTTGAACTCCCAATGTATAGGTGGAGACAAGAATTATGAAGAAAACATGAAAATAGAGGAAAATTGTGTTTTTTTAAAAGAAAATAGGCAGAAACATTTTATGTAATCCCCGTTATTCTATGGACTCAATTCCTCCTTAAAAATGATATCATTCCTTGTACATATTTATAATCAAGGTGGGTGTTCATGGAACCTACCTCCTCAAGCCAGAAATCTAGCAAAAAACACATGTTTTCTCCTTAAAAACAACTCACTGCCCCTTCTGTAGAATTGCCTGTAGGTGCTCATGTAGAACCTGTAAGTGATCTTGTAGAATGAAAATAGAAGGAGGATGGATGAGAGTGATGGAGAATGATGGTTTCAATGTTTTGGGGTGACAAGGAGCTTGTTGCAGTTAAGTGGACGAGGATGGAATGAAGGAAAAGGTGGTGAAGGAGTTTTGAGGAGGAGTACTTATTTCTTCTTTTAGATATTTACGGTGATGGGGTGAGGTTGGAAAAATGTACGTTTCCATATTTGGACCATTGGTCCCCACTTACCTTGTTATCATGGTTTCTTCCTACAATCACCTCTCATCATTGCATCAGAGTTTGCAAACCCTCCACTACCTGTCCTTGGGATCTTTCTCTAAGTTGACTATGCGCATATGTGGTGGCATCTTTGGATGAGTGCAGTCAACTGGATGAAGGTGGCCCAATTAACTGGCCACCTTTTCTCGTTCAACTCTAACCATCTCATTAGCATATGCATATCTTTCAATTACACAAATGCTACAAAGGATCAGGTTAGTCACTTACCTGTAAGTCGAATGTATGTGCTGTGTGGTATTTTGGCTCCTTTTGTTGCTGCATGTTTGTATTTCCTTTGCTACATGTCTGTATTTCCTTTGTTGCATGCTCTTTGCTATCTGATGTGTCACTATTTGTCTTGTGCAGGTATCCTTTGGTTGGATCTAACTTCAAATTTCTCCTTCAATCCCATGGTTGCGCTTCTTTCGCTACTGTGGCTTGATTTTAATGGGATCAGTTGCTATAGGAATTCCTACAGGAGCTCTTGTAGTTGCTTCTCCATTTAAAATTTTAGATGGTATTTTATACTAGGAGCTATGAGGATGATGCTAGAGATGCTGATGGAGATGGAGAGGTAGTAGGTAAGCTTTAGGTGAGATTTGAGGTGCTGATTCCTTTATTTTTTTGTTTTTTTTCTAAAAACTAGTTTTTTGTGTTTTCCTATGACAAGAAGGAAAAAATGATGATGATGATGTGATGTAGGTGAATGGATGGAAAGGAGGACTGATAGCTATAGGAGGGTTTACATGCTCTTCATGAAGCTTCCTAGCCCCTCAAACTTCTTTTTGGAATCATTTCTAGCTCTCTGTGATTCTTACAGGAGCCTCCTGTAGAACACACAATTTCCGGAAAAAGCACAGTGAGGTGGAAGAAAGGTTAGAAATCATGGAGAAGAGTGTGGAGGAGATGAAATAGGTTGTGTGGCATCTTCTCTTTCAACCTTTGGTCCTCCTACAACCTGTAATGCACCTTAAAATTCAATTTTATTTTTCTTCTTTTCTCTTTTTTTTTGGAAAGACAACTAGGGCGCCTCATGGAGGTTTTCACCCTGATTGCCTGCCCTAGCCACCTCTAAGGGAGGTCTTCACCCAGGGATCTTATTCTTTTTTTCTTTTCTCTTTTTAATTTTTGTTTTTTTGGCATCACTGGGCTGCCTCAAAAGATGTTTTCAACCCAATGATGGGACTCAAGCACCTCATGGAGGTTTTCACTTGAGTCCTTATAATTTTTTCCCTTTTTTTGTTTCTTTAGTGTGTGGAGGCTGAGACATGCTCCATGACCATCACTCTCTTATTCAGATATTCAATGAACTCTCACTTGGAGAGGGTCTTCTTGTAAATTTTCAACCTATGTCCATTGACAAGCATGGGGATGGCTTCCTCATCAATCGTTCTGATCCGAATTGAACCATTGTCATTTCATTTTTCCATAGTGTAGGGTCCCAGCATCTTATCCTCAGCTTGCCTTTGAATTATTTATACCTTCAATCATAGAGCAATGCCTAATCTCCCCCTTGGAATTGCTTCTCCTTGATATTTTTGTCTTAACATCCATCTATTTCACCTAGATTGGGGGAAATCTCTTCAAAATTGGCCCATATCAGATCTTTAGAAGGTGTGTCAGCGATGAGGAAGTCTTTGAAATTCTCCTGACTTGTCATGACAGGCCTTGTGGAGGTCATTTTGCAGCAAAGAGGACTGCCTTCAAAATATTGCAAGCAGGTTATTATTGTCCCACTCTTCATCAAGATGTGAGGAGATACACTAGCCAATGTGATTGGTTTCAAAGGATGGGGAAACCTACTCCGAAGGGTGAGATGCCCATGCAACCTCAAGTGACCTTTGAGCCATTTGAGAAGTGGGGCATGGTCTTTGTGGGCCCTATCAACCCTCCTTCAAAACAAAAGCAATATATCATTGTGTGCACCGATTACTTGACAAAGTGGGTAGAAACAAAAGTAATCAAAGCAGCAACAGAGGAATTCCCCAGGGGACTCAATTTTGAGGTAGAATAGATGGATGTGAAGACAACATTTCTTCACGAGGATCTAGAAGAGGAAATATACATGAAGCAAGTTGAAGTCTTTGCAGTGAAGGGTAAGAAAGATCTTGTATGCAAGTTAAAGTAGTCTCTGTATGGGTTAAAACAGTGACCAAAGATTTGGTATCAGAAATTTGATACATTTATATGGGACTTGGCTTCACCAGAAGAAAAGCATATCATTGTGTGTATTTTAAATTAATTGGTGACCATGTTATTTATCTGGTCTTGTATGTGGATGATATGTTGTTGGTTGGAAATTGTAGAGCTGTAAAAAGGGTCTCTTTCACCTCTAGTTATGCTACATTAGTAAGTCAATCCGGGAATGCTTTGTTATTGCAAAGAGTATCTCAATCCGAGGCTATTGCAAAGACACTGTAATGCTTCGTAGTACAGTGTCCAAAAAATACAAGAGTAAACGGATGCTAGACTATGACTAGATTACTTTAAAGGCATAAAATCACACGAGGCAGCTTATCAGTCAAGCGTGCGGAAGCGATAACCCATCCCTCTAGAAACTTATGGAAAGGAAATTAGAGCATGGACCATAGGTCTGGGAGCTAGGTAGCGACAGCTGAGGCTCTCTACAGCCTTAGACCTTCTCTCACACCAAAGCAACAATTGCAAGTAAATAGAACGGCAGAAAGTAAAATGGAACAGCAAACAGGAAATGGAACAACAAGTCTGAAATGGAACAATAGTAAATGGAACAACAATCAAATAAACTAAGTCTTGCGAGTCAGAACTAAACTTGCTCTATTGAACCAAACTCACATTCTGCAATAAAATAGCAATCTTCTCCCTTAAAGCAAATTGGATGGAATGTAATTTATGGAACAACACTCACTAATGAATTATGGAACAACAAGCATCAACCATATATACACACACCACGCTAATATAGCAATCTGATGGTTAAAGAGAATATGACTATGTTTCCAAATAGAATAACATTACTTCCGGATTCCAATAATTGGGATTTCACATGAATCCAATAACAGTAATATTCAGTACAAATGCTCTGTAACAGAAATAGCTGGCTTAGACTGATAACATGCAATCAACTCTGAAAGGATTTACTCATATGATACAGAGTCACTACATAAGTCTCCTGAAGAAACCATTAACGAATTAAGCGTAACAGAGCATGGAATAGCATATAAAAAGCATGTCAGATTGCCGAGCAATAAAGATAAGCAAACCACGCAGAAATCAAACTATAATGATACAAAAGCAAGTGTCCTTTTGAGCCGGGCCCTTAGCTTCCAACGGTACACCGCCTTAGATTACTCCAGACGTAGAAATGAAATAAACACCAAGTCTTTTATATTAACACATCAACAAACGTACCGAAAACCAAGTCTCAGTGAGAGTCGATGATCAAAGTTTAGTCTGAAACTTAAAATTACATAGATAAAAAGTCCCTTTGCTTAACGGTGTTGTTCCTTTTTGTAAAAGTAATGGCGGAGGTATCTAGGTAACAAAAATAAGCAAAACAACGATCCCTCAGGATCAAAGATCCTGAGGGATTCGCCAAGCCGTTAATCCTTTACTTTTCTTTCCCAGTTCTGCCGAATTGGTAACCCTTCTTTCTTCCCTGGGTCGTTCTGCTTCGATCTCGTTTGCATCTGGTTCCCTTCTAGAGAGACAACAGTTATTCCTCCTTTGTCTTTCCCTTTTCGACGGCAGCTCTTCATTTCCACCTTTTCCTGCATAGAAAAATGACAATTATCAGTGATTAAGCTTTCCATACTAATTCTCACACATTCTATTAAAATTCTTTATTTCTTTAAGTTCATGATGCAGAAAGGGTTACAATTGTTACTGAAAAGTCACTAAATTGTTCATCAAAAACATACCTTTCCAGTGCTCCACACACCCCCCTTCTTACCCTGTTTCATGCCCTCATGAAAACATTATAGTTGACATGCAAGGCGGTAAGAGAATAGGCTGGAGAGGGAACCTCGTGTGGAGGCCTACAACCGTGATGAGCAACTAGGTCATCAAAGAACTGATTTGTTTGACCTTCAAGCATTTCATACAAGGCCTGATATCCGGGTGTAGGGTGCCAAATGATTGGACTACGAAATCGATACCCTAACCAAGATGGCCCTGCTTGCAAAATACGCTCGCCATAAAGGTTCAATCCGCTGGCAGCCAGCTCAAAATTTTCGTATTTGAACGGTTCCCTGAGCTAGATGTTTGGGTTAGAAGTCGGTATCGGAATTTTGTAGCATCGATGGCGAGGTCTTTAATAGTCAGAAAATATTCCAGACTGTGTCGGATTAGGTCCTCGTGCATGGGTCCTAATGTCTCCATAACACCCGGGGTTCTCATAAGGTTCCTATGTGCTCTCCATAACAGCACTGGGTCTCTAGGCTCAGCTCTTACCCACAAGTCTAGGCTATTTTCATGTCTCTGAAAAGTGTTATAAGCCTTGAGCCATATTAGCTGATTAACCCCGAATGAAACGAAGGCTTGCAATTGTATGTCCCCAACAAAAGGGCCAGGATTTAAATCAGTTTCCTGGTCTAGCACGAGGTTATGCAAGTAAAATTCACACAATAATCTTTGAACCTTAATTCCATAATGCTTGCAACAATCTATAAAATCATTAACAGTATTGATTTGTATAGGGGCACCCGCCTTGACCGCTTTTATCTTTAATCGTAAATATCATTCAAGCAAAAATAAAGCATAGTTTTTAGCAGGGGCCCTACAGGCCAGAACGTCATTATACAAAGTACACACAGTGTCCATCTGCCTAACAACAATATCTAATCAACGAGTTACCTTGGCAACCTTTTCTTGCTCCTTTTGCCAGCCTTCGAAGTTCTGGCTCTCGGACTGACTCATATGCCAAAGTTGCTGTTGCAACTCTTCATATTTCTCCCGAGGGACTGATTGTTCTCTCAGCTGTTTAGTTTCTTGTTGAGCTTGCTTCATCATCTTGTGCAAGGTTCTTGTTTTCGGATCCTTTTTCCATAGAGCCATAGAGGCCGAGAGTTTTACCTGAACCTTTTTATTATACTGTTTGGAGTTCAGAACCCGAATTACCCCTAAGGGTGGTGCCTCTGTTTGGATCTCTTTATTCTCCTTTTCTTTCTTAACACGAATGAAAGGTTGTTGTGGTTTCCCTATTAATGGAACATCATCCTGTCCCTCTACCTCAATTGGAACGACAGTCCGTTCTTCAGTGTCATTTGGAACAGCAGTCTGTTCCTCAACGTCATTTGGAACAACCGTCTGTTCTTCAGTGTCAATTGGAACAACAGTCTATTCTTCAACGTCGTTTGGAATAGCAGTCTGTTCTTCAACGTCATTTGGAACAACAGTAGGTCTTCCAGCAGGGTTTTGACCAACAGGGTGGCTATAAGTCCTTCATCTTCTTGTTCTATGGGATTTTGCTGCAGTGGCCCTTTCTCTTTTCCTTGTGGTCCTTTGTATCCTTAGATTGGCTTTCAGAATCCGAATTTGCTGTCGGAGCTGGGCTATAGTGTTCAACAGCCTCTGCTGTTTTCTCCTTAATTTCTTGATTTCCCTTGCCTCAGCAGAGGGCTTATGACTGGCCCTTAAATCTGCTCTTACTCAGTCTCGGATTTCTTCTGGTGCCTTGGGAACAGATTGCTCCTGATTGGTGTCCCTTATTTCTTCCTCATGAACGGGCGGGTTTTCTTCTCCTGCCTTTTCTGCATGTGATTTCTCAGGTATGTCTTCCTCTGGATGTCCATCAGGTGGACCTGCTGGGCTGGAGGGTTGGCCATATTCCCCCATATTGGCCAGGATTGCGGCCAATTCATCTTCGCCCATAGGGTGTCGCAGCGGGCTGCTCTCTAGCTGTACTACTTCCTCCTCCTGGTTGTCCTGCTCAGTGACTGACTTGGAGTGTTCAGCTTGTGTTTCTGCTTTGGACTGTACTTCTCCCTCCTTGCCTCCTTCTCCGGCTTGCTCAGCCTCGCCCCCAGATTGTCCAGCATTTTCTTCGGAAGGTCCTCCTTTTGGTTCTGGAGGTTCGTCTGTAATCTCAATTGGCTGCCTGGTGCTTTCCCGAATCTTTTCCAGCCTCCCTCGTATTCGAGCTAGCCGGGCTGATTTTCTTGGTCTCTCAGGTTGTTCATGTGTACTAGCAACAGGATTTTCTACTACCAATTCTCTGCGTTTTTCTAGTCGTTTCGGTGTACTTGAAGAATGTTTACATTTTGGAGCAACATGTTTTTCTGCTCCCAATTCTCTACGTTTCTCTGATCGTTCCGGTGTGCTAGAGGAATGTTTAGGTTTTGGGGATGGTGCAGCCAATCCCCCCTCAATCAATGCAATGAGCTCCTCCCAGCTACTCTGTTGTTGAGTGGGACTATGGCTCACTATCAATCGAATCAATCCATGGTGGCTAACAACTGTTTCTACGTGCTGTGCTTTTTTCAGGCTTCGGGCCGCATCATGCAATAGTGAATTTAAAAGTGCAGGCAGATTTACAGAACATTTTTCTTTCAAAACAGCTAAGAGTTTAAGATGACGTGGTCTTACCACGTCTTTCCTTCCTTCGCAAGTAATGTAGCTCTGCACTATCTTTTCTAATTCGGTCCAGGTTTCTCCTAACGTTGCTGGCAGAACTCCCTTCCCCTTAACTGTCAAGCTTTGGCCTTCATCCTGGAAAATCTCCATAATATTTTGTAGTCTTTCTTTCCTCAGTGTCCATACAGGTCCGGCAGCTGGTAGTCCTAAGACTTCTGCAATTACATCATCAGTGACCGTTATCCGCCTTTCTCTTACTATGGAGTAGTCCTCCTGCAAGTTTTGCAGAAATTCCAATGCCACTGTCTCGTTTGATTCTTGTAGGCGACTGAAATAATTCAGCCATCCTGCCTTTTCCAGGATCTCTCGGGTAGCAGCGAAGACTGTCAATTCCTGACGTTCGCTTCGGATTGCCTTTCCTCCCATGGTTCCACTAAGAATTTCCAATGGAACAGCAACTGCCTGTGCTGTTTTGAGACGCAGAGAGGGTGATCGTCGCAAGAAAAAACAGAGTATGCAACAAAAATGGATTGTGGATGGCAACTTTGCGTAAAATAGAATTATCATACCATTAAACCATGCCATACCTTCGTACACTATCTACCCCGAATGGCGTGCTGACACGTAACTCGTGGAGTAATGAGATTACCTTGCGCCCCGCGATGTGATAGGTTGCCCCAGCCGTCAAATAGAGGAGCAGCAGCCATCGTGTAACCAGTCATAAAGGAACATCATATAAAATCATGCCATGTTTTAGATGGACAACGAAATACCGAAATCGAGGCAAAAAGGTGGATCTCGTTTTACATGAGAGCCTGCATGATATGATGCGAGGCCAGGGGATGGGACGTCTGTCAATCGTACGAAATCTCCAGAGGTCATTGTCAGTTCCTTTGCCATGATTGGTGGTAATGAGTGTTCATGCGATATATTCATTGGGACATAACATATGAATTATTCATAGGATATAAGAGACAAAGAAGTATTAATATCATACCTATTGGTGTAAGAATTATGACTTCGATAACATTAACAGAGCTTTGCTGCCGACAGGTGTTCATAACCTTGGCAGAGTTGTTTATTTCATCGTCGGAACCATGATCCTTTATGTGTATTTTGAAAAATATTTTGTCGAAATGCAGGCCATTATGTTGGCTTGGTAACCAGGTAGCCATAATGCCATTCACAAGGAAGATGCGAACGTGGACAGGCCGGCTTGTGATGAGACCCCCTGTTCCAAGGTCTGTTTATTTAGTGTACCTTTTGGACCATATCCCTGGTGTGGTGGCCATACTGGGAATGCCACTTCGCTTCCATCCTGATGATCATGGTAGGCTGGCTCGTGATGAGACCCCCTATGCTGCATTTGACAATTAATAATCCATATTTATTTTTTCTTTTTGCAAAGCACTTTTTTCTTATTTATTTACACATAAGGGTGGTTCAGCACTCCTTAAGAGTGGGAACGGTGGAAGAAGTCTTATCATCCCACCAGGAAGATATGAATCCTCTTCTCTTATACCTAAGTAATAATCAAAGAAAATTTTTAGGGAAATCGCCATAATAAATATAACCAACCAAAACAATGGGAATAAGTCAAATGACAATGGAGATGAGAGGTAAGTATGTCCCTCCTCTTGTCCTCTTATCAATACTAGGCCCTATAAAGATAGCAATCTATGATCTGCTGACTTCGGTATGTCGTAATTTATGTTCATTGCATAAGTGCATAGCTATATCTTAAAGACTGGAGAGAACATGGCTAAAAGCATCCTCAATATAAATCATCACAGAGAGCAAAAACATGGCTATGCTGTTCCTTTTGAGAAAGGAACAGGTGAGAAGAATTCATGCAAAACAAATAGTTAAGATGCCGTTCTTTGAGAAGGAACAACCGCAGATCATGAATGTTGTACCCTTTGAAAAGGAACAACAGAAACTGACAAATGTTGTTCCTTTTGAAAAGGAACAGCGAAAACTCACAAATGCTGCTCCTTTTAAAAAGGAACATCAAAAACTCACAAATGTTGTTCCTTTTGAAAAGGAACAACAAAAACTTACAAATGTTGTTCCTTTTGAAAAGGAACAACAAAGACACACAAAGGTTGTTCCTTTTGAAAAGGAACAGCAAAGAACTCACACATGTTGTTCCTTTTGAAAAGGAACAGCAAAAACTCACACATGTTGTTCCTTTTGAAAGGGAACAGCAAAAATGCACAAATGCTGTTCCTTTTGAAAAGGAACAACAAAAACTCACAAAAGTTGTTCCTTTTGAAAAGGAACAGCAAAAATCACAAAAGTTGTTCGAAATGTTGTTCCTTTTGAAAAGGAACAACAGAAGTACAAAAACAAGCAAATGTTGTTCCTTTTGGAAAAGGAACAGCAAAGACATGCAGGATGCAAAAATAAAAATTTAAAAAAAAGAGAAAGATCAAAAAAATGTTAAGAAAACGTATATACAAAAACTTATGTACAAGTTATAGAAAAAAATGCATTCCTTACTGAATTACAGGTGAGGAATATTTTACTTCCTCTCCTAAAATTTCCATATCAGTGTCTCGACGTAGCTGCTGACAGAAGGATTCCTGAGTGAGTGGCCTACAATAGAGACGAACTCGGTGGCCATTTACCTTGAATGCATATCCAGAACCATGGATTGTGATCAGAGTAAGGGTCCCATTATCATGTACTTTATGGATTTCGTATGGTCCCAACCAAGGAGTCTGCAGTTTCCCCGGGAAGTCCTGGACCGAGAGTCATATAACAGAGCCCAGTCTCCTTCGTGAAAGACTTTGTTCTTGATAAGTGCATCATACCATTTAGCTCGTTGTTGTTGAATAAGTGTTGTATTTTGTAATGCAAAGAGCCTTATTTCATCCAATTCATTAATCTGTTGTAATCGATTAATTTGTGCCTCACTTAAATCTAGGCCAACTTCTTGTGCAGTTCGTAACGTTTGGATTTCGAATTCTATGGGGAAGATAGGTTGTTTTCCAAACACTAATTGATAGGGTGAATAACCGGTGGTACTTCTCCATGTGGTTCTATAAGCCCAGAGTGCTTCAGGTAGTCGCGTGGCCCAATCACGCCTATGAGAAGCAATGGATTTTGTTAAAATTGATTCTATTACCTTATTGCTACTTTCTACTTGCCCATTCGCCTACGGGTGATATGGGGTAGTAATTTTATGGTGGATGTGATAATTGTTAATTGTTGCAGCTAATTTGTTTCCGGCAAATTGTGGTCCTCCATCTGTAATTATTTCTCTCGGGAGGCCATAACGTACAAACAAGTGGAACATGAACTGTATTAAAGAATCTTCTGTAGCTCTAGGCAACGCTTCAGCCTCAACCCATTTGGTGACATATTTTGTCGCCACCAAGATATAAGTTCTCTGATTTGATGATGGGTTGATGGGTCCAACGAAATCAAGAGCCCATCATTCAAATGGTTCAATGACTAATTGTGGCCTCAGAGGCATTTCGTCGGCTTGACCAGGTCGTCCTGCTCGCTGGCAGTTGTCACAGGCTTGGACAAATTTCTTCGCATCCTTGAAAATTGTAGGCCAGTAGTATCCTGTCTGCAATACTTTATGTGCTGTTCTTTTTTCAACAAAGTGTCCCCCACATGGTCCGTCATGACAGGCTTTTAAGATGTCAAAAATTTCATCTTCTCGAATACATCTCCTAATTTGCATGTCTGCCCCTGTGTGGAACAAATAGCCGCCAATCCACGAAAACGAGTACTCTTCTGAACAATCTGCTTACGTTCATTAGGGGTTAAGTTCTTTGGTAGCTTACCTACTGCAAGGTAATTGGAAACATCAGCATACCAGGGTGTTTGAACAGCAATGGAAAACAGGTGCTCATCCGGAAATTTGTCTTCCACTGCTGCTGCCTCAATTGATTTTGGTATTCGTGAGAGAAAATCAGCTACAGGGTTTTCCTTGCCGGGTCAATCCTTGATTGTGATATCAAAATCCTGCAATAAGATCAACCATCTAGTTATTCTAGCATTTGTGACAGGCTTATTTGCTAAATATTTGATAGAAGAATGATCTGTATATAAAATAACGGGATAGCCTATAATATAATGTCTAAACTTATTGACAGCATGTATTACAACGAGGAATTCTTTTTCAGTGACAATGTAATTCAATTCAGCAGGGGATAAATTTTTGCTGATATAATAAATAGCATATGGTTTTTTATCCTCTTCTCGCCCAAGGACTGCACCGATTGCAGTATCTGAGGCATCAGATGAGATTTGGAATGGTAAATTCCAGTCTGGTCCTCGAAGGACTGGAGCTGTTGATACAAGCTTCTTTAATTCCTGGAAAGCGCGGTCACATTTTTTTGTCCACATGAAATCAACATTACCATTTAGTGCATATAGAGGTGCAACAATGTGTGAATAATGTTCTATAAATCGTCTATAATACCCAGAAAATCCAAGAAAGTTGCGTACCTCTGTTTGAGTAGTGGGGGTGGGGATAAGCAAAAGTATTTGAATTTTGGCCGGATCTACCTGAATGCCAGCTGCTGAGACAAAATGTCCTAGAATAAGCCCTTCACTCATCATCATATAACATTTTTCATGGCTTAAGCAAAGCCTGGTAGTAATGCAACGCTGTAGGACTTTTTCTAGAGTGTCTAAAGCTGGATCAAAATCATCTCCATATGGTGTAAAGTCATCCATGTACACTTCAAGTCCATCATTTATTAAATCTGCAAAGATGCTAAGAACATCCCTTTGGAATGTCGCAGGAGCATTACATAGGACAAAGGGTAGAACTCTATAGGCAAACGTTCCCCAAGGACAAGTAAAGTTAGTTTTATCCTGGTCTTCAGGGGCAATCTGAATCTGATTGTATCCACTGAAGCCATCCAGGAAGGAAAAGAATTTCTTTCCTACTAAAGTGTCCAATACTTGGTCTATGAATGGCAGAGGGAAGTGATGTTTTTGTGTGGCTTTGTTTAACTCCCTATAATCCACACAAATCCTCCATTTCCCATTCTTCTTAGGTACAACCACAAGCAGAGAGACCCATTTACTATCAGAAATAGGATAGATAAAATTAACATCTAAAAGTTTCTGAAGTTCAGCTTTTACAACATCTTTTAGATGAGGGTTGAGTCTTCTTTGCGGTTGACGGACAGGTCTTGCATATTTTTATATATAAATATGGTGGGTGCACAATTGGGGATCAATCCCTTTCATATCAGGGTAATCCCACGCAAATGCTTCTTGATACTTCCGTAGCAGATGTATGAGTTTTATTTCTTGGTCTAGTGTAAGGTTGGCATTGATGTTTTGAGTTTTTCCCGGTTCAATTTCCACTACTTTACTATTGGCAACAGAAGTCACAGGTATTGTTTGGTCATACGCATCTTTCAAGGGATATTCTTCTAGTTCGCTATCAAATGCAGCTTCTATCATGAAACACTGCGTGTGAGATCTAGATTCAGTTTGACTAATGAAGTTATTGATAGCATCGTCCTCTGTTTGGTCTTTAAAGTCTAGGGCCTTCTGTATAGTCAATGGTGATCTGATATTGTCAGTAAGATATGATACAGGGTGCTGGTTAGTTTTTATCATTGTAAGACTTGGCTGTGCTGGAGGGTATAGAACTAGATTTTTAATATCTGGTCCTCTGGTTATGGTCATATTTCCCTGCTGGCAACCAATGTAAGCATCGGTGGTAGCAAGCAAAGGTCTACCTAAAATTAGCGGATGTCCATCCAGTCGAGTTTTTGGATTAATTACCAGGAAATCAGTTGGATATTCCCAGGAATCTATAGAAACCAAGACATCGTATAGAGTACCTTCTGGTCGAACTACAGATCGGTCGGCCAATTCTAACAAAGTAGAAGTGGGTTCTACTGATGTAATTCCGAGCTTTTGGCAAGTAGAAGTTGTCAAAATATTAATTGTCAGCTCCTAGATCAACTAAAGCATTAGTCAGGGTCTGACCATAGATTTGAACAGTTACGATTGGATTTCCCGGATCTTCATATTTAATGGTTGTTCCTGATAACAGGTTAGATAAAGTACTGACTACTTGGACTCTTGGGTTAGTGGTTGCATTCCTCCTTGATTTTTTTATGCACAATCCTTTTATAGTTTTTGCATATATAGGGATGTCTTGAATGGCTTGGAGGAAAGGAATTCTTATGTACAGATTTTGTAACTCTCCTAGAATATCAAAGTCTGGATATTGTACAGGTTGTGGTATGACTAATCGTTCTGGGAAGGGAGGAGAGGATGTACTTGCTTGATGATGAGTCTGCTCCTTATTTACACACTCTTGTTGTAACGACTATTCTGTTGGTAACTGATCTTCAATGTGAACTGTTTTATCTCCCTTTGTTTCTATTATACGTCTAGATCTTAACTGAAGATCATTGCACTCCCTTAGATCAAGTCCGATTTCTGATGATTCTATGATTTGGAGGGATTGGACCGGTCTATTATTTGGATTGGGATTGGGTTGGGCTAGGAGTTGCGGTCTCAGATTAGACTAGGGATTTTGTTGTAAAGCTGGCAGAGTCGGTTGAGGGAGCGGAATAGTTCCTGTTGGCTGATATGTCGATTTTGGCCAGTTTGTCTACCAGGGTGAACCTTGTGAAGTAGGGGGCGTCCATTGTGGAGGATATGGGTTATTCTGCCAATATGGTGGAGCGTAGGGAAAATTCGGCCAACCAAATTGGCTTGTCTGATTCATCGACGGATTTGGAGAAGGAAAGGGTTGTGATGACCAGTTCAGAAATGGGGGTTGAGATTGGTTTTGCCACATACTATATTGCTGAGCATTATACTGCGGAGGCTGGAAAGAAGAAGTTGGGTCTGAAAACATACCTTGGTTGCCATTGGCGACGTTGGTTAATGAAGTATGTTGATTCTGGCTCTTCTTCCGCTTCCTTATATATTGCCTTCAATCCAGGAGTGAGGGCAGCTCTCAGTAAGGTGGTCTTTTGTACAGATAACACATGTTTGAACTGCATCCAGTGGACATTCCTTGTAACTATGTTTTCTTCTACATCGGGGGCAGAAGATCGCCAAATTTCTGTTCTGCCTCCATCTGCTTCTGTTTAGCCTGCACAATATCAAGTTATGTAGTTAATGTCCCCAGAATATTAGTTTTAAAATTTTCTAATAAATTTCCAAGTTCTACATGTGTTACTCCTTCTGTTGATATTTTGTTATCTCTAACAAACCGATCATATTCTGCTGGTTTTATCCTTGTGCTGCCTCTCGAGCTCCTGATACATAAGTCGATGATGTCAGCAAAATTCTCTTGATAAATATCCCCTTTTCCCATGATATTCAATGTTTCAATCCATTGTTCCTTCATGCCTCTGATCAATGCTGTTTTTAACACATTATCATGCAGAGGTAGTGATGCATATGGATATCTTTGTAAATTATACTGAAAACGTTCTACATATTCTTCTAATGTTTCATTTGGTCTAGCTATCATCTGAAATATGTCATCTTTTAGCTCTCTAGACCTACAGTAATCTTGATATTTCTTTAGGAAAGATTCTTTCATTTCCTCCCAGTTATTTATAACTCCACCACCTAAACCCATAAACCATCTTAAACCTGCCCCTTTCAAGGTGGAGGGGAACAATTTTAATTTCTGGGGGTCAGTGGTGTAATCATATCCCCTGTATAACACATCAAATTCAAATAAGAATGCATCAGGGTCCTCTGATGTAAGTCCGTGAAATGTAGGAATGTGTTGAAGGGGAATTGCTTTCATAGGAGCATTTGCTGCGGAATCCACTATAGGATATTGTAATGTAGAAGTTTGAGTATTTGGCTGATTCTGCGCCATAGGATCGAATATGTGCCAATAACCTACCGAGATTTCTAGGAGGGTATTCCTAGGCTGAGAAGGAACGACCTTGACAGGGATTATTTTAATAGCACTTCCTTTGTCTGGAATAATAGAAGTCCCTGTTGTTTGAGGAGATTGAATCCCCCCAAAAATGATTTTTGTGGCGCTCCCTTTATCTGGGCTATTTAATGGCTGAATTATCCTAGGAGGAGATCTTGGCTCCTCAACTTCCCCTATTTCCCCTTCTCCTTCACAAATATTGCTTAGATTCCCTTCCTGCAGTCGTTCTGGAATAGAATTTTCAATTTCTTGAAAGTCCTGTTCATCAGTCTGACTATGCACCTCAACGAAGGCTACAGATGGTGATCCTGAGGCCTGAAGGGAGCTAGTAGGCTATTTAGAATTGGTTTTCCTGGGCCCTACTGATGGCTGAGATTCAGTTTTCTTATAGATTTTGTCTATGAAGGTTGTTCGGCCAAGGGTCACTGGCCCTTTGGCTTTTTTGGGTTTGAATGGAGGTTTGATATTTTTTTCTAGCTTTTTCTGCTTAGTCATGCACTCTATAAACTACCAGATCCTATTCAACCCACAATTCTGCCAGGAAAGCGGACGGTGGAGCAGGGCTTTTACATGCTCCGTACGCAGGTTCTTACCTTCCGTTTTTAAAATCCAACTCTCCCCTAGCAGACTCGTACACTACTCTGTAAAAGACAAATGGCTATACTCTTTCCCCGGCAACGACGCCAAAATGTAGAGCTGTAACAAGGGTCTCTTTCACCTCTAGTTATGCCACATTAATAAGTCAATCCGGGAACGCTTTGTTATTGCAAAGAGTATCTCAATCCGAGGCTATTCATCAGAGTAATGCTTCGTAGTACAGTATCCAAAAAATACAAGAGTAAATGGATGCTAGACTATGACTAGATTACTTTAAAGGCATAAAATCACACGAGGCATCTTATCAGTCAAGGGTGCGGAAGCGATAACCCATCCCTATAGAAACTGATGGAAAGGAAATTAGAGCATGGACCATAGGTCTGGGAGCTAGGCAGCGACAGCTGAGGCTCTCTACAGCCTTAGACCTTCTCTCACACCAAAGCAGCAATTGCAAGTAAATAGAATGGCAGAAAGTAAAATGGAACAGCAAGTCTGAAATGGAACAACAGTAAATGGAACAGCAATCAAATAAACTAAGTCTCACGAGTCAGAACTAAACTTGCTCTATTGAACCAAACTCACATTCTGCAATAAAATAGCAATCTTATCCCTTAAAGCAAATTGGATGGAATGTACTTTATGGAACAACACTCACTAATGAATTATGGAACAACAAGCATGAACCATATATACACACACCACGCTAATATAGCAATCTGATGGTTAAAGAGAATATGACTATGTTTCCAAATAGAATAACATTACTTCCGGATTCCAATAATTGGGATTTCACACGAATCCAATAACAATAATATTCAGTACAAATGCTCTGTAACAGAAATAGCTGGCTTAGACTGATAACATGCAATCAACTCTGAAAGGATTTACTCATACGATACAAAGTCGCTACATAAGTCTCCTGAAGAAACCATTAATGAATTAATCTTAACAGAGCATGGAATAGCATATAAAAAGCATGTCAGATTGTCGAGCAATAAAGATAAGCAAACCACGCAGAAATCAAACTATAATGATAAAAAAGCAAGTTCCCTTCGGAGCCGTGCCCTTAGCTTCCAACGGTACACCGCCTTAGATTACTCCAGACGCAGAGATGAAATAAACACCAAGTCTTTTATATTAATGCATCAACAAACGTACAGCAAACCAAGTCTCAGTGAGAGTCGATGATCAAAGTTTAGTCTGAAACTTAAAATTACATAGATAAAAAGTCCCTTTGCTTAACGATGCTGTTCCTTTTTATAAAAGTAACGGCGGAGGTATCTAGGTAACAAAAATAAGCAAAACAGCGATCCATCAGGATCAAAGATCCTGAGGGATTCGCCAAGCCGTTAATCCTTTACTTTTATTTCCCTGTTCCGCCGAATTGGTAACCCTTCTTTCTTCCCTGGGTCGTTCTGCTTCGATCTGTTCGATCTCGTTTGCATCCGGTTCCCTTCTAGAGAGACAGCAGTTATTCCTCCTTTGTCTTTCCCTTTTGAACGGAAACTCTTCGTTTCCACCTTTTCCTGCATAGAAAAATGACAATTATCAGCGATTAAGCTTTCCATACTAATTCTCACACATTCTATTAAAATTATTTATTTCTTTAAGTTCATGATGCAGAAAGGGTTACAATTATTACTGAAAAGTCACTAAATTGTTCATCAAAAACATACCTTTCCAGTGCTCCACAGAAATGACAAAGAAATTATCCAGGATTTGAAGACCCAATTGTCCTCCAAATTTGACATGAAAGATCTTGGTGCCGCAAACTATATTTTGGGCATGGAAATTAAAAGAGATCAGACAAAGAGGAAGCTTTGGTTAAACCAGAGGAATTATGTTGAGACAGTATTGCAGAGGTTTAACATGCATGATAGTAAACCGGTAAATATTCCTATTCTTGTAGGTGTGAGGTTATCTGCTGAACAATTTCCTAAGACACAAGAAGAGGAAGAGGACATGTCACGTGTTCCATATGCAAGTGTATTCGATAGCCTTATGTATGCAATGATCTGTACTAGACCATACATTGCACATGCAGTGGGAGTATTGAGAAGGTTTATGTCAAAACCGGGGAAGGAGCACTGAACAACAGTGAAGCAGGTTTTCAGGTATTTGCATGGTGCTTGTGATTATGGTTTGTGCTACAAAGGAAGATCAGGATTGAACAAAATGTTGGATATTCATGGCTTTGTTGATGCATATTGGGCTGGAGATCTGGATCAAAGAAGATCTATAATTGGGTATGTGTTTAACCTATTTGGAGGTGCAGTCAGTTGGATGAGTAAGAAACAATCTATAGTGACACTATCAACTACAGAGGCAGAATACATGACAGCCACTCATCTAAGCAAGGAAGCATTTTGATTACAGAGATTGTGTTCAAGTATGGGGTTAGTACAGGGAGCTATAAGGATAGAATGTGACAACCCAAGTGCAATTTTCTTGGCAAAGAACCCCGCATATCATTCAAAGACAAAGCACATTGATGTTCAGTATCACTTTGTGAGGGATATGATAGAAGACAAAAAGGTGTTGCTGGTAAAGGTGGACACTTTGAAGAATATTGCAGATGCATTGACAAAATCTATGAGCTCTAAGAAGTTCTCTTGGTGTAGAGAGACAAAGGGCATTTCAGGGCCGGAAAAATGACTAAGCTCTCTTGTGGCCCCCTGTGGAAAGAAAACAACAAGTGGGATAATGTTGGGTTGTGTTATATTCCTTCCACGTAGTTAACAGAGGGTTTGAGGGGCACCCGTAACCCCACTTTAAGGGGTCCGAGGCCGCGCCTTGAAAAGTTTTGGTTTTCGACCCTATGTTAGGTTGGGGCAGACCCACCTATGGTTTTGTGCATGATTTTCGCACATGTTTTTTGGATGCGACGGTTTTTGATCCATAGTATTGGACACGATGATTTTCAGTCCATGGTATTGGATGCTTTGGCATGTATAAATATGTATTATAACGTTGAAAGGAACATAATGAAAAATCAAGCTAGTAGTCCCGGTTTTGGGATCCAGGTGAAAATCTCTGTGTATATGTGTTTTATGTGTTATGCTCTCGCATTGTTTATTTTTTGTGTTTTAGAATTCGTATGTAGGTAATTTTTGTATGGGGTTAAGTCCTACTGGCACATCTTTTATGGCTTGGAGAAGTGGTATCTTCACACATAACTATCTCAATTCTCCTAGAAGTTTAGTTTCTTCTAGAGTAGGCTTTGCTGTCCCGAATAATCTCTTAGGAAAGGGTGGAATTGCTTTAGGTTCACTTTCCTCTTTATCTTCCTCAACCTCCCTAGGTGGAGGCTAGCTATCTGGGAGAACCTTCCTAGATCGCAGGTTAATCTCTTGAATTTCCATAGCGTAAGTTGGGCATGATGGTTCCCCAGTATATACTTGTTGAGCCCGTCTATTTTTCAGGTTTGGGTTCGGCTGGGCAGGCATTTGGGGTTGCCTTGGTGGAGTAGGAGGTGATGGTTCTGGTTGAGCAGGTGGTGGAGGCAAAAGAGCGGGAGGAGAGTTGTACTGGGAACTCAACTCCTGATGAGATGCATTCCACTATGGTTGTGGCTGAGCATAGCAGTGAAATGAATGAGCGGCTGGTTGGGCATGCTATTGAGATGGAAAGGACAAAGGAGGAGGCGTGGACCAGGAAGGAACAGCAGGAGGGTCCCAAGAAGGTATGGAAGTGACTTGGTTAGGGTTGTAGTATGCTTGAGATGTCCCTTGCATCCCTTGCTGGTATGGTCTAGGTCCATGCAGTCTCCTTTGGTTCATGAAATCGAGTGGTTCAGTGGCTCCTTCGCCCTCCTGGTATACAACTTTAAGTCCAGGCAAGGAAGGGCACTTGTCTATAGAACAATCTTCTTCACAGAATGAACAAACCTCTATAGAGTTCAATGGACATTCATTCCTAGGATGCCTCCCGGTGCACCTAGGACAAAAAATGGCCAAAGCCCTCTCTGCTTCCTCTTGCTTCGTTTTGATATGAAAGGTATCCATTTGCATGGCAAGAGTCTACACCATCTCACTCTTGAAGTCTTCCATCATCTTTCCAAGTTCACCTTTGATGGATGAATTGGATGAGGAGGTACTTGCTATGGGTTGACTCCCCCTACCTCTCTTTTTGGCTACTCTAGAATGGTTTCTAAAAACAGTCTTTATGTCCTCATAAGGTACTTGGTAGATGTCTCCCCTGGCCAGTAGATGGAGGGTGTCTAGAAGGTCTTCTGGAATTCCCCTGAGTAGGACTAACTTCAGAGATTCAGGGTCAAGTGTGCACCTGACCCTTTTTTAAATGAGCTAGAACCTCTCTTCATATTCTTCCAAGGATTCATCACTTCCCATGGTCATTCAGAAGATTTCATCCTTGGTATCTTTTGACCTACAGTAGTCTCGATATTTGTTATTAAAGGCCTACTACATCTGAGCCCAAGTTGTGATGCTCTTTCCAGTTAACTCGATGAACCAGCACAACGCTGCATCCTTGAGAGTAGAAAGAAATAGTTTCAACTTTTTCTCATCTTCTACATAATCATATGTTCGACAGATGACAACAAACTCAAACAAGAAGGTGTCAGGATCTTGTATAGTCAAACCATGGAAGTGAGGTAGGGTTGAAGGACTTATATTCTTCATTTTGGTGTCCCCATTGGTCTCCCGAATGGGAAAGGTACCCTTTATTCTTTCACCATTCCCCCTAGCATTTTTGTTTTCAACCATTGGCTTAGGAGGGATGTTTTCTTCTTCTTCCTCCCCTATAGGATCTTCAAATATCTCTGGTTGTTCACCTAAAGGTTCTTCTCAATCACTGCCACTGAAGAAGAGAGAAGGTTGGATATATGATGTAGTGGGGGTGTTGGACGAGGATTTTCCTGAATTATCTCTATTCCTACGAGGTATAAAAGGAAATATTTTTGGTTGGTTTTTGTTTTTGCATTGTTTGTACCTGCAAAATTAAAATTGATTGAACAAAAAAATTACAACTAACTAAAATGAACTTGCTGAAATGAAATGCAGAACTAAAAAGGAAAGCAAATGAAATGCAGAACTGAAACCAAGGAAATGACTAATCTACTTTTGCTGAAATGGAAATTGCAAAATTAAAGAGGAAACTAAGGAAATGCAGAAGCTGAAAGAAACAACTACTCTACTTTTGCGAAAATGGAAATTGAAAAACTAAAGAGGAAAGCAAGGAAATGCAGAAACTGAAACAAACAACTACTCTACGTTTGCTTAAATGAATTACTTAGCAGAATGTTGCAAGAGAAACTAGAAGAACATAATAATCAAAAAATACTCTGACGCTTCTCCGACAAAGGTGCAACAAAGTGGTGAGCACTAGTATTCCAACAATAATTTTGCAACTCCTAGGCTGCCTACTTTACTCTTATCAACCCGGTAGTTCGTAACAAACTTGGAAGCGACGATGCTATATGCACAAGTACTAGTTCTTACTGCAGGCTGTCACTTGGTCAGCTGGTGCAATATCATTAGGATCTCAAGCCAACTTCTATGGATTCTAGAAGAAGCTCTATATGTGATGAAAGAAAGGAAAGCTTACTGTACAGAGGCTACTCTACTTGCAAAAAGGAAAAGAAGACTGAAATGTAAAGTAAACCTAGCAAACCCTACTTAAATAACAAATCCTAATTTTTGAAAGAAAGATGAAAACCATGAAATGAATGCCATTACCTACTTAGGAAGTAAACAACATCTACTCAAGCTATTTCTAGAAGTAAATGAGAAAAAAACATCTTTTTGAATTTTTATGTATTTTTATGTGAAATTATCATGCATGTAATTTATTTGTCTGTGAATGTGGCAGTGATTAGGTGGCAATGGAGGGTAGTTTTGGGACTTGAAAAGATGTAGGATGGTGTGGATGTGTCCTAGGAGGTCTCAGGTGGCTTTCTAGAGGCTTTTCCCACAATAAAACTTCAAAAGGAAGCCTACAGGAAAATCTGCAGGAGGCTGCAGGGGATCTACAAGCGGTCTATACGAGGATGCCAAGAGCAATTTTGAAGGTTTTGAAGGTGTGAGAGTGGGTGGAATGGGTAGCTGAAGTTTTGGATGATGTGTTAAGGTGCCTAGGGTTCACCAAGGATCATTAGGAGAGGGAAAGATGGTCGGGAGAGAGGAAGAAATCCTATGGAAAACACATAAAACTAAGGCAAATTTGAGATGAAATTTGGGCGACCTGTAGGGCATAGATCAGGGAGAGAATGTGATGGTTGAAAGGTTAGCCTACTGCGAGAATATATTTGCTACAAAAGAACTGACAATCAAACAAGGAGATCAAGCAAGCAAGGAAATTAAGTCCATAAAAAAAAAACAAAAAACAAAATTTTGCATCAAGCTAATCTAAATTACGAGCTATGGAAAGAAGTGGTTAAAAATGATATAATGAGAGAAAGCATGGAAGAAGACTTATTGCAAAGATAGAAATGAACATGTTGGGAGAGATCTAAAGCAAAGGAGTAAACTTATAATAGACTGTAACACTATAAATCCTATGGAGAAGGAAAATATGTGTTTTTGTGGCAGCAAGAGGGTCTTGGCCTCAGTTCATGGTCCCAAAGGGAGGAAAGGAGGCTAAGGCACTATTGCTGGTCTTTTGTATCTTCTATCTACCACTATTCAACCTGCTATAGAAAACACAAATGGAAACAACCTTCTAAATCACCAAGAGAAACCTATTCTTAACCAAGAAAGAAATTTATTTAACAGCAATTAATTCATAAACTGAAACAAAGCATATAAACACAAATAAGAGGAGCTTGGCTGCTTATATTAGGCCCTAACCCAAGAGCTTTAGCCCTCTGAGGTAACTTAGTGCTAGCTCAAAAATGGTCTCATCTTTATTATCAAAATAATAATAGGATTACATGAAACTTTCAACAAAAGTAAGCTCGAAGTTGAGCAAAGCAAGGCTACAACAAAAATACAAAAAAAATTCAACCAACTCCCTAGTGAGGCCCTATCCTCTCTACTTATACAAATGAAGCTTCCAACAGCTTCCTCAAAATCAGGGAGGCTTGGCTCCCAAAACTCGAGATAAACATAAGTTATCCTCCACTTGCTCAGTTGCCTCCTAGTGCATTGATGGCTGTTTGTGCTCCGAGTTACATGAAGGAGAATTCGAAGTGGGGAGTAATAAATGAGAGGGATTCCCTCCTATAAATCCTCTCCTTTGTCCACTTCAAATTATTTCTGCGAATTGTCCATTAAATCTTTGATTGTGTCTTCAAAATTCAACAAAAACATGCATTAAACACACGTTAGACTCCATGGCATCATAACCAACCCAACTCCCTCCATAAGCATAAATATAATCAAAAAACATGAAATAAGCTAAGAAAATGGTTGATTAAACTATGTTAGGAGGCAAAATGAGCCCATATAATTACCCATTTATGGGGCTCATAAAAAAGGTAGTAGAGGAAACTCATGATGAGAACAAAATAGATCTTAATCATGATTTCATAGACTCTAACATTGGATTGAAGACCCACTATGTTCCAAATATCGATATGAGAAAGTTTGATGGCAAGGATCCCATAACATGGATACTATAGATGGAGGAATATTGTGATCTCCATACTGTACAAAACACACAAAAGGTATGAATTACAACTTTTTGTTTTGAACCCAATCACTTTGTATGGTATTGATGTCTTTGCTCTCATAAAAAACTTGTCACTTGGTTAATTTTTACATAGGAAATGATAGCACATTATGAGGATGCAATGAGAAACAACTTCTTTAGCCAATTGATAAATATCAAACAAAAGAGTTCAATGGTGGAGCACATTGAGGACTTCCAAAAGCTGAATATAAGGGTAAGTGATATTCTAGAGGAGCATAGAATTGATGTACTCATAGGGAATTTAAAGGATAACATCCAACATGAGGTTCACCTTTGGGAACTTGATTCATTAGAGAAGGCATCCAAGTTGGCAAGAAAAATGGAAAGAAAAATTATGGCAACAAGGAAGCCTACCAGTCACAACTATAAAGATGGAAGTGATGCTGCCCCTAGCCTTCCCCATCCTACAAGCTTGACACCAAAACAATTGGAAGAAAAAAGAGAAAAATGTATTTGTTATAGTTGTGATAGAAAATACACTAAAGGTCATAAGTGTGATGAGAAGAAAATATTTTACATAGATTGTGAAAAGGAGGAAGAAAATGAACAAGAAACATCAAAAGAAGAGAATATACACCAGGAACCAACCCTAGAGAAAGAAGAAATGAGTCTGACCATATCTTGTAATGCGTTGGTAGGAATTAGCACTCCTCAAACTCTAAAGATAGGACATATCAAGAAAAAAAATGTAATAGCGTTGATTGATTCAGGTAGTACCCATACTTTTATTCATTGTAAGATAGCCAAGGAATTTAATTGCTTCCTATATCCAGCACCATAGTTTTAAGTGATGGTTTCAAATGGACGAACCATAAATTGGTTTGGAAAGTGCCATAATATCAAGCTATCCGTGGGAGAATATGTATTGAATAGTCCAACACTTTCCATTCTAATGGGTGGTGTTGATGTTGTAGTAGGAGTGCAATGGCTACAATCTTTGGGTACAATACCTTTAAATTTCAAGAAATTTTATTGATTTATTTTTGGGAAGGAAAGGAAGTTGAATTAACGGTTATCAAAGGGAAAGCGGGAAATATAATCAGCTATAATGGCATAAAAAGGCTTCTAAAGAAAGAACAATGGGGCGTAATTTCACAGTTATGTTCACTAGATGTTCCTACATCGAAATAACCTATTTCTCTAGATCTCCAAAAAGTCTTGGACAATAATTCAAAGGTATTTGAGACTCCTAAAGGCCTCCCACCTATTCGTGATCATGATCATGCTATTGATTTTATTCAAGGAAGTGTTCCTCCAAACATCAGGCCTTATATATATCCCTATGCCCAAAAGAGTGAAATTTAACGCATGGTTGTAGAAATGTTAGATGTTGGTATAATTCAACCTAGTTAAAGTTCTTTCTCTACTTTGATAGTATTGGTGCACAAGAAGGATGGATCATGGAATATGTGTTTGGATTATAGGGAGCTCAACCAGTTCACTATTAAAGTTAGATTTTTCATTCTCGTCATTGATGAATTATTGGATGAATTACATGGAGAAATTTACTTCACCAAGTTGAATGTTTGTTCGAGATATCATCAAATCAGAATGAAGAATGGAGACATTCCAAAATCAACATTTAGAACTCATGAGGGTCATTATAAATTTTCGGTCATGACTTTTTGCCTTACCAATTCACCTTCTACATTTCAAGATTTGATGAATTCCATTTTCAAACACTTCCTTAGAAAATTTGTGTTAGTATTTTTTGATGATATACTAATCGACAATAAGTCTTGGAAGGATTGTGTTCAACATGTTGTCAGGGTGCTCAAACTATTGGAGGAGAACCACTTATATGCAAGAACCTCCAAATGTTTCTTTGGAGTACACGAGGTGACATATTTTGGTCATATTGTATCTCATGAAGGTGTTAAGGTAGACCCTAGAAAAATTAAATCCATTAAGGAATAGAAAATCCCCACATCCGTAAAGAATATGCAAGGATCTCTCGGGTTGACAGCGTATTATTGCAAGTTTGTTAAGAATTATGGGATAATAGCAGCACCTCTAACAACATTACTAAAAAAAGATGTATTTTCTTGGACTCTAGAAGCAACAAAGGCCTTTGAATATATTAAAGAGGTGATGTGACAAGCACTCGTCTTAGCTATGCCAGACTTCATAAAAACCTTTATTGTGGAATTTGATGCCTCAAGAGATGGAATTGGTGTTGTTTTAATGCAAGAAGGAAGAACCATTTCTTTTGAAAGTCATCCAATCAAAGGAAAGTATTTACACAAAGATATTTATGATAAGGAAATGTTGGCAATAATACATGCACTTAAGAAATGGCGACCTTCCCTAATGGAAAGACACTTCAAGATGAAAATGGATCATGATAGCCTTAAATACGTTTTAGAACAAAGTTTATTTTTAGAAGAGCAACAAAAATGGGTCACAAAGATATTGGGTTATGGCTTTGAAATCATCTACAAAAAAGGGAAGAAAAATTTTGTTGTATATGCACTCTTAATAAAGGATGAGGATGTGAAACCATTTCTTTCTACCATTTCTATCATTCAATCCGATTGGATAAATGAAGCAAGGAATGAATGGAAGAATGATGAAGAAGTGTGGGCACTCATTCAAAAGTTGAAACAAGATCCCAGTACATCTGATACATTTAGCTGGAAAAATGATTCATTATGGTACAAATGTTGCTTATACCTTTGTAAGAATTCCCAAACCAATCAAAATATTCTTTTGGAATTGAACACCTCTCCCTTAGGAGGGACTCAGAATTTTTAAAAACTTACCATAATGCTAAGAAGGAATTTTTTTTGGATGGCCTTAAATCTGATATTCAAAAATTTGTGTTGTAATGTTTGGTTTGCAAACAAAATAAAGTTGAGACAATAAGACCCCAGGTCTGTTACAACCTTTATCCATTCCAAGTCAACATTATGAGGATTTTTCAATGGATTTTATCACAAGTTTACCCAAGTATGAAGGAAAGGGTGTCATCATGGTGATATTTGATAGACTTACCAGGTATGCACACTTTTGTGCATTATCTCATCCATTTCAATCCACTACATTTATGGAAACAATTCAAAAGCTACATAGAAACCCAAAGATTATTGTAAGTGACAGGGATCCCATTTTCACTGGAAATGTTTGGATGAAATTATTTTCTTGTTTTGGTACTCAGTTAGCTCGTAGCTCATATTATCATCGTCAATCTTATGGACAAACTGAGATAGCGAACAAATTTTTGGAAGGATTTCTTTGTTGATTTGTATCTGATAAACACACATAATAGGTTAAGTGGTTACCTCTGGATGAATGGTGGTATAACACTTCCTCCCATACTACAACCAAAATGACCCCATTTATGTCAATTTATGGATAGCATCCACCATCCATCACATAATATTTAAGCAATGGAAGATCACGTTGAGCATCAAAAAAAAATTCTCCAACTCTTAAAGGATAACCTTAGTTTGATGCAGAATAGAATGAAACAATAGGCATATCAACATCGCAACAAAAGAAGTTTTGGTGTAGGTGACTGGGTATTTCTACAACTACAACCATAAAAACAAATGTCCCTCAAGCAAGATAAGAACGACAATAAATTATCACCAAAGTATTATGGTCCATACAAGGTGCTGAAAAATATTGGTACTATGGCATACATATTATATCTTCTTGCATCTTCCTTAGTGCACCTAGTTTTCCATGTTTCATGCTTAAAGGAGGTTATAGGTAACAAGCTCCCAGTTCAAACAATATTTCTAGAACTTGACGAGGAAGGAAAGATCATATTGAAACATGAAGCAATCACAGAAACAAGAAATCATTAGCTATGAAATGGATCAATTTTATAGTATCTCATAAAGTGGAAGAACTTACCCACTGAATATTGCACATGGGAGGATGATAGTTTTATACAGAAGCATCCAAAACTACTCAAGCGTTAAGGACACCACATTTTTGAAGGAGAGGGGCTTGTTAGATCCCTATAATGCTAGTGTATTCTCCCATTATTATTGTCATTGTACCCCCTTATTATTATTGTTGTGCCGCTATTGTCCCCATATTGTTATTATTGTGCCCCATAGAAGCTCACTATTGCTATTGTTGTTCCATTAAATTATTGTTGTTATGTCGGCTCTGATTATAATGTGACCCATTAGACTCCTAGATATAGAAAGGAGGTTTTTTCATTTGTATCATTCAATAATTGTTCATTTATGTAATGTAAAGGAGGTTTCCCCCTTGAAGAGGCTAATGTTGAAGTCGTTGACCTATCTCTTATTATATTTTGTGAGCTAGTTGCATAACATGGAAACAATTTTGTTGCATCTTTAGGTGCAAAGGTATACTTTCTCAAGTAATTTTTGTGGTCGTGTGTATAAAATCCTCTCAGTGATTTGCTTTGGCTATTAGAGCAAGGCCTTTAAATATTACTTCATGTAATGTTTCAGTATTTGATGGGGGTAGATAATTATTTATCTTTTATGTTTTATGGATTTTGTTTTCAGTACCTGAGTTTAATAAAGTTAGTTATAGTTATGTCTAAAACCATGGTGTTTATGAACCAACATTTGAACTTTATTATACATCCTAGAGATAGTATTGGTATTTTGTTGGAGTTTCCATTCTAAGTCTGGTTGATTGTTCAGGGGTTGGTATGGCTAAGCTAAAGCCTATGCTCGATCCGAGTTGACTCAACTCCCAGATTTAACCAAGATCTTTTACTTCCGTGATGTTGTTAGAATTGAATTTAAAAGAGCATAAAGGAACATATATGCATGCTATAAAGAATAAGGAACATGACAAGGATCAACAACATAAAACACAAAATGTTGATAATGGAGTTCATCCAAGAGGGACTATGGCTCCGGGCCTCAGTGTCAAGATGGTGTAGACCACTGCATTAAGTACTGGAAAGAGTGAAGATGTACATGGACGTGTTTTCTCTATCATACAAGGAATGTTCCCTCACGTAGGAGTGGCTCCAAGAGATGTTCCATTGCAGGAACTCTCATTTAAAAAAACGGACTCCTATCAGCATGACATAATTTCATGGATGTTAATAATGAGCATCCCTCCAACATGGCATAAAAAGGATCTCAATTCAAACATACATGTCGACACATGAGTATCCTATCAACATGAAGACAAAGGGATCTAAATAAAAACATGACAATAAGTACATCTCACATCAAGAACAAAATAAGATCCCACATCAGACATCAAACAGGGATCTATACAGCAAAATTCATCTCAAGAAAAGAGAAAAATAAGTACATGATCACACTGCATATACCTCACATCAAGGAGTTATCTGAAGAAGAGGATGATAAAATGTTGGATCTAGTTGCACCATCAATCTCGTGACATCGAATCTCATAGAAAGGACTGAACACACATTGAATGTTGACACCTACACTCTACTTTGAAAAGTTGCCAAAAAATGGAATAGTCAAATGGAAAATCTAATTACACCATCAAATTTGTGGTGTCAAAAAATGTAAAATTGACTATCAAATTTTTGAATTCTGACAAAGTGAAAATTTGGGGCTATAGGAATCTTTTAGATTCCCCTTAGATTCCTAAAAGATTCCCTCCTCCAGGTCATCTAAATATCTGCTGCTTAGATCAAAATTATGTCTATGCCATCAGGTTTGTGTCACTGAGAGGTGTAGGATAGACATAAAGTTTGTCCAATTTGGACACTCACAAAATTTTGTCACCCTGAAAATTTGGCTCAATCATGGTTCTACCCACTCTTTTCCAAGCTCATGGTTCCACCTGCAAAATTAATTAAAAATTGCCTCGAACTTTGTGTCACATTCTGCCTCTTGTAACTGTGTCTTCTCATGGTTCCACCTTTGGTCCACTTTGTTCAACCCCATTCTCCCTCTCCACACATTTGGAAATATTAGGCTTAAATATGTGGTCCCATTCACACTTACCAACCCTAGGATTGGCACGTTCGAAAAGTTGAGAAAGTGGTTGAGGAGGAGTCAAGGGATAAAATCCCACCCTTCCTATTTCTGGCATGTTGTTTCACATTGTTTTTGGGTGCATCATAACTGTTGATTTAAATAAACCACGTTGGTGGTTTTTGGTGTATGTTACCATGCAAGTTGTTGTATTGGTGTGAATTAAATAGGGCGTAGGTTGTTTGGTGTGAAGTGTTTTGATGTGTGCGTTGGGCCGCCCAGGGAGCGGGACGGCCACGTGGCTGGGCGGGTTCAATTCCCACCAGCCCACAAATAAGGTTTTGTTGAGTTGTTATATAGTAGTTCCACTGTGGGTGGTAGGTCTGCTAGGGGTGGCCCGCACCCCTTTTAATACATGAGGTGTATGGTGGTTGGGGGGCCAACAGCGGTAATGGCCCGTTAGCCCAAATTCAATTTTTTTTTTATTAATATATATTGATAGAGGTGGCGGGGGTCATGGTCCGCTACCTATTTTTTAATATTTTTTTATTTTATTTTTGAATAAAATATAGGCCATTTTCAAATATTTCGAAAATAAGGGATATTGGGCAATTTAACAAGGCCACAATCCCAACTTTGACCAAAATTTTGACTTGCTCTTTCTCCCTCATACGAGACCGGGTTTGAGTGTCATTCACACCATTGGAATTAGGGTGACAAGAAATTCAATCTGGTGCTGGTTGGGGAACAATTTAACCACTTTGAACTTTGACCCTTTCTGAGTCCTCTGGGACTTCTGCATGTGTTTGGATCCACCTGGATCAATGCTTATTATGTAATACTCAAATTTTTAAATGAAATGCAAAGATTATATATTTACAAAAGAAAAATAGAAATTAAAGAAGAAAATTCTCAAGAGAAGGAAATTAGTATGCATGAGAAAATAGGAAAGGAAATTTATATTTATAACCGTGATTTCATGTTTTAGTTTAAATTGAAAAATTGCATGGAAATGAGAAAAAGGGAAATGGTTGAAGATTCAAATCTAAAAATAAGGGAATAAATGTACGATATTAAAGAAATTTCATCTTAAATTTAAAGAAATTTCATCTTAAATTTAATGAAATTTCATCTTAAAAATTATTTCTAAAGATTCATGAAATTGATACAAGGTGTTATGGTTGATACAATTTAAAGCATATTACTAGAAGAAATGGCACTCATGAGGACAAGCATGATTGTTCAATATATTTTATTGTGATTGACTTAGTGGATAGAATCTTGAGTGTTGATACTTATTAATGTGAGGATCTTGAAAATTTGTTTAACTTCGGTGCAAAATGTGACAACATGTATCCAAAAACTATCACCAAGACAATATAAGAGAAATTATAAGCAAAGTCATGTAGGGATTTTTTTTTTTTAATATGCTTATTTTATGTGTAGGTATAACCGAGAAAGTATGAAAACAATCAATATCAATAGAAAATTTAAATCAAACGAAGGATATACAAGAACAGAAGGAGTTTAAAGAAAATTGCATAAGGGATCCTCATGTGAAGACAAAGTAGGAAATTTTCAACAACAAGTAGAAATGAAGAAGACCAAAATTGAAAAAAATCGAATTGGAATTTCAACTCTAGAACATTTCTTACTAAGAATACCTATGACAGTAAAAGAAAGGAACAACAATGATGTTTGGTTTGGGATCCTAGAAATTTGCAGGTAGTAATAAGGTGACATGATTTTGAAACAACTGAACAACATCAACATAAAGTTTGGGATGCAAGAGGAAAATAAATATATTCAAGGCCATAACAAAAACTGCAAGCGTAGCAACTATAGAAATGATCTATAGTAAAAGCAATTGAAGAAACATGAACAAGAGTTCATGAATATTTTTACCCTGGGAGCCTAATGCATGGGAATCTTTCTAAAATCAATGAGACCTATAAGGTCTCATCAAAATGACTAAATGCAGTAGGTTCCCTTAATTTGATTTCGTTTAATTAAAGTTATGAAGATACAATTAGTGGGTTTCAATTTGCTTATAATGTAAAACAAATTGATTGAAATAAATTAGGAATTCATTTCCTCAATACATGTAATTTATTATTTTAGGGTAGTAATTGATAGGGTTAGAGATATAAGTGGAGGCATAGAAGATATTTCATATTTTCTAAGGATAGCTGATTTGATCCACTTTTAGTGGATCTTAACAAATATATTCTTATTGTATATAGAAAAATTATGTAATTAGAGAGAGAGAGAGAGAGAGAGAGAGAGAGAGAGAGAGAGAGAGAGAGAGAGAGAGAGAGAACATATGGGAATGAATGTTTTATCAGGAAAAAACATAAAAGAATTTCTCTCAAGTGTGTGAGAAGAGACTGTGAGAAGCAAGAGTAAAACCTTGTAATGTTATTTTAATGATTTATTATAATTTGTAGTTTCTTTTAAGAGCCGTATGAATCAATCATGTTTGTTTATAAATATTTGTATTCAACATTATTTGAGTTTGTGAATTTTAGCTTGGATCATGCCGTTAGTTTTACTTAGACATCGTAGAACCATTCTACATCTTGCATAACATCCTTTATCGGTTTCTGAGAGATTTGCTTTAATTGTAAATTGCAATGGATTAAATTTTCATAGGTGTGTCTGTTAATTAAAAGATTTGTGGAGAATTATGTCAGAAAATTCATTGGTAGACAAACTCTAAACCCTTCAACATCTAGTGGATATCAAAGTGTGTGCAAGTTAATACTACCTTGACACAACCCCATAATGGTCTTGGCACTTAAACTGTCATGGGCATGTGGCATCTGAGAGATTTAGTATCATGACATTGAACTACTTTCTCCAGGACTACGGCTATAGCTTATGCCCCTTAGCGAAATCGCCTATCAACTTTACGAAATTAATACCTCTAAACAATTCCGACATAATAGCCAAACAATTTCAACACTTAACCAATCCTTTAATTAGAGTTAATTTTCTTCTTCCTAATGTAAAATGAATAAAACATTGGTAATAATAATACAATATGGAACAACAAACATTAGTAGTACATTTCAAGAAGACATGAACATGTACATGCAAGGGAGAGATCCCAAACAGAAAAAAATCCTCTTTATATTAACTTCAAACATAAATGTACAAATTCAAAAATACAAGGCAAACTTTGGTCCAAGTCCTTGTCAACTTCCTTCTTCAAGGTGGCTTAGCCTCAAATACTTTGTTCCTTAGTATTTTGTTGCCATTTCAGCTCGCATACCCTTGGAAAAATTAATACAAGAAAAAATAGTGCAACGAAAAATGCAAGGGTCATGTAGCCCTTGTACATGACCAACCAAACAATGTCCAAAACTACTTGGATCTATTAGGTGAGCCTCATTCTCTTCTATGACTTTGATTTCCTTTATTGTAGCTTTATGCCCTTAGTTCTCTCTGTTTCTATCATGTTCCTTCTTTTCTTGTGACTTGCTTCATGTCTCAACTCATGCATGGCTTCCTTTAATTCTATGCATCATTTCCCAAAATTTAATTCTAGTTGACACCCCTTCTAAATGATGAGCTAACTGGTTCCATGTGTGTTTCATTTCTGTCATGTAAGCACACTCCTTGTCGGGTGCCTTGGCGTGTGTAAAACTTGATGCCCCCCTATTGTGTGGGAACCCTAGGGCATCAGTACACGCACTACTATGCATCACATGCCAAACCACACCATCACTCAAAGTTTTCTTTATTTGTCAAATTGCCCAATTTCATTCTACCATTACACATCATGTCAACCACCATCACATGTCACACCTAAATGTTCATGTACGTCATCAATGCCCTCCACTTGACTCACTAGTATTCTCGTCATGTAGTCATATTGCCCTACACCCATTGTTCAATTGTTTTGATCACTACCTAGGCTCACCTACCTATCACATCAACTCACATGCTGCAACAACATTGGGCACCCAATCACCCTGCTTTCATGTGGGCATGACCATGGTGTGCGCCTCCACATCATGTAGCCTACATGACATGCCATTAGACTAGTTACCCATCCAGCTTCCTAGAGACTTGTCCCATGCATCCAAATTGCCATGCCCGAGCTCCATGCCCATCACATCACACAGCTTGGGTATACATGACTTATAAATTTCCAAGGACTGTCACAGGAAGCTATTTGGACATGGTGCCAACTCAAGGTCCTAACATCTTCCCCCACTCTGAATGGTTGTCAGCCGCGACAATAAATCCATGTGAATAACTTCTTCCCCAAGTCGAAAATGTCATGAAGTTCCATAAGCTCTAACATTTTGGGAAAGCCATCCATTTGGCATGGTTCGTGTTGCATGAACTCTCCAACTTAGCAAAAATATTTGTGAAGGATTATAACATATGGGAAATACTCCTCAATCACACGGTTACCATCCACACTACATTATAATCCTCGATTTTGTCCCAATTTGCAGAAGGTCACCCATTCTAGGATGGATGCAATGCTTCAACCATAACTCTTATCATTCCAAACTACTTCATCTCATTAGCATGAGAACTGTTGATACCATACTCCAACTCAACTCCAATACATATCAACAAATTAGCATCACCCATGTCTCAAAGTAGTTGAGTGACTAGTACAACCATCATGTTCATTCCAAGAGAAAGCACCTCCTCATGCCTTCATTAGTTGTTTCTCCAACACTTTGTCACATCATTTTCTTCTTGAATAAATATTCCTAGGTGATGGTAATTCAACCATCCTTCTCCATGTTGTGAAGCCTTTTCCTTTAAGTCCCCTTTGTTTCGGTGATGTACCACCTATTACTTTAGTAGGGAACTATTGTCACCCATCTTCAAGGGCCCAATGCATAGTAAGGGCCATGTATTTGATTCCCTTGTTCTGAGCTACCATCATATCAGACGAATGTTGCATCCTTAATTACTTATGTACTCTATCAATCTCTTCCTTTGTACATCCAGACTTTGCAAGTCTCTCCTTAGTCAGTTGAAAATGATATATCCCCATAGCGTATTTGCAAAAATCCACTATGTCCACTGGATCAGTAAATACTTCCTTAATTCTTTAAATTGACTTCGAAGAAGCACTCAGAACTCCTCCCTCTTCTGCACTCTCTTGTTGAAGACTTATATTGAAAGTCACTCCTTCCTTCCTTGTAATGATAGGAGCCATTCCTCCACCTTTATCCTTCTTCTTCCTCATGGCTTGTGTAACAAAGTTCCTCAACTTCTTCTCCTTCATCTCTTGAGTAAAGCTTCCAAATTCTTTCCAAATCACTTCCTCATGCTTCACATTCGAGTCCTTTTCATACAATATCATGGAGGATATCCTTAGGCAATACCCCAAATGACTCTTCCTACTCAACAGCATGTTGACGGTATTTCCATTTTCTAGAATCAAGAGTACGTGTCAGTCCACCATCGACACGGCTTGGGAAACTCTTGAGAAATCCAACCCCAACACCATATCATAATAATTCATCTTTAACACCACCAAATCCAAAATTTCAAGCCATGAACTAACCTTCACTTGCATATTCGTAAGAATACCCGTTATAGCCTTCATGCTCAACTGGATAACTTTGAAAGCATTGAAATCCCTCATAATTCTAGTCTTCAACATTAAGGACATCTCCACCCTCTTAATAAGGAAACTATTCACAACTCCTAAATCAATCAATGCAACAAACTTACTTCCAAGAAAAATCACCTACAGAAAAATTAGGCCTAAAGCTTTCTCATCTTGTGAATATTTTATCCCGTGTTTTCTTCTTATTTCCATAATCTTACAAAATCACCTTCTTTTATTACTCAAGCAAAGATTTAACTTCTTTGCATTTTTGAATCAAGGTAAATACCCTTTCCAGATACTTCACTTCATCATTCATGGAATTTGAGGAATTCAAACCTAGTTTAGCTTGGAGAAACTTCATTCCACCGCGTTTCTCCTTTTTCAACTACTACCTCAAATCGTACCTGCTCAACATTTGACTCCCTTAGTTTTCACCAAGAAATCCATCATTCACCTTTCTTCATCCAATGCCTTTTAATGCACTTCCATGTGTTCTTCAACTTGGCTAGACTCATTCTTTACCTTCGAATAGCCATCTTCATGGTTAAGGTTTGCCTCTTTGAACCTTTCTTGGAGCACCTCAATATTATCCCATATTTTAGCCTTCTCTTCTTCCATACAAGCTCAATTATTTAACAATGTTTTCAAACACTTACATATTTTCTTCCCTTCAACTCTTAGAGGGTCATATTCTTCTCCATCCGAAAATTATCGTAGCCTCACTGACCTGCCTACAATGTGACCCAATTCTACCATGAGTTGCACAACTTCATATCTACATTGTTGCTATCAAGTTTTCCAAGAATTGACTGCCCTTGTTATCTCTTTTATTTGTTTAATAGTCTCCATAACTTATTTCAACAACCCTCCAATGGGTTTGGCTATGACCTAACACGATGGTTTCATCATGCTACTATCTTTTCCCTCAACCAAGACTTCTTCAAAAATGAAATTGCCAAAAAAATCCTCTTTAACCTCCACTATTCCATTAGCCAAACATGGCTCTAATACCATATGTCACAATAAATTAATGGTAACTCCACTTATACCATCATGGGAATGTACCACTAGCAAGGTTTTATACGAAGACACTCAACTACTTTCTCCCTGACTACGCCTCTAGCCTATGTGCCTTAACAAAATTGCCTATCAAATTTGCATAATCAAATATTCTAAATGATTCCAACACAATATCCAAAAACTTTCAACACTTAACCAATTATTTAAATAAATTTCATTTATTTCTTCATAACGTAAAATGAAAAAAACAACGATAATCATAAACCAACATGGAACAACGAACATCAACAATACATTTCAACAAGACATAAAATTGTACAGGGGAGGAGGAAGTCTGAAATAGAAAATATCCCCTTTATATTAACTTCAAACTTTAGTTTACAACTCCAAAAGTATAGGAAAACCTTGGGCCAAGTTATTGTCAACTTATTGCCTCAAGGTGGCTCAACTTCAACAACTTAGGTCCTTGGCATCGTGCAGTCCTTTCAGCTCACATGCCCCTGGAAACCTTAATACAACATAAAATAACACAACCAAAATGCAAGGTTCATGTAACTCTATGCACACCCATCAAAAGCCCAACTCATAAACAACATCCATACTGACTTGGATCGTATAGGTGAACCTCATTTTCTTTTGTGACTTTGGTTTCCTTTACTGCAGTTCAATGCCCTCGATTTTTTATATTTCTATCTTGTTCCTTCCTGTCTTGCAACATGATTTGTGTCTCAACTCATCCGCAACTTCCTTTATTTATATTCATCCCTGCCAAACATTTAAGTCAGTGCAACACCCATTCAACATGCTAAGTCTACCCATTCTATGTTCCTTTCATTT
The DNA here is from genome assembly GCA_031772625.1 of Pinus tabuliformis. Taxonomy (NCBI): domain Eukaryota; kingdom Viridiplantae; phylum Streptophyta; class Pinopsida; order Pinales; family Pinaceae; genus Pinus; species Pinus tabuliformis. The sequence continues at coordinate 849,561,689 of CM062818.1, read as the reverse complement.
CTACCATGCGGGATCACCCCTTGTTGGGCACCTTAGTGTACATGGAATGTGATGCCCCTTTGGCTCCCAGGCACTCCATATTTCCGTAGGTGCACCTAGGGAATGGGCACCCACACTTTCATGCATCATACACCAAATGTAACATATCTCTAACTTTTCTTCATTCGTTGAAATCACCTGAACTCAATTTTCCATGCACATCGTGCTTACCACCATCACAGGTCACACACAATTATTCATGTATGTCACTGGCACCCATCATATGATCATGTTTCCTGGGACTCGTTCTTCAACTGTATTAATCATCACCCAAGCTCGACCACCCGTTGCCTCAATGTGCACACTCCTCTATCATTGGGTTCTCGGGTGTGTCGATGGTGCACACCTTCATTTGTTCCACTCTACGCAACATCCCATGGGATCGCTCATCCATCGAAATTTCCTAACACTTGGCCTATGTGTCCAACATGACATGCCCATGCTCAAAGCCCTTTGCATTGTTGACGTGGGAGCACATGGCCTATAAATTGCAAAGGACTATCATGGGTGTCTGTTTGGGCATGGCACCAACTCAAGGTCTTGACATACTTGAACTCTTAGACCATCGAAAAAAGAAAAGAAAAAAAAAAATGTATACTCACCATGGGACCAACTCAGGTGTTCGCCCTTGTTAAATATGCAATTGCACTTTTTTTCGAAATGTTGAAGTCCAAGATCGGTACGAGGCCAAGCCGTGATATATTTTGGAACAATTTAGGCCCCAAAAGTATTTTGACCACAAACCTATTTGATTTTCTCAAGATACTTGGGCTCTTCGACATGTCATACCTCTATATGAGGTAAAACGCTATTGTGGACCCCATGGGAATGCATAGATCAAGGCATAATTCATTTATTTTATAATTTATTAAATTTTTTTTTTTAAGAATTCCAAGCCTTATGACATCTGGACTTTCATAATTTGGGAAATCCCTCACATCTTCCTAGATAGATATTTTAGTATAAAGTAATGGAGGAAAATCCACTGTTACAACCCAAATCACATTAAAGGAGGATTTTCAATAATTGAATCATAAAGGGAAAAATGTTAAACGACAAGGGCCCTTGCTTAAGTGCCCTGAGCGTTAAGCTCTTAATATTGACTACAAACATATGGGATGTTTGGAATAAGATACAAGTTCTAAAGAGATAACAAAAAATTGTGTTTTGCTTGAGTAAATTAGGAGAAATTGAAGGCTTCCACTTTGATTGTAAATTTTATTATGTTCTTGAGGAAAGTTGTCAGTATAAGTTGAAATTTTAGTTAATCCCTTGTAGTAGTCTAGCTTGAAAACAAAATCCTTGAGACCAAGATAAAAAATTAGACATAGTGGATAGGATGCCTGAGAGTGGTATCAGAGTAGAAGTGTATTTACTTAGAAATAAAAGAATGGATATAGGGGATTTACAAGAATTAGTGATTCTTGCATAAATAGGAAGTGATATATGAAATATGATCATGAGAAAAGGGTGCCTATGAAGGATAAAATTTCAATAGAAGAACCTTGAAGCAGTACATGGAAGAACTTTCTAGAAAAGAAACAAAGTTGGATAAAAGTAGAAGTAGAGAAGGTAGCATGGCAGAGAATTACAGCTAGCTAGAAATCTGTGGTAGAGGAAATAAGCACAAGTGAAGGGGTATGGGAGAAATATTTAAAAAAATATATTATCGAGCAATGAAAAACATGAAAAATATATTACAAGTATAGATCAATCTTAACAACATATCTAACATTACTGGAAGGGATCAAATTTCTTTAGGTGCAAACTTCTTTTAGAGTGAAAAATACAATGTAAAATTTTTTGTTGTTTAAATTGAATTTTTGAATGCTATATAGAGTACATAACATAAACTTATAAATACAAAAAATATTTGTTGGATTTCAACAAAACAAAACGTATACCTAAAAAGGGGACCAAAATTTAAAACACTGAGACCACTCAAAATATTTTAACCATAAAATCATATTTTTTTCAATAGCTTTATATGATATATACATAACTTTTCCGCCAAGAGGAACTATCCAACCCAGTATGCAAGAGATGTTGTAATGTCATGTCCTATCCTATAAATAGGACATAAACATTTTAACTCTTTTAAAATACATTAAAATTAACTTTGTGGAGTAGTTAAGATAAGATTGAGTTGGGTCATTTTGAGCTCCAGGTTTATGAGAACTTCTGGTATTACCCATGGTATTCATATCTAATATAACTTATTTAAGGGAGGGAATTAAACCAACCTAGATCCATCTTAAATCTAGATCTACAAAGAGCCAATATGGATCAAATCTCTTGAGATGGAAATATCCTAAGATGAAAAGATATTTTATCCTTCTAAGTGATTAACAGATCTTGAGTTAACATTGATCTAGAATCGTTTTTAAAATAATATATAATATATACATAGTTTTCATTAAGATATTTTACATAACACGTACATTGAGACATTTTATCAGCACAAATTAAAATAAATTTTCCTAATTAATATATTCTTAAGTATATGTCAATATATTAAAATGTTTGATTGATAACCTACATTGAATAATTTATTATATACAACATTAAAATATTTTAACATTCTTTTCTATATATATTAATATGATGTTGATATAGACATAAACTAGTTAACTGTACCATTCCCGAGTTGCCTATAAATATTTTACTTACTCTCTTGTGAATTTACTATTATAGACGATGGGACATGTTAAGGCCAAGTATGAACATGCGATGAAATAAATGTTTTCTTCTTATCTAATTTGATATTAATAAATAATTGTTGCACTATGTCAGATATGAAAATTATAGTGGGAAAAATATGCTAAGAGGAAATTTCACACTCAAACAATTAAGGAAATAGTTAGGGAAAGCCCAAGAAGGGAAACTGGGTAAATGAACTTTCTTGCCAAATTATTTCCTCATCAAGATAAACTATCTCAATTTTTAGAAGAGGTTGGGCAAGAGGGTGAGAGGGGAAAGCCTAAGGAAACCTTGTGATTTGAAGCCCAGTAGGATGGGGCTCAAGTAGTCGAGTAGTACTAGTACTACTTTCCTAAAGGACAAGATGTTGTTTTGAGGAGGGTACAACACTTCCAAGAGGAAACTTATTGGACCAAGAGAGGACTCTGTGAAACATTTTTTTGAGTGTGAAATTGGGCCGAAGGGAGTTTTGGCGAAGGAAAATTTTAAGGATGGAAAAATTTCTTGAAGTTTAAAAACATTGGCGAATCTCACTAATCCCTAATATGCAAACTATAAAATGTTTATTGATATTTTTGTAAAATTATTCAAATTTATAATGATTTTATATATAGCCTCTATACAATGTTGGCGATTTTTAAGGTAAAATAATTTTATATTCTAAACTTTGGGCGAATCGTCTTTTATAAAATTGGAAATTGGCGAATCTTTTTTTTGGAAAAATCATGGAAAATTAGCCCACTGGGTGAACATTAGCCCCTAAAATTTTCCATGGTTTTGGCAGAGGTACTAGTTCTCATTAGTCAGGTGGAGCATCATTTTTCGCACAGAATTTTGCACAGGAACAAGTGACTTATATAAATAAGTGAAGTTTAGTGGTTAACATGTGTTACTATTTTTTAATTCTATTTTAGTTTCTTGTTCTATGGTTACTATGTTCTACAAGAAAAATTATTTCATGCAAAATAAATGAAAAGAAAATTGATTACATATGGGATTGTAAAATGGCGGTCTTGGGTTCTATTAGTCACCTGAGTTGAGACCAATCGTGAGTCCTAACTAAAGGGAAACAATCCTTACCTTTTTTAATGTAAGAAATATGACCAAAAAATTGGTCGCATTATAAGATACTATAAAATACCCACTAATAGTCATATATATGCAAAATTTATCCATCATTTGAAATCAACTCATGACCAAAGAAATATGATTGAATTTCAATCATGTTATAAGGTGTTGTAAATTAGCTATTAATAGTCATATATATGCAAAATTTAGTCACATTAGTAATAAAAAAAATTATCATTTACGATGGTCATTCATCTTTTTCAAGTAGTTTCGTATTCATTATATAAATCATTGATTTAGTAGTTTATATTAATTTCATTTACTTTCATTAATAATCATTATAAATGACTAATTTAGTCTTTAGTGATTTTCAGCTGAGCATCTAATAACTGCGGCGTGATTCGTGGTGAGGGGATGAGGTGGCCCGACCAAACCGTTGATCTGACATCACGACCATAATTTCTCTGCATGTTTCTGACTGCCATCACCTCCCCTCTGCCGTTAACCGCTGCCACCACTTCCATTCCGATGATTTCTTCCTGAATTAAGACTCCAAACGTGTTGCATGCACACCTCGTCGGAAATTTTGAATGTAGCTGGCTCGTTCAGGTCCCACGAGGCTATGTAACTGGCCGAGGGTGGCCAGTTGACTGGCCACTGATTCCATTCCATCTAAACCATTTCCATAGGCATGCAGCTCTTAAAATATAGTTTATCCAATTGACGAATGAGTTTAGACACTTACCTGCATGGTCACGGCCGCGTTACGCAGATTTTGGGTCTTTGAACCACTCCTTCGTTTACTACTGCTTCGTGCATGGGTGTTAGAACCCATTCCTTCCTTCTTTGATCCTGCATGCACGGGTTTTGGAACCCATTCCTTCGTTTTCTACCCCTGTAGGCACAAGTTTTGCTTGGCTTTGGTTGTTGACGATATTTTCTCATTCGAGATCAGCCCTTTGCATGTTTCCTTTGTCGTTTTTGGTTGTCCCTATCTCCAGAGTATGTCTCCGAGAGGGATCAGCTGCTACAGGATTCCTATAGGATGTCCTATAGCTGCTTCTCCTCCTGGAATGCAAGCTAACATGAGCAGGGCTATACTGTTGTCGAGGGGTTCGGCTGACAAGGAGTCCAGATGGAGATTGACAGGTATGGGAAGTGAAAAAAAACTGCTCTTGATTTGTCAATAAGAGGTTTTGCTAGCAATATGAGGAAAACAGGGTTTTTTTGTGTGACTGTAGGAACAAATAACAGGATGGGTGCAACGGAGGTGTAAAGAGATGAAACACGATGACATGTGGTGATGGGCGGAAACAGGGGTGTTTGCAGCCCTAGCAGGCAGATTCCAACCTTCAGATTCCCTTCCAAGATCAATTTTGGCTTGTCTGAAGGTTCTACAGGATATTCCTATAGAAGACATGGAACTTCCTGTAGAAGGCCCAAAACTTCCTGTAAAAGGTGAAATCTTAACCTGAATGTGATCAAATCCTAGGAAAGGGGAGTGATCATGGAGGAAGTGTCTGTGAGGGATGCTTGTAGCCTGTTGCTGACCTCTGTCCTTGTTTTGCGCAACCCTCCCAACCTGCAATGTATTCCCTGCATCCTGCAATTATTCAATAGAAATTATGCCGATTTTTTTTTTTTGGGTGAGACAACTGGGGCGCCTCCAAGAGGTTTTCACCCTCATTGTTTGCCCCGAGTGCCTCTAAGAGGTTTTCACCCAAGGATCTTTTTATTATTTTATGTTTTTTTCTTTTTTCTGTTTTTTTTTAATGACCAAGGTGTCGGTGGAGTAGAGATAGGACCCTGCTCCACTACCAACACTGATTTATCCAGAGTTTCAATGAACTCCTGCTTGGAGAGGGGTTCATGTAGATTTTCAATCGATGCTCGTTGACGAGCATGGGGTTGGCTTCTTCATCAATGGTCCTGATAAGGACTGAACCATTCTTGTTGCATTTCTCCACTACATATGGTCCCAGCCACCATGTCCCCAGCTTCCCTTTGAAATCCTTGTATCTTGAGTCATATAACAGTGCCCAATCTCCTGGCTGAAATTGCTTTTCGTTAAGGTGCTAGTCATGCCATATCTTTCTCTGGAGTTGAACTACTTCTGAGAGGAGGAGGGCCTGCATTATCTGTTCATATAATCCATTTAGTTGTAGTAACCTTTCCTGTTGCGCATGGCTGAGATTCAGGTCCAGCTGAGCTGCCAACCTTAATGTGTCGTACTTGAACTCTATGGACAGCAGAGCCTTCTTCCCGTAGACCAGCTCATAAGGTGTGAAAGTTGTCATGGTTTTCCAAGTGGTTTTGTAGGCCCAAGTGGCCTCAACCAAGCGAGCTGCCCAATATTTTCTGCTGCTGCTAACTGCTTTAGTCAAAATCTCTTCTAAAGCCCTATTAGTGACATCCACCTACCCATTTGCTTGTGGATGATAAGGGGTGGAAGTTTTCTGCTTGATCTTATGATGAGTGAGTAGGTCTTCAATCAAGTTAGAGGTGAACTGACTTCCTTGATCTATGACTAATTCTCTTGGGTAGCCAAACTTGTAGAGGATATTTTCACTTAAAAACTCAACCATTTTTTCTTCTGTCACTGCCTTGATTGCCTTTGTTTCTACCCACATTGTCAGGTAGTCTGTGCACACAATGATGTAAGACTTTTTCTTTGAAGGAGGGCTGGCCCCATTTCTCAAATGGCTCGAAAGTCACTTGAGGTTGGAGGGGAATTTCATCCCTTGGAGTCGGTTTCCCCATCATTTTACATCGGTCACATTGGCTGATGTATCTTCTGACATCTTGATGAAGAGTGGGCCAATAGTAGCCTGCCTGTAGAATTTTGAAGGCAGTCCTTTTTGCTACAAAGTGGCCTCCACAGGGTCCATCATGACAAGTTAGGAGAATGTCAAAAACTTTCTCCTCCCTAACACAACACCTCAACATCTGATCTGGGCCGAGTTTAAACAAGTTGCCCCCAATCCAAGTAAAGGGGGCACTTTTCCTCACAATTCTTCTCTTCTCTTTTGAGGATAGGTGTGGAGGGAACTGTTCTGAGACCAAGTAGTTTGCTATATCAGTAAACCATGGAGAGGGTACTGAAATAGAAAATAGGTGTTCATCTGGGATCTAGTCATCCACCGTCCCTTCTTCTCCTACAGGAAAATGTAATCTAGATAGAAAATCAACAACAACATTTTCCTTTCCTGGCTTGTAAATAGTGGTTTAGTCAAATTGCTGCAATAAAAGTAACCATCTAATGATACGAGCATCCACCTCAGGTTTATTCATCAAATACCTTATCGCAGCATGATCAGTGTGTACATATGTTTTATAACTAGTGATGTAGTGTCTGAACTTGTTTAGGGAATGGACTACAGCTAGGAGCTCTTTCTCGGTCACAGTATAGTTTAATTCTGCCTTGGACAGGTTTTTGCTGACAAAGTATATGGCATATGGTAGCTTCTCTTCAAATTGTCCTAAGGCCGCCCCTATGGATTTGTTCGAGGCATCAGTGTGGATGTGGAAAGGTAGGGCCCGGTTGGGACCTCTCAAGATTGGGGCAGTTACCAGCTTATCTTTCAACTCATCCAGAACCTCTTGGCAGTTGTCAGTCCATTTAAACTCAACATCTTTCCCCAAAATACCAAACAATGGCGAGGCTAGCTTACTAAAATCTTTAACGAATCTTCTATAGTATCATGCTAAGCCTAAGAAACTCTGAACATCTCTTACCTTTTGAGGAGGTGGAACCTTTTGGATGATAGCAATTTTGTTAGGATCCACCTGTAATCCTTGCTGAGAGATTGTATGTCCTAGCACGGTCCCTTTAGTCATCAAGAATTCACATTTTTCAAGACTGAGGGACAGGTTCATTTCAATAAACTTGGTTAAAACATTTCCCAGGTTAGTCAATGCTTCTTGGAAGTTGGACCCACAAGGAATAAAGTCATCCATATAGATTTCTACCGAATCATGAACCAGCTCAGCAAATATGCTCAGTACCACTCTCTGGAAAGTGGTACGAGCATTGCATAGCCCAAAGGGAAGGACCCGATAGGCAAAGGTACCCCATGGAAAAGTGAAAGTGGTCTTATCTTGGTCTTCTGGGCTGATTTGGATCTGATTATACCCGTTGAACCCATCTAGGAAAGAAAAGAACTTCTTCCCTCCCAGCCCATCTAGCACTTGATTTATGAAAGGAAAACGGAAATGGTCCTTCTTGGTGGCTTTCTTAAGTTCTCGATAATCTACACAGATTCTCCACTTCCCATTTTTCTTGGGCACAAGCACCAAAGGAGAAACCCATTCGCTGTCCGAGATGGGGTAGATGAATCCTGCATCCAACAGCTTTTGCAATTCTTCTTTAAAAATGTCCTTAAGGGTTGGATTCATTCTCCTCTAAGGCTGCCTGACTAGTTTACAATCCTCTTTAATGTAAATGTGATGGGTATAGACCAACGGATGGACTCCTTTCATCTCCTTATAGCTCCAAGCGAAAACATCCAAATGGCGGTTCAATAAGATACACAACTCCTTCTCCTAAGAGGAAGATAAGGATGAACTGATCTTCAAGGTTCTTTTAGGGCTAAATTCCACATTATTAACTTTGGGAGAGGTCAGATTCGCCACACAGAGGTCCACTAAAGCGCTGGCTTGGGTGCCTTCCACTAACTCCTCTAATGGCAGCACACTGGGATGTGGATTTTGAATCAAATTCTCAATTAGGTCATCCTCGGTTTGAGGCCCTCCCTAGGTGGCTTCCACTATGCACACTAGTGTAGAGTAGACTTCATCCTCATCTTCCTCCTCCAACCAGAGAGGTAAGTCATGTTCTAGCAGAGGTTGGGCAGGAGGATATAGGACTAGCTATTTGGACATAGGCCCATTCTTGATGGTCATGCTCCCAGCTCGACAACTGATGTAAGCATCCACAGTAGCTAACTAAGGCCTTACCAAAACGAGGGGGTATCCAGTGAGTTTTTCCTTTGGCTGAAAGACCAAAAAGTCCGCAAGGTACTCCCAAGAATCAACAAAGACCAAGACATCCTCCACAATCCCTTCGGGAGTCATAGTGGAGCGGTCTGCTAACTGCAGTACTCTCAAGGTCTTTCTTAAGGAACTTTGAAGGTTGAGTTTGAGCATAGTGTCCCTGGTCATCACATTAATGGCGGCCCCTAGATCGATCAGGGTGTGGGGGATTATGGTGCCATTGATGTGGACATAAACTACAGGACTCCCAGGATCCAAATATTTTGGACAAATTATTTGCCCCAACATCATATTGGATAGTTGTCCTATGACATTGATAGTCGGGGTATCTCTCTTGTGCCTGCCTGGGTGCTTGAAACACTTATCCTTGATCAATTTGTTGTAGATTGGTACATCTTTTATGACCTGGAGAAGTGGGATTTTCACACACAACTGTTTAAGTTATCGCAGAAGTTCAGTCTCCTCTGGGTTTGGTTACGTGGCTACTATTAGTCTCTCAGGAAAGGGTGGAATGGCTTTGGGTTCACCTTCCTGTTTCCCTTCCTCATCCTCCAAGGTAGGAGGTTGGAAATCTGGAAGGAGCTTTCCAGATTGGAGGTTGAGCTCTTGAATCTCCACAGCATAGGTAGGGCATGTTGTCTCTCCAGTGTATACGTTTTGGTCCTATTTGTTGTTGGGGTTTGGGTGCGGTTGAGTAGGCATCTGGAGTTGTCTTGGAGGAGCAGGATGTAGTGGTTGTGGTTGAGCAAGCGGTGGAGGAAAAATAGCGGGAGGAGAGTTGTATTGGGGCCTCCACCTCGATTGAGGTGCATTCCACTGAGGTTGTGGCTGAACATGGGAATGAAACGAATGAGCAGCAGGTTGAGTATATTATTGAGATGGATAACACCAAGGAGGAGGTGCGGACCAGGAAGGATGAGCAGGGGGGCCCCAAGAAGGCATGTGAGTGGATTTTTTGGGGTTGTAATAAGTTTGGGATGTCCCTTGCATCCCCTACTGGTAAGGTCTAGATCCATGCGGCCTCCTTTGATTGAGGAAGTAGAGTGGTTCAGTGGCTCCTTCAGCCCCTTGGTACATGGCTTTAAGTTTGGGTAAGGTTGGGCACTGATTTGTCGGGTGGTCTTCCTCACAAACGAAACATACCTCCACTAAGTGCAATGGACATTTTTTCTTAGGATGCTTCCTTGTACATCTGGGACAAAAGATGGCCGAAGCCTTCTCAGCTTCCTCTTTCTTCTGTTGAATTTAGAAAGTATCCAGTTGCATGGAAATGGTCTGTCTCATCTCACTTTTGAGGTCTTCCATATGAGTTTCAAACTCATGCTTGGAGAAGGTGGCACTAGATAAAAGTGGATTCCCCCTACCTCTTTTTCGGGCTACCCTAGAGTGTTTTCTAAACATAGTCTTTATGTCCTCATAAGGTAGTTGGTAGATGTCTCCTCCAGCTAGCAAATGGAGGGTATCTAGAAGGTCTTCTGGGACTCCTCGGAGCAGAACCATCTTTAGAGATTTTGGGTCAAGTGTGCACCTGGCCCTTTTATAACTAAGTTGGAACCTTTCTTCGTAGTCTTCTAAAGACTCATCAGTTCCCATAGTCATCCGAAATATCTCTCCCTTCATTTCCTTTGACCTACAGTAGTCCTGGTATTTTTTGTTAAAGGCTTACTACATCTAAGCCCAAGTTGTGATACTATTTCCAGGTAACCCCATGAACCAGTGTAGTGCTGCATCCTTGAGGGTAGAGGGAAAGAGTTTCAACTTTTTCTCGCCTTCTGCATAGTCATAAATTCGACAAAGGATAGAAAACTCAAACAGGAAGGTATCCGGGTCTTCAGTGGTCAATCCATGGAAGTGAGGTAAGGTTGAGGGACTTATTTTTTTCATTTTCATGTCCCCGCTGGTCTCTCGGATGGGAAAGGCACCTTTTATTCTCTCCTCATCTCCTATACCGTTTCTGTGTTCAACCATGGTCTCAAGAGGAATGTTTTCTTGCTCTTCTTCTGTTATAGGATCTTCGCATATCTCTCGAGGTTCACCTATAGGTTCTTCTGGATCACTGCCACCGAAGAAGAGAGAAGGGTGACTCAGTGATGTGGTGGGGTGTTGGGTAAGAATTTCCCTATATTGTCTATGTTCCTACGAGACATGAAATGAAATATTTTTGGTGGAGTTTTGGTGTTTTTTCTGCTTGTACCTGCAAAACTGAACGAGATTGAACTGCAACTAACTAAAATATATCTTGCTAAAATGAAAATGCAGACTTGAAATGAAAGCAAGAAATGACTAATCTATGTTGCTGAAATGAAATTGCAGAAATGAAATGTTAAGCTCCGCTTGCACAATTTAAATTGCAGAATTGAAATGCTAATCTACGCTTGCAGAATTGAAGTTGCGGAGTTGAAATGCTAATCTATGAAAGCGGGAAATACCTAATCTATGCTTGCTGAAATGAAATGAAAGCATGAAATGTCTACTCTACTTTTGAGGGAATGAAATTGCAGGATGGAAATGAAACAACTACTCTATGCTTGTTGAAATAAACTACTTAACAGAAGATTGATGTAGAAAATAGAAGAAAAGTAGTAATCACAAATACTCTGACACTTCCCCAGCAACGACGCCAAAAATATGGTGGGCTCCAGTATTGCAGCAATAATGCTGCAACTATTGGGACTCCCTTCTTTACTTTTATCAACCCGGTAGTTCGTAACAAACTTGGAAGCGGCATTGCTATATGCACAAGTGCTAGCTCTTGCCGCAGGCTACCACTGGATCAGCTGGCACAAGTCCACTAGGAGCTTAAGCCAACTTCTATGAGCTCTTAGAAGAAGATTTTAACTATGATGGACGAAAGTGACTCAAAGGAAGCTAATATACTTGCAAAAAGTGGCTGAACACTGAAAGGAAATGCAAACCCTAGCAAACCCTAGTTTCACCCACTACCCCGACTGGTGGAAAGCAAGAGGATGAAACTATAGAAAGGGATGCCATTGACTGTTGGGGAGGTAAAGTGCATGTGTCTAGGCTACTTCTGCAGTGAAATTTGAAAAGGAACATCTTTTTCTATTTTTGAGTAATTTTGTAAAAATCATATGTGCATGTGCTTTAACTGTTTTTTTTTAATTTTGCAGAGGTTGATTGGTGAAAGGAAATGGGGTAGGTGCTTGCAGGAGTTTGGTAAGGTAAGAAGAGGGCCTAAGTGGTCCCTAACACCCTTCTAGATAGTTTCACAATGTTCAGACCTCGAAAAATCACTTACGTGATCTTCTACAGGAAGTCTATAGGGGTTCTACAGGATGTTTTGAAAGGAGATTTTGAGGGGTTGATGGAGGAAGAAAGGTGGAAAAGTGGAGATGGAGTTTGGATGAGGATGTGGAGGGGTCTAGGACCTGGCAAATGAAGCTGAGAAGTGATAAGGATGGTTGGACTTGTTCAAGGATGGATAGAGAAACGTTGCACAAAAATATGGAAATTAGGTCAAAGTGAGAAAATGTGGCAAACGAAGGGAAAGAATCTGAGTTAGGGGATGGAGCAGGTTGCACTGATGGAGGAAGGGTAGGTAGGGAGGTATCACAGGTGTTCTATACACTATTTCTTGAAACTGACCAAACAAAGACCATGCAAACCAAATATCTAGCTATTCTAACCTACTTTGACCTGAGAACTAGCAACCATGATGAACAGAAATTCATTGGTAGAAAATCATGTAAAATAACAATGAAAACCAAGAAATAATGGATCTAAGCATGTAATCATATCTAGTATCAAATTTTGCAACTGAGAAACTAACACTAGCAATTGCATGAAGAAGAAAGAACAGTGTTTTTGTGGCAGCAAGGATACCTTGGTCTCAGCTCATGGTCCCGAGGAGGTGGAGGGGAGATCCAGGTTTGCTTTATGGTCTTTTTCAAAGATATTTTTTTTTACCAACCTATCAAATCACTCTGAAACATGACAAGATTTTTTAATCATAAAAAACGACCTAGGTAACCAAGCAAGATTTTAATCTACTAGCAGAAATTATTTTATAAGACAACAAAAACATATAATAGTACACAGAGGAAGACCTGGCACTTGGGTTGGGCCCAACCCCAAGAGTTACAGGCTCCTAAGAAGAAGCATAGACCTGACGTAAACTGAAACTGATTTCCATTACTCAGAAAATAACCATGTCAAAAAATGTTTTACAACAGAGGCTCCAAAATGAGATGAAAGGCAGAGCAACCTAAAGTGCAAAATACAAAATGTTCAAAAAGGTAAACTACGAAGGTTGGAAGCCTTCCTACTTATGCACTACAAGGACCTCCAACAATCCTCCTTAATTCAAGGGGCTTGGCTGCTTAAAACTACAAGTACTCAGCCACTTCACAAAAGCTGCTCGGCTGCCCTTGGAAATCAACTTTGGTGGGCTGCTGAACTCCAAGCTGATGCTGGAGAACTCGAGGAAGGGCCATTTAGTGCAGGTGACACCCTTCCTATGAATCCTCAACCTTGTTCCCTTGTATTTGGCTATCAAATGACACATAAATGCTTGACCTTCATCCAAAAGTTGTCCAAAAATCTGCAATAACCACGCATTAGCCTTCATGGTCAAGTGACTATTCTCATTCATCCAATTAACATAAATATACTCAAAATAATGCATAAACTATGAATAATGGTGGATTTATGGATAATAATAGGCAAAATGAGCCCAATAAGTTACCCATTTTTGGGGCTAATCACTTTGCAAAAATGGCTTCCAATTACTTTATGCTATTGTTTTGTACCAATCTATCATGTCTGATGTGTGGTTCAAATTTATTGTTGATATGCTCACCAATTGCTCCCATTCACTACTAGAGCACAAAATTCATAATTATATGGTAATTTATAAGTGTTTTCCATTGCTTAAGGGAAACATTTGGTGTGGATGTCAATGGAAATCATGGTTTGCCTCACTAATTATTCCTTGGAGATTGTTCCAATTTACTCCTCACATGGTTCCATACAAATGGGTCCTAGCATTATATAGTATGGTGGTAGGTTAAAGTTTGATGTCTCACACCCCCTTCACAAGCACATGAAAATCTAGAATACACTTTCTTTTGGGTTTTGACGAGTACCTTTTATAATATTTGGGATTTGGGGCACAATGGCTTGTGAAGTAAATGAATTTTCATAAGCAGTTGTCTATAACGCGACTTTTTGAAAGCCTTTCTGGCGTGTTTTTCCGGTCGAAATCCAGCAGGAATTTATTGGAATCACAAGTTTGATAGCTAGTTTCTGCATAATGAAAGCGTCCCAGGGGTTTTTCAGGGTGTTGAATCCAAATATGCAGTTAAAATGGTTTTTTAACTGCAACAAATCAAGATTTAACCTCAATTTCTTCCGCCGGATTCCGTCACCAGAATCTCCAAAAAGTCGCATTATAGACAACTCCTTTTCATAACCAGCAAAGATCCCACATGCATGTTCAAACTTCATGTCACTGTTATAGAATTTACTCAAACATGAAGAGTACACAAGTATTATTATGTGAATACCTAATTGAAATTTCTTATATGATAAAATACAAAAACTAACAAGCTATATGCTCTAATTGTCATTCGATGGTAAGGATCACACACTACCACCAGCTTTTCTAGAGGCTATGAAACAAATACAAGAGATTGAATTAAATCCAAAGCCAATATGGCTGTCAAAATGATTTTCGTGAACCATTAAATAGTAGTTTTTGAGCTTAGTTTAGTACCTTGGCCCCCACAATTAACATCATCATCAAGTTTTCCCTGGTCTAGAGCAATTTTTTATTATTCCAACAAGGGTCATTTGTAGATAAGCATGCAACTTGCTATAAAATAAATGAAGGAGAGTCAGATTGTTAACACGTGCAACTAAAAAATCCATAATACACATTATATGCTAGAAATGATTGTAAACAACTAAGAATCATATATTAAATGTATTCCCTGTCTTCCCTTACCTTATACATTGTAACCATGTTGATAATGTGTACTTTCTTGAATAGATTTGGGATGTCTATGTCATAATCTATAGGAGCAATCTCACGTCCCACCTAAATAAAGAAATATTAGACATGCTTAATCTATTCGAAGACCATAATCCATGTTATGGTAAAAGATCTTTTCACTGAATTTGCTAATAAGATTATAGTAAACGTTTTAGCAACCTTATGGAAAAGCCCTTTTTAAATTGCGAATTTTAACAAATCTTGGCTATTGAAATTATTGATTTTCTATCGAAATCTTATTTACAGAAATACCTCTACACATTACCATTTAAGGGAATGTGAGATACAATTCTAGTAACCATTTTTGTTAGATGGTGTTCAAAGCTTAATATTAAAATATGCAACAATTAATGTAGCCAAATATAATGTTCTTTCCATGGAAGCAATAAGTTCTTGTAATGTGTTCTTGAAGGCCCAAACCACTATTTTGTGAATGCAAAATGCAAAGTGATTCCACATGAGGAGCTTTGTTTGCAAGTTTAATCTATTCAAATGTCACAAAGAAACACAATTTAAATTCATAGAAATTCTGAAGATCTGGATGAGAGGAACTCAATCCATAGAGTATCCAAAATGTAAAAAAATGTAAAGATACAATAAGCACATGATTCTTCCAAAACAATATAACTAGAATCTAAAATATGTATATGTTGTCATGATCAAATTCAATATATGCTTATTTCACACCAAACGACGTAAGGAACACATTTGTAATCCTCACGTTTGCATATTCAGTCAGTGTTCTCCCATACACAGGAAATAATTGTAATTAACCAAAGTCTAAACACATTTGTAAGCCTCACGTTTGCATATTCAGTCAGTGTTCCCATACACAGGAAATAAATCTAATTAACCAAAGTCTGATACCCGAAATAATGAAAATATCAAATTATGCTCCAATTTTTTTAATTTTACATAAAAGATTTGCCCGAAACTTTTTTTTATTTAAAAGTGAAATCAACAAGTTTATTTGTCTCACCCATTTTGGAAGTACTAATCATAATATTTCTTAGACATCTCAATCAACTCATTCATAGATGGTTTAAAAAACAAATAAATGTTGTTAATAATTATAGGGAACTTGCATGAAGATGGAAAACTATAATTACTGCCCTCTCACTGCTCCAAAAAAATGGTGTTTGTAAAACAAATAAATGTTGTTAATAATTATAGGGAACTTGCATGAAGATGGAAAACCATAATTACTTCCCTCTCACTTCTCCAAAAAATGGTTTTTGTCGTCTATTTTGGAACACTTCTCAACCCCATGATCTCGAGAGGAATGGAGAGAATTGAAAAGGACATGAGCAAACACTAATTCTTTTCTATTAACTCTCCATGATAATATAGTGGGAGAGATTCTGAAATATTTAAAATTATGAATCTCCATTGCTATACTCAAGCTACCATGAATATAAGATGTAGATGAATGCGAAATGCTAAAAATGATCTCAATGATGGTCAGAAACATGAAAGAGGAATCCACAAAGGATATAAAAGATTAGTCATCAAAAACTAGATAGAAGTTAGAATCCTTGAAATCTTTTTACTGGAGTTGTTGTACAAACCGTGCGGTGAACGCTAATTTCTAATTCTTTTAACCAGATAAATGCAACATCTGGAAGGAGTTTCATCCATGTTAGTTCACTTTCAAATTCTTCTTTCTCTTGAACAAGTTCCTTTGACCCCTCGTTACATTCAATTTCACTACCAGCTGAAGTATCTGGAAAATTTGTTTTGGTTGGGTCAATTTTTTTTGTTCTTTGTTTTCTTTTTAATCTCTTTTAGCAACCTAGACTGTTTCGTAAGTCCTTTATGATGGGTTCATTCTTACTTTCTTCACTAGGATTTGTCTCAAGATTTCAACAGTTGATTAGTTTTATAAATTCTATACCCAGCTTACTCCAAGTTCCCATGTTATTAACGTTCTCTAACCAGTTTGTTTCTCTTGTAGTTTGAGCAAGATGTCAAGATGTCTTCTGGCACTTTCTGTAATAATGTCCTTGCTGATTGCAAATCTTCAGATAATTCAAGAAAGAGATTTATCAACATTTTCTTTGTAAATAAAGTGATTTGAATCTCGTACGAAGAATATTAATTAACAAAAAAAAAAGGCATAATTAATAAAAAATGGTTAAGAATTGAAAATAATATATTTATAGAGAAAAACAAAATAATCTCATCCAAATCATCTTAGAAGGGTTTAGATACTTATTGTATTCCATTCAAAATTATTTTTAACTCAAAGGCTTATTCTACACCTAAATATGAAGGGATTTGTAACTTTGTCCATCTCGCAGTTTCCCTTTAAAATAAAAAGAAAAGTTAAAAATTATGTTATAAATAGAAAAATTATGTTTTTTTATAATAAAAAATGAATCTGTTGTAATGTAATTAGAGATAAAAAATTGTGTGAGTAAGATGTTTAAATGTTATAATTTGTTTATTGATAAAATATTTTAATACCTATTAATATTGGCTGTGCTTAAAAATATGTTAATAATAAAAATGCAAAATATTTTAATGTCAATTAGGTATATATCATTTTAAAAAATTCTATATATATCATGAAACTATAAGTTTTTATGGTTAAAACATTTATTTGGTCCTATATACATTTTTTAGGATTCAAAAATACAATTTAAACAACGAATAATAGCACATTATATTTTACATTGTAAAGAAGTTTACACATGAAGAAATTTGATCTCTTTCTGCTCATGTTAGATCCATATTTAAGATGGATCTTGGTTGGTTCTATGTTCGTTCTACAACCCACTATGAGGGGATGTGTAAGTCTGTCCATCCCTTCCCCTTGAATTAAAAAGGAAAGTTAAAAATTATGTCATAAATTAAAAATTAAGTCCTTTCCCCTTTATAATAAAAAGGAAAGTTAAAAATTAGGTCATAAATAGAAAAATTATGTTGGGTACAATAAAAAAATGAATGTGTTGTAAAATAATTAGAAGTGAAAAAAATTTGTGAGTAATATGCTTAAATCTTATAACTTCGTTATTGGTAAAAATATGATATAATATTTTAATACAAATTAATATTGACATATACTTTAAAATATGTTAATAATAAAAAATCATTTTAATTGAAGGTCATAAAATGTTTCAGTGTATATGTTGTGTAACATATTTTAATAGTATATATATCATTTAAAAAATTATATATAAAATGAAAAATTAAGTTTTTATTACTAAAACTTTTATTTGGTCCTATATATTCTATTTAGTATTCAAAAATACAATTTAAACAATGAATAATAACACATTATATTTTACATTGTAAAAAAAAATTGCAAGTAAAATAATATTAAATTTGTATTTAATATACTCATTTAAATAAACCCAAAATATACTCCTAAGAACCTTCGCTGACCTAATCTCATATACAACACTTTCAATAAATTTCACACGTACCTGGGAAGCAACACAAAGCTGGTGCTATTAGGGGGATTTGGGTTACAGCAAGGAAATACTGGGTTGCAATCGTAATTGTCAATCCACGATAGGTCACTGCACATCGCGGGAGAGGAAGAGGCATCAGTTTTAGCCTGTGTTAGAGTAACGGCATCTGAAAAATAATAAGAAAGTGACGATTAATTGAAATCTAAAACTTGAACCATAATCGAAATAAATAAATAAACGGATTACATAGCTCTTAAAAATTGGTTGTACCATATGATAGTGAGACCAAGAAAAGAAAGGTAGCCAACCGCAAAAACATTTTTGGGTTCATAGTTCCTGCATTCACTCTCCTCATTGTCAATCTAAAACTCCAACTCTGAATAACCAAACCCACCGAAGGATGTCTCTTTATTCGCGAGAAAAAATGCTAAGACAGAGAGCTCATAACTGCAGGGCTTTAAGTGGCAATAATGTCGCTGCGACAGTAATCTTTCTGAATATAGAAATGCAGATGAACTTCAATACTTTCCACTCTCCAAAATGCAAACATTCCATTTTATGATCCGTTGGTTTTCCGTTCACGAGGTCTTCTGTTTTGGAAACGGAATGCCGTGTTCCTCTAGGTTGTAGTTAAAATGTATTATTTGTGGAATTATAACAATCTAAACGGAAAAATAACTGCGGGTGCATTCCTGAACTTATTTTCATGGTAGAATTTGGGAAGATTTCAACATTCCGGAACTTATTTCCATGGTAGATTTTGGGAAGATTTTGAAATTAGAGGCAAGGTTAATGCGTTTTCAAATTTATTGTGGTTGTGCCTATAGTCCTATTTTACCAACAGCACACTCACTATAGTCCATATCAGATCTTTGTGTGATTCTATCTGTATTTAACTTATTAGAGTTTTGCGTGATTCTATCTATATTCAACATGAAGTTGATACTATTTCTTTTCAAATTAGAATAAAGTATTTTGTGAACAAAAAATAATATATATATAAATAAATAAATATATTATTTTAAATAATTTTATTAAAATATATAGTTTCTAAAGATATGTAGTAAAAATATTTTTTTAGATGAGTAGAGATGTTTTCTCTATGGTCATGTTGTCCATTCATCATCAAAGTTGAAATTTTGCTCATATGGATCTAAATATAAATTTAAAAATTTAAAAAAATAAATAAATTAAATGATTATAAATTTTTTTAAATAATATAGATTGATGAAAAAAATTGCATGTGAAGAGATTGGATTCCTCTAGGCTCATGTTAGATGAGTATTTAAGATAGATCTATGCTGGTTTATCAACATGAAAACTTATACTACATGAAAACTCAATATGAAAAATATGTGAAAAATTCACCCTCTCTTTAACATATATAAAACAGAAAGATAAAATAAAGACAAAACAACTCTTTATATTTTCAATTTTAGTGTGAAAAGGATGCATATTTTTTTTATTTCTTAATTTTACATTGTCACTTGCATCTATATCAGAATGTGAATTTGTAGGTTTCCATGCAGTTTTTAGTATTCAGATTTTTATGTGATTGGTGCATTGTTGTTTATTATTGTATTATTGAATATCTTAAATTAACTATATAATTGTTTTCCGAGTTTTAAAATATTGATTAACCTTAGTTGAAGTATATTTTCAATTTCTAATAATTAGTATCAAAATATATTCCATTAATAATAATCTAATAAATGGAAGATAGATTTAAGACGTGGCCAACCTGTTTGGAAATTTCACTAGCAAGACTTTCTAGGATCACTAGAATGAATTACACATTGGAAGGTAAGAAAAAGAACATAGATAGTCTCTTTGTGCACGGTCATACAGAGCATCTTTCGAAAATCTACGACACCTAGAACGTTTTATCACAATTAATAGGGTGGGTTATCTTGATTTGATTTAATAAGAATTATGAAATAAGTTTAGCTGTTTGTTTATAATGTAATAGGGATTGTTCTAAAGAAATGAGCAATTAATTTCCTCAAGAAATGTAATTCATTATTTTAAATTAGTAGTCGAAAATGTTAAGAAATTTAAAGGAAATATGATACTTTCATAGGATAGGTGATTTGATCACCCCTAGCGGATCTCAACAAATATGTTCTTATGGTATATAAAAAAATTATGTAATTAAGAGGAGGAGAGTGTGCGAGAACATACACTGAGGAGATAGAGTAAAACTTTTTATGGTGATTTATCAGAGTTTATAGTTTCTTTTAAGAGCCCTACTTATCAATCGGTTTTGTTTATAAATCTTTATATTCAGGACTGTTTGAGTTTGTGGATTTAAGCTTGGATCACGGTGTTAATTTTCGTTAGTTGTTGCAGAATCATCGTACGCCTCCCATAAGAACCATTATTAGTTCCGGATAGAGATGTGGAGAATTATTTCACAAAATTCGTTGGTAGAAAGAATCTGAACCCTTCTACTTCTGGTGGATATCAAAGTGTGCGCAAGTTAATACTAACTAGATCCTCCTATTGGTGAAATAAACAAATAGCGAAAGATCTAGATCCCCCTGTAGCAAAAGATCTAGACAGATCGTGGGACCAATTCGAGCATTAAACCCCTGTTTAAATCTACAATATCAATTTTTCCCAAAATCCCTGACCAGTGCGAGACCCAGCCTTGGTTTATTAAGAACCATTTAGGTGCTCAAACTATTCCAATCCTGAATTTTTTTTCAATTAAAGAAATACAGTGGGCGAACGAGCCTTGGTTTATTCAGAACCATTTAATTACTCAAACTATTCCAATCTTGATTTTTTTCAATTAAAGAAATAGTATCTTGAATAACTCTCAAGCATATAGAATCTTGTTTTAGATTGGACTACAAAATCTATAAATTCAAACCTTCCTATCTAACCATTAATTCACAACCACAAAACTTATTCCAACCCTAAACCTACTCAAATAGACCTACCGGCCCTTCAGCATATCATACCTCCAGACGGAACACTATTGTGGACCCCAGTGAAATGCCTAGATATAAGTAGAGTTCATTTATTTTATACAAGTTTTATTTCCATGCTTTAAACAAATCAAGGCATTGTGCCATCCGACCTTTCAAAACTTCGATCCTCCAATCCTGCGAATAATTGATAAACATCTAGATCATCTCAGATCAAGATTTTAGAAGAAAGCAATGGAGGCAGATCCAGATTTTAGAAGAAAGTAATGGAGGCAGATATGGAGTTACAAACCAAACCAGATCACATAGAAGGAGGATTTTCGATAAATTAATCATAAAGGGAAAATTCTTTTTTCCAGTACTGAAGAAGCGCGGCATAGCGGTACATAGAACAAGGGCACTGGCTTACGCGCCTTCAACGTTAATGTAACATCCCTGTGCTAATAAATTAGCATAAATTATTGAGTTATGAAATAATAATTCTTTTTTAAAAGAAAAAGATCACGAATTAGTTACAAAAACTAATTTTTATCATCCATAAAGCTATCATTTAAGAATGGCAGAGCAGGGTGCGAATGGCGGCTTGGAATGGGAACTGATTCTTGGATTCGGAACGGTTCTTGAACTCGGAACTGATTCTTGGTATGAGAAACCGATACCTTTTCCGGATTAATAAAGTCTCTTTTCTTGGTGGGGGGGGGGCTGGGTAATCGTGGTAGGAAACACATATTTAAATTTGAACCATTGAAGCAGAACATCGTGAAATCTAGTCACGCAAACGAACGCCCCACCACACAATAGTGGGCCGGTTGATATTCCTCCACGTGTAACATAAACTCCAAGTCCATATAAACAAAACAATTCCTCATACGGAGGAGGAGAGAGCTCCTGCAAGATAGTTGCACATATCGGGCGTCAGATGCCAACGAATTCCTTCCATGAGAACGAAGATTTCAGTCATGTCTCTGGCTCGCTTCAGCCTCGGCAGAGCCTTTAAGAATTCCATGACGCATCGCCCTGCAAAACGGAAGTGAGGCTCCATAATCCCAAGGACAGGCGCCCGCTTCGAATCCCTGGAGCCCACCTCGCCCGAGGTAGACTGTTTGGGACACATTAAGTTGAAGTCGAAATGGAGTAAGTCGTGCAAGAACAGATCCGAGAAGAAATCCGGACGAAAGGCGAAGAGTAACGTGCTATCCCACATCATGTAGTTCATCTTTGGCAGCCACGGAGCGGCCAGCGATGGTGATTGTCCTGCAGGCGAAGGTTGTAGGACGCCCTACCCTTGCTAGGGCAACTCAAACGTTATGCCTCGAGTTCATATGACGCTAAATTTAACGATATTTATCCTCGGGCACACCCACGAGTGGATCCATCGGAGTCACCATTTAATGGGAGTATTGGGGGCTCGGATTGAGGGAGCCATTTCAACGTGATCGTGGGCTTGTTCGGCGTCCGGGTAACTGAAGTTTTAATTCTGCAGGTTCGGGATTTTTGGATGAAAGTCATTTTTAGAATTTTGTAACTGAATAATATTTCATTCGGAGGGAGGAAGACAGACGTATGTATTCTCCTCCGTTCCAGAAGAGAGACGCATGTATTCTCTTCTGTGGGTATCAGCTCGAGAAGAGATCAGTTGCAGAAGATATCCAAAAGAGATCAGTTGCAGAAGATATTGTTTACTTCTTTTAAGAGAGCCAAGTGCGCGGCTGTAGCGGTTATCATTCTTTCTTTGATAGATAAAGAGATCTTGCATCGAGGAATAAATGGTTGTGATCGAAGATGGGATCTTAGTTATAAGGCTGATCTATAGAGGCGGAAACACACATTTAAATTCCACGGTTAGGTTCTTGGTAAAGCTCAATTTATTTGGTTGCCTTTATTGACTACTAATAACTAGGTACGCTGAAGCCTTTTACTTTGCATGTTTCAATATTATACATGCACTATGATCTGTTATGTGAACGTGAATAAGGAGAACTCAACCTATTTTCTTAGTAAAGAAAATATATCCTACATATAGATCAAGATTGTTATTTTGTCTTGCTTGCTCATGCACATGAGTAGATATTAAAAGATCTCTGTAAAGGTTGATTATTGTTTGAATGATATTGTAACTAATCTTGTTGCCAAGATTGTTGATGACTGCATTGTCAGGAAACGATGGCAGATGGTGCCAAGGAAAGGGATGTTTAACATTATGGCAGGAAAAATCGTCCATGCAGATGAAGTCAAGCTGCAAGCTGCAGTAATGCCCATTGCTAGAACAATTATTGACACAAGAAACTTTGCATGTGGCGGTATGTAAATAAAGATTACATGTAAATGGTATTGGCTTTTAGCTAGTTGTGTGACAGCTTAATGATAATTCATTGTAAAGATTTTAAGACAATGGTTAAGGGATGCAATCCCTTATAAACCATTGAGTGAGGGGTGAAAACCCTCACGATCGTTTAATAAGAAGATTAAACGTTTGCTGGTTTTCACCCTACGGGGTTTCCAGGGTATATCTGTGTTCAATGGTGTGATTGATGTGATTGACTTTTGTGTCAGATGGATGATGTTGAATCCTTGATGTTGATGGTTCTTTATTAGATTACATGATTATCTAATATGGTT
Source organism: Pinus tabuliformis (assembly GCA_031772625.1). NCBI lineage: Eukaryota > Viridiplantae > Streptophyta > Pinopsida > Pinales > Pinaceae > Pinus > Pinus tabuliformis. Next base: position 849,537,909 of record CM062818.1, on the reverse strand, counting down.
AAGGATATCAAGAAATGGATGCATGGATTCATGAGACAGTTTATGTTATTACAGTGATGGTTAAAGGTTATGCAATGGTTATGAAACTTACTGTCTTTGATGGCAATTTACTTGATGCACCAATGAATATTATATTTAATGGTTAATGATGAATTGAGGAGTTGTGAATTGGTTAATTACTTGTGGTAATTTGTACGAAAAATTCTAACTCCCTACCTTTTACATGCGAGGTTACCGGGGATGTGACAAGTGGTATCAGAGCTAAAGGTTGCAGTACTGGCGCCTTTGGGAATTGGTAAGCGGGAAGGATATTGAGGTACGCCATCAGTAGGGATTAAATCAGGTATGAGTTTAATCAGTCGCATATTCATTTATGTCGTACACTACTTTTGGCATGATGGGTGTGATTCATGTTTATAACTTCTTTGAGAAGTAAGTAATAAGTTGTTGCATAACTACGTTCATAACGTTGGATTCCTGATGAGGATAAAAGACAATGAAACTTTTGTCGCACTTACAAACAAAATTGAACACTCATTACACTTAAGAACAATATTGAACACTCATTGAGGAAATGACAATCAACTACCAACTTTTGATTTGCACATATGGCAATAACAACAATGCATATATTGAACTAGATTGAAATTACAATGAACGAAACTTAATGAGCCAATGCATGAATATAAATTAGGGGAGCATCCTTGAATAGGATGAAAAATAGTTTTAAAAAGGACATTAGAAGAACCCCTTTAGATATTGAAAACATGCAATGAGTCAAGCAGCGAGACTTGATTGTCATAACTAACTTTTGATTCAGTCTTGTCATGGATGCATGAAGACGATTGGTAGTTGAGATTGGTTAGTGTTGTATGACTAACCCATAGAACTTACATGCATAAATTAAATTGGACTAAGATTGTTACAGTTCGTAACCAAGTGAAGGTTGATTGATGTCGCATGCATGGAATGTGTGTATGAAGATTTTTATTCTCTTGGTGCTATAGTCCAGTTGTGCATGAGAAGAGTTCTTAATTTTATTCACCATGAGAATGCATGATGAATAGTATATGCTTATGTCTTAATAAATTTAATGATGATTACCCTCTAATTAAGTGAAATCCATTAGCATGGTATGTGTTTATCATTACTTGTTGAGAGATAAAAACCATTGGAGCCTCGATTTAATGATGGTTGAATTTATCTCTACTATGGGAATGATGGATTTCTTATGCATGTTGCATTCCAGTGTGAACTTAATTGGAAAGGCATGTTCAGTGGGTAACATTTCTAGGACCCATTCGTGGTTTGATTACATGCGATAATTATTCATAAATAGACTACCTGTGTTAATACAGTTGTCAGTAAACTCTAATTACCTTCCCCAACTATAGATGCTTCCAAAGGAAATGGAAGCAAGGAGAAGGAAGAAGACCGTGCTGTACGGACAGACGGAGATGGGGAAAAAAGAGTTTGGGAATGACTAGATAGCGCTTGATGTGCATGTGAGTATTCCTTTAACCATGCTTAAGGAGTTGGTAAATGATAACTATAGTGTATTGATGTTAATGATTTTCGTAATGTCTCCTTGAAGTCATTATTCTGAAAAGGTCACATAGTAGTGTTATGATAGTAGTTGCATCTAGCATCAAGTGGTAACTCTGGTGCATGTGCGACACTTAGGAGATTATGCTTCTAATTGCATAAGTAGAGCCATTGCTTCCGGTAAGGGTGGTTTAACTTGTTAGTTATGCATGTTGACCCAAGGATAAGATAAGTGTCTTGTTCACTTACTTAAAGAACATGTATGAATGTTTTATATGATTTCTTAGTAGAGAAAGTATTTGGATGCATGCAATAAAATAATGGTTCTTTTATAGATTTTCTTGGTAAAGAAAATGTGTTAAAGCATGCAATTAAAGATTGATTATTTTGTATGCTTTCTTAATAAAGTAAATAAGTAGTTCTTATTGGGAAGACTCCACGTGAGTCTTGTATGTGAAATGCTTGTCTCTTGTCTATAAAATCCTTGCTAAATATGGCCAAAGTAACTTCTTGAGGAAAGAGTATATTACATATATACATAAATATAGTCTCATCCTAAGAGTATGCATGCTTCATGTATGAAGATGCAGGATTTTATGAGAATTTTCTTGAAAATAAAAGTAGAGGTTCTTTCCTTAAAGACACATTAGAATAGTGATCATACAAGAACCAAAATCCTTACTTGTTTCATGAAAAGAACTATGTGCATTGAAGTAAGGTAATTGTGTTAGGAGAACACATGTTGCATATGAGTAGCTATTGTGACTTTGAAATTGTAAGTCGGTGTGTACTTAGAGAAAGTGGTCATGCTAGTTTCTTTGAAAATAATAATCTCTTGGAGAGATTGTCTTGTTGGATGAGCTGTGTCGATTGCTTGATTTTGATACATAAAGGATAAGTAAACTTTGTTTTTTATCTTGATTTTTATGCCTAAAGATAGATATCTTTAATAATTTCTTGAAAGGGAATCTTGAGAAAACCCTCACATCAGAAGATAGAGAAATGAGGATTAAAATGATTTCCTTTAAGAAAGAGGTATGTGGTTTGTTGTATGAAATGCTGGTAGTATTCTAGTGAAAGGAATATGGGTTGCATACATTAAAGAAAGGCTTATATGATAAGCAATGGTATGCACAAAGATTAGTCATTATGATATAGAGTTATGATCTTTATTAGAGAGATTATGTTTAATTACATTAACAATGCATGACTAAAGCTAGACATAGTAAACGTAAGCTAATGCTCCATTAATGATGATTTGAATTGGAACAACAGACTATGGAAAAATTGGAAATGTTTAGATTATTGACTCAACTGTTGTTGACATTTATACATTAATGAGTATTTGCATATGCTTTTATACATGACAATATTGTATGCATGAACATTCTTGGAAATGGAATACGTGTTAACTAATGCATATTTATAACTAACGTTGCTGATGGGATTAAGTAGTGGTAGCTTAATGGCAACAAGAAAACTCATCACATAAATTGTTGCAATGTGAAATGCAATTATAAATGAGAAAGAATGATGTTATATGATATGCATGAATTATGTTATTTAGAAAATTTGCATGCATACAACGTGTATGATGGATATGTTTCCCATCAATCTTGATGTTATGGACCCATGATGAGGGATAAGTGTAAATGCATGGTGTACATGCATGTTTATTTTGTAATGATAATGATTATATGGTTCATTGTGTAATTACTTTGAGAAAGAGTAATAAAAGAGAAATTTAACATGCCAGACAGTTGCAGATAGTTGGGTTAATGGCAATTACCTGCCCGGAGGGGTTGATGGTACTTGTCTGCCCGGATATGCCTTGGGTTGATGGCAGTTACTTGCCCGGAGGGGTTGATGGTACTTGTCTGCCCGGATTTCCTCTCCCTAGAGATCAATGATCTCAGTAAGAGAAAAGAGTTTGCCAAGACGGTGAAGAGGGGTAAAAAGCCTGAGGCAGCTCTGTTGATTTGGAGCCTGTTGGAGGAGACCCAAAATTCCTCATAGACGGGACGCTGTCAGAGGAATAGGCAGGACGCTGCCAAGAGGAATCCTATATTGGACCCTATGTGGTCATTGGAATTCTTGAGCTGGTTGGCCAGTGGAATTCCATGTTAGACCTGGTAAGGTCTCTATCAAAGAAACTGTCTGGATGTGAAAATGACTTGGTTTGGCTGTGGAAACCAGTTCCCATGGGTTGGGAATTCTTTTGTCTATTGTGATTTTCATGGCTAAAGGAATTAACTAATCAGTTGTATGTGATGTTAAAAATAAATTCTATATATATAGTTGTGTGAAATGTGTTATGCACATGTAACAGGAAATGAATTTAATATTCAATAAGGAGTTATTGGAAATTTTAATTCCTGTATCATTTTATTAATTCTGTGAAAGTCTTAGTAGGGGCTAAGACCATTTCCAAATAATGCAGTGATTGACTGTTTTGATGATTAGAGAGCTAGGTGCTCTTTTGGTATTTCTAGAAGCACTTTGCGGATATCTTTAGTGAGAATTTGTTCAGTGTGCAGTGATTCATTATTTGATGATTAGTGTTAGGGCTCTTTAAGTACTTGTAAAAGTACTGTGATTTAGAAAGCATCTAGCATTGCTCAATTGATTGTTGGTTAAACGTATTTCATTTGACTCAAAATATAGTGACTAATGTGATTAAATTGTTAGTCATTTATTACAGGAGTTACTTACCATGGAGGGTTGAAGAACTGTCCAACCGCTATTAAAGGGCTTACATGAAAGTATTCATGATTTTCAAGCATAAGATGGTAAGTTATGGTAAGTTGACACGGAGAATTGTTTATTATGAATGAATAAGGGCCGGGTGGTGGCGATTAAAAGTTGCATATTTTGCAATTACGAATGCTTATGACTATTGATGCTTATAACTAATGATATTTCTTCTGATTATATCACTACTATTTCAGTTATTGTCATTTATTGAAATGAAATCTTGGATTTTAAAGAGGAAGGATCATCTTTTTGTGGGGTTGAGATGGTTATACCATGAGTAAAATCTCAAGTTCCCAACGAAAGATGAACACAGAGGACGGTGTTCCTGTTAAGGGGGGAAGTATGTAACATCCCTGTGGTAATAAATTAGCATAAATTATTGAGTTATCAAATAATAATTATTTTTTAAAAGAAAAAGATCACGAATTAGTTACAAAAACTAATTTTTATTATCCATAAAGCTATCATTTAAGAATTCCAGAGCAGGGCGCGAATGGCGGCTTGGAATGGGAACTGATTCTTGGATTCGGAACGGTTCTTGAACTCGGAACTGATTCTTGGTATGAGAGACCGATACCTTTTCCGAATTAATAAAGTCTCTTTTCTTGGTGGAGGGGGTTGGGTAATCGTGGTAGGAAACACATATTTAAATTTGAACCATTGAAGCAGAACATCGTGAAATCTAGTCACGCAAACCGAACGCCCCACCACACAATAGTGGGCCGGTTGATATTCCTCCACGCGTAACATAAACTCCAAGTCCATATAAACAAAACAATTCCTCATACGGAGGAGGAGAGAGCTCCTGCAAGATAGTTGCACATATCGGGCGTCAGATGCCAACGAATTCCTTCCATGAGAACGAAGATTTCAGTCATGTCTCTGGCTCCCTTCAGCCTCGGCAGAGCCTTTAAGAATTCCATGACGCATCGCCCTGCAAAACGGAAGTGAGGCTCCATAATCCCAAGGACAGGCGCCCGCTTCGAATCACTGGAGCCCACCTCGCCCGAGGTAGACTGTTTGGGACACATTAAGTTGAAGTCGAAATGGAGTAAGTCGTGCAAGAACAGATCCGAGAAGAAATCTGGACGAAAGGTTAAGAGTAACGTGATATCCCACATCATGAAGTTCATCTTTGGCAGCCACGGAGCGGCCAGCGATGGTATTGTCCTACAGGCGAAGGTTGTAGGACGCCCTACCCTTGCTAGGGCAACTCAAACATTATGCCTCGAGTTCATATGACGCTAAATTTAACGATATTTATCCTCGGGCACACCCACGAGTGGATCCATCGGAGTCACCATTTAATGGGAGTATTGGGGGCTCGGATTGAGGGAGCCATTTCAACGTGATCGTGTGCTTGTTCGGCGTCCGGGTAACTGAAGTTTTAATTCTGCAGGTTCGGGATTTTTGGATGAAAGTCATTTTTAGAATTTTGTAACTGAATAATATTTCATTCGGAGGGAGGAAGACAGACGTATGTATTCTCCTCCGTTCCAGAAGAGAGACGCGTGTATTCTCTTCTGTGGGTATCAGCTCGAGAAGAGATCAGTTGCAGAAGATATCCAGAAGAGATCAGTTGCAGAAGATATTGTTTACTTCTTTTAAGAGAGCCAAGTGCGCGGCTGTAGCGGTTATCATTCTTTCTTTGATAGATAAAGAGATCTTGCATCGAGGAATAAATGGTTGTGATCGAAGATGGGATCTTAGTTATAAGGCTGATCTATAGAGGCGGAAACACACATTTAAATTCCACGGTTAGGTTCTTGGTAAAGCTCAATTTATTTGGTTGCCTTTATTGACTACTAATAACTAGGTACGTTGAAGCCTTTTACTTTGCATGTTTCAATATTATACATGCACTATGATCTGTTATGTGAACGTGAATAAGGAGAACTCAACCTATTTTCTTAGTAAAGAAAATATATCCTACATATAGATCAAGATTGTTATTTTGTCTTACTTGCTCATGCACATGAGTAGATATTAAAAGATCTCTGTAAAGGTTGATTATTGTTTGAATGATATTGTAACTAATCTTGTTGCCAAGATTGTTGATGACTGCATTGACAGGAAACGATGGCATATGGTGCCAAGGAAAGGGATGTTTAACATTATGGCAGGAAAAATCGTCCATGCAGATGAAGTCAAGCTGCAGTAATGCCCATTGCTAGAACAAATATTGCCACAAGAAACTTTGCATGTGGCGGTATGTAAATAAAGATTACATGTAAATGGTATTAGCTTTTAGCTAGTTGTGTGACAGCTTAATGATAATTCATTGTAAAGATTTTAAGACAATGGTTAAGGGATGGAATCCCTTATAAACCATTGAGTGAGGGGTGAAAACCCTCACGAGCGTTTAATAAGAAGATTAAACGTTTGCTGGTTTTCACCCTACGGGGTTTCCAGGGTATATCTGTGTTCAATGGTGTGATTGATGTGATTGCCTTTTGTGTCAGATGGATGATGTTGAATCCTTGATGTTGATGGTTCTTTATTAGATTACATGATTATCTAATATGGTTAAGGATATCAAGAAATGGATGCATGGATTCATGAGACAGTTTATGTTATTACAGTGATGGTTAAAGGTTATGCAATGGTTATGAAACTTACTGTCTTTGATGGCAATTTACTTGATGCATCAATGAATATTATATTTAATGGTTAATGATGAATTGAGGAGTTATGAATTGGTTAATTACTTGTGGTAATTTGTTCGAAAAATTCTAACTCCCTACCTTTTACATGCGAGGTTACCGGGGATGTGACAGTTAACGTTAAGCTCTTGGTCACGGGTACACACATATGGGAATTTTCAAATAAGATCCAGGTGTTAAAGAGCTAACAAAGGATTGAATTTCACACTCCCAAATTAGGAGAAAGTGAAGGCTTTTGCTTCGATTGTAAATGAGTTATTATGTTTTTGAGGAAAGCTATAAGTGTTAAAGTTGAAATGAAAGTCAAGCAATAGTATCAGTCTAATTTGAAAGTAAAAGCTCTGAGATAAAGCTCAGAAATTATAGAGAGAGTGGATACGCTGCAACAGAGTAGAAGAAGTCTATTTTCTGGGAAGAAAAGGACATGATTTTGATTGAATTTTTATTTTATTTTTTTCATAAATAGGAAGTAAGATATGAAATATGATAAGGAGAAGAGGGTGCCTATGAGCGATAAAAGTTCAACAGAAAAACCTTGCAGCAGTAAATGGGAGAACACTCCAGCAAAGAAGAAAAGTTGGATAAAAGTAGTGGCAAAGAGGTATTGTAGCAAAAAATTACAATTAGAAAGATGAGATAGAGGAACCAAGGACAATTGAAGTTATCAAGTAAAAAAGAGTTGTTGGGGATTTTTTTGATAAAATCTCAAAAATAAACAAACTGAACACACAGAGGCAATGCTCTATTTTCTTCTCTCCACAGGATCCTTTGCACAGGGAAGCTTTAAAAAAATAACTGAGAACAGAGTATTACATGCCCAGAAAAAGATTTCTATTCATTAAAACAAAATGCCTGATACATATTCATCCTCTTTTACTGAGAAGGATTTACCAAAAATACATTCAACAAAACTCTGTCTCCACCTACACTGCTGGTGTGTAAAAACCCATTTACATTTACTACTGTGAAAATATTTTACATAAACTGCTGTAAAAACCCTTTTTCACTTACTGATGTAAAACTATTTTACGCATACTGCTATAAAAAAACTTTACATATGCAACTCCAAAAAAAACTCATACACCCTGCACTGTTGTGCATATATCCTTTTTTTCAATAATCAACCATACAAAAAAAATTCTCATTTGGCTCTTTATTTTTTTTTAACCCGCACCTGTGTTTTACTGCTTCATTTCTTTTACAATGGTCAACGTCCCGACAAAAAGAAACTATAACACGTTTTTATGTATAATAATATATGCGGTATATAAAACTTAAATACTCTACCTACACTTATGAAGATTTATTAAATGAATTAATAAAAACCTGCGGTCAACGAAACTTGAATTTTACTCCACGCATAATTTTTAATTCGATGCAGGCTCGTATGCAAGTTTCTCTGATGGACGACGGAGATTATTGAAGACAATCGGATGGCTGGAATGAATATCGGGAGCCCACTTCATGCTGAACATTAGCGTCCGAAAAGTCAGTTCTGCTGACGTATGTAGAGGACCACGTGGCTGCATTACATTCTATCGCAGTCGATTATACGGAAACCACTCCACACCAAAAGGCGGTCCGAAATCTGACAAGGGTAGATTCTGGTTTCGCTGCGGCGGTTTGGGCGTTGTATGCATGCAGTTGAAATTACGTTTTCAACACTCCCCTTTAATTTCAACTGCTGGGCATTCGGTCATACCCAAACACTTTGTAAATAATTCAAAGCTTTTCTGATCCAATGGCTTTGTCAAAATGTCTGCTACCTGTTCTTGAGTCCTGTAATGTTCTAGGATAATTTCTCCATTGTTCACCAATTCTCTGATGTAGTGAAATTTTGTATCAATGTGTTTCGTTCTCTTATAAAACACTGAATTCTTTGACAATGCAATAGCTGAGCTATTGTCACAAAAAATCACTGTCGCTTTTGCCTGCTCTTAGCCTAAGCTCCTCAACATTCTTCTCATCCAAACTGCTTGACATGCTGCTGCTGTAGCTGCCACATATTCAGCCTCTGCTGTAGACAATGCTACAATGGACTGCTTCTTAGAAGCGCATGAAATGGCTCCTAAACCCATATGAAAAACATAACCGAAAGTGTTTTTCCGATCATCTACACTTCCAGCCCAATCACTATCAGTGTATCCAATTAAATCTGAAATTTCTGAGACACTATATAATATGCCAAACATTTTGGTACCTTTGACATACCTTAAAATTCTTTTTGCTGCCTGCCAATGTGCTTCCTTTGGCCTCTCCATGAATCTGGAAATTAAACTAACATCAAACATAATGTCAGGCCTAGTAGTTGTTAAATACATAAGGCTGCCAACAATACTCTTGTACAAATTAGGATCAAAATCCTTGCTGTTGTCCTCTCTGCTGAGTTTTAATCCCATTACTGTGGGAGTGATCGCTGCTTTGCATTCTTGCATGTTAAATCTGCCCAACACTTGATTTACATATCTAGCTTGTGAGATAAAAATTCCTTTTTCATTTTGATCTACTTCTATGCCTAAGAAGTATCTCAAGAAACCCATGTCAGTCATTTCAAATTCCTCTTTCATGACTGATTTAAAATTCTCAATGAGTTGATCATCATTACCTGTGACAATAACATCATCAACATATAAGACAACAATTATAATTTTACCATCTTTTTCTTTGATGTAGACGGTGGGTTCTCCTTCACACTTGTAAAATTCATTATCCAATAGATAGGAATCTATCCTGCTGTACCATGCTCTTGGCACTTGCTTCAGCCCATAAAGAGCCTTCTTCAATCTGCACACTTTGTGCTCTTCACCTTTCTTCTCATAGCCTAGAGGTTGTTCAATGTAAACCTCTTCCATTAACACTCCATTTAGGAATGCTGACTTCACGTCCATTTGGTAAACTTTCCATTTGTTTTGAGCTGCTATGGACAGCACTGCTCTCACCGTTTCCATTCTTGCAACCGGTGCGGAAGTCTCCTCATAATCTCTCCCATATTGCTGCTTGTACCCTTTGAGAACCAGCCTTGCCTTGTGTCTTTCTATCTTGCCTTCAGCATTTCTCTTGGTCTTGTAAACCCATTTCACTCCAATGACTTCTTTGCCTTTTGGTAGCTCAACCAAATCCCATGTTTTGTTTCTTTCTATGGCATTCATCTCCTCATCCATAGCTTCTAACCATTTCTTATCTTTAATTGCATCTTCGAAATGAATAGGGTCATCAACATGACAATATAAGGCAAATAAGGAATTCATTCCTTCATCATAAATGTCACTTAGATTTCTAAACTTCTTACCTCTTTCATTTGGTGTGCAAATGCTTGAAGATGCACTTGAATTTCCTCCTTGTGATGTGCTTGGAGAAGCACTTTCATTTATCCTCAATGGTGTCCCTTGCTCTCCTTGTGTTGGCGTTGTTGTTTGGGGATGTATTTCAGCCATATCCTCATCATCTTCATCATGAGACAAACAGTTTTTAACATTCACTGTTTTCTCTATGCTTCCATCACAAGCTTTCTCCTCAATGAACTGAGGTTTTGTTGTCTTCACTTTCTCCATGCCTTGATAGGCTGTCTTGAGAGTTTCTCATGCTTCTTTGGATGTCTTAGCTGCTACTATCCTTGGAAACACACTCTCATCCACTGCTCGATACAAGAAGTAAAGGGCCTTAGCATCCTCATTCTTATAGTTCTTCAACAGCTCTTTCTCTGCCTGAGTTAAGCTATTAAACTCATCATCATTTGCTGGTTTTTCAAAACCATCTTCAACAAATTCCCATAAATCTTCTGAGAAAAGAAAAGCTCTCATAACTATTTCCCAATAGTCATAGTTTTTCCCATTGAGTAGTGGGAGCTGAGTATTAAAAATACCCATGCTAGTGTTGGTGCTGGCCATTCCTTGCATCCTCAACTATGCTTTAAATTTCTTGACTGTGTGTTTAAAGCGCTGACTGTTTCAGCAGTAACAAAAGGAAAACTTTGAGGAATACCTGAATCTTTTGCCTGAGACTTCACTTTGCTGGAGAAGATTTACTGCTGCAACAAAAGACTCCTCCCTTCAGCTTCTTGAACACCTTCAAAGAGCCTAAGCCTGCTCTGATACCACTGTTGGGGATTTTTCTGATAAAATCCCAAAAACAAACAAACTGAACACACAGAGGCAATGCTCTGTTTTCTTCTCTCCACAGGATCTTTTGCGCAGGGAAGCTTTGAAAAAATAACTGAGAACAGAGTATTACATGCCCAGAAAAAGATTTCTATTCATTAAAACAAAATGCCTGATACATATTTATCCTCTTTTACTGAGAGGGATTTACCAAAAATACATTCAACAAAACTCTGTCTCCACCTGAGAATTTACACTGTTGGTGTGTAAAAACCCATTTACATTTACTGCTGTGAAAATATTTTACATAAACTGCTGTAAAAACCCTTTTTCACTTACTGGTGTAAAACTATTTTACGCATACTGCTGTAAAAAAACTTTACATATGCAACTCCAAAAAAAACTCATACACCCCACACTGCTGTGCATATATCCTTTTTTTCAATAATCAACCATACAAAAAAAAATCATGCTGTTCCCCCTATTCTTTAGCTGCTGCTAACTTCTATTTCATCCCATGTGCAAATATTACCACCAGAGCACATTTTTCATTTGGCCCGTTATTTTTTTTAACCCGCACCTGTGTTTTACTGCTTCATTTCTTTTACAATGGTCAATGTCCCAACAAAAAGAAACTATAAAACGTTTTTATGTATAATAATATATGCCGTATATAAAACTTAAATACTCTACCTACACTTATGAAGATTTATTAAATGCACTAATAAAAACCTGCGGTCAACGAAACTTGAATTTTACTCCACGCATAATTTTTAATTCGATGCAGGCTCGTATGCAAGTTTCTCTGATGGACGGCGGAGATTATTGAAGACAATCGGACGGCTGGAATGAATATCGGGAGCCCACTTCATGCTGAACATTAGCGTCCGAAAAGTCAGTTCTGCTGACATATGTAGAGGACCACGTGGCTGCATTACATTGTATCGGAGTCGATTATACGGAAACCACTCCACACCAAAAGGCGGTCCGAAATCTGACAGGGGTAGTTTCTGGTTTCGCTGCGGCGATTTGGGCGTTGTACGCATGCAGTTGAAATTACGTTTTCAACAAGAGTGCGGAAAAAATCTTTTGTAGCTAAGATTATATAGTAAAGAAAGAAGAACAATTTCTAGTTGAGATTGGGAAGAAGTTGCAAAGAAAAGTCCACAATTGTAAATGTGAGTAGATTTGTTTGAAAAAAGAGCGGGTGAAGTTCTCCATAAGAGAAGTGAGAAAACTACAAACACCTAAAAAAATAGAGAAAGCTCAAAAGATTTTAGCACAAGAACCTAAACTTCATAATCTCTCAGGGACTAAATCTGTTTTTTTTCAAGTTGATATGCTGAGTGTTCATGTAGCTGACTACCATTAAGTTTTATATACACAGTGAGTATATTTTCCAATTGCTACGGAATTTGATGTTCAACACATATGTACATATTTCAAGTTATATATATATATATATATATATATATATATATTATATATATATATATATATAGATATATATATATATATATAGATATATATATATATATATATATATATATATATATATATACTACCATTAAGTTTTATATACACATAGTGTATATCTTCCAATTGCTATAGAATTTGATGTTCAACCCATTTGCACATATTTCAACTGATATATATATATATATATATATATATATATATATATATAGACTTCTGAATTAAACATTCTCATGCCCATGCCTTGGGTTATCAAGAACTTTGTGACTTGACTTCTCTTGCCCATGTATGTGCATACATATCATGTTTCGAATGACTTTGGCCTAAGCCTTATTAGTACATTTGGCATGAGACTATAGTAATCGGTTTGATGTATTTGACATTAGTTCATCTTGAGGTTTGCGAAGTTTTTTTTTCATGTTTCATTATTTTGAGATTAATGCTTCTTGTTCAATTTTACCATCTTATTTGGCTCTTCCCGAGGCGGAAGAGGATGGACTATATAATATTTTGCAGTTAGGTCATTCACTTTTAGAAATGTTTTCCAGTGTCAAACTAATATTAGCATTAGTTTGAGCTATTAAATGCTATGTATTATTAAGGTGCGAAAATGATTTTTTGCTATGGTTCTTGTAGGTTGTTGCAGTGGAGTCGCAAATTGATTACAAGTGGATGCGTGCAAATTACAGGTGGATGAATGCATGCAGATAACTTCACATAACTTCACTCTCATGGCTCTATGGCTCAATTGACTGCTTAACTGACTGGATCTTCTTAATCAACTGGATCTGCTTCAAGCTCTCTATCTAGCTTTGGATCTAGATCTTTGGCAAAGGAAGCAGATCTAAGCCAGCACAAAAGCTCACAGATCTAAGCATTTGAGAAGCATAGAGATCTCTCTATCTGGATTTGGATCTAGATCTTTGGCAAAGGAAGGAGATTTGAGCCTGCACAAAAGCTCACAAATCTGAGCATTTGATGAGCATAGTCAATGTTTAGTTGCAGAGTCCAATTTATTGATATGGGGCCAACTCTTAGGGAGAGGGGGCTATGCGCATGCCATTTTTTGGATGCCTTTGGGTAGGTTGTGAACGGTTTCTTTTTATGGCCTCTATCTTTCAAGGTCGTCTGTCATGTTGATACTGATACCTGAATACTTTACCTTACTTTACGGTGCTCACTAACATTGACAAGCACCCGCTACACTGAGCACGAGAAGCACCCACTAGTGCCTGAGCATGAGAAGCACCTAGTATCGCTCGTTCCCAGCAATACTTCTGAGTTACCAGAGTTTACTTGATCTCTTGATGCCTTGTTCTATGGTTATATGAAATTGCAATATGAAGATTGTAAAGAAAATGAATACTGCAAATAAAATGATGAGGCAACTAGCTTTCTTACCTTTTCTGATGTTGTTGAAGCCGACAGTTGCATCACTTCCTCAATTGAAGTGCTCCATTCTCCACTCTAACTAATTTCATTGACATTAATGGCAGTTTCCTCATTAACAGACACAGGTGAAGACTGAGGAACAATAGTTGCACTGTTGGGCATCCTATTGCCATTAATATAACCTATTCCCTTCACTCTCATACACACATAATATGACAACATGATTTACTCAGAATCCAACTGCAATGGCTATTCCATACCCTAACCCTACTTCACTCACATTCTTTGCATCAATGAAGCTATCCTACTTTACTCACATTCTCTGCATCAATGAAGTTGCCCTAATTTACTCACATTCTCTTCATCAGTGAAGCTACTATTGCTACTCATCTCTGCTACTCTATTTTGGAACTATAAGCTCTCATTTCGATGTGAAGTTTTCCCTTCAATATTCATAGGAAAATAATCAATATCACCATGGGCATCCACCATTGATGAAACCCTACATTCCAACAATCTCAGACTGCAGGTTAACAGTATGTGAAATTCAAATCTAGTGTGAGGACAGGGTTGTCTTTGGAATCTAGTGTGAGGGCAAGGTTGTCTTTTCTTGCTTCAAGCTCCAGCCATGGGTCACCTACTTCGCTAGGAAGATATTTAAGGCTCGATGAGACAAAGAAAAGAAGGCCATGAAGTTGAAATTGGTGCACATGCAGTGGGCAATTGGATTATCCTTCTGCCTCCTGTATTGACATATTGACATATTAGCAGACATATTACCATGATACAATGTTAAGTGGCATGTTTTACGCTCTGCATAATATGTTATGGAGAAGGAGATGAGGCATGTGGCACTCATGGGAGGGCCCACATGGTCCATGGAGGTATTTTTATTTTTATTTTTATTTTTTTAAGCACTTTATTGACTTTGTGAACCTTAACTTTCAGCTAATTCTTATTGCTGGAGAGTTGGTTTGAATTTCTTAGTGTTAGAGCTACGAGAGAAAAAATGGTAGAATACTGTGAGATTGTTGTGTGGGGACAAGAATATTGCAACAGATGTAATAGTTTCTTTTCAGTGGCGCAGAACCTGAATTTAGGTATTCCTATGTAGTCCATACACATATGAATCCACTCTTTGTAAATGTCATATTCAGATGCCATATTCAAATAGGAACAAGTGGCCATTCACTCTTTCTAAATTTAGAGTCCTTTTATACAAATCCATACATGCATCGGATTCCATTTTAATAAAAAATTATTTGATTCCCAACTATTTAAGTGTGTTCTTATTGTCATTGTCCTTGAAATGCTTGAATGCATTCTATTAATTAATTTATAGATCCGGAGACCTTATTTTTAGCATATGGGACCTTTAACTAGATTTCTCTTGATTCTCTCGATCTACGACACTTGCATTTGCAGTGATTTCTTCAAATGGTGTGGGGCTGAGCTAAATGACTTGTACCTCTTTCTTAAGAGGCTATGAATGCCTGTAGAACTAATATTTTAAGTAATTTTATATTTTGAATGAGTAGTATATGTTGTTTTCTGGAATGCATCTCTATCCCCTTGATGTTGTGTGTAATTATGATCCTTAAATTTGTTCTAGCAAGAAAAGATGAAATTCTAAGATTTTGTAAAGGATGATGCAAATGCAATTTGTAATAAACCTATGGAAATCATATCTTGATCACGAACTTTTAAGAATCATATGGTTCAACAAGATCTTTGGCCTCTTTTTTAAGTGCAGTTTATTATTTCTCTCATCATATTTTGGTAGCAAGTTTAGATAATTATCTGGGAGGTCATGCAAGTTTTAAGGTAAAGCCAAAGGTCCATATCTAGCTGCTGCCCATGGGTTAACCCTTCGGACATTAGCTCTTGGCTTGTTTCGGGCTATTAGGTGTTTCAAAATCAACTTCTTTACTCCAAGTGATACTGGAATACAAGGGCTTCTCAATGATCAAACACATCTACTGCAATCCTGGAGGATCATACAACAAAGCCCCCTAAGCCCTTCCGCACACTGGAGGACATCATTGATCACATCTTTATATATAATTGTATGGTATTTGTTATGCTTTCTCATTGGCATCACTAGCTTTATTAGCTCAGTGTTTAGATGATAATGAACTTAGAGTGTGTGATTCTAGCATGCACAACCAAAATACCCAAATTTTTGAATCTACTCGCCACACTGCACCTGTCCTACATCTTGCACAGGTCGTGTGAAACAAGCAATCTAATTTCAATCCGGTACCAAAATATCTTCATCTCAAGGAAGAATTATGCTTCATGGGCATGTTTGTTTCGATTATAATTCAAGTTATAAATGTAATATTCAATCTCAAAAATAGAAAAGAAACACCTCCTGGTGCTTATTCCTGATTTGCAAATTGTAAATTTCTGCAATCTTATTTTCAGATTCATGTTTCTAGTGGCCTTTCAAATTTTTATTTTGATCTAACACTTGAAATATCTTTGAAAATAAAGTTTAAATATTCTATATGAGGCCAATAACCTAGAAGACTTCACACAATATGTTGGAATTTTGCAAATGTATTGAGACTACAACTTTATAAGAGATTAACCTATGTATTATCGAGATACTTGTAAGAATGGTTCTTTTCTAGGGAAGGTTCCATGAAGTTGAGCTTCTTCTGCTTACAGTGTCTTGGTTATTCATTTATGAATACATCAATGTGTGAGCTTTCGGCTTATTTTTTTGTGCCCCTGTTTGTTGGCTAGATGTTGAATACTATCATTCTTATATCTAGACCAACAAAGCAATGTAAGTAGGAATATCTACCAGCTATCTCTCCTATGGACCAACTAATTTATCTTATTTACCAACTCTGGACCAAGCTCTGTAAGAAGGAAGATCGACCAACTAAGCTCTGTAGGCAGGAATAAGGATCAGGTTCTATAAGCACTACTGGGATTGGCTAGCTAATAAGTTCTAACACAAAGAAGACTAAGTGGATGGCAATGTAGCTTATTGACAAAATATCAACAAACTATGAAAGCAGAATAAATTATAACGATTTTAAAATGCTGGAAATATTTCTACCTTTATCATGAAATGGCCTTGTCTGTCTATGAGACACATTTACATTTGCATTATCTTTGATTACTAGATGTTGTAAATAATAAATATTGATTTATTGTCTTATATTAATGGTTTGGGATATATTGATGATCATTTCATATTGGCCTTTATACTTTATTCATGGCTTTGATACAACAATCTATGTACAATGCAAGAAGTCCTTAAATAACCCTCATTTTGGGGGCGTTCTGAATTTTATTTGCACCTTTCACTGACCTGTAGAATTATGGATGAGATAGAGTTATTTTTTCTATGGACGAGGCCATTGGAAATTCAATTTGTAGGATAGTAATGGCGATGAAATTTTCCTCCATGTTAGTCATGTGGTATTCGAAGATTGTTCAGTGTCAAATCTATAGCACTAACATCACCAATCATGTGTAGTATGGACTTTCCGAGGCTCTATCGTTGCAGACATTACTATAATTCTTGTATCAAGCAATGCCAATCATGTTGCATTAAGTTTGTGCTAATAACCTTAAGACCATGATACTCCAATATGACTTGTGGTCCACTTTTAGTTACCCAAAGTCCAAAGAATATGTCGACCCCTCTAATGTGAGCTTGAAGGTAGTACAAATCTCACCTAGCTCTTGTCCTGGAAAAGTTCTTTAGCATGATTATGGTAGTTTATCCAATATATACTGTGTCATATATGCAACAAATCACTTCGAGCACTCACTTCTTTCTTGCTACATGTTTCTAATGACCATACAGAGGGCTCACATATAGTTTAATCTACACATTTACATTTGTGTTATCTTTGATCATTAGATGTTGTAAATAATAAATATTCATTTATTGTCTTAGCTTAATGGTTTGGGACATATTGATGATCATTTCATATTGGCATTTATACTTAATTCATGGCTTTGATACAATAATCTATGTACGGTGCAAGTAGTCCTTAAATAACCCTCATTTTTGGGACATTGTGAATTTTATTTGCACCTTTCACTCTCCTGTATCATTATGGCTGAGATTGAATTATTTTTTTCTATGGACAAAGCCATTGGAAATTCAATTTGTAGGATATTAATGGTGATGCATTGTTCCTACATGTTAGTCATGCAGTATCCAAGGATTGTTCAATGTCAAATCTATAGCACTAACATCACCAGTCATGCGTGGCATGGACTCTCCTGTAGCAGGCAATGCCAAGCATGTTGCATTAAGTTTGTGCTAATAAACTTAAGACCATGATACTCCAATATGATTGCTAGTCCACTTTTAGGTACCCAAAGTCCAAATTATATGCCGAACCCTCCAATGTGAGCCTGAAGGTAGTACAAATCTCATGTCGGCTTATATGGGCCTGACCCAAGTTCGGAAGAATTATTTAGCCAAGAAAATCCCATAGCTACCAGCCCTTTTGGCAACAGCCTGTGGAACGTGGACTGAGGTCTCACCCGAGGTAGGGGGGGAGGGTGTTGGAACCAGGTTTCCGCACCCTTGGGATGTCTAGATGTGGCTTGGAGGTTTCGTGCCCCATTCTGTAGCTTCGTGTTGTGCTGTATTTGCGTAGACTCCGAATACCTCTTACTGTCTATTATCACGCAGTTCACAGATTTAATCTATTGGATGGAGGATTGAAAATCGAATCTAATTTAGATTGGTCTTTAAACAAACATTTATCAGACTTATTCAATTCGAGTATTATGATTAAACCCAGATTCACAAGTGTTTAGTAGCAATCATATGTGCATAGATCAAAACAATCTTATTAATTATACAAAATTCCAAATTCACGATAATTCAAAGTTCACACAAAATTCTCAGAAGAAACTTATCTTTATTTCCACTTATCACCAGTACATCTAGATTCGCCCTGCACACTCAGCTGCAGGGGTCTAAGAACACAACTGCGGAGTCTTCCAAGCCTCTGGGAACATAGTTGCAAAGCCTCTATCACCCACCCAAACCCTCGACACAGACTTACAGACACTTTCAGACTACTTCTAACAACCCATTACACTTTAGCTCCAAGATCAAGCCTAGAAAGAACCGCCTTTCCCTCATAGAACTGTGCTCTATTTATACCTATCTATGGTCCGTAGATCGACTTAATTCCTATTTTTTTATATTATTTTTTGGGCGAAAAACCCTTTGAATTTGTCTTTTAAATTTCGTGCTCCACCATATTTTGGTGGTTTACAATATTTTTATCCCAATTTCTAGGCTATCAGACCCAAAATTGTTATGCGGGACCTCTGCTACCCAACAATCCCCCAACACAATCATTGTGACTCGTCCCAAGTCACTCATTGGTGTGGTGAGACACGCTGCCGTGGCTTCGCAGTTCACCTCCCTCTGAGTGATGCTCGTCCTCCTACTTCTTCTTCATTGTCTCCTACAATGCTTCATCCGACTCCTACTTCAGTGTTTTTACCACTTCTTGCAGCCGATGATACTCATTCTGCTCTGCTCGATTAACACAAAACATGCCCTCATTGGATTTTCACTCAAGCAGGGGAACCACATACGGGACCTCCTTGTAACACCACTGCCACTTCCAACCTTTGGATCTACACTTCGCCCTGTCTGCTATAGCTTGTGTTGCAATTTTCCAAGACTGTTGGTGCTATTTATGATATCCCACTCCTTAAGGTATTTCAGAGATGCCTTAGTAACTTCGTTTCCACCCATGGCGTCTATTATTCTATTCTTCTGCTGAATTATTGTGGCTCGATGACCCGTCCACGAGTGGAGTGATGGCATTCAGACCAATTCTCATTCATGTCTCCTCTTTTTCGGTACATCCCCTACTACTGAGGCAGCAGTCTGCGAAGCACCCATGGTTGTCAACACCATACTCCTTAAATAGTCTTGCTACTCCATTGGCCATATAACCATCCTCAAGCTTATTCCTTGTGCAGAGATACTAACCATCTTGATAACAATACTTAGCATACATTTTGCGGAAGTGTAGTTCACCTGGTGGATGCCCCTCAATGATTTATAATCGATTTGAATTTCAAATTCCCTGATTCCCACCTATTCTAGCATCCTCGTGGAAATTCTGTGGTAGATTGTGCCATGTCTAGCTCGTACTCCTCCTCTTAATTGGCCGTTGCCTGCTCCCTTTTGCCATAATGCAAACATCTTGTCATGAATAGTGACATGAACGGTCACCTCGTTTTGGAGTAATGCAGCAGTGTGCTTCTGACCATGTGACTGTGATCTTCATGATGAACCAAATAAGTGTGTATCCTGGCACTTACGCCTCTTTCTCCCAAATTGATTTACTACCCTGCGCTCTCTTTCAACTGGTTGGAGCGGTGAGACTATCCCTCGAATGGTTATTTAGGTAGCCAACCCACCCATATAGAGCTTCAGGCGACTGCAATTACTCGGCCCAGGAAGGGGTCCCCATTATGTTTGGTAAGCTAAAGCATGCCCCCATCGGTAACTTCCTTGATGACATAGGGTCCCAACCAATGCATTCAAATTTTGCCAGAGAATTTCTCGAATTTACTGTCGTATAGTAAGACTAGATCATTCTCCTTGAAAGTGTGCACCTAGATATGGCGATCGTGCCATGATTTTTCACATTGTTTCTATACTTGCTGATGGAATCTAGTAAAAAACCATTCCTCCTCTTGTTCTTTGAGCTACACAAGCCTTTCCTCCAAAGCCTCGTGGTCTGCCATACCTGTGATTGCCCCGATCTGCAGACTAGGTACAATATATTCCATAGGCGCAACGACCTCCTTGCCATAGACTAACCACAAAGGTGTCTGGCCTGTCAACTTCTTACATGTGGCTCGGTATGCCCATAAAACAGTAGGGATGCGTAAGTACCAGTCATTTCGTCACGCATTACAGACCTTGGTCAATGCGGTCTCCAAGATTTTGTTGAATGCCTCAACGGTCCAATTCGCTTGCGGGTGGTGCGGTGTACTTTTTTGGTGATATATCTAGAATTCCTCAGTGAGTGCACTAATTGTTTCATTCAAAAAATGCATTCCCAAGTCACTCATGAGAATTTTGGGACATCTAAACCTTGTTGGTATGTTCTCAAAAAAAAACTTTGCAGCTGTTGCAGTTGTGAAATCCTTAACTAGTTGTGCTTCGGCCCATCGGCTCAAATACTCTGTCATGGTGATGATATAGCATGTGCCTGTTTTCCCTCATGGCTCGATAGCTCCTATGAAGTCGATTGCCCACTTCTTGAAGGGCTATAGTGTCATCTTTCACTAGAGCAACATTTCATTTCTCCATGATGGTTTCCTTGTCCGTTGAAATACGTCGCAGGCTCGATAGTGTGCTTTCGAATCCTGATGCAGAGTAGGCCACCATAATCCTGCACGAAGGATCTTTTGAGTTATGGCGCAACCCGCATAATGTCTTCTAGCAAGTCCCCCATGTGCTTCAGCTAGGATCTATCCTCACTTGAACTCTAAGACGTATCGGCGCAATACCTCATCGTTATCTCATCATTGCCCATTTTGTAGAGGTGTCCTGCAATCACTGTGAAGTCTGTTGTGCATATCACCAATTCCTTCTTCTGTTGAACAGAGTATCCCTGCAGCGTGGTTCCTGTAGTTAAGAAATGGATTATATCTTCAAAGTGACCGTCCGCTACGTGCACCGCATATAGCTGAGCATCCAGAAGTTTGTCTTCTAAATTTGTGGGTTCTTCACCAGTCTCAATTCGAGACAGGTGATCTAGGCCTACATTTAGATGTCCTAGTTTGACGACAAACTCAAAGTCATACTCTTGGAATAATAGTAACCATCTACAGATATGCCCCCCAACACTGGCTTATTCACTAGGTATTTTAATGTCGAGTGATTGGCGTATATCTTAAAGTGACCTCCAAGCTGATAGTGGCAGAATTTTTGAACCACGTATACCATCACTAATCCCTCGCGCTTAGTAGTGGAGTAATTCTTCTCAGCTTTTGAAAATCGGCAACTTGCGAATGCAATTGGGTGGTCAATTCCCTCTGCTCCTGGTTGAGTAAGTACTACCCCTAATGTGATACATGACACGTCGACATGCACATGAAATTCGCATCCCATTTCTGAAAGACCAATATAGGGGCTGATGCCATATTTTCCTTAAGCGTCTTCAGAATTTTCTTACATTCCTCATTCTAGCAATAAGTAGCATCATTCTTCAGCAACTATTCCATTGGAGTCGTGATTTGAGTGTAGCTTTTCATGAACTTTCGATAATAGCCCATGTGTCCTAGTGTGGCGCGTAATTGCTTGACACTTCGCGGTGTCTGCAAATTTAATATGACGACAATCTTTGTCGGATCCACCATCAAGCCTTGCCTACAAACCACGTGGCCCAACAGGTTCCCGAGTGCGACAATGAAAGTACACTTCTTCAAGTTTAGCGCAATTTGATGTCAGAGGCAAGTATCCATCATCAATCTTAAGCTCGCTACATGCTTCTTAACTAGTCCAAACATGGTCCAGTCATCAAGATAAACTTCCAAGAACTTGTGGATAAATTCTTTGAATATCGCGACTACTATTTGTGAAAATATTGTCGGTGCATTCTTCAGTTCGAAGGGCATCACCCTTTACTGAAATCAACCCTATTCAGTAGCAAATGTTGTCTTACTCCTATACTTTGGCACAATCTTGATCTGGTGGTATCCTGAGAACCCATCCATGAAGGAGTAGGGTTCTTGCCCCCCCACATTTTCCAGCACTTCATCTGCAAACAGTGTTGGAAATGGATCGTCGACACAGGCATCATTGAGCTTCCTGAGATCCATGTAGATGCGAATCTCGCCCTTCTATTTTTTCTCCTACACAACCATTGGACTTACCTAGTCAGACTCCTCGACTGGTTTAATGATCCCTACTGTGAGCAGGGATCTTGTCCAATTCTTAGTGGACCTTTGATTTATATTTTGGAATCAATCAGTAGGCTCGCTGCTTCACTGGTTTCGCATCTGGCTTTAATGTTATTTTCATCATTGCTAAGTCTCCTATGATCCCTTTTAGCTGCATGATCTTCGTTGGGAACAAATCTCAGTATTCCCAAAGCAATTCGACGACCTTCTCCACTATGGCATCATCCTAGTAATCCCCAAGTGTTGCATACTTTGGCTATAATTCAGTTCCAATATTAACTTGTTTCATTTTCAATGGCATCGTGCTATCTGCATCTTTGGTTTCGAGTTCGTGCACCTCCCAGCTCCCCTCTGATTCCAGAATATTAATGTTTCGCAAATCTTCCTCATCATCTTCTACCTAGATAGTATAACATTTGAGGGCCTGTCTCAGTTGCTATTACTGGTGGGGCTACATAGTTTTCTCTGGCTCTAATGGTGTCTTGAATATGGCAACCTTTACCAGCTGTAACGCTTCGTCCATGGGATCCATCCATTGATATTCAAATAGGAATGTCGACAAAATCCCTGCGCGCAAGATATCCCACTCGCCTGTGTCATGCCAAAGCTCCACTTCCGTGTACCAGTTTTTGGGAATGACGTCTAGGGTGTGATAAAATAAGTGCACCCATTCTCGCTGAGGTTCCTCTCCATAGGCTTTGATCCACCTGGTCAGGTGAATGTGCGGATCATCATGTCCATCGTATTTCTCCGCTATACATAGCTCCAGCTTCCCAAATCTAATCTTCATCATGCGCTTGTAGGCACACTAATATTCGAACGTCCCTTCATGCGTGCCCCACCATCGCATAGGCATTGCACGCAGCGCCCATCTCATTGCATCAAACCATTGGTGCTCTGGTACTGCGATTTCAAATTTTGTCAGGAATTCATCTACCATCGTCAACCCATCATACTTCAACAATTCATGATCCTGGGCCCTTATGCAGTACAATGATTTTGTCACCATGTTGTAGTGTAGCATGGTTACTCCATTCAACCTATTGCACCACCAGTCGTCTTCCTCATCTGAATCAAAAGTGTAGGATTCTCCATCACTCCATGATATTCTTCTATCCTCCGATGTCTTGACCCATCCTCATTCTTGGGCAAACATTCTATAGCTACAATCTACATCATCATTGCGTTCTCTATCATGCACTGGTTTGATGTAGCGTGGTCCTTCAGTCAGATCTAGTGGAATGACAATGTAGAGCGCCTTTGTTTCAAATATCATTGTCTGGTTCTTTAGATTAATAACTATGTTCATGTCGGTGGCCCAATCTATTCCTAGCAACACAGGATAGGGCGTACTTTCATCCATCATATCAATAACTTCAAAGTCCATGCGAGTACTTGCATCATCAAGGTCTATGATAACCCCTTGCAGCCTTCTCATGGGTAGCACCTTTTGTTGATTTGCCATCCGTAATTGGATAGGGGACCATTGTAGTGTAGGATTACCCATGTGCTCCCTTGTCTGTTTCGACAATACATTGGCATCTGAGCCCAGATCAAAAATGACCTACTCCATCTCATAATCATTGATCTGCATTGTTAACCACATTTTCCTTCCGGTCCGTGATGCATGTCTTCCCAAATTTTGAATGACACGAGGTTCACTCCATCCTGTGCATCTATTTATCAACTCCTGTAAGCCTTTAACCACCCTATTTTCACAAAGAAATTTTATGCATGTCTCTAAAAAGGTAGTTATCATCAAGGGATCCTTGTCTGGCTTGGGTTGATCCCTATTACGTAGGGTAGAGACCTCCGCGAAGCTCTCTTGAGCTTCCCGATATGTATCCTTATCACCCCTTAAGTTTTTTCCATCCGCTCCTAGGGCCGTGCCACTCCTCAGCACCATGGTGACCTTGGGATCTTCCTCGCAGGGTTTAGACCTCATCATTTGCACATTTTGGGTCGTTTCTGGTTGCGCTGCTTTTCTTTCACGAATTTGTGCTATTAGTGTAGGACAATCTATTAGCTCATGATTGAATTGCTCACAATAACTGCACAAAATTCTAGTTGGGTTGGTACAATCCCACGCGTAATGTCTTGGTCCTCTGCAGTTGTAGCAGATTAGCTGCCTGCGACCCCTTCCTGGCCCCATCCTGCCCTATCCTCGTCCACTGCCCTGGAACCCACCACGCGCGATCGCCGCGACTGGATCTTGACCTCATACCTCAGTTTTGATTTTATAGGCAGGTGACTAGTCCATTAACAATTGGTAGCTACGACAATCTCTTTCCTCATGGCCAATCGACCTGCAAAAGTTGCAAAATAGTTGCTGGGGGGTCTGGTTGTATTTTGGTAATATATAACAGTTATCAGTGTTGTGCTTTCCTCTCACCTGACAGATTGTGCACCGGAGTGGGGATGTGGTGCTCGGTCCTACCTGTGCGTCTGGTTGCAATAGTGTTGGTCCCCCTGTTGCAACAAAATTTACTACGACTGGGTAGTGATATTTATTGTGTCCCTGGCTTCTACACTTTATACGCCATACTTCCTCCTGAACTTCTGCTTGTAGTATCTGTTCTTGTTTTAACTTCTTCATTTCAACACACAAATCTTGGATCTTCACTTGGATCTGGTGAACTCCCAACCCCGGGTCTTGCAATGAAGTTTCATGTAACCTCATTGCCATCTCTAGCACTTCATCTTGGGTTGAGATCTTTTGTTGTGATAGAGCCGCCCTTAGATGTGGTGTTAAGGATGCTATAAACCAAGCGCAGTGTTGCGCATCCGTCAATGTCATGTTAGCCTCGCGAATAGTACTCTTCAGTCTTTGGTCCAAATCCCATGGGGTTTCTCCAAGCATCATCACAATTTCTTTGAACCCTATAATCGACTGTGTTTCTGACTTCGGCCGGCTAAACTCCTTCTTGAATTTGGTCTGGATTTCCGTTGTCCCCGCTGTTGGGTGCTTGCTTGAATATTTTATGTACCATGTCAGTGCTTGGTCCTGCAGTGCGCTGACTAAGGTAGCCTTTCTAATATTATCATCTGTGATTTGCTGCGTGTTCCATATTGATGTTAGCACAAACCAGAGTTGATCCAGGTCTTCACCTCCTACTCCTTTGAATAGTGGTAACTGAGTCGTGCTCACCATAGTTACCCTTGATCCCTTCGATCCTTCAATGGTATTCTTTATAGTGTCCCTGCATTTCACATCAGACGCCCCTTAGGCAGATCCTGGTCCCAACAATGGACCATTTGTTGGCTTATATGGGTCTGGCCTAGGTTCGGAATAATTATTTAGCCAAGAAAATCCTGCAGCTACCAGCCCTTTTGGTAACAGCCCGCGAAGCATGGACTAAGGTCTCACCCGAGGTGGCAGGGAGGGTGCTAGAACCAGGTTTCCACACCCTTGGGATGTCTAGATGTTGTTTGGAGATTTCACACCTCGTTCTGCAGCTTCGCGCTGTCCTGTATTCGAGCAGACTTCGAATACATTTTATTGTCTATTAGTGCATAGTTCACAGATCTAATCTATTGGATGGAGGATTGCAAATCAGATCTAATTTAGATTGGTATTTAAGAAAACATTTATCATACTTATTCAGTTCCCATATTATGATTAAACCTAGATTCACAAGTGTTCAATAAGAAATCATATGCGCATAGATCAAAACAATCTTATTTATTATACAAAATGCCAGATTTGCAATAATTTAGAGTTCACACAAAATTCTTAGAAGGAACTTATCTTTATTTCCACTTATCATCAGTACATCCATATCCACCTTGCACACTCAGCTGCAACAGTCTGAGCACATAGTTGCGAACTCTTCTAGGCCTCTGCGCACATAGCTACAAAGCCTCTATCCCCTACCCAAACCCTCGACTTGGACTTACAGATGCTTTTAGATTGCTTCTAACAACGCATTACACTTTAGCTCCAAGATAAAGCCCAAAAAGAACTACGTTTTCCTCATAGAACCACGCTCTATTTATACCTATCTATGGTCTGTCGACCAACTTGCTTCGTATTTTTTTATATTATTTTTTGAGTGGACAACCCTTTGACTCAGTCTTTTACATTTCGTTCTCTCCATATTTTGAAGGTTTACAATATTTTTATCCTACTTTCTAGGCTATCAGACACAAAATTGTTACGCGGGACCTCTGCTACCCAACATCTCACCTAGCTCTTGTCTTAGAAAAGTTCTTTAGAATGATTATGGTAGTTTATCCAATAGACACTGTGTCATGCATGCATCAAATCACTTGGAGCACTCACTTCTTTCTTGTTACATGTGTCTAATGACCATATGGAGGGCTCACTTATAGTTTAATGCATTTTCAAATTATTGTGAACTTATTTCCATGGTAGACTTTGTAAAGGTTTCAAAATTCCAGAACTTATTTCCATGGTAGAATTTGTGAAGACTTCAACATTTCGGAACTTATTTGCATTATATATTTTGAAATTCGATGCAAGGTTAATGCATTTTCAAATTTATTGTGATTTTGCCCATAGTTTTGCTCTACCACTAAGGAGGATTCTACAACACATTCACTACATTCCATATCAGAGTTTTGTGTGATTCTACCCATATTGAACATGGATTTGATATTCTCTCATTTAAAATTAGAATAAAATATTTTTTTTAAATAAACAAACAATATACATATATAAATAAATATGCATCTTTAAATAATTTTATTAAAAATATTTTGTTTGAAAGATATGTAGTAAAAATATTGTTTGAATTCTTTATTAATATGGCATCTACGACAACTCAATATGAAGAAGATGTAAAAAAATTCACCCTCACCTTTTAACATAAATAAAATAGAAAGATGAAATAGAAACAAAAAAATACATTTTATTTTTTCATTTTCCAATGTGAAGAACATGCATATTTCTTTTATTTCTTAATTTGAAGTTGGAACTTGCATTTATATAATAATGTGAATTTGTAGCTTTTCATGCAAATTTTTGTATTCAGATTTTATGTTATTGGTGCATTGTTGTCTATTATTGTATTGTTGAGTATGTTAAATTGGCCAGATAATTGTTTACAAGTTTTAAAATATTGATTAACTCCTGTCCAAGTATATTTTCAATTCCTAACAATGGGTATCAAAGTAGGTTCCATTAGTAGTAGTCTAATAACTGAAAGATAGATCTAAGACATAGCCAACTTGTTTGGAAATTTCATTAACAAGACTTTCTATGATCATGAAAATGAATTACACATTGGAAAGTAAGAATAAGAACATAGATAATTTTTGTTTATGCACATGGCATACAAGAGCATCTTTCCAAAGTCTAAGAGATCTAGAATTTTTTATCACAATTAATAAAGAGAGTAACTTACCTTGATTTGATTTGATGTAATTATAGTTATGAATAAAGATTAGCGAGTTTGTTTATAATGTAATATAGTTTGTTTGAAAGAAATGAGAAATCCATTTCCTCAAGAAATGTAATTCATTATTTTAAATTAGTGGTCGAAGGAGTTAAAAAATTTAAAGGAAAATTTGAGACTTTCATAGGAAAGGTGATTTGATCACCTTTAGTGAATCTCAACAATCACCTTTAGTGGATATCAACAAATCTTTTGTTATGGTACATACACAAATAATTATTTCTTATGGCACATACACAAATTATGTAATTAGAAGCAGGAGAGTAGGTGATAATATACAATGAGGAGATAGAGTAAAACTTTGGAATGTTCTTTTTGGTGATTTATTTGAATTTGTAGTTTCTTTTAAGAGTCATATGTGTCAATCAGTTTTGTTTATAAATATTTATATTCAGTATTTTTTGAGTTTTTGGATTTAAGCTTGGATCATATGACGTTCCCAACATCTGTAAATATTTAATTACCACAATCAACGAACTTGATACAATTAATTATTGTACATATTTAATTACCACATTCAACAAACTTGATACAGTTAATTAAGTAGGAAGTAGAAAGACAATACTTCTATATACATTTAACTATGTTTAAATATTTTGATGAAGATTATGCAAAATGTGAATTGCCTGAAGTAACATCAATCATACGTTTCTCACATGTCAGGTAGTTAGGGCAGGACGTTAGCTACCCTAATTACTCCTTAGAGATTTATTCTCAAGGAAAAGGACTGAGAGGGTAATGCGTACTTGAGGTTAAGAAAGGAAAAATAATGAGGAAGAAAAGATCCATGTTGGAAGGTCAAACGAATTGTACAGGCCATTGGGCTAAGTCTGGTCAGGCCTAGATAGCCATAGTGCGCGATATCTAATAATTATGAGTTTCTGCATGTGAGAAGTTGCATGGGGGGAGACTTGGTTGGGTAATTTCTGATTTCATGGTTGGGAGGCATTGACAAACTGAGTCCAGAGACTGGAGTGAAGAACGAAGATAAGTCTTGACTATACAAAGGCAATATTTAACTTGTACGAAGTACCAGATAAGTATCTACTCTGCCTAAGAAATTACAGTTTCTATTTATTAGAAATATTCATATAGAGTAATTAGGGGTTTAAGAATTGGTTCAAAACCCTAAGGCCAAAATAGATTTAGTAGAGATTTTAGAGAGGAGAAATAAATAGAATTTCCATAATTATGTATTTACCACTATAAAACATAAATAGAGAAAATGCAATCCTACTTAAAGTTGTGTATTTACAACTGTAAAACGTAAATAGAGAAATACAATCCTGCTTAAATTATACCATCCTCAAGAGAGGATAATCTAGTGCCTGGCATGAAAAAAAAAAAGAATAAATCAAAATGTGATACATCTAAGGATAGACTAGCAGACAATTATTTAACAAATTGCTAAAGAGTAAATTAGACTTTCTTGCCGTTCAAAAGATAGAGAAAACTAGAACTAATCTTAAACAATAATAACTGACTAAACCCCAAGTAACCAAGATATTGTCATATATATATATATATATATATATATATCTATATATCTATATATATATATATATATATAGACATATATATATATATATATATATATATATATATATATATATACATATACATATATATATAGATAGATATATACATATATATATATATATATACATATATATATATATATATATATATATATATAAAAAGCGGATGTAACCATTGATAAAGAAAAAAAAAAAAAAAAAGGACAAATTACATTAGCGAGCAAAACCTTGTCAAAAATGGGTACTCATCAAAACAATGATGAGAGTTTCATTTAAATAAATGAAGAAAAAAGAATAACCATGAAAATATGCATTACTACTGAACCCAGAAATCCATGCTCAAGTAATTACGAAAAGGAATAGAACGATAAATACATACATACATACATACATACATACATATATATATATAAGACAAACTGAAAATACACATAATATTGTAACCATAGAAATTCAGTGCATAAATAAGGGTTCTTCCCCAGTAGGTTGTCCAAACCCTTGAAGGTATTTACATTCAAAATACTAGGCACTCTTAATAGATTAACCTTCTTCGAAAGTAAGGAAAACTCATAAGTATCAATTATACAATTAAAATATCAGTCAAAGTAGAAGAAATGACTGAATAAAGGATTGGGCTAACAACTAAAAGCAATTCCCTAACAATCGAAAAACTCAATAGAAAATCTAAGTTCTCGTAAACAAAGACTAACCATCTTACCCTGTATCCATAGAAAATTGGGGCTAGGCATAGTTTAATGACCTGAGAAGGGAACCCTAATCCAAGCTAGCCATTCCATAGCAAAGGAGTGTTAAAACCCTCGCTAGTTCTTGAAAAGGAAACACCATGTGTTCTGCTATAAATCAACTATGAATTTATCGCCAAAGGAAACAACGGTGTTGGAGGGAACATACCTATAATGGATTAGTGAAGTTAGACAAGTCTTTCTTGACATTTAATTGTAGCAAGGACTTTAGTAATAATTGTGGCAGGACGAAGGAGTCAATGAGGCACAACATAGGTACTGGAACCTCAAAAATTCATCAAAAATTAACAAGAACCATAACCCCCTCACCTGAGCAATACTATGTAGCTGAGGAGCCTTACAGACAGATTTCGAAAATGTTGGATCCCACAGTGGTGAGGTTACCCAAGAGGAAAGGGCTCCGTAGTTGATTGTTTGATGAAGCTGAGTTATGGATAGTCGCTGATGAGGAACTCTTCCAAATGCGGCAAGCCCGAAATGTAATGCACCTAGAACTCTCTAGAAGCCCGCACCCACCGATGCTAAGGTGTGGTAAGTCGGGTGTTAGACATAGGAATAAAAGTATGAAGAACTTTGAACTCAAAGCATCACTGCAATAATAATCTTAAAATTTTTCATAAATCATTTTCGTGTACCATAGTGCTAATTTCTCATGGGAAATCTCTTATAAGTCATAACTAAAGTCATGTAATAAATGATTCGAGGACTTACAACATAAGGTCATTTGATTGGTTGATGTTGCTTTTTTTTTTATATAGTAATTAATTAAATGTTGAGGTTTATGACAAGTGGTATCACAATGCTCAGGTTGCAAAGCTGAGACCTATGGAGAATGAATGAATGACATCATTTTTGATGTGCACAGAAAAGCAACCATGATGAGGAGGACTAGATTTACACCTCTTAGACCTGTGACGGGAATCGAACCAACATCCTTTCCAGAAACCAATCCTTAAGTATGGCTACAGTTGGGGGATGAGTCACGTAACCTCAACACTACCAGTTTGGAAACAGTACAAGGATTGAAGGATGAGATGGCCAAGTTGTGGGCAGACAACAAGAGACTAATGCAAGTATAGAAGAAGATTATGAAGAGTTTATCCAACAGATAGAATCAGTGAGAACTGATTCCCAGTCCTAAACATGGGAACATGACTGGTGATGAAGAATTCAGAAATGAAAATCTGGAAATAGAAGGTAGTGAAGAGAATCAAGAGGAGGAATCCGACAATGTATCAGATCACAAAAAAAACAACAGAAAATTGAGTTGTAAGGAGAATTTTTAAAGATAAAATGCTCCCTCTTTGGTGTTGAACAGTAGGAGGTTGTTGAAGCTTGGCTTATCAATATGAATAAGTACTTTCAGTTGTATGAATATGATGACAATCTAAAGGCTCACTTAGCCATCT
Organism: Pinus tabuliformis; assembly: GCA_031772625.1. Lineage (NCBI taxonomy): Eukaryota > Viridiplantae > Streptophyta > Pinopsida > Pinales > Pinaceae > Pinus > Pinus tabuliformis. The sequence continues at coordinate 849,505,926 of CM062818.1, read as the reverse complement.
ACCATCTCCAAAGAAAATCCACCTTATGGTGGGAGGAGGTGAAGACAGTACATAAATGAACATAATGTAACATGGGAAAATTTTCAAAAGTATTTTAAGGAAAATTATTTAATTGAAAGATTTTATGACGAAAAGGAAAAATAGTTTCATGACCTTTGACTAAGACGAATATCTATGGATGAATTCATAATGAAATTGAAATCTTTCTTGCGATTCGTCGCCTACATAGGGGAGGAAAAGGAAAAAGTACATAGATTTTTTAGTAGCTTTTCGTTATTTATGAAAGAAAATCTTGAATTTGAAAATCCAAAAACCATGGACGAAGTTATACAAAATGCTTGTTTGTGCTGTTAGAAAACTAGGCAAAAGGGAGATGGAGAAAAGAGATGGACTGATAAAAAGGGAAATAAGTTTACACTAGGCAGTAAAGGAAATAAAACTATTATCAACAAAGAACCCCATAAAGGTCAACCAATTAGAAATTTGAACATAAATTAGCCCATATTCAAATTCCCAAGTGAATCCAAGACAAATGAGTAGTCTTGTAAGGCAAAGTTGGAAACAGTTGTTAGGTCCCCAGTATAACGTTGAAGATGTAGAGGACCACACTATGTTAAAAATTGTCCGTACCGTAAAGGAACTAATCAAGTTGCACAAATCCAAGAAGCATCAACATTTGGAGAGGTGGTGAGAAGTATCCCCAAAATCGATGCTGCTCTCGAGGATCATCAAGCTGAGTACCAAGCTATGATGGTAGAATTGAAAGGTAAGATCTTCGACTGAACTATATCTATTTTCATTGATCGAAGAGCTACTTTGAGTTTTATAAGTCCGAAAGTGGTTGAACAATGTTTCTTATAAGTTCTTAAATTTAAGAACCCTTGGCCAGTACAACTCGCCACATGATCAAAGAGAAGGGTGTTGGATAAAGTCAGCAATTTCCCTCTAAAGCTAGAGGTCTAACCTATTATGATGGACTTGAATGTCTTACCTTTAGGATCGTATGATTTCCTAATAGGTATGGACTGGCTAGAGAAATGATGGTCGCTCATTAACTATAAAGAAAAAACTATTAATTACATGGATGAAGAATGTATAAGACAGGAAATTTAGGGTATACAAAGACCATTGAAATTAAGACCAGTAACAACTTCCCAATTAGAAAAATGTATATGAAAAGGATGTCAAATTTATGCAATACAGGTAGGGTATACTAATTCAAAGGAAAAATTTGTTACTTTAGAAAATATACCTGTGGTACAAAATTTTACGAACGTATTTCCAGAGGAGATTCTGGGACTGCCTCCAAAGAGGGATATATATTTTACTTTTGAGTTGATCCCTGGAGCTACGCCGATATCCCAAGCTCCTTATCACATGAGCATACTAGAACTGATAGAATTATAAATGCAGCTACAAAAACTACTTGATAAAAAGTATATCCTTCCAAGTGTATCACCTTGGGGAGATTCTATACTCTTCGTCAAGAAGAAAGATGGAACCTTACGATTATGCATGGATTATCTGCAGCTAAACAAACTGACAGTCAAGAATAAATACACTTTACCTCGTATTGATGAATTGTTTGACCAAGTGAAGGGAGCTACAATATTTTTGAAGATTGATCTTCGCTTGGGTTACCACCAAATTAGAATAAAGGAGGAAGATATAGCCAAAACATCCTTTAGGACTCGCTATGGACATTACGAGTTCATTGTTTTACCGTTCGGGTTAAATAATGCTCCCACGACCTTTATGTGTCTAATGAACATTGTTTTTCATCAATATTTGGATAAGTTTGTACTGATTTTTATTGATGATATATTGATATATTCCTAGAATGTAGAAGAACATAAGGAGCACCTATGAATTGTCCTGCAAACCTTGAGGGAGCATCAGTTGTATGCCAAGTACATCAAATGTGATTTCTTTAAAGAGAAAATTCAGTATTTAGGACATATCATTACCAAGGAAGGGATTGTTATGGACCCAGAGAAGATAAAGGCCATAATGGAATGGCCAGTACCAAAGAATGTAGCTGATACAAGATCATTCATGGGTCTAGCTGGATACATGAGATTTGTTGAAGGGTTCTCCAAGGTGGCATATCCTATTACCTCTTTTCAAAAGAAAGGGAAAACTTTCACCTAGACCATGGATTCTCAAAAACGTCCTGACCGATCCAAACACTTGCTTGCTACCACACCTATTTTAAGAATTGTAGACCCAAATAAAGAGTATGTCATTTGTACATATGCCAACAAGGAAGGTGTGGGCGGCATTCTAATGCAAAAAGGCAAATTTATTGGCTATGAGTCTCAGAAACTTAATGAGGATGAACAAAAGTATTCAGCTTATGATTTGGAACTGATGGCAGTGATCCACACATTAAAGATGTGGCGACATTACTTAATGGGTAAGAAATTATTATTAATGATGGATCATCATAGTTTAACTAACTATTTCAAGCAGCCTACCCTGAATGCTAGACAAGCCTGCTCAGTCTCTTTCCTAAGTGAATTTGACTTTGAAATGAAACACTTGAAAGGAAAGGAAAATCAAGTCATGGATGCCTTGAGTCGGAAAGTAAACTATATTTATGAAGTCACTTTTAGTGAAGTTCATACCACATTCGAGGAGTAGATTAAAGAAGCAGCAATACATGATCCTGAATATACATTTTTATGGAAGAAAGCTAAAAATCCAAGAAACAATGAACAATAGCTAGGATATGAGGTAAATCAAGAAGGAATGTTGATTTATAGAGGAAGAATGTATGTGCCTAACCAAAAAAATATTAAACAATTAATTCTAGATGAATACCATAAACGTTCTTATGCACGCCATCTCGGATATTAGAAATTAATCACTGCACTCAGGAAGGAATATTTCTGGCTAGGTATGAAGAAAGAAGCTATTGATTATTTGACTAATTTCTCATAGTGTCAGCAAGTGAAAGTAAAGCACCAACACCCAGTTGGATTACTCCATCCATTACCTATTCTGGAATGGAAGTGGGAAACTATTTCCATTAATTTTACTATAGGGTTATCTATGTCCAAAAATAGAATGACTCAATAGTCGTGGTAGTAGATAAGTATAACAAGTATGCTCACTTTATACCAGTACAATCTAATTTCAAGGTCGTACAAATTGCCAACATATTCATGAAAGATATTTTTAGACTACACGGAATACCAAAGGTTATAATTTCTGACCGCAATGTGAAATTTACATATGCTTTTTTGAAAGAATTATTTAGGGGTTTAGGCATGCAACTGCGTTTTAGCACCACCTATCACCCTCAGACGAATGGGAAAACAGAGCGAGTTAATAAAATAGTGGAAGATATGTTGTGTATGTATGTAATGTAGAAACCATCTAAATGGAAGGATTACATACATTTAATGGAGTTTGTGTACAACAAAAGCTACCATACATCCTTGCAGATGAGTCTATTTGAAGTACTATATGGATGCAAGTACAGAAAACCCATGAATTGGGGTGGCGTAGAAGATCAATTAATGTTGGGACCAGACATGTTAAAGGAAATGGAAGATATGGTTAAAAAAGTAAGCTTGAATTTAAAGACTGCTCAAGACCAATAGAAGAATTATGCTGACATGAAGAGAAGTTTTCGATAATTTTAAGTTGGAGATCATGTTTATGTACAAATTAGATCCAAGAAGAGTTCCTTGCAATGGAGTGGGTGTGCTAAATTAGCACCCCGATTTTGCAGCCCTTTCCAAGTCTTGGCCTGAATTGGACCTATGGCTTATCAACTTGCTTTACCCAACCACATATGTGGGCATATTGTCTTTCATATTTATGTGTTAAAAAAATATGTATATGATTCTAACCATATAATCAATTGGAAGGATATACAGGTAACTTAAACATTCATGGGAAACATTGTTATTTATAATAATTTGTAGAAAGGGATGTCAAGGAAAAGCTAACTTTCCATACTGTGTGTAGGTCAAACCAGAAGGCGAGTTCTTGATCAAACCTCTAGGTATATTCGATCAGAGAGAGGTAATGTTATAAAGGTGATTTAGCATCCAAGTTAAAGTGCAATGGTAGCACTTTGGGCCAGAGGAAGCCACCTAGGAGGATAAAGAGGTTATGAAGGATTCCTACTCAAATATGTTATGTAATGAAAAAACATCAGGATGATGTTTGATCTAAGGGGGGAAGATGTGATGTCTCCGACAATTGTAAATATTCAATTACCACAATCAACAAACTTGATACTGTTAATTAAGTAGGAAGCACAATGACAATACTTTTATATATAATTAATTATGTTTAAATATTTTGATGAAGATTACACAAGAAGTGAATGTATTGAAGTAACATCAATCATACATTTCTCATATGTTAGGTAGTTAGGGCATGCGGTTACCTACCCTAATTATTCCTTAGAGATTTATTCTCAAGGAAAAGGACCGAGGGTAATGCGTACTTGCGGTTAAGAGAGGAAAAAGAATGAGGAACAAAATACCCATGCTGGAAGGTTAGATGGATTGTACAGGCTACTGGGCTAAGTCTAGTTAGTACCAGATGTCTATAGAGCATGATAACTAATAGCTATGACTTTTTGCATGTGAGAAGTGGCATAGGGGGAGACTCGACTAGGTTATTGTTGATCTCATGGTTGGGATGCATTGACAAACTGAGTCCAGAGTCTGGACTAAAGAATGAATATAAATTTGAATATACAAAGGAAATATTTAACTTGTACAAAGAACCAGATAAATATCTACTCTGCCTAAGAAATTAAAGTTTCTATTTATTAGAAATATTCATATAGAGTAATTAGGGGTTTAAGAATTGATTCAAAACACTAAGGCCAAAATAGATTTGGCAGAGATTTTAGAGAAGATAAATAAATAGAATTTCCATAATTGTGTATTTACTACTATAAAATGTATACAGAGAAAATGCAATCCTGTTTAAAGCTGTGTATTCCTGTTTAAAATTGTCTATTTACAACTATAAAATGTAATCAAATAAATACAATCTGCTTAAATTATACCATCCTCAAGAGAGGATAATCTAATGCCTGGCATTAACAGAACAAAGTATAAATCAAAATGTGATACATCTTAGGATAGACTAGGAGATAGTTATTTAACACATTGCTAACGAGTAAATTAGAGTTTCTTTCCGTTCAAAAGACAAAGAAAATTGGAATTAATCTTAAATAGTAATCACTGACTAAACCCCAAGTAACTAAGATATTGCCTTATATATATAGTTGAACTTAAAATAAATTGACAAATTATATTATCTCGTCGGAAAAGCTCAACCTTGTCGAAACGGGGTACTCACCAAAACAGTGATGAGGGTTGCATTTAAATAAAGGAAGACAAAAGAATAACCATGAACATCTACATTACCGCTGAACCTAGAAAGCCATGTTCAAGTAATTATGAAAAGGAGCAGAATGATATATATATATATATATATATATGTGGGGTATGAGGAGAAACTAAAAATACACATAATATTGTAACCATAGAAATTCAGTGCATAAATAAGGGTTCTGCTCCAGTAGGCCGTCTAAACCCTCGAAGGTCTTTACATTCAAAATACTGGGCACTCTTAACAGAGTAACCCTCTTCAAAAGCAAGGAAAACTCATAAGTATCAATTAGACAATTAAAGTCCCGGTTGAAACATATGAAATAACTGAATCAATCAATGGGCTAACCGCTAACAACAATTCCCTAACTGTTAAAAAAATCAACAGAAACTCCAAGTTCTCGTATACGAAGACTAGCCACTTTACCCGGTATCCAGAGAAAATTGGGGCGAGGCATAATTTAGTGACTCGAGAAGGGAAACCCAATCCCAGCCAGCCATTCCGCAGTGAAGGAGTGTTACAACACTAGTTCCTAAAAAAGGAAACACCGCATGTTTTGTCAGGAATCAACTATGAATTTATCGCCAAAGGAAACGACGGTGGTGGAGGGATCATACCTGTAATGGATTAGTGAAATTGGGCCGGCCTTGCTTGAACTTTGATTACAAAAAGGACTCTAGTAATACCTGTGGCAGGACGGAGGAGTCAATTAGGCACAACATAGCTACTGGAACCTTAGAAAATCATCAAAAATTAACAAGAACCATAACTTCCTCACCTGGGCAATACTGTATAGCTGAGGTGCCTTGCAGACAGAGTTGGAAAACGCTGGATTCCGTGGTGGTGAGGTTACCCAAGAGGAAAGGGCTCTGTAGTCGACCGTTCGATGAAGCTGAGTGATGGAGAGCCATCAATGAGGAGCTCTTCCCAATGCAGCCAGCCCCAACTGTAATGCACCCGGAACTCTCCAAGAGCCTTGACCCATCGATGCTAAGGTGTGGTAAGTCGGGTGTTAGACATAGGAATAAAAGTTCGAAGAACTTGGAACCCAAAGCATCACTGCAATAATAATCTTAAAATATTTTATAAATTAGTTGTGTTCCACAGTATTAATTGCTCATGGAAAATCTCTTATAAGTCATAACTAAAGTCATGTAATCAATGCTGCGAGGACTTACACCGTAAGGTCAATCAATTGGTTGATGTTGTTTATTTTTATTGTATATGGTAATTAATTAATTCCTGAGGTTTATGGCCGATCACAGTGTTAATTTTTCGTTAGTTGTTGCAGAACCATTGTACGCCTGACATAAGAACCATTATTAGTTCCAGAGATATTTGTTTTAATTGCATATTGAACTGGATTCAACGTTTCTTAGGTGCGTCCGCTAATTAATAGAGATGTGGAGAATTATTTCATAAAAGTCGTTTGTAGAAAGAATCTGAACCCTTCTACATCTGGTGGATATTAAAACGTGCGCAAGTTAATACTAACTAGACCTCCTTATTGGTGAAATAAACAAATAGAAAAATATCTATTTGACATAGGACCATTTCGAGTATTCAACCCCTCTTTAAATCTACAATCATATTTTTTTTCCGAAAATCCCCGACCAGTGCGAGAACAGCCTTGGTTTATTAAGAAACCATTTAGGCCTTCAAACTATTCCAATTTAATAAACCATTTAGGCCCTCAAACTATTCCAATCTTGATTTTTTTTTTTCAACTTAAAGTAGCTCTCAGACATACATAGTCTTGCTTCAAACTATTCCAATTTAATAAACCATTTAGGCCCTCAAACTATTCCAATCTTGATTTTTTTTTTCAACTTAAAGTAGCTCTCAGACATACATAGTCTTGCTTCAAACTATTCCAATTTAATAAACCATTTAGGCCCTCAAACTATTCCAATCTTGATTTTTTTTTTTCAACTTAAAGTAGCTCTCAGATATACATAGTCTTGTTTTAGGCATACATAGTCTTCTTTTAAGTTGGATTACTAAATATATAAGACAAAACTTTACTGCCTAACCATTAAACCACAGCCACAAAATGTATTCCAACCTTACTCAAGTGGACATACCTAACCTTCAGCATATCATACCTCCAGACTCGGCTGAACACTATTGTGAACCCCAGCGAAATGCGTAGATATAGGTAGAGTTCATTTAGTTCATAAAAAGCTTTATTTCCATGCTTTAGAGAAATCTAGGCCTTGTGGCATCCAAATTTTTAGAACTTCGATCCTCCAATCCTCCAAATATTTGATAAACATCTAGAGCTTCCTAAATTTGGATTTGAGAAGAAAGCAATGGAGGAAGATCTGTAGTTACGACCCAGATCACGTGGAAGGAGGATTTTCGATAAATTAATCATAAAGGGAAAAGAATTAAGCGACAAGGGCACCAGCTTAGGCGCATTGAGACTTAAGCTCTTGGTCATGGTTGTAGACATATAGGAATTTTCAAATAAGATCCAGGTGTTAAAGAGATAACAAAGGATTGAGTTTCACACATCTAAATTATGAGAAAGTGGCTTTTGCTTCGATTGTAAATGAGTTATTATGTTTTTGAGGAAAGTTATCAGTGTTAAAAGTTGAAACGAGAGTCGAGCAATGGTATTAATTTAATTTGAAAGTAAAAGTTCTAATGTCAAACTCAGAAATTATAGACAAAGTGGATACGCTGCATCAGAGTAGAAGTAGTATATTTACTTCGAAGAAAAAGACATGATAGAGGGGATTTGTGTATGAAAGTGTTTTGTTTTTTGTTTTTTGTTTTTTTTTCGGATAAATAAGAAATGAGATATGAAATATGATAAGGAGAAGAGGGTGCCTATGAGTGATACAAGTTCAACCGAAGAACTTTGAAGTGGTAAATTGGAGAACAATTTCAGCAAAGAAGAAAAGTTGGATAAAAGTAGCACCAAAAAAGGTACTCTAGCAAAAGAATTACAATTATAAAGATGAGATAGAGGAGCTAACGATAATTGGAGTTCTCAAGTAAAAAAGAGTGTGACAGAAATCCTTTATAGCCAATATTTTATAGCAAGAAAGAAGAACAACTTCTAGTTGAGGTTGAGTAGAAGTTCTCAAAGGAACTAGGTGTGAATAGAGTTGTTTGGAAAAAGAGCAAAGGAAGATAAGGTGAAGTTCTCGAAAAGTGAAGTGAGAAAACTACAAGGGCCTAAAAAAATAGAGAAAGCTCAAAAATTGTAGCTCAGAGAACCTAAACTCACTGAGGAACTGAATCCATTTTCTTTAAAGTTGACATCCTCAGTGTTCATGTAGCTGGCTACCATTACGTTTTTTATACACATGGTGTATATTTTCCAATTGATACAGAATTTGATGTTCAACTCATTCATATATATATATATACATTCTCATGCCTTAGGTTATTGAGAACCTTGCGGCTGGAGTTCTCTTACCCATTTCATGTTTTCGAATAACTTTGGCCTAAGCCTTATTCCTTTTGTACTCACTATAGTATTAGAGTTAAAAATATATGTTTCAGGACTATTGTTTTTGGAATGTTATGTGTCATTGGTAAGTTCTACCATTGCATGTATGGGTTGTCCATTCACCCGCGTGCAACCTAGTTTAGTGGCATCTAGCTGTCGAGATGTACACATGAGTTGTCATCAAGGTTTACCAATTAACATAGATGGTGAACACAGATTAATTGGTAGTTAGGGTAACCAACAACCCCCTGTCCGGTCATAAAATCACATTCTCTTCAAACTTTCTCGAGGAATTGATCTGCAAATTATCAGCTAATTTGAAACCCTAAGGGTCTTGTTTTAAATTTCTATGAGATCAGTTCCATTCCAGGGCAGCGAGACGTGTTTTTCTACTTTCCCCATATACATTTATTTGGTAAACTTTTATGCATTTTTCGTCTTCTTTTTCTACACAGTTCTTGGCTAGTTAGCACAATGTGACTCCCTTATGTTTTTCGGATAATGGTTTGACTTCTGCTTCCTATATTTCTAAGTTAGTAGCCCCTTTGTACTGCGGGTTCTTTTGCAACATTCCATGGAAAGCACAACTTCAGAATTCTTGGTTTTTGGTTGAATATGTCCTCATTCCCCTCGACCATTCGACAGGGTGAACAAATTATTTATCTTCTTTAGAATTCTTATTTGAGAAGAAGGTTACTTGGTATTATGGTTTCCTTCCAGGTTTCCATCTATGGGACCTAAACAAGTTTGGCTTTTCTATTTCTTGTGATCGAGGTTCAAGTATAGTGGACGACCATCTTAGTTTCGCTTTTCTCAGGTATAATATTTAGTAGAGTGGACAAACATATCAGCTTCACTTTTCTCATGTATAATATTTAGTTATGTTCATACTCTATAGATTTTTCTTAATTTTTTTCATTGCTAATCTCCATGACTCATCATCACATGTATGGAGATTATTTTCAACAAGGGAAGAGAGAAGTAAATTGGTCTCTATGGGTTGCTAATACAAAATGGGAATTCCATTCCTACATCAAGTCCTCACATTTTCTTGTTTATTCCAGGTTGCCTTATGCCCTTGTGGTTTCATGACGAGATTGTATCATTTGGAAATTAGAAACCCTGACCATTAGGCCTAGACTCGATCCAATCGATTCTTTAAATAGTTTAGTTTATTAATGTATCATGTAAAATTTGTTTATGAAATCAAAGGTTGTGGCCTTCGCTAAGTTTTTCCTAGAAATGAATAGAGGTAAATCATAAGTATATAATCTGTGTCTTATTTTCTCTCCTGGAAAAGAAAAGGGTTTTATGTCATATTTGAATAATCTCTATTTTTGTTCTAATATGAGAATTGTTTTTATCGTTTTCAGTGACAATATATTTTCCTTAATTTGGTAAGCCCTTCAAGGATTTGGTTTCAATTTACTTGTGTTCTTTTGAGAATATACGTGGGTATATGTATTGTCGTTAAAACTATTAGATTAAACATTTGCTTATATAGAATTAGAATGCAAGTTATTCTTTCCATCTGAATATAAATATAAATAAATATATATATATATATATATATATATAGTGTTCAATATACATGGAATCTTTTTTTAGAATTCTTTAATCTACATATAGTCCTAGTGGACCATTTGGAACTCTAATGGCATTAATGTTAATGTTTCATAGAATATTTCTACCTTTTCTTTATATGTATGTATATGTGGTTCACATATCTCTGGTAATGATAGATAATTTCTTATTTTTATGTGTCATTATAATATAATATAGACTGAGAGTTTCTATGGATCTATGTGAGGGATAATCCTAGTCTTATCTTAGGTCCTAACTTCTTTATCGTGCAGGACTGAGGGTTCTGCACTATAAATTTCTTTTTACAACTCTACCTTCTAACATGTATGAACTTTTCACTAGTTTCTACAATCTCTTCTTAAGGAAATATGGTAGAAACTAGTGAGTATATGCATATATGAAGTAACTAGTGTTTAATACTTCAATGCATATTGTATTGAAAATGTGTTATAAATATATACCACATTTTCAACACAACCTGCACTGAAGTATTAAACACTAGTTACTTCCTACAACATAACATTAGTCAGTACATCGATTTCTCTTAAGCATATAAACTTCCAAATTCTCTCTTACAGAAACAAGACTTTCCTGTATGCACAACGTTAGTATTTTTTCTAATCATCCCTCAACTTTGTTTTTTTTTTCTAATCATATTTCAACTTTGTTCCTTTCTTTTACACATGAATATGTACTCCTAGTCATACATATATTAACACTTCTCTATTACACAAATAATATTTTCCTGTATGCACAAAGTTATTTTATTTTTCTAGTCACATTTCAACTTTGTGCCTTTATTTTACACATAAATATGTACTCCTAATCATACATATATTAACACATAGTCATTTTTCCTCAAAAATACTTATTTAGTACAAATAACAAATTCTCCTAAACTAATACAATTTTTATAACTACTTCTACATTCATAAATTTAACCTACTCTTGTCTAAGTCCTTTCTCGAAATATTTAAAGGCCTGCATAATCGTCTCAACCTTGAACCTAGCAATCACTGGTTTCCCTCTGAGCTATCCAAAAAATGTGAGGAGAAACAAAAATAAAACAAGAGTTATTTCTATAGCTTTCCCTTTCTAACCATCAACAACATCCTACAAAAAATTTTGGGTTCTTCCAACTTTTCTCTCTCATTGGAAATTTTCAAGAACTTTCTTTATGTCCCATGGAACTTGAATTTACAGATTCCAAATCAGAGAATTTATCTCTATCCATCAAAGTTTTTTGGACTACCACTATGTCTCTCTTCTCTTTTTCTCTCAGAAGACACTGATAGAAGGATGATTTTCTTTGCTTTATTTCTCCCTCACTAGGCATAATGAACTCTAGTTGTTTTTCCTTATAGTTAGGGGTTAATATGTTGCATTAGCGATTCATTTTTCCTAAGAGGATCAGTATACTGAAAAAGTTCTCATTCATTACCATTTTTTTTTAAAATAGTACAATAATTCATCATGTGTCATTTATCTCTCTCTTTTTAAACTTTTCAACTCTCATTACAGTTTGCATTTCTGAACTAGAGTGGGGCATCATGCCTAGAGAGTACATGAATGCTGATGAGAGATCCATTAAGAATCTCTTGGAATGTTTGGATCAACATAAAGAAAAGAACATAGAAATATCAACAATGACTTGGGAATCTCATGTTTTTGAAATTAATGAATTGTGTGTGAATGTAGGCTATGGAGAAAGACGATCCTTAAAAATTGTTCCAAAGAAAGAAAAAATTGTAGAATTGCCTAAAGGAGATAAAGGTAAGAGGCATTCAACGAAAGAAGATTAAGGAGAATAGAACTTGCATATAATTCCTATTAAAGAATAAACAAACATTAAATTTAAAGGAGGAAATATAAGATAAAATGTTTTGTACATTGAGGTAAGGTAATGAATTTACCTTTAACAGGTTCAAATTTGTTTAGTTAATATGTGTTGATAAGTAGTAAACAAGGAGTTTTCTTTCAAGACAACAATGATATTTTAAATAAGAAATCTCTACAAGAGGCAAGGTGGATGATTGCTAAATCAAATTTATAAATATAGTTGGTAAATAGGATAAGATCAGAGGAGCATGAAGTTAGCATAAAACCAAGGAGAAGGACAATCATTTGAAGAAAGTAAAGTCATAGGAGGATTCTTATGATTATATTTTAGGCAGCCATACATATTTTTGAAGATTGAGCAAAAATTTTCAAAGAAAACAAAACAAAGAGTTATAGAATGGAAATTTGTTTCAAAAGAATAAAAATATTGCTAGAAATGGAAATGAGACTCAAGAAAATTGATGTGAAATGCACTAGTAGAAAATGAGATATTAGTGACTAAGTGACTAAAAAAGTTAGTCACCACAGATTTTCCAAGTGAAATACTACCAAAAATGAGAAATCTTAAGTGCCCCAACTAAAATGACTGACATAAATGACTAATTTAGTCTTGGGTTGAGATATACAACTAACTAATAAGTAATACAACTAGAAATGACTAATGCAAATGACTAATTTTGTCTAGGAACAAAAATACAACTACCTAACAAGTACTACAATAATATGAATCCTTTTTTTTGTTAGTAATTTTAATACAAATCAATATCCTTATTTTAATTCCCTAAAATTGTTACATAAGTAATAAGGTATGAAAAGTCAAGCTATCTTAACTATTATCCCATATTGAGCTTCCCTTATTCTCTCTAACCTTACCTCTATAAAGAGGAGCCTACCCTCTCTCTATCTTTTCACAATTATGTGGGTGCCATTCCTGCCGTTAACTAAAAAATTTCAAGATTATATATATATATATATATATATATATATATATTAGGAACTCTCGGGTATTCAAACAATGACCTAAGTACCTTTTGAGCCTTTCTTGGAGTTGAATTTTATATTGGATTTAGAAAAAATCACTAGTACACATGGGTGGAAAAATGACGTTGTATTGTGATAGTTTAGTCATGTTGTTGGATTTAATTGCGATTTTTTAAAAAGGCCCAACTTTCATCAAATATCTGATGGACACAATTATCATCGGATATTGTATAATATGTTAGTAAGATATCTGACACTAATTATATTCTGAGGACAATTGAATGTTTACCTAATATCCCACAAAGATTCACTTTTTGTCAGAAATGCAACATTTCACCATATCAATAATAAAATAAACTTAACATAATACATATAACACTTTATAAATCACTATTTTAAACATGAATTTAATTCATTTACATTTACACCACTACCAATTTTTTTTTATCCTCATGTAATTTGTGAGCTTAATGATCCAAATATTTGAAGTCCCTCACAAAACTCCAACAGTCAAAGAGAAGGCACTAGCTGGAAAAAGAATTGTGAACCATCTCTTATGGGAACCGTCGACTCAACGCTGGAGAAGGGGTTGCAAAATCAGTTTCCATAGGGTGAACGCTATTTTCCCTTGAAATTTTTGGCGAAATCTGCTACTCTAAAAGTGTCCTTCAAGTATGTTTGAAGTCGAAGGTTTTCACATTGAAGCCTTTAAATTATTGAACATCTCGAAGCCTAGCTGCAAATTTCGGTGGGGTTTCAAATTTTGTGTGTTCAATCTCAAGAAAAATCAAACCAGTTAAATTTCATACACCTAATGGTGAAATGATCCGCTTGTCGATTTCAGTAAATTCAAGGACATGAGCTTAGGAAATTCCATATTGTTATTAGGGTTTAAACTATAGAGGGTTTGTACACTGGCATCGAGTTACAATCGTACTCCATAATTGGAAGATCAAACCCAATTCTTTGACTGGATTTTCTTAGGAAAAATTGTCTTATATAAGAGGTATTCCTTCATCCCCATAATATCCCTCGTTGTGACTAAAATAAATTGTGTGTACATTGTATGATATTCAACATTCTAAAATTTAATTATGTAAATGATTTATTAGCATATTTACATCTATTGTCTATTTCTCCATGACTATAAACATATCCTGACTAGAGGCATACACATGTTTTCCTATGGTATGTTGGCTTCATTATTAATTTTGCATTTTCTTATCATGATGGTGTATTTTTCTATAGGCATAACCGAATGAATTCGATTCTCACCAATAACTTTCATGACACTTTGTGCATGCTGATTTAGTTGGTTTCATTTCGAGGCCTTAATTTAATCATTAGTAGAATTTTGATTTTGATATTTCTTGCATTTTTCCATTAAGAACGATACTCCTTATGATTGAAAATTTTTCTTACGCACACCATCAATATATCGTCCTTGGTCTTTGATAGAGATAAAGACAATCAAAAAATAATGCCACGAGGGCAACCTAGTATTTAATATTCTAAGTCACTAATTTGTTGGGTCATAAAAATAAACAAAAATAAGCCAAAATTGGCAGTTAAGAGAACAAAATTTGGAAAAGGGGGGTTTAGGTTGAGAGTCCAAAGTCACAGAAAAACAATTCAAAATTAAATCCTTTGTTGATAGGCTAGGGTCCTAAAATAGACATATAATTCAAATTATTTATGGGAACTTGGGGTCTCTCCACATTTTTCATCTGGCATCACACCTTGTCACAGTAGCTTTGACAATATTCACCCTTAAACCACTTTTTTCATATTTCCTCTCCAATTGGGAGAAATTGGCTATCCTATTTATTCCTGGATATTAAGGGTGGGGCACATTTCTGCTAAAATTGCAAGTGTCTAATCCCGAGTGCTTCGGACATTGTTTTCATGTGGAAAGATATGAAGAATAAATAAGCGAATTACTGTTTTTTGAAATTAATGGTTGAACTCTAATAGTGAGGCCACATAAATATAAATTTATGGCTATGATTCTAGATGTAGTAGAGGATCTCCACTCTCAATAATTGTCATGTAGTGTGAAATAGTGATAGACCATTATGTCGTAATTCCTAGATGTTTGATAGCCAATCTAAGTGGGAGTCTAGGAGGGGTTTGGCCAAAGCAATGATTCAATTCGATGAAAATGACTAAGTTGAAGAATGAAAAGATATGTAGAGCCAAGTGTTCCTTTTGACAAATTATATAATGTGAGACAACCTGTATCTGTTAAAGAGATCATGATATAAAAGGGAACAGGCTAAGAAGGCCTTTCTTAACTCGAGGAATTTTTCCACAAATAGTTGAATTATGATAACCATATCCAATAGGAACCACACTCCCCATATATTGTACAATTTCCCTGTTATATAAGGACCCTTAAATAACTATAAAGGTGAGCAGAAGAGACATATATAGGATAGGTGTGGAGAACTTCTATATCCAATCTCTCCGAATACTCTCATAATTGTTCACTGCTATCTTGGCAAGTGTATAAACTGGTAACAAGTCGAAACTTTCTGATGTAATTTTGAGTTTAAAATGTTTCTCAATATTTTCTAATTGAAGGAACCCATAAATCTAGTAATGTTATACATTGGTTAAAAGTCCTTTTTACTTAGTCTATTTATATAAGACCAGGGATCCCTGACAAAACACATATTATTAAGATAAAAAAATGATGCACCATATAGGCAACTTGTTTGCAAGATATCTTATGGTAGACACATTCCATTAGAGAAGGAAGGTTGTCATTTATGTGACACATCTAGGGAGTTCCTTTGGCCATTTTAGGTTGTAGAAGATTTTTTTATCTTTTTTTTCTCTGGATGATCTTGACAATCCATATAGTAGAAAAGGCTCTACCTTACTTGGCGACATAAGTGAAGCCAAGTTCCTCATTCTTGCTAAGGCAACAAAAGACCAATTTTGGTGTGGTGAGGCCCATTTTTCCCTCTCTTGGTCTTGATAAGAACTTATAAGGTTATGAAAAAAAATGTCAACAAACTATGCCTTTTGGAAGGGCATTGGAAACATGCATAAGGTGCAGTGAAACTATCTTGATGAGACACATTTTTCATGCTCAATGTGGAAACGCAACCATCAATATCCATCACATATCATATTGGTTACATAGGGAACCTTTTCCTAATGGATCTTAAAAGACCAGAAGGGTTTTAAGGTGGATTTTAAGGATACATTTAAGTTTCCTAGAAGTGTCATTATCTAGGATTTTCAAATACAATTGGAGGTCAATCTAGGGTAACTTCATTTGGATATGAGCTTAATATTGTTTGTATTACCAATTTATCATGATGCCAAGTAAATTGCATCTTAAAACTTCTTTTAAACTTTCAACAAGATAGGCCCAAAGAATTCCCAATTGGTTTTGTAGTATTCACAGGGAAGCCCAGTTATTCTTGGATATTTACTATCAACCATGTTATTCAAGGTAATGTTAAATTCATTTATTGAGATGTTCAAATCACAAACCTCTCTATCCACATGAGAAAAATTAGAAGGGACAACTTGTAAACAATGAGCCAATACCTCTTCATTAGACTTCTCATTGAAGTTCTGGATGTGATATTAGTTTGTGGTAGGCTACAAGCATTTGAAAAAACTCTTTATTATTAATAGGCCTACATTTCTTAGTCTGAATAGCTTTGATGTCTTAAAAATTCTCTTATTGTTGAAGATCCTGAAAAACGAGTTTGGTGCATTTATCCTTGTCCCTTAGTTCTATGGAGTTTGGCCCTAATTTATACACCTTTTCCTTTTGTACCCTTAGCATCTCTAAGGACATGCCTCGATCATGGAGCTTGTTTTTTGTTTCAAGATAACATGGGTTTAATTTTAAAGCCAATCCAACTAAGAGTAAGTATTATTATTATTATTATTAAAAATACATTTATTATTTTTGTTGGGAGTTATATTATTCAAATTATTACACATATTAAGAGAATTAATAGTTTTCTCATTATTATTATTATTATTGTTAGGGGTATTATTAGAGAAATTATTATTAATGAGGGGTTTATTATTAATTAAATTATAATTAGTAAGAGAGTTATAATTGGAGAGTATATTATTAAAGTCTGATAAATGAAGGGGGAGGAAAATAATTGGGGACTTCAGGGAACATGATTAGGATTAGAAAGTGAAGAGATATATTTATAATCAATTATATTTTTAGGGTTATTTTTAGTAAAAAAATACTAGTGATGGAAGAATAAGAATATTAGAGTCAACATGTGAGGATGAGGGGGGATTTTAGGCGGGATTAAGAATGAGAAAAATTTGACAATCCAATACAATCCAATGGTGGAGGAAGAGAGGTTAGAGGGGAAATCATTCGCGAAGGTATCACTTGCAATTGTTGTCAATTAAACTATGTCATCATCCAATGATACTTGAAATCCTGGTGGATTTATAAGTTATATAGAAATAATCCCCATTTAGATATAACATAATGGATCCCGATGATAGAGGTGAGGGTCGCTATGGTGGTGGCTTTGGTAGAATTTTTGGGGATTTTCCAAGTTTCAGAGACCCTTTTTCCGGATTCGACTTATTTGGTGGAGGGGCTTTGGTGGAGGGGTAGGAGGACGAAGCTTGGTGGGGGAATTCTTCATCCATGATGCATTCGATGATCCTTTTTTCTGGCACCCATTTGGGGGCTTGTTTGGCCCTCTTGGTAATAGTTTGTTTGGTTTCGGTAGCATTTTTGGGTTGATGAGGGGAATATGGACATGGACATGGGCATGCTAGATGATGAGCCTTTCCCTCACCCTTCCAACTAGGTTTTTATTGATTGGAGGCCCTTCAATCTTGCACAACCATAAGGTGGATGGGTAACTATTTTTGAGGAGTTGTCTAATGACAATGAAGCTCCAGCATCTGAACCTAAACCTGCTAGCACAAATCCCATAGTTGAACACCTAGATGAGGAGGCTGTTTCAAGTGATGTAGCATATGAAATAAGAAATATCAGCCAATAATACCAGTCATCTCAAACCCACATTAATTTTACTTCGCAGCCATTCAACTACCATAGATCTACAATTTTTGGGTCTGAAGGTGTCTATTATACTTCTTCATCTAAAAGGAGGGTTAGTCCAACTGGGGTGATGGAAGCGAAACATCATGAGAAAGATAAATTTGTTGGTATCCTTGACCTTCTACCAATTTCCTATCTGTGCCACTCTGAGTGAGAAGATGAATAGAAATGACGAAGGACTGATGATTATTATTGAGCTAGGGAAGATGTACTCGCGTGTCAAAGTATGGCATAATGCCAGGGTGGAGATCATCGCCAATGATCATGGGAATGAAACCACTCCCTCTGTCGTCAACTTCACTAATAAAGAGCATCTTATCGGAGTGTGCGTTGAGAACCAAGTTGTCAGAAATTACAATAATATAGTTTTCGATCAATAATCATCAATTACTTACCCACACAATTTTATTTGTTACATTCTTCCTCTTTTAGTCAAATTTGTATATGTTTTTCATGTCTAATGTTATATTATAATTATAAGGCTAAGTTGGTTTGTTAACTTATGGCAGATGCAAAGTCGTTAATAGGAAGGAAGTTCTTTGATCCGTGCATTTAGAGAAATTTTGGGCTACGACCTTTCAAGTTTATTCCCAGAGTTGGTGATAAGCCCATCATCATTGTAACATACAAATGGGAGGACAACCATTTTGTAGCCTAGGAGATATCTTCCATGGTTTTAGCAAAGATGAAGGCGATTGTTGAAGCTTATCTTATGACCACGGTGAAAAAGGTTGTCATTATTGTTCCTGCATGTTTCAATGATTCTCAGAGGAAGACATACAAGAATGTTGTTGTCATTGTTGGCTTGAATGTTATCAGAATTATGAATGAAACCACTACTGCTGTCGTTGCTATGAACTAGACAAGAAATCGAGTAGTGTTGGTAAGATCAATGTTCTCATTTTTTACTTGGGTGGAGGTAACTTTAATGTTTTTGTTATGACAATTGAAAGTTGTCGTTTTGAGGTGAAGGCCACAGTTGGTGATAACGATTTGGGAGGCAAATATTTTGATAACATATTGGTTAACTACTTTGTATGCTACATTAGGATAAAGTATAGAAAATACATCGGCAACAATGAGAGAACCCTTGTGAGACTGAGAAAATTGTGCATAAGGGCGAAGATAACCCTCTCATCAAATGCCAACAGCACCATTGAGATTGATTCTCTCTATGATGGTATTGAATTTTATTCCACTATTACTATGACCATTTTTGAAGAACTTAACTTAAATTTGTTCTAGAAGTGTATGGAGCTTGTTGAAAAGTTCCTACGAGATGTCAAGATGTGTTGGAACTACTACACACCTACATGCGGACTCTTAGTTAGAGCATGGGACTACATGCAAGATTCCTTCTATATGATTTACTCCTTGATTTTCTCCTTCTTTAACTCCACAATTGGTTAGTTCTTCTGCATGATTTACTCCCTAATTTTCTCCTTCTTTCACTCCGCAACTGGCTAGTTCTCTCCGGAACTTGTTGTAGGTGTTGAGTCTTCTCATTGATCACCACTATGGTGCATTACCTTGGGATCTTCACCTAGTAATTCTATATCATGAGCATTGTAACCTATTTTCTAATGAATCATTCTTTTGCTCTTTCGATTTATTTTAGTGTTTTTGCTCTGCAAAGCTGTGTGTAAAACCTTTAATAGCTAGATTCATCTGTGCAGGTTTTCTAACAAATTTACATGGTATCAGAGACCTAGGTTTGATTCCCCCGAGCTACGTTTGAGGGGAGCTGTTGGAAAATCACTGCACCTCTATGGAATCCATAATTTCCACCCTGGGGATCCTAGTTACATGTTTGTAATGTTTACCAACACCTGTGAGTTTCGGTGTAATGGCAAACCTCCACAAGATGGACAAGAGTTCCATTCATGATGTGATTCTTGCTGATGGGTCTAATAGGATTACCATAGTGCAATCGTTATTACAATAGTTGTTTAATGGCAAGGAACTCTACAATAATATCAACCCGATGAGGTCATCACATATGGAGCTGCAGTGTAGGTTGTTATTTTGAGTAGATAGGGTGATGAGAAAGTTCGAGATACCCTTCTTTTGGATGTAACTCCTCATTCTTTATGGATTGAAGCTATAGCTGGTTGTCAGACCATCATGATTCCTAGGAAAACCCTCATCCCCACCAACAAGAAGCGAGTCTTTTCTACTGTCTAAGACAACGAAACTGGTATTGAGAAAGATAACTTTTCTCTGGAAATTTTTGATAAGATGCATGTTATGTGTAAGAAACAGAATGTAAATGGAAGAGAGAATAGTGTAGAGACTCTTTACAACATGGCTGAAGAGGAAGTTTTCAAGTTGAATGAAGCTTGGGAAACGCATGCAACAAGTTCTCTCCCTTGATCAAGAAATAGGTCAAGGATGTTGGAAGGCAACTGTAGTGGATAATCTAGTAGACCTCGACTTTGCTTTCCCTCTACTGAAGGTCATTTATATGGACGGCCTGGATTTAGGCGATATTAAGATCTTTTCATATGCACGACATGTACCCTCACCCTCTCGTCTTGGGAGGCCTGCAAGAGTCAACTTCACAGGTTTTGAGCATGAGATGATTATTCTTTACCTTGGTAATCAATATTTTCATCTAATTCTCATCCATGCTTTTATTTTTATAACTGATAGGAAATTAAGTTTGAACCTTGTGTTATGCGTGAGCGTATTGACAAGAGAGTTCCTTTCCGAAATAGCCAGGTGAATCTTTTCTATGTCGTATCATGTCTTCTTTTGATTTATTTTTATTGCTGGATGTTTATGTTTAGATCTTTGCTATTTGTATTTTTATACAGTGCTATGATTTTTTTTTTCACTTCTGGTTCACGGATACCCGGGTCAATGGGTAGCCGCTACATCCAGGGTTGTTCAACACTGAGTGGACGCACCCGAAGGCATCAACACCCCTCGGCCTATTTACTGACCTAACCCCAAGAGCTTTCGGGATTCGACCCTGTGACCTCCCATTGGCGAGGCACTTGATTTGACCGATTGAGCTAACTCTTAGGGCTTATACAGTGCTATGATATATCTTGAGCTCTATGCTTTTTATTTTACCATAATTTTGTAGCTTTTTTAGCAGTTGCATGTACATGTATACCTTCATTTTGTCATCAATCTGCAGCACTATAATTGCTTGTGCCATTTAAATTTTTGTGAACTCAAATATAACAACCCTCTTATTAATGTTGGAGATATTATTTGCTTTCAGAGGGCTCTCTCAACAGATGAGGAGGAATGGTATCGATATCCACATGTGAGGTTATTTTTGGAGTATGTGTGTAACAGATAGGTAAAATACTCTTTTACTTCAATATTAAAATATATGTAGCATTTCAAGTAAAATACATGAGAAGGATTGCAATGCAGAGAAAAAATTATGTTTATTCCATGGATGAAATTATAGTATTTTTGTTGGTAGTTGTTTCCCTCTGCAACAGTCTGAATATAGGTTTGCAAAATTCTTTTAATCTAAAAAAGTCAGCTAGGTTCTTTTCTAATTAGTAGTTTCGTTGTAAGTCATTTTTTGTTCTTTGTATCTTTTGGGCTATTCTTTTTGTGATTCAAATAGTAAATACCTCTTGGGTTCATATGGTAAAAAAAATTGAAGGCTTTGGACTGAAGATAATGAAGATTGAAGGTATACCAAAGATTCAAGAAATTCCCAAAAAAAAACATAATGTATTATATCTATAGCTTGCTTCTTGTGTTTGTACATATAGCTGGTGCTATTTGATAAATAGGGACTTCTTCTCCATGTTTTGTTAGCTTTAGGTTTCGTATGTACTATTGGGAGATGACTTTTGCAATCCTTTCCCAAGTACTTTTGGGGTCAAATTCCCATTATTTAAATGTCTAAAATGTTTCCTTTTACACTTCTTGAGAAGTTGAAAAATTCAAAAATGGGGGTTATCCTATTTTGGTCCAACTTCAAATGAAAATTTGTTTTGAGCATTTTTTTTGCATTGACAAAAACATTGCTTTATCCAAATGTTGTAACTCTAAAACAATTATCTGGGTTCTTCTCTAGCGTGATTTGTAGTTTTTTAGTAAGCCTTTTTTTTGTTCTTTGAGTCTTTTGGGCCTTAGTAATCCAACTGTGAAATTCACTATTGCAATTTGTGGTTATTATTCTCCTATCTTTTGAGGGTATTCATCAATTGAAATTACTTTGTGAACATAATGAATAAAAAAAATTGTATCTCTACGAAACAATGAATACAGGAATTGAGAAATATATGCACACACAAATATAGAACAAGAATATTTTCAAAAAATGTCCCTAGAAAAACCTTGAAGAGAAAACCATTCTACAAATGAGGGTTTTATTATTAATATTCTTTAGCAAAAATAATATTACAACTACTTTCTTGACACTAGCAAATCTTCACTCAAATTATTTCTTCACTTCTACAAGACACCTCAGACCTCCTAGAAGCTACTTGACCCACCAAAATCAATTTGACCTCCCTCTGAAGGTGATTTTGACTCGCACGTGTGGCCCTAGATGAGGAACTCAACCCTCCTTGCTACTCACACTGGCTAGGAAAGGAGAAGCATGAGGAATTTTGGACTTAGAATGATGTGAATGAAACACTGTGAAGACGAATGGTAATCGAAGCCCAATTCTAGCATGATGAGTTAGAAGATGAACAAGAGAATGTGAGAATCATTGTTTTATGTGTTGATCCCACATAAAGTTATCATCCTTGGGCTCATGTAATTAGTATCAAAATATTATCTTCTGATCTGCATTTCTTGTTGTTTAGTTAATTTTCTTAGTAGGAGTAATAAAGAAGTTTCCACTGCTACAAAACTTTTGTGTATCCATGAATTTCCACAAAAATCACACATTTCTATAGAACTGACGCATTACTATGAAATTGCTAAAGAAAAATGCATGGGAATTAATTTGGGTTCTCAAAGGGAAACTCACCATGCACTACCCCTAATAATTTTTTAAGACAACTCAGGAGGAGGTGAAGTACCACTAAGATTGTTGGACTACGATGTGAAATTAACAGTTTGAGGGTGAATTGTAAATCTAGTGAGTTAACTAAAGAGACTTTAGTTCCAACAGGTTTCAATGGGAGAAGAGAAGGTTCAGCTCAAATTTTGAAACAAGAGAGAAGGTTCAATTCAAGCTCTACAATTGAATAAGGGGTAAGCTCCAAGGAACTGAAAGAAGAAGAATAAAATGAGTACCACCGTATGTTTAGGGAAGTCTTAGACTAATTGGTAGTTTTATCATGCTAGTCTAAAATAGTATGAATTGTGGAGAGACTATAACCTCTAGATTGCATTTCTTAAGCCCAAATCAGCATGTTATTCAATAAGGGGTTAGGTTGTCCTTCTATTTTATTTTATTTCCATTATTAATTATGTCATATTTAGTTATGTAGCATTTGTATATTGTGATTTCTTAAGTACACTACTTTTGTGGTCAGTGCACTTTGCGGGTGCCAATCTAGTTATGTTGTTGTATTAGGGAATTATAGAACCATATCATGCAAGAAAGGTTTAACTCTGTTTCAAAATTTTCAAAATTTTTAGAACTAATTCTCTCTTGAAAGTTGGTTTCCACAAGATCAATTATTTTGCAATTGATGTACCAACGAAATAGGTAGAGGGTTGTTTCAACATGAATTTACTAGAAGAAGAGTGGTGGGAGGTAGTGTAGAAACAAAATTATTTCCTAATAGATATATAGAATATTCCCTCTTTATCTTTATCAACTCCAACAATCCCTGCCAACCCAATGTGAAATGTAGTTGCTATGTTAAAGTGAATTTTAATCATCTCACCCTTAGGATATGATGAAGTGGTGTTGCATGTAGGGACATGCAAGTAAGAAGTGTCCAAACGCCCTAACATTGGTAGTGTGCAAGAAGAACCCAAAAGAGTGGTGTGAATATGAGAATGAAGTAGCTAGAATGTTTTGGATGATATCAAAGCCATTAGTGGGAATTTCAAAAGCTTCCATTTCTGCTCCAAAGCCCATGGGTATGGGTCCCCTGAAACTTGAAAGTAGTTCTTATGTAATCATGGTTGTAAATTTGTAATCCACAATCTGCTTGCATTTTGTAGGAAGTACAATAGATATATCCAATTATAAGTTTTATTTTCCATTGTTCCTTACATTAGGCCATCCAATTGTAGGGATGATAGTATGAAAATTTAATTATATATGATAAACATTATCTTCCATGCATTTGTGGAATGAGTTAATAATTTCCTTACATACATTCTACTTATGGATATATAGGTCAATTTCCACACTTGTTCATGAGTTCATATGTTAGTGTGTAACTCTCTTAGATCATGTTATAGTGTATCATGTGGATTATGCACTGAGGACAATGTTGCATAGGGGTACTTGTCCCTACTTCTAGGATGCATCCTCTGGATTTTCCTGTCCTTGGGGTTTTTAAGGGGAAATTCCCTATTTTGAATGACACATCTTTGAGGATGTGTGATCCTCTCCCACATTGTCTAAATGTTTATTACTATGGGATGTTTGGTAGATGTCTTATGATGGTTTTGGGGACTTATCCCAATTCCTCTAGATTGTTCTTGCCAAAAATAGGGAGTTTTAGGAGATCTATTGGGATGGTTTTGAGGAAATATGAATACCCACTATCAAATATAGTGCCCATTTGGTTAAAATTCTCAAATAAAAATATTAACCAAGTGGTTGTACATTCAAACCTATACAAAGGTTATATATGTGTTGCATGCATGAATACTATGTAGTATGTTTTTCTAAATAAGACTAATTGCCTTCACAGTTTTGACTCCCATGTTTGGTAAGTTTATGTATCCTATATCAACTCTTTCTTTCGGGAAGGTTATAACATCTATGTAGGCAAGATATTTAACAACTCTTATCTAAGACTTGTTACTTTTGTTTGAGTTACATTATATATATTATCTATGGTAGTTACTTTTATTGACTTATATTATAGCACTATGTTCTAGAATCTTTGTTTTTAAATTTTATATTTCTTTAAAATTTTATTTTTTAAAAACATTTTTGGTTGCCCCATTGAAATTTGGGGTTAACTTCTATCCATCTTTGAAATCATTCCCCTCACCCCCATCCCTAAAACACCATGAATAATATCCCAAGTTGTTCATAAGTTGTACGATTTGGTATGCAATGTATTAATTTCTTCAAAAATCAGAGATTTGCCCCTTTTTCCCACTTATCATTTGAAAGTTAACATCATTTTAATTTCCTCCCTTGATTTTATCCTTGGGTTGACCATGCAAAATTTTTCTAGTTACTAGTTTACCTCGCATCTTCCTTACCCCTTTATTTTCCATTCATTCATTTTTTCAAATTTATAAAGTACAATAAAAAGGATATGGAATTGTACCTTGAGTTCTATTAAAACTTCCATCTTATTTTATGAGTTTCCCATTTTCACTTAAGACCTTCAATAAATGGAAGCACACCTCAATATAATATGTAGGATCAAACTTTGAGGCTTTGTGGAAATGAATCAATTATTTATTCTTTCTAGTTGTTGGAGTTTAATGAATTGGGACAATAATGGACCATGTTTCTATGTTTTTCCATTTAAATTGTATGTTTGTCCCATTATTCACATTCATTCATTTTTCCAAATTTATGAAGGATATACAATTATATCCTCACTGCTATTATAACTGCCATCTTACTTTATGGGTTTTGAATTTTCACATAACACCTTCAATAAATGGAAGCACATCTCAATACGGTATGTGGGATCAAAATTTGAAGCTTTGTGAAAATGTTCCAATTATATATTCTTTATATTTCTTGAATTTTAATGGATCAAGTCATAATGGCCTACCATGTTTAGATGGTTTTCTATTTTTCTATTTGGCCAGTTATGGTATAATACTAAAAATACAAGTTGTTATATGGTTTCTAGATAGTTAGCTCAGGATTGAATTTTTTCAATCAAATTAATGAAGATGGTAGTTAGCTTGTTTAGTATAAAACTGATTCATATGGTGTTCATGTATAAGGAGATGTTATGTACCTATTCCTTGAGACAAATAATTCTATCACAATGTCAGGAAACATTAGTGTGGAAAAAAAATTAATCAAGAGCCACCAAGCAACATTTAGGAATTACTTTAGATGAAGAGCTTCATGTTTCTTATCCTTATGTTTTTCACTATGATAGGTAGGTGAGTAAATATATATCTTATTAACATCATTTCGTAAACATATGTTTCGAAGAGAAGGATGTTTCACTATCATTCTTGTTTAATTAGAACTAAAAGTTGACTTCTTAAAATCTAGGTAATTTCTATACAATTATGATACCACTTTAAGTATAATATTCTTATTGATAGATTCATTTCTTACAACCTTTGTCCACATTTGCTCTTCTATGTTATTGATATTTACAAGTTCAATGAGCCAATACCTAAATAGGTAGGACTTGTACTCTTCTGAAGGTACGTACAAACAATTCTTTTGGTAAATATAAATGAGACAATTTGTTTAGTAAATAGTTTTGTGAAAATTTTGAGTGATATTAGCATTAATTGGTAAGCTTTAGAGTAGAAAATTATGATGCTGTCAAAAAAAATGCATTCCTTGGGATTTTGGTTAATTCATATTTTCTTTGTAAAGAAGGTTTTTAATATTGAAAGAATGTTTGTGGAACCTAGAAAGATCAACATTATTTTTTGGCTTGTTTGAAATCATGTGAATTTCTCCCTTTATCATCCTCTTCAGGGTACACTTTAAAATAAAAACACTTTTGATGATGTTTAGGAGAACTGGTATGAACAAAATGGTTATAACGATGATATTTTTCTTATGTAAATATTGAGATTTGTTTGTGATTTTTGCTTGAATTTTTCCTTATGAAAATAAATTAGGTTTATCAATTGTATTTCCTTTTTCACATCATGTTACCATCGTCATCTATTTCAATTTTATATATATTTTTTCTGCACACTTTCCTCTTACACTCTTGTTTTGTATATGTAGATATACATGATTCTTGAGAGTAACCAGAAAGGGGATCCTCATCTTTACCGGCATTCAATTTCCCTCTTGAGTGGAGAATGTAGAAGGTGCTTCTTAAGAAGTTTCTTGTAGAAAATTTCTTGATCCACTATAATGAAAATTATTGGATTTTTGGATTAGATGTTAGTTGTTTTGGTGCAATAAAAAATGGAGAGTTGGAAATATGGTATACTAACTACCACTTGGCTCTTAGATCATGTAACTTAGTTTGCATGATTATGCCTAAGCTTTTTCCCAAAGGTCGAATACTAAGTTCCTAAAGTGTTCTTTTCTATAGTGATATTTTATTTACTTTCTTTATACAAGTCATCTAGCCACATGGTGGCCACTATCTCCAAACTAAAGAAAACTTGTTCAAGTTTATAGTAGGGATTCATATGGTTTTTAATGTTGTGATTCTTTCACCCCATGGTTATTTTAGGCAAGAAAATGTTTTATGAATTCCAAACAAGACACTAGTGGATAGGTAAACAATATTTTTATAATTGCAATGTCCATTGCATGATATCCTCGCTTTATTGTTTGATTGTATTTTGAATTTTTCTTTTGATTTTGTTTTGTCTTTGAACTATGAAATTGAAAATACTTGGCATCATGTCCATTTAAAAAAAAAGCCAAATCTTGAAGGTGAAATTAGTATTACACTCCATTGTTTGAAATCATTTTAGCTATTTTGTGTTTAAATGTTTTCATTACTTTAGAAAAGTTTAATTTTGTGTTATAACTTGAGAAGAGGTTGTTTATACACTTGATCAAGTTCATGGTTAGATAATGAAATGTTGTTGTGAATAAAAAGGCAAGGATTAGACATCACACCTTAGATTATTTGTTTTCACAAGTTATCTACAACTTGATATTTTTAGCATGTAACTTAATTGACATGATTGTGCCTAAGATTTCCATCAAGGTTGAATACTAAGTTACTTACATGTTAGTCTCTATGGTGATGTTTTATTTTCTTTGTTTATACAGGTCATCTAGACACATAGTGGCCATTATAGCCCAACTGAAGAAAACCTGTTCGAGTTTCTTGCTTTGATTGGGAAAAATGGCTTTGACATTGCTGACGTTGAAGTATATGTTGTATATCTTTTTTATAGTCTACGTTAGTTTATATTCTAGTGTTCAAAATCTTTCATATCTTATACTTTGTATTGTATATTATTTTGTTTTTAGAAAAGGAACTCAATATTGACGGTAAGAAGCAGAAAATGAAGAAAAATGAGAACGATAACACTCTAGCAACAAATACAAAAAGAGAGAGAGAGAATAGAATCGATCTAGTGATAGCCTTAGAGACAATATTCCACATAAGACGTATACATAGAGACTGATGGTGAAGTATTCAAAGTTGGTTTATTCATGTGCAATGCCTTGGGAACACAATCATAATGTTTCGAAGTAATGAAACAATATTTCATGTGTAAATTGTAGTCCAACCAAGATTAAGTTGGAAACTCATATTGTAATACTTGACATTTCATATAATATAATTTTTGTGGTTGAAATTATTTATAGTTGCACTTGATATTGTTTAGTATTGTAATTAACATATGTAACTTTGTGTTTTCATATTAGATGAATATGCAAATTGTGTGATTCTTTTTTAATTTATTTATTTATTTTAATTTAGTCGCAATGTCATCCTAATTAATTTATGTTGATAAATAATGAACACAAAATTAATCTAAAACTACTACATTTATACTTTATATTGATTAATGATGAACACAAGTAAAATGAATATATGGCTAAATTAGTCATTTATTATGATTATTAATGAAAGTAAATGAAATTAATATAAACTACTAAATTAGTTGTTTATATAATGAATATGAAACCACCACGAAAAGATAAATGACTACTGAAATTGATAAATTTTTAATTACAAATTACGACTACAATTTTCTTATATACGACTGTTAGTAGCTAATTTACAGTGTCTTATAACACGACCAAAATTTAGTCATATTTCTTTGGTCATTAATTGGTTTTAAATGATGACTATATTTTGCAGATATATGACTATTAGTAGCTAATTTACAGTATCTTCTAACATGACCACTATCTTGGTCATTAATTGGTTTTCTAAGGTCATCATATAGTAATATATTTTGTTGTATATTTGGTCATTAATTTTGAAAATTAATGATTAAATCAATGACTAAATTAATGACTAAATATACTAGCATACGATAAAATTGAGACAAGTAATTAATGACTAAGGCAAAAACAATTAAAAGTTGGTCGCATTATACGATACTATAAATTAGCTACTATTGGTCACCGACTGAAAAATGGTTGTTTATATGCAAGTTTTAGTAACTAATTAGTCATTTTGTACTAGTGATATTACTGAAAGTTACAAAGTTTTGGGTGTATGATTACAATTTAGATAAAATATTATTTGGAGAGGAAAGGAGAAATTTGTTTGAGTGGATGGACAAGGATTGTAATTGAAAAGGAATTCTTTTTCAAACACTGCCAAATAATACAAATTTGAATATCATTTTCAAGGATAAGGAGGCTGAAAATATAATTAGAAATATGTGAATTTTAAAAATAAAGAGTGGTCATGGGAGCGATGTAAGAGTGTTTTGAACACTTATTGTGAATTGTATCGAGTAAACTAGAATAGGATTTTGGATGACATAAAATTCCCATTAATATATGGATCTTTAGAAAAGGAATTTGCAAATTTCAAAGGGATAAAGGAGTTATAAATTATCATGAAATTTTAGGAGCAAGGTGGTATAATATCCTAGTCACATATTTTTCTATTTGGTGATATGGAAATGAAATCTGAACTCTGTGTTAGCAATTTAATTAGCTGGTTATATTCCTTACAATTTTAACGAGAAAGGAAGACAAAAGGAAATTTTATAATTTACTTACATCTGGAAATTAATTGGATTGACCAAAAGGAAGTGGTAAATTGGAAGAAATTTATATTTTTGAGGTGTAATGGAAATTGGGCTTGCTCAACATATTTATACCTAGAGATACGAGAAACTCTAAATTTGTCATCCCTCCCAAATGTTTGGAAGACCATAGAACAAGGATAAGATCACTAGTACAAAATGACTAATTAGTTACTAAAACAATTACTAAAATTTGCATATAAATGACTATTTTTCAGTCGGTGACCAGTACTAGCTGATTTACAGTATCTTATAACGCAACCAACTTTTAGCCATTTTTAGCTTAGTAATTAATTGATTGTCTCAATTTTATTATCTAGTAGTATATTTAGTTATTAATTTAGTTATTGATTTAGTCATTAATTACCACAATTAATGATCAAATATACAACAAAATATATTACTATATGATCACTTGAGAAAACCAATTAATGACCAAAGAAATATGACTAAAATGTTGGTCGTGTTATAAGATACTGTAAATTAGCTACTAATAGTCATGTATATGCAAATTTTATTTATCGTTTGAAACCAATTAATGACCGATGGAATATGACTAAATTTTTGTCATGTTATAAGATATTGTAGATTAGCTGCTAATAGTCGTATATATACAAAATTTAGTTGTCATTTGTAATGAAAAATTAATCATTTGCAGTAGTCATTTATATTTTTTTGGTAGTTTAATATTCATTATATAAACGACTAATTTAGTAGTTTATGTTCATTTCATTTATTTTCATTAATAATCATTATAAACGACTAATTTAGTCATATATTCATTTTATTTTTGTTCATCATTAATCAATATAAACTACTAATTTAGTAGTTTTTGATTGATTTTATGTGTTCATTATTAATAAACATAGATTAATTAGCATGATTTTGTGACTAAATAAAAAAAACATCATACAATGTGAATTAATTCATCTAATATGAAAATTCAAAATTACATATGTTAGTTAAAATACTAAACAATATCAAGTGCAACTATAAATAATTTCAACCACAAAAATTCTAT
This sequence comes from Pinus tabuliformis, assembly GCA_031772625.1. Classification (NCBI taxonomy): domain Eukaryota; kingdom Viridiplantae; phylum Streptophyta; class Pinopsida; order Pinales; family Pinaceae; genus Pinus; species Pinus tabuliformis. The sequence goes on along the minus strand of CM062818.1, from coordinate 849,474,621 downwards.
TATATGAAATGTTGAGTATTACAATATTATTTTCCAACTTAACATTGGCTAGACTACAATTTACACATGAAATGTTGTTTCATCACTATAAAACATTATCATTGTGTTGTCAAGTCATTGCAGGTGAATTCATCAACTATGAAGACTTGAACATCAGTCTCTATGTGCATGTCTAATGCAGGATATTGGCTTTAAGGGTACCACTAGACTGATTCTCTTCTCTTTATTTTCTCATTTGTCTCTCCAGTGTTAGAGTTCTCCTCTTTCTTCAAATCCTGCTACTTACCATCAATACCGAGTTCCTTTCCTAAAAACAAAAGAACCTAGAATGCAGAGTGTAAGACCTAAAAGATGATGAATAGTAGAATATAAGTGAAAGTAGACTATAAAGGATTTATATTGCATATACATCAACATCAACAATGTTATTTCCATTCTTCCCCATAAGAGCAAGAAACTCAAACAAGTTTTCTTTAGTTGAGTGATAGTGGTCACTATGTGGCCAGATGACCTATATAAACAAATTAAAGTCACCATAGAAAATAACGCCTTAGTAACTTAGTATTCAACCTTCAAGGAAAGCTTAGACACAATCATGCCAACTAAGTTACATGTTGAAAATCTCAAGCTATAAATAACTTGTTAAAACAAATAGTCTGAGATGTGATGTCTAATCCTTGTTATTTTATTCGCAACAACAATTTGTTGTTTAGTGCATGAAATTGGTCACGTATATAAACAATATGTTCTCAAATAATAACATGAAAGTAAAATTTTCTAATAATCATGAAAATATTTCAATACAAAATAGTTTAAAGGATTTCAATCAATATCGTGTATATTAATTTCATCTTCAAGCTTTGGTTGTTGTTTAAATAGACATAATACCAAGTACTTTCAAATTCATAGTTAAAATACAAATAAAAACCGAAATAAACATTCAAAATACAATCAAACAATAAAGACAGGATGTCATGGAATGGACATTGCAATTATAAAAAAAAAATTTACCTATCCATCGATACCTTATCACACATTCCTAAAGCATTTTCTTGCCTAAAATAGCCATAAGGTGAAGGAATCACAACATTAAAAACCATAGCAATACTTACTAGAAACATTTCCAAAGTCAATGGTTGAAGTGCCTGAAGGATCTCAAACAATAAATGAATCATATCCAAGACATGATTTCTATATTGTCTCCCAATCCTTTTTCCAATCACATTTCATGTAACCTACCCACACCAGAGTCAAGTAATAATCAAATGAAGGAATTGACATTTCCTTTTATCTTTTATATGTATAAAATTCGAATATAATTTTTTTGGTAACGTATTAATTCGTATTTAAAGCCTTCATGTCATGAGAATGTATCAATCAAGTAGAACATCAGAAAAATTGACCTCAATGAGGTCCCCTAACAATTTCTACAATATCAATATATGTCTTGCTGTGATATCTTGGATAGAAAAAAGAACATATCTGCGAACGAAAAAGCCATATATTACATATGTGCAAACTATGTATATGGTGTATTCTTAGGTAACTTTTCAAGATGTCCCTCTGCCTTTACCAAAGTGGATTGTAGCTTGGTTAAACTGCTTATCCTTTCATTCAACATCAATTTCTACAAGATAAATGTCACACATTATTCTTTCTCAGTTCTCAACATTCTAGATATGATAATTTTAAAGTCACATAAAAGCAAGAGAAAACCATTTTCTAACAAAAACAAATAAACAAACAATGCCTCTAATAAAACTTCACACCTCAGAAATTACTCTGCCACATGCTCAAACTAAAGGTGATATTCTTAGAATAATCTTTAGATCATATTTAATGGGATATTCGTATTTTTACCATGATTTAAATTTGGTGCTAAAAGAAATATATAAATCCAAGTTATTATCAGTCAACTTCAAGTATAATAAAAAAAATAATGTCATTATATGGTATGGAGAGAGAAACATCTTCATAACTAGGATTCTCTATTTTAGTTTGGTTTGAGTTGAGTTGGTATTTGAATATATATTTTTCTCTATAGAAGTGAAATATAAAAATGAGAATTGAAATAACCTTGTGAATTTTTAACTAATTCATATTATATATATCTAAAATAGATAGGTCATCCTTCTCTGCTATTTGATAGAGATTTATTGGCATAGAATAATAATGAGTTAACTATCAAACACAATGATGCAATATATTAACCAAGGGAAGAAAAATGGCATGGCTTTGGTATTTGTGTGCTAGAAGGAAATCCAACAATGGTTTTGTTCATTATTTATCATGAAATAGAATTGAAGACAAATGTTGGTTCAAAAATTGAGCTTCGTTATGAATAGGAGATGGTTGTGTTGGTTAAGGAAAGGATAAATTGAATGGCTCAAGATCTGGCTCCAATAAATAGTTATCCTTGTCACTACAAAATACAAAGTTGTCATCATTTGCTTATCCAGGTAAAAATAAAAGTGAGTTTGTATTTGTGCACTTGTGATAGTATATGAAAAAGAGAGCACTGGTGTGTTGTCCCATCATTCATCATAAAAGAAAACATATATATTCAGTTGTTGACTACAATGGAAATCAAATGTAAAACCCACTCAACTTGATCTCTACATGACATAGTCATAATGAACTAGTACAATAGAAGCATGTTAACTCATAAACAAGAGATGATAAAAAATAATAATGGAACATTATTTCCTGCCACATAATTGGCATGAATAACATTTCCATAGAATTCATCCAAAAAATGAGAAGAATTTAAGGAAAAAGAACATATCATTAGTGTTTTGTACCCTCTTTAACACATGTAGCCTAGGGTAGTAGAGGAGGCCAAATGTAGCAGGATTCCAATTGTGTGGGATATAAGAACAAAAATGTGGAAAAACATGCCTGCTAATTCATGAAATCTCACTCTAAATAATAGAACATGTTAAGGATAGTAATGATGAAAATATATCATGTATTAAGATCAAGCCCCTTATTAGTCATGAATTAGCAAGGCAGCTGGTAATTTTTACTCTTAAAATAATATATCATAATTAGTGAATGACTGCGTGGATCTTTTTGTGAATTTTTTTACATTTATATTATGGCGTCCTTGCAAGAGAGAGTGATGAAAGTTTTCCAGGTTTGGTCACAGTGGTTTCTCCTTTCATATTCTTATGTGAATGGATGGAGAGCTACCTTTCTTCGGTTTGGAATTTCAAGTGTCCCTCCCTTTCATTCAATATGTGGAGATGCCCCACCATTGAAGAACCTTGATAGTTCTGAATCCAATCTTACAGAAATAAAATATGGATGTAGTCCAAATCAAGATGTTGCTATGGTGATTGGAGAGGGAGAAACAACTCGAGAATTGTTTAGCATTCCTCTTATGGAGCTTTAGATATAGTGTAGGAAAAATGGTTTATCTAGTTGTGGTGGTAGGGGGGTAATGTATTTATGATTACTTAGCTTAGAAGAAAAAGAGAAGCATAAGAAAAAATATCAAGATGAGGAGTTCAATTATAGGTATAACTTTGCAATCAGAGGGAAGCATGCAAGAGAAACTAATGCTTATATACAATTGGGAGGGGGATGTTGGAGCACGGGTGAAGAAAGAAAATCCATACTTTATGATGATAAGGACTATATATCATTATCATCATCTAGGAAAAATGTTTAGGAAGAATCATCTTTACGGTCACCGGTTGTGGAAGGTGAATCAGTGGATGCCAATTGCAATGGAAATTTACCAAAAAATGTCGGTGTCATGATGGTAGTGTCACATGATGTGCCCCCAAAAGTTCAAAATATTTTAGGCAATGTCAACGAAAATTTCTTTCTCTACTCCTTAACTCATATTTCGCCCCATCCACGTTTTGATAGACCAATTATCAAGATCATAGAATGATCTTTTCTTTAATGTAGGAGTCCAATGGATAACAATTTAAGGATATGATCATTTTTTTTTAAAATGGACAGTCTTGTCTAACTTGCAAGGACTTGGGTGTCAAACTTGCTGCCGAGCCAATGTTATTCACATGTCACAATTTTGAGTATGACTTGGGGTTTAGTTTGAATGAGAGGATTTTTCTTAATACTGTTTAGTCAAGGAAAAGAACCAAATTCAGAATCCATCTGAATTATGATTCATGAAGCATAGTAACAGAGTTGGTGAGATGAATTTCAAAAGGCTAAGATATGATATAAATCTTTGGTAATTTTGACCAAATAAATAACCCAAACCTGACACTTGAGATACGATATAAATCTTGGGAAATTTTAACCAATTACATAGCCCAAACCTTAAACCTAGTAGTGTGAAATCCATTGTTTGAAGTGTGGCTACTGAAGACAAATTTTTTAAATACTTTTAAAAAGTAACGTAAAAATAATTTATAAATGCATGGAATTTCATTGTCAATCAAATTTCAATCCAGATAAAAATTAAAGCAATAACCCACAATGATAATCCAAAATCGACAAGACATATTGGACAAATGTTCAAAACTCATTGGGAACATCCTAATCCTATAGGTTGCTCATCTAAAGAAGACGAAGATGTTACCTTTCCATGGAAACATGGAATGTTAATGATATAAATGACAAAAAGATAAATAATTAAAATTGACTATTAGAAACAAAGCAAAAACATGAATGATAAATGCCTAAGTTGGCATTCTCTGTAATTCAGTTACGCATGGAAAATCAGTATTGTATCCTTCCAGTTGGATGTCTGGAATATGTAGAATTCGATATAGCAAGGGTAAATACTTATGCATATTTTGAGGTAATAAACATTATGGGAGACAAAGACCCCTATCTAGCATTACTAGGAATAGAATTGGCCTTTGAAAACTATATTGTAATTGACCTGAGAAAATAAACCATGACCTTTGAAGTGGAGGGAGTCAGGGTGATCCAATCCCTGGACCCTTATCAATGTTCGAGGTTCACCGAGCTAGGAAATGACAAAGAAGAACCTCAGTTACTAGACCAGTTGTACCAGATCACAACAGGAAACAAGGAAGATTAATTCAATCCCATGGTTGGAAGTTCAATTAGCTGGATAAGTGTTCAAATATATGAAGTTGGATCTGAATCTATGTGGGATGACTGGCAGTAAGGTGGACATGAGATCAACACTAGGTGATGCGCAACGATCCATCGTGTTCACTAGGTTGGTACCAAGGTGTGATAATTTCCTATTTTTAATGGTATGGGTTCTATTACCAATCTTATCAATGAAGTTGATTCAAACATTTTGGAAGTACATAAAGTGCCCTTGTTGGATGTTTCCCTCCAAGCGATGCCGACAAGGTGGTGGGGCTCTCATTGCAACCATTTTAGAGAGTGTCAAGTGGTTAAATCTACATTGATAGCCAAATTATGGTACTCAAAATACTGCCCATCTAATTTCATTTTCATTAGGTATGGAGGGAAAACTTATCCCCACCAACAAATACAAGATTGTAAATCTAGATGAATCAAAGAAGGACTTTCGGAATACTTGTGGGTTCATAGTTTTGTCCACACTTTAGGGACTTTTCCACAAACGTGGTATGTGAAGGAGGAAATAAGGAGGAAGACTAGTGAATGGGATTGTATGGTAGCTCGGTTTATTAATGACATTTCCTTCATTGATGATGACAAAAGGATAACAATTGCTCTGAAAGCATTCAAAAGGGTCTTATTCTCAGCAGGTAAGCTTACTAAGGACTACCTTGATCATGATTCCCTCAAGCACATATATGAATATGGATTCCAAGAAGTTGTGGCTTGTGGAATGATAAACCTAGAACCTGATGGAGACGACCTAAAGGGATTAAGGCACTTGACATTTAAGTAATCTGAATGGGAGGGGAATGTCAAAGATGGGCTTTCAACCGCTGGTCTGCAACTACTACCTCTGAAGTTGTGGAAGCACAATATCAGTACTGAGTAGAAGCCAAAATTAGCTTTGATTGGGGATTATTGGGATGAGGAGACTAACAAAGAAATATTTGATCTTTTATGGGAGTATGAAAACCTATGCCCTTCATCTATGGTGGAGCTTAAAGGAATTAAGGGGAGTTGGGTGAAATGAAGATTATGCTTAAGCCAGATGTGAGGCCAATGAAACACCAGCCATATAGATTGAACCCGAGGGTCAAGGAGAAGGTGAAGAGGGAGAGTGACAAAATATTGGTAGTATGTCTTATCTTCCCAGTTGATAAGGTTGAGTGGTTCATTCTAATTTTCATACAAAACAAAAAAGACTCTGAGAAAATACAGGTTTGTATGGATTAGAAGAGTTTGAATAATGTTTGCATTCATGACCCCTTCCCTACTCTATTCAGTGATGAAGTCGTAGATAATGTTGTAGGTAGTGAAGCTTACTCCTTCACAGAGGGGTTCTCTGGTTACACCAAGTTTGTGTTACAAAGGAGGATAATAAGAAAACCACATTCATGACTAAACGGAGTTCCTATGCCTACCATGTCATGCCCTTTGGACTGAAGAATGTGCTGACAATGTTCTTGAAGATCATAATCGTTGCCTTCTGGGATTATGTTCATAGATTTTTGGAGGTCTACATAAATGATTAGACAGTCTATAGTTTATTAAAAATACTCTCCAATTTGCTCTGAGTGATGTTTGACCACTATAGGCAGCTACAGATATCCTTGAACTTGAAAAAGTGCATTTTTGTCATCCCCTTTGGAACACTTCTAGGGCATATATTTTTCTAGGAGGGGGTGTGCATCGATCCTACCAAGGTCAAGGTAATCCTGAATATGCCTCCACCAACAAGTGTTAAGCAGCTGAGATCAACTCTATGTTGGGCATGGCCCAACTTGTTCCAAGTTTTGAGTAAAAGACCCTGTGAAATAAGGAGCGGACTGCGTGGAGCTGGCGAAGATATATTCATCGCACATACTTTTATGGATTTTGGAATGGGATAAATCCCTTATCGGGTAGTAGTCCTTGTTTTATCTATCCATGGCATGTGGACCATGGTTTTTGTATAGATGAATTGTATATAAGGATATGTAATTCTTTGTAAAGAAAGTTAGTAGAATGTTAAGTATAGAAGCATAAGTGAATATATATTTTTCATCTATAGTCTGAGTGCGTGGAGACCTTGAAGAGTGTGTAGCTGAGTGCACAGTTCAGGGAAGTGAATGTAATTGAAGATTTGTCTAATAAAGAAGAAGATTTGGTGAAGTATTGTGCCTTTGTATATGTTATTTGTCTATTGTTATGTATCTGATTATGCATGCTTTTCACCGGATTATGCGAAGACCTGTAAGATATATTGTTATGTGTTAGAGTTTATGTGTTTCTATAAACTAATTATATATGTGAAGTTATAAGATTGATACAAAGTAGAAGTAAATACATGGCACCATTTCGTAGATATACCTTCGGTTATGGAAACCTAGTTCTACAACCTCCCATAAATGCTTCGGGTGAGACTGTGACCTGCTTGCAGGGCATTGCCAAAAGGGCTAGCAGTTGAGGGTTTTTTTGGTGCGCAGAACAATCTGAACCAGGGTCAAGCCCCCTCAAACCAACAAATGGTTCCATTGTCGGGACCGAGATCTACTTAAGGGATATGTTTTGGTGTTCATCAAAGAAAGAACTCCAGGAGTGCGTTGAACAGAAAGAAAGGAAATTTGTAGAAAAAGAGAACAAAAACTTGCATTTATCTACTGAAGCTTGGTTGCATAGATATATCTTCAAAGATCAATACAAGATTTTCTTTGGCATTCCACATTGAATTGCTTGAGTGGATAGCTAAGTTAGCTGAGCATAAGAATTGTTTCAAAGGTGATAAACCTAAGGAGTGGAACCCTAATTTGATACCACGGCTCAATAGAATTGATAATAGTATCTCAAGGGTTGTTGATTTCTGGATCAATAGCATTTTGGGAGGATTTATCACTGAGTTCGTGATCGACCAAATCATGTCCTATAGTGAAGTTGAACGAATATTCTTCAAAGTACCACGAGGTAAGTTCTTAAATTCTTTGAAGCTCTGGATTAAGATGTTATTGTGTGAAAAAAGGATTTTGCGGATGCAGTCAAATTAATGTTTGGGAAAAGAAGAAATAAGTCAGAACCAGGAGCTACGCGAAGTGGAAAATGATATAGAATAGATATGAAGAATTTTATTGAGGCTGACTATAGCCCTCTATTGGGATCTGAGAATGAATAAGAAATAAGTAACCCTACAACCCCGCGATATTCCCCCACCCATCCTGAAGGCGCCTTGAAGTCAAGGGCTAAAAAGAATCAGATCATATTTAGGATTCCCCATCCATCCACCCTCCTCACACCAAATCCCCCTCCCCATACTTCCCCTACAACTCCACCTCAACACCCCTCTCCACCAGGTGATGGATGTCTTCATGGTGTATCACAGCTTCACCTCCAGATGGCGAAGTGCGCGGAGTCTTTGATGGTCTTTGGTTCACTTAATTTGGCATGTTGTTCCTTGCTTGCATGTTGGAAGGCTTGACGAGCTCATCTGTTCGTGAAGGTTTATGTTTATTTGTTCAACCATTGGTGAGCACATCCCTTCCCATGCATCGTTCATTCATCCGTTGGTGAACCTATCCTTCTGCATGTGCTCCCTTCGTTCATCCCATTCGTTTTCTTGCCATGTTTGTTGGTGTACTTGTACCTGTAGTCACTCAAGATGAGAAGACATAAAATCCAAAACCTCCTAGTCTATCATGACACATGAACATTTCGGATGCAGGTGAACGGGAGAGGCAGCAAGGTTGTGAAGCGGGATGATGTCTCTGGGAACTGTTGTTGAAAACTACGCAATAGTCACTAAGTGATGGAGACAAGCAATCTGAGTCGACAGTGACTTTCTGCGAGGTCTGGCTCGGCTAGGAGGCAAAATTGGGCAAATTTTGGGAGGGACAATCCAGGCTCCAGGAAGGCAAGGTAGGTAGTGTTATCACTCAGGTTGTCCCTTGGCTCCTTAAGGGATACAGCTGAGGTAACCATAAACCAATCTTTGGATTGCAGGTACTAGCCTACCTGCAATCAAAGAGGGCTCTCTCTTTTATAATTTAGCTTTGTTTTGATATGATTTTAGGCTAGTTATGGTGTACATGGGTTTTGTTTAAGTTTTGGTGGGAAGGATGATGCTCTTCAAACGGAGTTGGACTGCAAAGTGTGAGAAGTTCAAACCATTGGGCATGGAGTCAAGGATAAGGGTTGTTGGTGTGTTTTCTTGGTCACAAGAGGAATACAGAGCAGGATAGCTACACAGAGAACAATATCCAGCTGGAATAAAGATGGAATGAAGGTCAGAGATGAAAGGAAACTAAGAATATTTCATCAGCTAACAAAAGGAGGGTGAATGAACTTTATCTAGGAGCAGTCAAGGATTCTTAAACAATCATTCATAAATGAGAGAAACGGTGTAAACATGATCATTTAAGTATGCATATTCATAACTATTTCTGAGGAAAACATGGAGAAATAACAGGAATTGAGCATAGAGTGCTGTTGAGCAAATTCTAAGATATTCTTCTTTTCTGTTACTTAGATCATGACACAATGGTGATATAAACACATATAAAATGAAAACAGAGGCAAGAAAGGCTTATTGGGCCATGTAGAAGCACAGGATTCCCATAGTTCACTCTTCAGCCTTTAAAACACAACAGACAGTTCATCATCCAAGCATTCCAGTGATCTTTGATTATAGAGGCTCTCAAAGAATACAGAGCAAGTCTTGAGAGGGGTTATCAACCAACCAACCCTTAAAACAATGAACAGGGTGGTTTATATAGAAAAAATATCCACAAAATATCTACAATCAGTAGATCTTAAATAGATTTGAGGGAATAAGTGCCTTTAATCTAACTTATCCTGAAATAAATGCATAAAAGATCTATCTAACTGTTGCGTTGGGGCAGCTGCTTCAAAAATGAGTAAATATGATGTCCTTTGAGCTCTATGTTGTTCATTTGGCCATAACTGTGCTTTTGTTTCTGCAGCGCTGCCCTTAGGTGGCCTTATGTGCATTAACTCTGATCTGGTGAGCATTAATGGCTTTAAATTCCATCACTGATACTCTTTGACTTTGTTGGGGCTCTTTAATGTTCCTTTGATGTGGCTTTATGATTTCCATTGATATTTTCCACTGATACACTTTGCTGCTACTCTGATACTCTTTAATACTGAATCGGGGCCTTTTCTCTCCACTGATACACTTTGTTGCTACAAAATCACCCTTGCCTTCCACTTTATGGCGAGATTTGACTGTTGTTGTGCCTTACGTGACCTTTAGAACTGTTTCAGTGCTTGGCTGATCAAAACATTATCAAAACTGAAGAAATATTGCAAAAAAAGAGGAGGAATGGACGTTGATAGCCTGCTGAGGCTGTGCTCGTTGTCCGGAGCAAATCTAGGTTTGGAGCGATCAAAAATGGCCGAGAAATGCTAAGCTTCCTTTGAACTGGAGTGCGCGCGGGCGCAGATTGAAAAACATGAAGAAATGCCCTTTTTCCTTTATAAAGTAAAAAATCACTTTACATAGGAAATTTGATGCAAAATAGGGCAGAAGCGATTACTGTAGCGGAGAATTAATCTGGGCCATTGGATCGCGCGAAGGCAAATCCAACGGTTGGCGCTCAATCGGCGATCGGTGATCGGTGGATTTACAATGAAATGGGTTCGCGGACCCGAAATCCCTTTCAAACTGTTGTTTATAACTTTTTGGCTCCAGTTATGGAGCGTACAGTGCCAATCCCTTGCGGATCCGACACCCTATTAAGCTCCATTCTATAGTATTTCGGCTCCGGCATATCAGAGCTCTATATGGGGTTGCGACTTAATGAGGACCGTTGATCTGAGGGCCCAAATGGGCGGCTGCGATTAAATCGGCATTTTGCTATCGGCGGGGACATGGGGGCGGGGCTTTATATATATGTGATTGCCGAAATGGGACGATCGCCGATAAGATCTGAGCCGTTGGATGGACGGGGTGATCGGACGGCTGGCGTGCAGTCGGCAAAGGGCCACTTGCGATCAGAGGAAGGAAATATGGCATCGGAGGGGTTTTTGCATGATCGGAAGGGTTCCAATAACATAAAAAGAGGGTTTTTATGGAGTCGGAAGGGAAAATATGAGATCGGAGGTGGACTTTGATGCATTTGAAGGGGTTGTTAATGCATCGGAAGGGGTCCGAATGCATAGGGATATGGTTAAAGAGGCAAAATGAGGGTTCTTACTAAGTTTCAGGCAAACTTAGTAATTCCCAAGCAATATTTATGGTTATATTTCAACCAGAGGGAGGGGATATGTATATAGAGGAATTCTTATCATATTTTAGTAGGGGAAGGGGAAATATATAGGGATTTACATAATAAGTTAGAAATTAATATGAATTTCGATCAAAAAGCACTAAGGATAGAAATCTTTAGGCTTTAAAGGGGAAATATGACTTGTAGAGGAAATATAAGCATCCTTAAGCAAAGCAGATCTTTACTTAGGCAATATTTATGGAATATGATGAATTTTAAAGATATCAAGCAGATCTTAACATCTTTAGGGGAGGTTAGTGAATGATTTTGGGGAAAAGGAAGAAGGGGAAGTTAGACATGCCTCGCCTGAGCTGCTCTGAATGGATTTTGCCTTATACTTGTGATCAGAATAGATTTAACACTTGAAAACTTGAAATAGATCACAATTCATCATTCTGCCACCTCAAAACTACCTACCAGCCTACTTACCTAGCATTTTTTCTTCTTTTTGGTTTGGGTGCACTTAGGCTAGCAAACCCAGCTTTTCATCTTTTCTTTTTGGCTATCATCCTATCTAACTCTATCCTTATTTCTGCCAGGGGCTCAGATTAAACAGTTGAGCACCCTTGTTTCTCTACCTATCTAATGATCTACCAAGATTAAACAGTTTGGACAGATATTTATTCTCTATCTCTACAACAAGCAATTTAAACCTAGGGAAGCCAAGATTAAGCTGTTTGGCCTTCCCTTAACTGTGAAACTCTCAAAAAATGGAATAGTTCTTCAAAAATGGAATATAGTAGTGGCATTTGAGCTAGCACACTTTCCTGGCCTTTTGTTTGGGGTTCATTTCATTTATTTTTCTCTTTGGCCAATTGATTCTTTTTGCCCTTTGATTATTCTTTTAGGGCATACCCTCTTTACATTTTTTAAATTTTCTGAGTTTTCTAGGAAATATGGAACCTTTGCAGCATGGAAAGAATGACATATTTGGCATGTAAACAGTCAATCATGAAATATGAAAACCTATTGCAATAGGAGGCTAACAGTGGCTCCACTTGGGGATGGCTTTTCCAGATGAAAAGCCAAGAACAACAGGTCAGAATGCCTTGGTCTTCAATTGTTGTTGTAATCTGAAAACTTCCTTCTTCTTTGATGCTTTTGACTGAATTCTTGTAAGCTGATATACAGTATCCTTTTTGAGCTGATTTGCAGAAAAATTACAGCTCTGCTTCTTGCCTTTTGGGTGCTTGTAAACATATTCAAATCTACCTGAGCACTTCTTTTTGAAAACAATTCATAACAGAGATCAAATGGTGCATTTGCTTTGATCCTTCCTTCAAAATTTGTTGTGTTATTCCCTTATCAGACTATTGTAAATAGACATGCTAAAAATACAAATAATAATGTACAAAAATAATATATAGCTGCATTATGTACATCAAAAGGGGTCATGATAGTGCTTTAGCATTCGGCCATTGACAGGGCCTTCTTTAGCTTCTGTGCCATCCAAACTCTTGAGAAAATATGTGTTATTGCCTTGTACAGCTTGAATAACATATGGCCCTTTCTACAGGAAATCGAATTTGCCATGCTTTTCTTTGTCCTCTCTCCTTGAATCCCACCTTAAAACTTTGTTGCCTATGTAGAAATCTTCAGCCTTTGCTCTTTTATCAAACATCTTCTTCAGCTTCTCTTGTAAAATCTGAGCTCTGTCATACACTTGCTCTCTTGTCTGCTGTAGATGGATGGTTTGATTGATTCTTCTTTGGATATCATTGGGCTCAGCCTGAATCTCTTGCAGTAATTTGATAACAGGGATTCCCAAAGATGAAGGGAATCTTGCCTCCATTCCATAAACTAACTCATATGGGCTTGCTCCAATGGATCTCTTAGTTGTCAATCTATCAGCCCATAGTGCATTTGTGAGCTTCTTGTGCCAATTCTTTTTATTCTCCTCCAAGACTTTCTTGATGATATTGATGAGGCTTTTATTGGATGACTCGGCTAGGCCATTACCTTGAGGGTAATAGGTTGTGGAGTGACCTAAGGAAATGTGGTATTTGTGGCAAAAACTGATCATTTTCTTGGATTTAAAGGCAGCAGCGTTGTCTGTAATGATCTTCTTTGGACAGCCAAATCTGGACAAGATATTGGTCTCAAGGAATTGGATGATGGTGGAGTCATTGGCTTGCCTGCAAGGGATGGCCTCAATCCACTTGGTAAAGTAGTCTGTGGCTGTTAAAAGCCACTTGTGCTGGCCGGAAGAGGATGGGTGGATCTCACCAATGAAGTCTAAACCCCATTGTTGGAATGGTTTCTCGGTTGAAATGGGCTTAAGGGGTAAGGGCAGCAGCTTTCTTTTGCCTTCAAAGATCTAGCATTTATGGCAAGACACCACAAATTTTTTCACATCAGCAAACAGAGAGGGCCAATAGTAACCAACCTTTAATATCTTATCAGTAGTAAACTTCCAATATAAGTTCCCTCCACAGTCCCTTGCATGAAACTCCTTCATAACACTATCAGTTTCATTTAAAGTTAAACAATTCAGCAAAATTCCTTCATGAATCTTCCAAAACAGGGCACTATCCAAGACACAAAACTTTGATGCTTTCATTTTTAAGAATCTCTTTTTGGTTCTGGACAACCCTGGGGGAGCAAACCTGTTTAGCAATATAAAACAAATATCAGCATACCATGGGGATTGCAAGAAAGCTTGACTGATCTGTGGAGTTGCCAGCTCCTGTTCGTTGTCCAGTTCATTTATGTCTAAGGCTTGGAAATTTGTTTCGGACATCAGTTTGGCTAAACCTTGTCCCTTTATCAGTTTAGTGGGATTTATCTCAATGTCATACTCAAGGATATTGGCAATCCATTTGCCTCTTTTTCCCTCAATTCCCTCTTGAGTTAGGATGTCTTTTACAACAGAGTTTGGGACATAAGCAATCACATGTGAATATAAAATATAGCTTTGTAAATCTTTGATTGCTTTAACAAGGGTATATGCTTGCTTCTCCATGATTTGGTACTTCAAGGGGGCATCTCTAAGGGCTCAGCTGAAGAAAGCAATGGGATTTTCACTTCCTTGGTCATCCTTTTGTAATAAGACAGCAGCTATGGTATGCTCAGAAGCAAAGGAAAAAATGATGAAATATCTATCAAATTTGGGGCTGGTAAGGACTGGTGTTTCTGTTAAGGCTATCTTGATGCCCTCAAAGGCTTGCTTGGCTTCTAAAGACCATTTAACTTTAGAATCTTTCTTAAGCATGTTGTTTAGCATTCTTATCAGCTCGGCCAATTTTGGGATAAATCTTCTCAAGAAATTAATCTTCCCTAAAAAGGCTTGCATTTCTTTGATGTTTCTTGGATAAGGGATTTGGAGAATGGCTTGAATCCTTTCCAGATCGATTCTAATTCCATCTTTTGAGATAATATGGCCCAGCAATTTGCCTTCTTCTAGGCCGAAGAGAGACTTCTTGGGGTTTAAAGATATGCCATACTTCCTACAAGTAAGGAATACTTGTCTCAGATGTTTCAAATGTTCTTGATTAGATTTGGAGAATGGAGTAAGATCATCAAGGTAGACCACTAAGAAATCATGGATCTCTTTGGCAAAGGCAATGTCCATTTCCCTTTGAAAAGTAGCACCTGCATTCTTAAGTCCGAAAGGCATTTTCACATATTTAAAAGTTCCCCATGGTGTTGTAAAGGCTGTCTTGTCCTGATCATCCGGGTGAACTAATATTTGATTGAATCTTGAAAAGCCATCAAGCAAAGAAATTCTTGAAGACCCCACAACCCTTTGTAGAATATGGTCCATCTTTGCAATGGGTAGTGGTCTTTGAGAGAGGCTTGGTTCAAATTTCTTAAGTCAACACACAATCTAATCTCACCTGTTTTCTTCCTTGTGGGCACTAAGTTGGATACCCATTCTGAAAATCTGATTGGTGCAATGGTACCTGCTTCAAACATTCTCTTCACTTCTTTCTCAATCAAGGGAAGAATCACAGGATTGATTCTCCTTAATTTCTATTTGAAAGGCTTTTGATTTGGTTTCAAAGGGATGGTATGTTGAATGACAGAGGTGTCATAGGACTTGAGGTCCTCATAACTCCATGCAATTACATCTTGGAACTCTTTAAACAGGTCAACATACTTTAGCTTTTGATTAGGGGGAAAAGACTTGGACAGTTTTATCATTTTGGGCTTTTCTGATGTTCTAATATTACAGTCTTCAATTGCAGCGTTTAAGGGTTGCGTTTTTGGCTTTTTGGGAATGTCATTTGAATCGAATATGTCTTCTAAGGGAGTCAAGCCTGTGGGTAGGAAATTGTCTTTCAATTGAATAATTTCAATCTTTACCTCAGCTATTTCATCCAAATTCATTTGTTTCAGCTCTTCTATGTTCTTGTCATCAAAAATGATTGGGTGCAGCATTTGATTTGTTGCTTCAACTGTTATAGTCTGCTCATTTTGGCTCATTTGTTGTTGTGGGTCATCCATGGCATCTGTATCAATCTTTAGGCTTGAAAATTCTTGCTGTAAAGTGAGGAAATTATTGATCTATGCATCATTTTCAAAGACTTGCCAGTCTTTGACATTGTTAGGGACAGCAGGCCTGTGCTTTATCTCAACTGTAAAGTGGTGATTGGGCTCAAAAGGCAGCTTACAAGTGCTAGAAAAAGTAGCTAGACTATGCGCATGGAGATTATGGCTTCTTGGAATTTTGGCAAGTTGGGATTCTGTGAAGGTATTGAGTATTTCAGTGGTTGCCTTCCTATAAGCTCTTAGCCTATTGTCATTTGTAACAAAGTTGCCTTTCATCTATTGAATGATCAAATTGGAGTCACCTAAAATGGAAACTTTTGCAGCTCCTAGAGATTTGATTAGCTTGAGGCCTAAAAGGAGGGCTTCATACTCTGCCATATTGTTGGTACATCTGAAATTTAATCTATAAGCATGACCCTCTGCATGGTTGTTTTGTAGATTATGGATCCACACTCTTGCCCCTGCTCCTAGCTTATTTACTGAACCATCAAACTCCAAATACCATAAGATTTCTTGCTCTTGGCTAATATTGAGAGTTTCAATCATTGTCGGAGTGGGCAAATTTGAATTTTCTATTTCATTGAGTTCTTCTTGTGTGCTGGTTGCATTGATTGTTTTGACAGTTTCTTGGGTATGGGCAACCGATTCCTCACTTATGCATGTTTCTTGTTCTAAAGCCAAAGGCTTATCATCAGTGGGAGGAGACATATCATCATTAAACAAGATAAATGAATCCATATCAGAATGGATTGAGTAAATTGGAAAGTTTTGGGGCTTTTCCTCACTACTTACCACATATTTCATAAGTGTTTCCCTATATAGTCTCTTTGGTTGCCCAAAGACCGATATAGTGGCATAAGAGAGGTCTAATTGGAGAGATCCTTGGAGTTTTGCTCCCCAAGATCTTGATAAGAGCATGCCATACTTTGGTGGAATGTCAGCAACCACCACGTCCATTAGGATTGTTTTGTTTGGGTATTGGACTAAAGACACACATAAATCTTTGATTAAGCCTAAACACTTGACTTGGCTAGAATCAAATGAGAACAGGTCTTTGTATGGTCTAGTAACATCAAGGTTTAGCTTCTCCATTACAGCTTTGGGCATTAGGTTGTGTGAAGCACCTGAATCAAACATTGCATTGTGCAAGACTTTATCATGTATGTGCAAACTGACATAAAAGGGTAAAACAGCTCCATTTGCTGATTTTCCATCGACTCCTAGACCAAAAAGTAGCTCAGGTTGATCATCTAGGACATTAACATCATCCCTATTCCCTGGCATTTGCAGCGATCTTTTGATTTTCTGTCTATATACACATGCTTAGCAAGCTCAGAGAGAGGAATAGATACCTTTAATTTACCAATTTCTGCCTCTAAATCGAAGGGTTTCCTAATTGAGTCTTTGTGTTGTGACTCGCAGATTTTCCTTTTTCAACTGCACTTTCAGTGATTTTCTCTTGGTTTTCAGTGATTTCTTGAGATTTTTCTGTTTTGGGAAGGCTTTGAGGAGTGTTGTTTGAATTCTCTTTTGAGGAAGAGGATACACAAGGCTGATTTTTAAAGATCTGAATGTCTGATATATCTGTTATATCTTCCACAGTCACTTCTTTTAATTTTGAGTCTATTTTATCAGCAGGTTCTGTGATAGCGACCTTGTCTTTTACTTTCTTAGGCTGCTTGGCATCCTTTGGCTTGATGGGATCAGACACATCAATGGTTCTTGTTCTCAATTTGTATTGTTTAAGGACTTCATATACTGTTGCATCATAGCCTTCTCTAAAGTCAAATGACTCTCCAGATTTAGTTTTAAATTTATTGATATCCTGGTCATCTTGGTCTTCTTGGGTTAGGAAAACTTGTTGTTCACCCTTCAAACCCATCAAGTTTATGTGAGAGTCCTCTGTTGGCTCACTAGATTTTGATGCTTCAACATAGTTTTCTTGAAAAGGAGGTCTTTTATCATGGTCGGGGCTAGTCCTTCCAACGTTTGGATTTTGGTTTTTTCTAAAATTTGGGTTTCTGATAGTATTAGCTTGTTGTCCATCCCATGATGTCTTTCTTTCAATAGTTTCCATTCTATCTCCAATACTGTGCACGGTATTGCTGATTGCATCCAACTTTTGCTCAAATGTTGAAGGTTCTTCTTTAAAAGTAGTTCTTCTCTCAGCTCTTGCTCTGTTTCTCTTGGCAATTAGGTTTGCCTCCACACTAACAGCTACATTCTGCATGTCTGCTAAGCTTTGAGGGGCTCTTTCCCTCAATTGATATGCCATGTCAGAATCAAATCCGTCAGGGAATTTGTATAAAGCTAGATCAGGTGGAGGTCTAAGGTTTTGTGGAATAGCATTGTAAACATTGTTGAACCTAGCACAATAGTCTAAGACAGCTTCTTGAGGGCCTCTTTTGATAGTGTCATATTCGGATAATATGTGCAGAGGGTCCCTCTTCTTCTCCCATCTGTTGAGAAATGTTTGGTAAAGGGCCTCTGGATCAGCTATGGAATTTGCAGGGAGAGCTCTAAACCAGGGCCTTACATCACCTGTTAAACTTTGGACAAAAATCTTCATTCTTACATGATCATCATCTATTTCATAACTCTCAAAATAGTCCTGCATTTTCTTGGTATGTTTCAGGGCAGTGTTAGAACCAGTACCATCAAAATATGTGATTTTGGTTTGATAATCCTGAGGCATAGCCCCAGGATTTGCAGGTAATTGTAAAGGAGCATATCTATTCGCCATATTTACTGGTATAAGTGGAACAGCAGGAAGAAATGGAACGACTGGAACAGTAGTAACAACAGTGGTAATAGGAGGAGTATGTGCAGAGAATGGAGGAGTGGAAAAGGTGCTTTGAGAGGTGGATGATGAACTAGGAGAGGTGGGGGCTGAACGAAATAAAACTTTGACAGGGGTTGGAATATAGCCTTGGGGAATTGCTTCAGGACTCGAATCAGCAATATCCTCTTTTCCCTCTTGTTTCCTTAGAAACTTTGGGATTAAATTGGGATTTTCAAAAACAGTTGGGGGATTTGGGTCTGGATTTGACCTTGTATAGCATGATTTCTTCTTGGGAGCCAGCTTCTAACTTGTTTTTTGGAATTTTCTGAATAAGTCCCCAGGGGAGTCGTCAATGATGTTATCACTCAAGTTTTCCCTTGGCTCCTTAAGGGATACGGCCGAGGTAACCATAAACCAATCTTTGGATTGCAGGTACTAGCCTACCTGCAATCAGAGAGGGCTCTCTCTTTTATAATTTAGCTTTGTTTTGATATGATTTTAGGCTAGTTATGGTGTACATGGGTTTTGTTTAAGTTTTGGTGGGAAGGATGATGCTCTTCAAACGGAGTTGGACTGCAAAGTGTGAGAAGTTCAAACCATTGGGCATGGAGTCAAGGATAAGGGTTGCTGGTGCGTTTTCTTGGTCACAAGAGGAATACAGAGCAGGATAGCTACACATAAAACAATATCAAGCTAGAATAAAGATGGAATGAAGGTCAGAGATGAAAGGAAACTAAGAATATTTCATCATCTAACAGAAGGAGGGTGAATGAACTTTATCTAGGAGCAGTCAAGGATTCCTAAACAATCATTCATAAATGAGAGAAACAGTGTAAACATGATCATTTAAGTATGCATATTCATAACTATTTCTGAGGAAAACATGGAGAAATAACAGGAATTGAGCATAGAGTGTTGCTGAGCAAATTCTAAGCTATTCTTCTTTTCTGTTACTTAGATCATGACACAATGGTGATATAAACACATATAAAATGAAAACAGAGGCAAGAAAGACTTATTGGGCCATGTAGAAGCACAAGATTTCCATATTTCACTCTTCAGCCTTTAAAACACAACAGACAGTTCATCATCCAAGCATTCCAGCGATCTTTGATTATAGAGGCTCTCAAAGAATACAGAGCAAGTCTCAAGAGGGGTTATCAACCAACCAACCCTTAAAACAATGAACAGGGTGGTTTATATAGAAAAAATATCCACAAAATATCTACAATCAGCAGATCTTAAATAGATCTGAGGTAATAAGTGCCTTTAATATAACTTATCCTGAAATAAACGCATAAAATATCTATCTAATTGTTGCGCTGGGGTAGCTGCTTCAAAAATGAGTAAATATGATGTCCTTTGAGCTCTGTGTTGTTCATTTGGCCATAATTGTGCTTTGGTTTCTGCAGCGCTGCCCTTAGGTGGCCTTATGTGCATTAACTCTGATCTAGTGAGCCTTAATGGCTTTAAATTCCATCACTGATACTCTTCGACTTTGTTGGGGCTCTTTAATGTTCAATTGATGTGGCTTTATGATTTCCACTGATATATTCCACTGATACACTTTGTCGCTACTCTGATACTCTTTAATACTGAATCGGGGCCTTTTCTCTCCACTGATACACTTTGCCACTACAAAATCACCCTTGCCTGCCACTTTATGGCGAGATTTGACTGCTGTTGTGCCTTACATGGCCTTTAGAACTATTTTGGCAATTGGCTGATCAAAACATTATCAAAACTAAAGAAATATTGCAAAAAAGAGGAGGAATGGACGATGATAGCCTGCTGAGGCTGTGCTCGTTGTCCGGAGCAAATCTGGGCTTGGAGCGATCAAAAATGGCCGAGAAATGCTAAGCTTCCTTTGAACTAGAGTGTGCGCGAGTGCAAATTGAAAAACATGAAGAAATGCCCTTTTTCCTTTATAAAGTAAAAAACCACTTTACATAGGAAATTTGATGAAAAACAGGGTGGGAGCGATTACTGTAGCGGAGAATTAATCTGGGCCGTTGGATCACGCGAAGGCAAATCCAACGGTTGGCGCTCAATCGGCGATCGGCGGATTTACAATGAAATGGGTTCACAGACCCGAAATCCCTTTCAAACTGTTGTTTATAACTTTTCGGCTCTGGTTATGGAGCGTACAGTGTCAATCCCTTGCGGATCCGACACCCTATTAAGCTCCATTCTATAGTATTTCGGCTCCGGAATATCGGAGCTCTATATGGGGCCGCGACTTAATGAGGACCGTTGATCTGAGGGCCCGAAAGGGCAGCTGTGATTAAATCATCATTTTGCTATCGGTGGGGACATGGGGGCGGGGCTTTATATATATGTGATTGTCGAAATGGGACAATCGCCAATAAGATATGAGTCGTTGGATGGACGGGGTGATCGGATGGCTGGCATGCAGTCGGCAAAGGGCCACTGGCGATCAGAGGAAGGAAATATGGCATCGGAGGGGTTTTTGCATGATCGGAAGGGTTCTGATAACATAAAAAGAGGGTTTTTATGGAGTCGGAAGGGAAAATATGAGATCGGAGGTGGACTTTGATGCATTTGAAGGGGTTGTTAATGCATCGGAAGGGGTCTGAATGCATAGGGAGATGGTTAAAGAGGCAAAATGAGGGTTCTTACTAAGTTTCAGGCAAACTTAGTAATTCCCAAGCAATATTTATGATTATATTTCAACCAGAGGGAGGGGATATGTATATAGAGGAATTCTTATCATATTTTAGTAGGGGAAGGGGAAATATATAGGGATTTACATAATAAGTTAGAAATTAATATGAATTTCGATCGGAAAGCGCTAAGGATAGAAATCTTTAGGCTTTAAAGGGGAAATATGACTTGTAGAGGAAATATAAGCATCCTTAAGCAAAGTAGACCTTTACTTAGGAAATATTTATGGAATATGATGAATTTTAAAGATATCAAGCAGATCTTAACATCTTTAGGGGAGGTTAGTGAATGATTTTGGGGAAAAGGAAGAAGGGGAAGTTAGACATGCCTCGCCTGAGCTGCTCCAAATGGATTTTGCCTTATACTTGTGATCAGAATAGATTTAACACTTGAAAACTTGAAATAGATCACAATTCATCATTCTGCCACCTCAGAACTACCTACCTAGCCTACTTACCTAGCATTTTTTCTTCTTTTTGGTTTGGGTGCATGTTAACGGGAAAAGTGTCTACTTAGAATGCCCCTATCCCACTAAGGTGTGACAGTACCTTAGAAACAAACAAGGAAAACTACTTTCGTATCCTTCTTTATGAATTATAAACGAAGAGGAATAGGATGAACCAACCTGTGTCTTGCGCTAGTCCTTTGATCCAATCTCTCTCCTCTTTGACAGCTTCCAGCTACCTGCTCCTTTACTTGCCCAGCTTCACCAAGTTCCCGCAAGATCACAGAAGAGGAAAACTACACAAAGACATGGATTTATATTCATAAATAGCTTAGGATCAGATTTAAGCTAAACATGCAAATATAACAAAACATCACTGATACACAAGCATGTAGGAGAAACTCAAATAGTTTTATTGATATAACAAGAAGGTCCAGGGAGAGTTACAACCGATGATTCTTGATCCAGCATCAAACCCCCAGCAAAGGAATCCCCTCTTCACCTCCAACAAAGCATAAATCACCCAATACACTGATCTCTATCTCAAAACCAACAGCAATTCTCTGCAATGTACAAAATTCCAGCCTCTGGATCTCTGGGATGAGGGATCCATATATAGATGTATGCAAAGAGGATGAGTCAGCTTATGATTTGACTAGTGGCCTCTCTCTGTCAGTTCTTGCTTCCACTTGGAGACTGAGAGCCTCTTACTCATCCTTGGTCGAACTCAGTGAGGCAAGTGTCATTGGGGAAGATTCTGGAAGCTTCCATTGTCTGTCCACCTCGCGGAATGACACTGCCATTTGTCATTTCCCGGTCAGCGCACCCTGGTAGTGTATTTAGGTGAGTTGCAACGCACCTAGCTAGTGTACTGGGGTGCTATGCAACGCAGCTAGCTAGTGGAGCAGCTGAAATGATCCTGATTTGACTGATTCTGAGCAGTTTCTGGTGGAGAACTTCTGGGAGAAGCTGTAATTGGTTGACCTTGTTCCTCTAGGGGTAGGAACGACACTTTTAGGGACTTAGGATCCCTTGGTTTATGGACATTTCATGCTTAGAGCTGTAAGGCACAAAAATGTCTATAACAGTTGCCCCCTAAAGTATGAGGTCGTTTATCGGGTGAAATGCTTTATTAGGAGGATCCGAAGTTCTTTCAATGCTGGGAGGAGACCTGTAATAAGATACAATACAATACATTATCTTCATATTGTTTTCATGATCTAGCTGAGGCGGGCATTCCCATGCTCAGCTTTATAAATTCATTTTTATGTACACAGGACAGACAATCGTCTGATGGTAGACTGATGATTCTAATGAAGTCATCATCCTTTTGGTAGGATGATTATCTGTGCTGCAATGTTGTACATGTCAATGTTTTTATTTTTCCTAAATATATATCACAGCTCAGATGGATGAAACTAGATCCGGGGTCTTCAATCTCGTCTGATCTTCACTCGAAGTACAAGTCAATCCATGTGAGAAATGTTTTGAAGTCGAACATGGAAAGACATCGCTTGATTACCAGTCGATGATGTAAACTGTTAACAAGCGCGAGAGGAATCACCGATAATGATGATGACCCTCAAGGTACTGCAGTACAATTCACGTGGTGTGAATAAAGGACTTGGCATCAAACACCACGCAAAATCTTTCGGTCGAAGGTCATTGATGTATACCTGTCGCCGGAAGTGAGAAACTTGTCATTGAGGCATGCAAGCTTCAAAGTACTGAATCGGGTGTTCCTAGATCAACTTCTTGGATAATGAGCTGATGTCGACAAGAAGCGATCCGTCAAAGGAGGGCCTTGATGAATCCCACATCAATGACACGGAACGGAGCAAATGATTTTGATGGAGGTGAAAACGGTTTGATGATATATGGTTCAGGATGGCGGTCATGAAGGAATGAAGTATAATGTATGTTAGTGGATGGGACATGGGTGACTTCTCTGGATGACTTCTCTTGAACATGTCGGCGACACTTATGTGATGGATTGGTAGCATTTACCCCAAATGTGGATGGTATGGCGTGACCATGGTGATGTGACCGGTGAATGAAACAACCCAACCCGACTCAGGCACGGAGTGGAAGTGTCATGTTCAAGAGTGACTTGCTACCAATAAAGATTCTTTGAGCTTCTTCCCAATTTTTCCCCAGTCATTGCTGACCAGTACCTCTTTATTTTTGTCAAGCTTGAGGAGGATAACGTATGCTTGTTCTATAATTTTCCCTTCGGGCAAACCCATCGCTATGTTTTAACGAGCCTAGCGATAGTGAAACTCGTTCTTGCCTAAAGACAAGTTTGTCGCTATTAATCTTTTTAACGAGTTTAACGACAAAGATAACTCGGTCCTTTTCATTTTTAGAGAGTCTGAAAAGGTACATAAAGGTAACTCCGAAATTCCTTTTTCATCATCTAATCCCTTAAGTCCGAAAAAGTATAAAACAATACAGAAGGGATGAATTTTCGATAGTTTTAACGAGCTGAACAAAACAAGTGCTCTATCTTTTTGTGCAATAATCCCTCAGGTCCAAAAAGATTAAAATCTAGAGGAGGGATAGCACTTCCGGTCGCTTTAATGAGCTGGAAGGCCAAAACTCGGCAATCTTTTCATATTTTACGATTCAGTTGAAAAGAGCTTAAAGAAGACTCGTCTTTTGAGGAACGAGTGATAAAATGGGTAGCAGCTGATTCCAGGTAATGGTTGGAATTTTCCAATCACGGCAGTGTCACAAGGATGGCTAGTGAAATCACTCTTCGCAGTTGTTCCTCAAAATGGGTAAACAATCAAATGGAGGTGAATGATCAGCCAATGGAAAAGTGGAGGTGATGGTGCAAACACGACCAAGGCTTTAATGGCTGAAATGCTTCATTCACGGTGGTTATTTACCGAGGAATAGTTCATTTTTTAATGAGCTTAAACGCGGGTGGAAACATTTGCTCATGTCTTATGTTTATTTTTAACGAGCTTGAACTATGCGCTAAAACTGCTCGATTTTCAATTTTTACCATAAATAGCTTTGTCTTTCCAAAGATAGTACTGTATCTTCAACTGCTTCATCAAACTAGTTAGAAATGAACAATATTTGCTTGAAAATGAGATTAAAACGCTAATATTTTACTTTGAACTACGTAAAAGCAATCAAAAAGTGTTTTTTTTACCTCTCATTTTACCATTTCATTTGAACTTGGTTTGTTGGAGCTTTGGAGGTGCCTTTTCCCCCTTGATTTTCATCAGCTGATTTCGGGAGATTCTGTGGACGATTCTCGGCGCCGTCTGGACCAGGTAGGAGCTCAACCCGAGCTCTTTCAATTCATGGTTTCCTTTTTGCATTCTATGCTTCATTCCCTGCTTTTCTGAGTCCCTGGGGTTTGATGGGTTCATTCTGCCATCAACGCACCCTGAGCACATCGAAACCTGCGCTGAATGTTGGCCAGTATGAAGGCAGTTTGACATTCAACGCAGGTGGAACACTGCTGCAAGTGCGCTGGGCGCAGAAGGGGAATTTGTTGCACAGTTTTTTATGAAAATTTTTGCCTGTTTCTCATCAAAATCAGGATCTAACTCCTCTCTTGTTTGTTTTTCAGAGATCTCGGAGCAAGATGACCCTTACATGGCGAGAACAAGAACATGAAGAAGAGGACATGATTGCCCTACATGATCCGGTTACAGTGAACGCGCTGCGGAACTGTGGCTTGCTGAAGTTCTTCTGCATCTCTAGCATGAGACAGCAGATCAACCTACTGTAGTATTTGCTCGATGCTTGGGATCCTATCAATCAAGTTTTCCATATTAGGGGCAAATCTATCCCCTTGACTGCAGTAGACATTTACTTCTTGACTGGCTTGTCGAGGCGGGGTGCCCCCATCTCTTTGTCAGGTTCGGCCCGAGGAGGTGACTCTGTGAGAGATTATGTCCGCCAGTATTGTAGGGAAGGATCTCAGCCGAGTAAAGACGGCAAGATCATCATCCGTGATGTCACTGACAGGTCCCTTAGGTCTATCCTATTTACTTTTGGTAGGATGGCTGGTAGTGCGTCTCTTCATGTAGCCAACAGATCCTATATGCAGCATGCCTTGGAGTGTCTCCAACCGAAAGTATTCAACTGGTGCGACGCAGTACTTCTTGTGATGAAAGATCAGTTGACCAAGATAAAGGACAGGAGGTTGAAGAACTTTGGGTTCAGTTCTATTTTGACCGCCTTTGCCTTGGAGAGATAACCACTGATGCAGCCACAGTACATTGCACTCGACTTACCTTCTCCTACTGAACCACGTATGCAGAGATGGGTTGACCATATGTCTAGGCATGCTGGCCAGTCTCAGATTTCGTTTTCTGATACCTTCTTTAGGTGGTTTGATCGTCAGGAGATGGTTTATGCCGAGTATCCATATGCTGGTATGGACTTCCGGGGTGATCCAGATTTAGTACTGCCGGATGGCGAGCAGTGGGGTGCTATTGGTAAAATCTTTGACCATATCATTGTTTACTGTTTTTTATTTATAATGTCCTTGTGCTTTATTCTATCAAGACTTTAATCAAACTCATGTGTACATGCAGATGTTGGTCCTGTTCGTCCAGTAGTTCGCCTGAGAGTGCCAGCCGTTGCCACCACAGGAGAGGCCGCCGGGAGGGTTATTCTTCGTGACCTCGATGTGGCCGAGACTCTCACAGCTGTGCAGGAGCAGGTTGAGAGCCTTACTCTTGGTATTCCAGATGTGAGGATCGACGAGCTACCTTTGCAGTTACAGCGGCATACTACTGGTGTGCCCAGACGATGGACTTGTCTCTTAGCATGATCGCACAGGCTGTGACTTGCTATCACGAGCATCATTAGACTAGGGTGCCCCCTAGATTTTGAGTTTTTGGGTCATGTGACCGATTTTGTCTTGGTTACAGAACATTATATGTAAAACATAAACAGCTATATATATATTTTGATTTTCGGGGTTTATTTTGGTTGAGCTATATGATCCACATGTAGAACATTGATGATGTGTTTCTTTTTATAAATGTTGCAAATGTCTATCTAAACACATATTTTGCTAATGAGTCGGTTAATGTGTTTAAGTTTCTGGAAATATGTTGGTATTGAATAAGATCAAATTGTTTTTTCTTTCCAAAATCTTAACCCTTAGGAACATGCGATAAATAGCTGGTTTCGGACGGAATATATACCATTGAGTTGTAGTATTACGAGTTGTGAGTCTAGCCTGACAATTAGTCGGCGTATACCATGGGTGATGGCATCAGAGAGAAGTTCTATCAACGCGCTATACTCAGCGATGTTATTCGTTGATTGACCAATACATACACCTCTGAAACTTACTAACTCGTCGCTTGGATCAAAAATGGCCCAGGCTGCGGAGGACAGGTTCCGCGAACTACGACTCGCTCCGTCGGCATATCCAACACATGTCTCCAAAAGGTTTGACATCTGCAATAAATGTAAAAAAGGTGGATTACTCGACCAAAACAAACACTTTAGCGAAAACAAAATATAACAAAAGCATATTGGTTACTATTTAAGCATAGTAACGCTTGAGGTACAACCCATTACGAGGTTGCGCCAGTGGAACTCCGTCATAATCCATTA
The DNA here is from genome assembly GCA_031772625.1 of Pinus tabuliformis. NCBI lineage: Eukaryota > Viridiplantae > Streptophyta > Pinopsida > Pinales > Pinaceae > Pinus > Pinus tabuliformis. The sequence goes on along the minus strand of CM062818.1, from coordinate 849,447,317 downwards.
ACTCGTAGGCTCCTTTTGCCAACACTCGTTTAACAATATAGGGGCCCATCCATAAAGACTTAAATTTACCTGCTCCCAATTTATCGGATTCTTGGTCGTAAAGCAAGACCAAGTCACCTTCTGAGAAGAAGACACGGGGTTTGAACATTTTTGTCGAACTGCGCCTTGACTCGTTTCTTATGGGCTTCATTAGCCAAAGCCGCATCACGACGGGTTTCATCCAATTGGATTAATTCCAAGAAACGAGCCTCTTCTTCTGAAGTTCCGGGGAGGAGATCGATTGCGAGTTTAAGAGAAGAGATTTCGCACTGGACTGGTAAGACTGCTTCCAGGCCATATACCAATTGGAAGGGTGTGAACCCGGTTGCATTCCTTACTGATGTTCGGCAAGCCCACAAGGCTGAGTATAGGATTAGGTGCCACCTTGTTTTGTGAACTCTGATCATCCTTTGCAACATGCGCTTCAGGACCTTGTTGATTGCTTCAACTTGTCCGTTGGCTTACGGATAATACGGAGTAGAGCTGTCGTGAGACAATCCTAGTTTGGCAGCTAATTTGAGCATCATGTGATTGTGAAAATGCGATCCATGATCTGTGACTATAGCCTGTGGTGCACCGAATCTGGCGACTACATGATTGAAAAAGAAAAGGGCAGCTGTTTCACCAGTATTATCTAATGTAGGCATCGCCTCGGCCCATTTGGTAAAATAGTCAACTGCGACTATAATATACCCATGCCCCCCGGTCGAGGTGGGATTACATGTCATGAAATCGATGCCCCATTTGGCGAACGGCCCAACAGCAACTATTGGTTGTAGAGGTGCGGGTGGTCTTCTGGTTTTGCTATCAAAAATTTGACAAGCATGGCAACTCCTGATTGCGGTTATGCAATCTTTGAACATTGTTGGCCAGAAGTATCCTGCTCGTAAGATTTTTTGTGTTGTAGCATATCCAGATTGATGCCCCCCACAGGCTCCTGAATGACACTCATTTAGGGCTTTTTCAGCCTCCTCATAGGTGAGGACCTTCTTAGAACTGTATCGATACCACGACGGTAAAGTGTATCACAGACGATCATGTAGTCTTTTGCTTGGTATCGAATACGTTTTTGTTCAAAGTGTGAGGTGTTAGGCCTAAACTTTTGGGTTTGGAGATAAATTATTATATCTCCATACCACTCATTGCTTGTAGATATCAGAAACAAATTTTCATCCACGATTGATTCTTCGGATGTTTCATCGTTGGACGACGATGGGAGATCGCATAATAGTTCCGCAAAAACTAGAGCTTTCTTTGATTTGGATTTTACGAATTCCAGATCAAACTCTTGAAGGATCGCTATCCATTTTGAATATTTGCCCCCCAGCAACTATCGCGACAATATATAAGTCATGGGGTTGCAATCAGACAGAATGGTAGTTTTCTGAAAGAGGACATAGTGTCGAAATCTTTGTATCGCTTGAACAGCTGCAAGCGCTAGTTTTTCAACGTAAGAATATTTGCTTTCTGTATCATTTAAGTTCTTACTTAAATAATATATAGCATGTTCAATTCCATCGACTTCTTGAACTAAAACCATTGCGATGGTTGTATCTACTGCAGCTAGATACAGGTTAAAATCTCTTTGATAATCGGGGGCGTACATTAAAGATGCTTTCATTAGGGAATCTTTTAAAGCATCAAAGGAAGCTTGCGCGACCTGATCCCAGACAAAGGGTACCTCCTTTTTCAAAAGACGTGTATAACCTTTAGCAAGTTCGGCATAATTTGGAATGAACCTCCTCAGAAAGTTTGCTTTCCCTTGGAGTTTCTGAACATGAAGCAAATTTGAAGGTGGAGGCAAATTTATGATTGCCTAGACCTTGCACGGGTCGAGACGAATCCCATCCTTGGAGAATACGAAGCCAAGTAAACGACCAGAACTGACGCAAAATACACATTTGTGTGGATTGAGTCGTATCTTGTAGTGTCGACAACGTAGAAATATCGCTCTTAAATGCTGCGGATGATCAGTCCGCTTTCGCAAATGAGCCGGAAGGTCGTCGAGGTATGGTTGAACGATGTTTTTGATATCATGGAAGGCATAATTCATTGCCCTCTGAAACGTCGCCCCTGCGTTCTTTAAACCAAAGGTTTTTTCGATATGCGAATGTGCCCCACGGACAATTGAATGCAGGTGTTGACGGGTCCTGCGGGCGGATATTTATTTGATTATACCCGGAAAATCCATCCATGAATGAAAATATTTCGCATCCAGCACATTCATCAATTATCTGGTCGATGAAGGGTGTAAGGTTGTTGTCTTTTGGACAAGCTTGATTTACATCCCTGTAATCGACACACACTCTAATTGTCCCTTGTTTCTTCATAACAGGGACAATATTCGATACCCAATCGGTTAGAAGAGAACGGGTAGATGAAACCAGCATGGAGAAGTTTTTCAACTTCTGCCTTAATGGCAGCGGCTTTCTTGGGGTGCACCTGCCTTAGCCGTTGTCGTACCGGTTTGACATCTGGATACATCTTAATTTCGTGTTCAATGATACTCGAGTCGATGCCTGGCATTTCACTGTATGACCAAGCAAAGACATCTCTGAATTCGCAAAAAAGAGCGTTATATATTTCCAGTTTGGAAGGAGAACAACATTTGCCAACATAAATATTCTCTACAACATCTATTTTAGTCGAGATATTTATGGCTATAGTCTCTTCAATGTTGGATAAGTTTCGCTCGGAATCCACAGTATTTACAGTATTTGAAAGAAAATCGAATACTTGAGGGATGATAAAGGTCATGTTGAATCTCTTCTTCACAATTCGGAAGAAGGGAACGATGGTGGGAATCATTCCATGGTGCTCCTTCAACTACCATAGCTTGGAGAATTCCTTCGTCGGTGACATGCACTTGCGACCAAGGATCTGAAGGAGTACCATATTCTCTAGACCTATCTATCCAAACGCTTGATGAGCGTTGATTTGGGTTTGCCTCCCATGCTAGAAACATTGATTGCTATAATATTTCTATTGGGCTTGGGGGAAAAACCATTGCATGATCCATGTTGATATCGTTTTCTAAGATCTTTGTGGAAGATATCATATTGCAGGTTCCTATCAACGCTACTTCCGATAGATTGATTGGAGGTGGAAGAGCGAAAGTTCCCATTAGTATAGGATCTTTTAGTAGGTTACTCCGATATTCTGAAGCGAATGGGGGCTTCCATGGATCATGGGAATGCTTCCTCTAACTTGAGAACCATTGGGGAGGAAGTTTTGTTGATCGACGATTGTAATCCCTCCTTGAAAGGGAAATGCAATCTTTCTAAAATAGGTCGATACAACAGCTGCCATGGCATATATCCATGGTCTTCCTAGTAGGATGTTGTAATCAAGATTCCCATCGATGACTTCAACATCTATTTCTACCGTTTTTCCCCCTAGTTCAACTTTCAAGTTATTTAGGATACCATATGGGGTATATGTCCTTCCGTCAAATGCTTTTAATGTCGTCGAGGATTGTGACAAGGTTGGATATCCTAAAGTTTTCCAGCAACTCATCGACATAATGCATGTAGATGCCCCCTCATCAATAATTGTTCGATGAACAGTTTTGTTGAGGGCTTTCACTTGAACAAGGAAAGCTAGTTGAGCCGGTAACTGAGGATCGTATCCTTTGTGGTCGAAGGATACAAGATTGGAATCCTTTGGGTCAATCCCACCAATCGCCGATAACAAAGCCTGCCTTTGGAATGGGCAATTTTGTAGTACTTCAAGAGTCGACATAGCGGATGGCGATTGGGCCAAATCATCCACTATGTTATAATGCTGTGCCGCTCTAGCGCGGGGATTAAATGTCGACTTGTGTACTACTCCCTTTGGCAGTTTTATTGTTAATTCAGGAATGATGGGTGGTACAACTTCTGTCGAAGTTGTTGTCAAACTACTTGGTTGATCTTTATCCTTGTCGTTCGACAGCTGCGGATTCCCGTAATCTTTGTTCCTTGTCGAAATCAAAGCATCATTCTGCTGTTTCGAAATCGACAACATTAGCACTTGAGACGGGGAAGCATTTCCACTTTCAACTAGATTTTCTCCTGGATTTGGGAATGGATCAGTTAACACAGCTGAGGTTTTCGAACTTTTAAAGAATTTCTTAAGCTCAGCTCTGTGTGGACAATCTGCGGTCCAATGATCCCCATCACATATATAGCATGGATTTTTTGGTTTCCTATTTCCAGGAGGGTTTGAAGAAGATTTTTAGGTGATTATTCATCCTGTTTCTTCTTCTTCCCTTTGCCTTTCTTCTTGCTTCCTGGTTGTTTGGTTTCTTTGCCCTTATCCGTCGACACGGCATTTAATTCCGAAGCAAGAAGTTCGTCTTTTGCATTTTGATCTGAAATCTTACGGGCCTTCTTAGATGTAGCCTTTGTCGATTTCGTGTCTGTTGTGCCAATCACGCCATCGCCGGCATGAGAGTCATTGTTCGATTTAGGAGGAGGAGGAATTGAGAATTCCGGTCTAGGGGCGTTAGGTATCTTGCCGTAGAGCGTGCCGGACTGAGTATAGATCAAGTCCAGATATTGCGCACGAGCGATAACTTGCTCTTCCTTTACGACTCCCCCTTTGCCACATCTTCCGTAATGGAAGGTAGTAATGACTTGATAAACCATTCAGCTAATAGCTGATCGGGAACGTACGTTTTTACCATCCTACGACGACGTCGCCACTCATGTATATGATCAGATATGTGAGTGGTTGTTGTCTGTTTGAAGTTGGTAAGGAGTTCTGTTCCCGTTTCATACCTTATCGGTAATTGAAAATGGGTTAAAAAGGTTGTGGCTAAGGTACTGAAGTTGTCGAACGAAGCTCTAGGCAATTCAATATACCATTTTGCCGCTGGACCCGTTAATGTCCTCTGAAAGAGGCGAAGCCTTATCGAATCATCATTTAGGGTATTTGATGAACACCATAGATGAAATGTCATCACGTTATTCGATGGGTCTTCACCCGGATTTCCATTAAATTTAGGAATATCTGATGGAAGTTTATGCGGAATTACTGGCCACCAAGGGGCGTAAGCAATTGGATTGTTTGTTAAACGGTTTAAATCAGGTAACTCTAAAGTTGCCACGAATGGTAACTGCTGATTCAGATTAGGTGAAGCATACCCAGGTTAAGATGGGATTGCCTGAGCAGTTGGTCTTTGCATGCCAGCATAATGCATTTGATGCTGGTATGACTGATACGGTTGGTGGACATGACCATTGTAAAATGGTTGATTTTGACCATTTTGAATGTACGGCTGTCCACTGTTCGCAAATATTTGCTGCTCAGAACCTTGGTATACTTGTTGGAATTGTGGTTGTTGGTATTGCACCAGCCATGGTTGAGAGGCCATGTGTTGTTACGCTATACTAACCGTTGGACCAAGGTGTGGGGTAATTTTACCCGTCTGGACTTGTGTCGCCCCACTAGTTGGTGATTGCGGTTGAGTCACAGGGTCAAGGGGCTGTTGCATTACAACCTGAGAAATCTGAGGTTGACATACAACAGACAGCATTTGAACTTGTGACACCGTCACAATAGCTGGTGTAGTCGGGATATTCGACATAGGTACACATTGTTGCATCGAATACACAACCCTTGGTTGTTGAGGTAGTATAGGTACCCAACCACTTGAGGTAATTCCAGTATAACCTGAATATTGTTGTGAAATCCCGTATGGATATCCTCCCGGAGGGGATAATGATAGGGCGTACTGCCCCCCATACGGTGGTAATACAGAACTCAAGGGGATTGTTTGCCCTTGGGGACCAGACTGCCCAAATTGACCTCCAAATGGATCAATTTGTTGAGACTCAACACAAGAGTTTTCGGATATTATTCCGGATGAACAAACAGGAACGGACCAGACTGTCGAAATGGCCCCTGAGTGGGCTCCTTCTAGCGGTTGAGAGCTAGTTGGGACAGATGGTATGCCGGCGAACATTGTCGGAGTGACGGCAGGGAGTTCTGTTGTCACTGTGTCAGACGACATAGTCCTAGATGTTGACGGTTGTTCAGACATTTGGAGTCTATCTAAAAGATTACCTAGCGATTCTACAGGAACTTCCACTGGTGGTAGACCAACTTCTGATGAAGAAGGAAATAGAGTGACCCCGAATCCAAAGTGCATTGGAGTACTTGTTTGAGGATCTTCTACAATTTCTTCAATCGCAATCAAACCAGGTGGAAGGGGAAGACCGTCAGGTCCGTAAAATATTTCTGGTGCCGAAGAAGGGGTGGAATCGACAGCGACAGATGTTTGAAGAGTAAGACTCTCCGAACCGGTTGTAGATGGAACTGGTTCGGTAACACAAGTGTTTACTCTCAGACTAGGATCAGTACCGCTGTCCCTCTGTGACTGTTGAACTTCTTCTGTAGAGGCAGGGTTTCCAGAAATGTTTGGAGTAACCGGAATCTCGGATGTTGTTGGAACACTTGTTCTAACTTTAATAGGAGATTTCGAACCGGTTAAACGAGTTCGCTTTGTCCGTACTGGTTTCGATTCCGGAGACAAAGACGGTTGACTCGTAAGCCTTCGCGAACGACGGGGTTTCAATTGACTTTCTTCCACGATTGCGGATTACTCGATCAACTAAAATAAAAAGGGGAAGTATGTTTCCGAATTAAATGAATTTTAGACGCTTTTGACACAACTTGTTTTTTCAATTTTAAAGAGTCGAGAAAAAACAAAAGATGACTCTAGTCTCCTTCAATTTTTAATGAGCCTAAAGTGACAAGTGCTCAGATGGACCTTTTCCGTTAAGGAGTCTGAAAAGGAATGAAAGGGACTGCTCTGGAGATCTAGGTAGAGGGAGTACCAAACCAATCGCAAAACTGCAGAATACTTTTTACGGTACGGCAGTCAATCTTCCCGAATGTTGTGTTCGGTGCATTGCAATCAGTAGGGCGGCCGACACGGCTTCCTATGGATAAAAGGTTTTAAGCCTATAGGGGTCTCCCAATATATACTCGACGGTACGTGGGAGCACAAGTCCGTACTGGCACTTATCGTCTCAAAGTGGAGGAATCACCCAACCATCAGTGAGGACAACAGTTACCAGGCTTTACGACGCCGGAATACGTCTCTAGCCTAGACCTCTAAATGTTGTGCGTTAAGTTCCAAAGCGTTGTTAGATTCATTCAATTTATTTTAAGTTGATATTTCTTAGAAGTTTGCCTTTTGGGATCACCACGAGATGTAGATGTAATTCCTAAAATGCAATCTAAAGATGATAAGCAAATTTTATCTCTTTTCAGCAATGAAAATCCTAGCTACAAGGGGAAAAGAAAGACACAATCTTTTCTCAAAGAGCAAAGAGCACACTGTAAATGCACTTTTCCTAAATCAAGCCAAATAGACTATCAATATGCAAATGCACATATGCATGTATTTGTTTTCACTTTCTTAATATTGATGCCTAAAAAGAAAGTTGATGTACAAATCTGAATTTGCTTTCAAGTGACAAACACAAACAAGCTTCTTTTCGAAATCAAAAGGTAGAGAAGATTACGACACTTTATGATTTTGAAATAAACACTCGTTTCGACACTAGAAAGTGACAAATTTAAACCAAAGGCAAAAGTAAAAGCATAATCGACTGTCAACAGCAAATAAACTTTCTCCTAAGATCAAAATCGACACTTACGACAGATCTAAATCCAAGGACGACAGTATGACTGTTCTACTCTTTCAATGGAAAACTTTAAATGATGTAACAAACACACAAAGAACATCTACAGTCTTTTTGTACAAAGGAGGCGGAATTAAGGCAAAGAAAAGGGGTTTTTCAACAGACACACACTGATCACAGGCTGCAAAAATCAGAGACAAAACTGAAAAAATGAAGCAAAGAACCTCAGCTGCACAGGGCAAGGCTGATCAGCGCACCTGTTACACAGAGAAACTGTATTGCAGCGCAGGTATCCCTCTCGGGAACTGTGTTGAAATGCAGAATCTCTTCACAGAGCCTGCGCTGGGGCAGAAACGAGAATTCCTTCCGGGTTCTGGGTCACGGTTTGCAGTTTAATCTATGGTTTTTGGCCGAGTAAAAGCAATCAGTAATGCACAATCAAAGGGTGGATTTAAAGGAGGTCTAAGAGCTATCGCAAAGGGTAATCAGATCATTTGTGAATCAGCTGTTCAAGTCATAAACAAATCCAGTGAATGGATTGAAGTAGCAGGTGTCTACTTTGCATTTGATAATGGCAAATGCAGTTCGATTGCTACTTCTGTGTTTATGAAACAAACAACAAGAGAAACAGAAACAAACTAACTAGACACGATCCCCAGTGGAGTCGCCATTTTGTTAACGGGAAAAGTGTCTACTCAGAACGCCCTTATCCCACTAAGGTGTGACAGTACCTTAGAAACAAACAAGGAAAACTACTTTCATATTCTTCTTTATGAATTATAAACGAAGAGGAATAGGATGAACCAACCTGTGTCTTGCGCTAGTCCTTTGATCCAATCTCTCTCCTCTTTGACAGCTTCCAGCTACCTGCTCCTTTACTTGCCCAGCTTCACCAAGTTCCTGCAAGATCACAGAAGAGGAAAACTACACAAATACATGGATTTATATTCATAAATAGCTTAGGATCAGATTTAAGCTAAACATGCAAATATAACAAAACATCACTGATACACAAGCATGTAGGAGAAACTCAAATAGTTTTATTGATATAACAAGAAGGTCCAGGGAGAGTTACAACCGATGATTCCTGATCCAGCATCAACCCCCCAGCAAAGGAATCCCCTCTTCACCTCCAACAAAGCATAAATCACCCAATACACTGATCTCTTTCTCAAAACCAACAGCAATTCTCTGCAATGTACAAAATTCCAGCCTCTGGATCTCTGGGATGAGGGATCCATATATAGATGTATGCAAAGAGGATGAGTCGGCTTATGATTTGACTAGTGGCCTCTCTCTGTCAGTTCTTGCTTCCACTTGGAGACTGATAGCCTCTTACTCATCCTTGGTCGAACTCAGTGAGGCAAGTGTCATTGGGGAAGATTCTGGAAGCTTCCATTGTCTGTCCACCTCGCGGAATGACACTACCATTTGTCATTTCCTGCTCAGCGCACCCTGGTAGTGTATTTAGGTGCGTTGCAACGCACCTAGCTAGTGTACTGGGGTGCTATGCAACGCAACTAGCTAGTGGAGCAGCTGAAATGATCCTGATTCTGAGCAGTTTCTGGTGGAGAACTTCTGGGAGAAGCTGTAATTGGTTGACCTTGTTCCTCTAGGGGTAGGAACAACACTTTTAGGGACTTAGGATCCCTTGGTTTATGGACATTTCATGCTTAGCTCTGTAAGGCACAAAAATGTCTATAACAGTACACTTAGGCTAGCAAACCCAGCTTTTCATCTTTTCTTTTTGGCTATCCTCCTATCTAACTCTATCCTTATTTCTGCCAGGGGCTCAGATTAAACAGTTGAGCACCCTTGTTTCTCTACCTATCTAATGATCTGCCAAGATTAAACAGTTTGGACAGATATTTATTCTCTATCTCTACAACAAGAAATTTAAACCTGGGGAAGCCAAGATTAAGTTGTTTGGCCTTCCCTTAACTGTGAAACTCTCAAAAAATGGAATAGTTCTTCAAAAATGGAATATAGTAGTGGCATTTGAGCTAGCACACTTTCCTGGCCTTTTGTTTGGGGTTCTTTTCATTTATTTTTCTCTTTGGCCAATTGATTCATTTTGCCCTTTGATTATTCTTTTAGGGCATACCCTTTTTACATTTTTTAAATTTTCTGAGTTTTCTAAGAAATATGGAACCTTTGCAGCATGGAAAGAGTGACATATTTGGCATGTAAACGGTCAATCATGAAATATGAAAACCTATTGCAATAGGAGGATAACAGGCAGGGTCTGCACAGTTACCGGAATAAGCGGGCAGCAGGGGATGGAAGGAAAAATTTGGCAATTTTCTAGAGGAACAGGTCGGGCTGTAAGGAGGGTCAGCAAGCAGGGATTGTGTAGTTTTTTGGGAGGAAATTCTTGGGAGGCTTGCTGGTCACTGGCAACAGAAACTACGTAATTCCTGGAGGGAACTCGCAGTTTGCTGTTAGGAGCTGCTGGCAGGGGAAACTGCACTGAGGCTGAGAGGCTGGCCTGCTGATCATCTCTACACAATTTCTGAGATGAGTTGACTGCTGGGCAGCAGAAGGCCTGCTCATGAAAATTGTGCAATTTATGATATGAACAGTCGGGATGACTAACTGGGAAAACTGCGCAATTTTCTGAGGGAGACAGGGATGGACACTTGGTATCTGTTTGGCCTGTCTGTGCAATTTCCTTAGTTAGATGAGTGAGTAAGGTCAGTGGCCTTTGCGAAATTTTTGAGGGGAGTCAATCCCGATGTGATTTTTAGGTCCAACTGCCCGAGTGGCTAGCATCAGAGTTGATTGAATTGCTTCCAAGCAACACATCTTGAAAAGACTAGCTTGGTGCTTTTGTGTTGTTCTGGTTGACAGTTGAACGAGTCGATGTCAGGGTGATGGTCCAGCTGTCAAAGGGGAGTTTGGTCGTCAAAACTTCAGCAAAAATGATTAAGTGTGTGAACGATCAAAAGATGCATAGGTGACCATACAAACACACTCTCACATGACTCAACAACGAAATGACTCAAACCATCTAGACACACATGTTCAACATGACTAACTGACGGAGCAAGCGACAAGCGCGACACTCGTGATTGATTGTTCATTGATCGAGATGACACTTACACAACAGTGAATGTGACTCCGTGCATGAGTGCGACAAATACTTTCATAGCGAACACAACAAGCACATACGAAGCGAAGACTTTGAGCATAACCAGAACATGGTCGCAAACATGACTTAGACACCAACATGCAGAAACTTGAATGAAATGAACAAGCAAGGTGGATGCAAGGACTCACACGAGCTTATGGAGTGAACTCGAGTATGTGTAGTCATCAAGTGAAAATCTTAAGCGAGGCTCCGAAATTGGTGCAAGCTAAAATTTTGGAGGGTGGTTGTAGTCGCTACAACACTTGGCAACACACTGGTAGAACTCCAGCTTCTCTGTTTCGGTCCATTGCTAACACAGGGCCTTGGTATTTTGATTAGTATTGAATAGTTGTGTGGGTTACTTCAGCTTCCCCACTCACCCCATTGACATACATGGTTTGCCCTTTGCCAACTTAGTCAAACATAATCAAAAGTTTAGCTTCATCTAAGTGTTTCGAATTCGGGAAGGGTATTTTAGCCCGCGAGTTGAAGATTTTCAGAGTATAAGATTTCATCTCTGGTGTTGTTCCGCTGCCATCAGGCCTGGACAGTACCCCGGTAGAGTCACGTAGGAACACACACATTGCTCCACTGTCAGCGAGCCTAGTCAGTACCCCGATGGAGTTGCATGCTTCACCTCTCTATGCAGGAAGCCTTTCTCTACTTTCGTCGTTGTATTTTTCAATAGGACTATGCATAAGCACTTATTTATTTTTGGGGTGGAAGAGTCCCAAATTATTGAGAGCAGAAGAGGTTGTTCATTCAGAGAAGCATGTAAGACCTCTGACATATGTTTTCTCATTTAGATTTCCCCTTCTCCATTCCTACTAGTTGGATGAGCTTGGACACACATAGCAGAAGGCTGAGTATAGGCATGGGGCTTCCTAGTGTGGACACAGGTTCATGGTTGGACCCAAAACTTCCCTTGTAGACGGTTCATATTTTTTGTCAAGACTTCATCGGCCGAAGGTTACAACCAAACATATAGAAGATGGACACAACACTGGCCAAGTGTTATAGTGTCACAAGCTCCTTCAAATTTCAACCACATACTCTATCCAGAAACCATAATGTAGCAGTTGGCAGCATTTATTTCTGGAAACAAAAATAGTAATATATCAAACAAACAAAAAGAACGTGAATAAAAATAGTAAGCAGAATCAAACAAAGCAAACAAGATGAAAACAATAAGCAACAAGTAGACTATGTACATGGCATGGGTGCGGCCCGACCTATTGAGGGTAATGCTTGAGATCTTGGTCGTTGATAGGAAGGTTTTCAATCCTCCCATCAAGTGATTGCAAGTGATATGTGTGTGGGCCAATCTTCTCGAAGACCAGTGCAAGTCCATCTGGATCCACTACCTAAACCTGGTGGCATTCCAAAATACCTTTAAGTGAATACGACACCACTGTTTCAAGTATTTTGTGCAATCTGGGCTCGAATGATGGCACAGGGTAGTTGTTTTTATTCCAGAAAGGGTTCAAGTTTTTGAAGTCAATGCATAAGCGACTTTTCCCAGATTGCTTACGTGCGGGAGTTAAACTAGAAAACCAAGTATGATGATGAACTTTGCAAGTAGTCCAATCACCCAAAATGTTAGTCAATTTTTCTGTAAAAGGAGTGCAAACAACATGTATGTGTTACCTAGTCTTCGCTACAATTTCTTGTCTCCTCCTTTACCTGGAATCTCATGTTGGATTGCTCACGTGTAGTGTGTACTCAGGTCATCATCTACTCATGCAGACCCATCCCGGTACTGTTTTTTTCAAGTGGTTAAATATTTTTCACTGCTATGGGTGTATCTTGCACCAAGATTGGCCATCTTTGGATCATGATAAGTCCCGAGGATGCTTTGTTCATTCGTAGCGGTGGTCCTTTCTATGTTTAGCATGATAGCTTCATACTCAACATTGTTGTTTATTCCTTCGAACTTCAAACAGCTTGAAATCATGAATCGTTTGTTGTTTTGGATGACTGAGATACACTTGGTCCTTGAGCCATCATGTGTTTATGATTCATCAAGACTCATGGCCCACAACTCGTCTATACATGGACCGTTTGGCATACTAGTAATACTGCTACTATTGTTGCTACTACTACTGCTACTATCGGAAAAATAAATTGTACAAGTTTCATTACCATTAGTTAGGAAAGGAAGGAGTCCCTAATGCGTGTCTGATGAGGTTGGAGCTAGACGTGTAAGATAACACTCCAATGTCATTTCTAGGAGGCAGTTTCCAAACATGAGTTCTGCGAAGGCCAACGGTTTGTTCTTGTCGTTAAGGGGAGTGACATTGTGTTTCATATACCTCTTGGATAACACCCAGATTTGGTTTCATTTTCCCTTATACGGAATCCACATGTGAGACCAGCCAGTGGCAAAATATCCATCTAGCTTGTTGGACCAGTCTCTGCTGAGTAGTAGGCCATATGCTTCCGATATGTCCAGAACAACTATGTTGATCCATTGGTGGACTCGACTGGCATGAGATAGTCGAATGATCAGGTCTCGCAGTTCACCAATGGTTGGTACCGATGTTTGATCAAGTTGGATGATTCTTACGGATGTTTCGCTCCATTGTGCATTGATCTTCTTAGTAATGGAGAGCGGCATGACATTGGTTGTCATGAAAGAATCAACCAAGGAGTTGTGAACATTGTAGTTAAAGAATTCAAATGAGAGTAGGAATGGAGGGCAACCTAAGTTTTCTTCTTCCATCTGAAGTGTATTGAGCACAGTGAATAGTGATCCGGGAGGTGTGCTTTCTCCCTTGCTAGTGGAGGCTGCGTTATCCATTACTATATGTCTCATTGCGCGCAGTAGGATATATCGCTGACTTTGGACCTTAGCTAACTCAAACAAACTGATTTTCACTCAAGTTTTCTTCATATCTTCAATAATGTTGTTGTCCAGAGGTGGTAGACTTACCGAGGTGTCCAGGGTGGAACGAATGTCTGTGTTGTCCGGCGGGGTGTTTTGCAACTTGAAGCTCTTGGATGTAGTATTATCTGCCACTGTCTTCCGGAATTGCTTTGTGTTTTCTGCCTTGGGGCAGCCGATGGACCAGCCTTCTTTATCAATACTCTCACCTTCTCTTGAATTTCCCCAAGTGTAGGGGGAGCCCCTTTAATCCTAATATTGTAATGATCATTTTGCTTTTGGGATTTCTTCTCAGTGTTCATCTTTGACATTACTTGCAAGCATTGGTATGCATTCACCACATGCCCAGCACTTGATGTTTCATCAGGTGCAGCCTCTTCATCATCGTCAATGTCTTCTGGCTACTCCTGCATATTTTTTTCCGCATCAAGTGTATGACTGCAGATAGAGCTAATGACTCGCTTCTAATCTAAACAAGAGTTCTCGGGGTGATACTCTTTGTGGAGGGAACAGAACTTAGGATCTACGCACTGTTTGAGTTGGAACACAGGCTTCTATTGAGTTTTTGAAGCGAACCGGTTGTTGCTTGATGAGTCGGTTCATGAACTGTTTTCCTATCTCTGACTGGGCAGATGAATACTTGTGAATGTGTCTGTTTTCTATTGCTTGAGCTCGAACATTTCCGTGATCAAGTTCTTGACAAGGCGAGTGAGGGTCTCAAGATCAGTTGCTTCCTTGTCTCTACCCTTACTCATTGTTGCTTGGGGCTTCCTTGGAGTCCTTTGTTGATTCGTCATCGTTGATGACTTCGATTGTGCGCAAGTCCTTTTCAACAACAATAGCCTCTTCACAACTTTCCAAGAGTGTTGGTTTCGCAGCTCGCTTGACGAACTGCGCAATGCTGGTTGGTAGAGCGGATGTGTAATAGTCAACAGTGATGGAGTCGTGAGGTTTAGTGTCCACTACAAACTTGTTCAAAATATGTGTAAACCTTTGATTGAAGTCTTTCACTTTCTCTTTTCCCTCCATCTTCAGGTTTCCCAATTCTTTGAGTAGCAAGGTTGGGGTCTTGTCATCAGCAAACTTTTCAAGGAACATACATTTGAAAGCACCCCATTTTTGTATCGAGTTGGGTGGAAGGTTGTGATACCAAGTAGCTGTGCGGTCGTCCAAGGTACATGGAAACAATATACATGCTACATCATCATAACGTACCTCAAGGGTCTGCAGCTGTAGGTAGAAGTTATCTAAGTGGTGTTCTGCCTTCATCATGTTGTTAGGGGTGAACTTGATGTTCATTCTCTCCACTCGCTTCAACATCTTATGTAGAACAGTTGGGAGAGCCAATGGTCCTTGAGTCATCCATTCAATATTTGGGTCAGCCATCTCTTCTTCTTCTTCATCCTCTTCCTCTCCTTCAGAGTCTAATGGTTCTGGCTCTGACTCTATTGGTTTGTCTCCGCCTCCACCTCCTATACCAGAGTTCAATCCCAATATCACAAGAGTGCCTTGTTCACCTTGCCAGAAAATTGGAGGTTCCTCTCCACCTTCAATAGCTTGTTTTAGACCTTCAAGCGTGGCAAGGACTACTTCTTCCACAGATGATACAACAACTCCTGTAGGAGTGGATTTCAGCTTCTTAGATGTGTGTGGGAGATGTTGTATGCCTGGGATCATTCCGACTGCTTTCGCAAACTGGCAAGTTATGGGATGGATGGAGCGAAGGTGTTGATATGAAATATCGTGTTCAATTCTGGGAGGTGAGGAGTAACAAACTACAGAGTCACGTGTAGGTGAGAGGGAGTGCAAGTTACTACCTTGACCGAATGGTTGATGAATGAGTGTGACGGGAATTTCAGCCATGTACAGTTGGATGCCCTCCTTCTAGCGCCAAAAATGTTGATGGTGTTGGACCTGCCAACATTCAAGGGATCACCCCAGTATGAAGTCCCAATTAAACCTCACACCATTTAGTGTGGGTGTCCCATCCGCTATGATGGCTCAATTTCCATTGTCTTAATGATTTGCCTCAACTCTTGCTTGTTAGCACAGGAGAGTGGTCTGCTTTGTCTTCGAGAAGAGAGGTTTGCGTGCCTGGTGATTGTAAGTGTCACTTATGTAAATGGTTCTTTCACTATAGAGGGAGAGGGTGGGAGTGAGTCCCAAATTTTTTTGGATGAATTCCCAACTCAGCTAGGAACACACAACACAACAGGACATGCATAGATTTTGGAGGAGCAGTCCACACGGATGTGGCAGTCACAACGTACAAGGTAAGATAACTCATACAACACTCAACGAATGAGTCTGAACAAGTGCAACATTAGTTATAGCAAGTTTTATGTGAAAGGTTTGTCTGGTGTTCGGGAGAGTAGTCTACATGGGTCAGACAGCGTTAATAACATATACAACACATTTCCATTAATACATTATGTATTACAACAAGTGAAATAGTTTAGATGTAGAACACAAGTTAAAGCAACATGCATCACAAGTGTTAAATATTAGTCTAACAACATGTTGTATCGGCTATAATCACCCTCCAAAATTTTGGCCTACACTAATTTCAAAGCCTCCGTTCAAGAGTTTCACTTGATGACTGCACACACTCGGGTTCACTCTGTGAACTCATGTTAGTCTTTACATTCG
Organism: Pinus tabuliformis; assembly: GCA_031772625.1. Classification (NCBI taxonomy): domain Eukaryota; kingdom Viridiplantae; phylum Streptophyta; class Pinopsida; order Pinales; family Pinaceae; genus Pinus; species Pinus tabuliformis. Next base: position 849,430,981 of record CM062818.1, on the reverse strand, counting down.
CCTTGCTTGATCATTGCATTCAAGTCTCTGCATGTTGATATCTAAGTCATGCTTGCGACTGTGTTCTAGTTATGATCAAAGTCTTCGCTTCGTGTGTGTTTATTTTGTTCACCATGAAAGCACCTGTCGTGCTGACACACAGGGTCACATTCATTGTCACACAAGTGTCATCTTGATCAATGACGATCAATCACGAGTGTCGCGCTTGTCACTTGCACCATCGATCAGTCATGATGAACATATATGTCTGCATGGTCTGGTCGTTTCATCGTCAAGTTAGGCGAGTGTGTGTTCTTATGATCACCGATGCATCTTTCAACTATTCACACAATTAGTCATTTTTGTTGAAGTTCTAACGACCAAACTCCTCACTGACAGTCGGACCATCACCCTTCCTTCGACTCAATTGACTGTCAACCAAAATAGCACAGAAGCACCATGATATTATTTTCAAGTTGCGCTGCCTGCAAGCATTTCAATCAACTCTCATGCTGGCCACCAGGACAGTCGGACCCGGCAGTCACCTCGGGACTAACTGCCCTCAAAATTTACGCAAAGGCCATTAAACATACCCACCCAAATAACTAAGGAAATTGCGCAGTTTTCCTAGTCAGTCATCCCGACGGTCGACGATTTCTCATCCAAGAAATTGTGCAATGCTCATGAGAAGGCCTTCCGTTGCCCATCAGTCAGCTCAACTTAGAAATTGCACAAAAATGATTAGCAAGCTAGCCTCCTGGCCTCATTGCAATCTTCCCAGCCAGCAACTCCTAACAGAAAACTGTCTGTTCCCTCCAGGAATTGTGCAGTTTTTGCTACTAGTGACTGAGCAGCCAACTGGCAATTCCATCTGGGAATTGTGCAGTTTTGGCTACCGGTGACCCCAGCAGCCAACTGCCAGTTCCCTCTGGGAATTTTGTAGTTTTCACTACTAGTGACCCCAGCAGCCAACCAGCAGTTCCCTCTGGGAATTGCGCAGTTTTCGCTGCCAGTGACCCAGCCGCCAACTGGAAGTTCCCTCTGGGAATTGCGCAGTTCTGGATGGCAATCTCCCAGGCAGTTCCCCCAAAAAACTGCGCAATCCCTACTTGCTGACCCATCATGAAACCCAGCCCGTTCCTCTGGGAAATTGCACAAATCTGGTTGTCCAGCCCCCACTGACTATTCATTCCGGAAAATGTGCAGAGCATGCCCACCTTGCCCTCCTGTAGTCTGGGCTGTACCTCCCAAAATTTTCACAATTTTGCCTCCCAGCCGAGCTAGACCTTGCAGACAGTCATTGTCAACTCAGATTGTCTATCTCCATCTCTTAGTGACTCTTGCACAGTTTTCATCAGCAGTTGCCCAGAGCCATCATCCCACATCACAGCCCTACTGCCTCTCCCAGTCACCTGCATCCGAATGATCATGTGTCATGGTAGACTAGGAGGTTTTGGATTTGATGTTGTCTCGTCATGAGTGACTGCAGGTACAGGTACACAATAAACATGTCAAGATGATGAACGGGATGAACGAAGGGACCACATGCAGATGGACAGGTTCACCAACAGACGAACGAACGAAGCATGCAAAGTAGACGAATGCGATGAACATGCATCTTCGCGAAGAAGTGAGCCTGTCAAGACTGCCAGCAAGGAACAACATGCTAAAGCTTCATCAAGCGAACCAAGGACCATCGAAGACTCCATGCACTTCACCATGTGGAGGTGAAGCTATGATACACCATGAAGACATCCATCACTCAGCAGCACTGTAGCTCGACATGCACTTCAACAGCAGCACGAATGTACCAGCATTGTCATGTCAAGTCATTTCGAGTCAAGTCATGAGTCATGTTTCCCACATCTCCACTATGGGTTTGTTGTCAATCAATGTGTTGTAACATGGAAGTCCAAGATACCCACTCGTTGAACATAGAGTCATGTAAGTCAGAAATTCATGGAAGTCGAATGGTTATTAGGGTAATCGAACATCCATAAGGGTCAGTTTCACCCTTGGCTATAAATACCCCCCTCATTTGTGCATGAAGGGACATTTCACCTCAGCTCCTCCCACATAACCAAGAGAATCTATAATATTTTATTTGAGGAGTAAGTAGTGACTCCGACATCCTGTTGACGGGGTTAGTGATGTATGGTGTAATGATGTGTCTTGGAACTTTCGCTTAATTCAGAAGCCTATTAACAGACCAGCACGTTTTCACACATGTATTGTATTTGTTGTAAGTCTGATATTTAACACTTTTAATGCATGTTGCTTTAACCTGTGTTCTACATTTGAACTCATTCATTTGTTGTAATGCATAATCTATTAATGGAAATGTGTTGTATATGTTGTTAATGTTGTCCCGTCCATGTTGACTGCTCCACCGAGCATCAGACAGACCTTTCACATGAACCTTGTTGTAACAACCATTACACTCGTTCAGACTGATCCATGAGTGTTGTATGTGTTATCTTACCTTGTATGTTGTGACTACTGCATCCGAGTGGACTGCTCAGTCAGAAGCTGTGTATGTCCTTTTGTGTTGTGTGTTCTTAGCCGAGTTAGTACTGATCCCTTTCAACTTGGAACTCACCTTCACTCTCTTCCCCTCACAGTGAAACAACCATTGACACAAGTACACTTACACTCACCAGGCACACGAACCTCACTTCCCGAAGACAAAGCATACCACTCTCATGTGCTAGAAGCAAGAGTTGAGGCGAATCCTTAAGATAATGTCAATCGGATCATCATATCGGATGGGACTCCTACACCAAACGGTGTGAGGTCTATTTGGGACTTCATACCGAGGAGACCCCCTGATGTTGGCAGGTCTAGCACCGTCAATATTTTGGCGCTAGAAGGAGGGATATATGACAAGTTGAGCCCGTACAGATGGGTTGAATCTCTTACCCAATGAATAATACACAATTCATGCTCCCAGGGTGTTTCTCTCATTTCTCCCATAATCAGTTATCAATCCCCAATGAGCTTCTCGATCACTTGTCCTTGTTAAAGTTTGACGGTGAGGACAAAACATCTGTAACCGAACACTTTCTGATTTTCTTCATTTCTGTGAATCTCATGAAATCCATAGTGATGAGCTTGCTTGAGTACTCTTCTTCCTCGTTGTTATCGGGAAATCTAGTGTCCACTCGGAGCTGCTAGTCCCACTAAGACTAGTAGCTATCTTAGAAACAAAGAAACTAAAACTACTTCCATTTTCCTTTATGAGAAGTAGATAAGAGTGGAATGAAGGACACCAACCTCAGTCTTGCGCTTGGTTCCTTGCTTGATTCCTCTCCCTTCTGACAGATCCTTGTCGCTTCTCCTTCGTCTTCCCAGCTTCAAAGAGCACCTGTGGAATCAAAGCAGCATAATACTATCGAAGAACAGAGATCTACAATCATAAACAATATAGGACCAGATGTATATTGACCACACAAGTGCATATATCATCAAACATACAAGAATGTGGAGGAAAACTTGAATAGCTTTATTAATATCAAGAATAAGAAAAGAATATTACAACCAATTGTTCTGACCCAGCGTCACCCTCCAGCATGAAAGCCCTTCTTTCACCTCATGAAAAGCTTAGATCACCCAACACTATGATATTCCAATAAGAGACCAACAGCACTTCCTTACAAGATACAAAATTCCAGCCTCTGGATCTCTGGGATGAGGGATCCATATATAGATGATTGTAGGGGGGTGAGTCAGCTTCTGGGATTTTGATTAGTGTCCTCTCTCTGATAGTTCTTGATTCCACTTGGAGATTTATGATCTCTTACTCATCCCTGGGCGAATTCAGAGAGGCAAGTGTCACAGGAGAAGTTTCTGGAATATTCCATGATCATCCACCTCGCAAACTGTCTCTACCATTTGTCCACTCTCGCCCATTGCACCCCATAGAAGGGCTTTTCAGTATGCATCGCACCTCCCGTGTGTATTAGGTGGGATGCATCGCACTTTGACCATGGAGCAGGTGAGATGGTCCAGTTTTGACCAGTTCTGAGCAGTTTTTCATGGAGAACTTCTGGGAGATAATGTAATCAGCTAACCTTTTTCTTTTAGGGTATGGAACAACACTTTTAGAGACTTAGGAGCCCTTGGTTTATGGACATGTTTGATTGGGGTTGCAGTGCCCAAAAATGTCTATAACAGTTTCCCCCTAAAGCATGAGGTCGTTAATCTTTTGATGTCGGGTCAAATGCTTTATCATGAGGATCCGAAGTTTTTTCGAGCTGGAAGGCGACCTGTAATAAGATACAATACAATACATTATCTTCATAATATTTTTCATGATCTAGCTGAGGTGGGCATTCCCATGCTCAGCTTTATAAATTCATTTCCATGTACATAAGACAGACAACTGTTTGTGCGGGAGACTGATGATTCTAATAGAGTCATAATCCTTTGATTCGGATGATCATCTATGCAGCAACAATGTATATTTGATGTCTTTATTTTCCTGAATGTATCGCAGCCCGGATGGATGGAACTAGATCTGGGGTCTTCAAACTTGTTCAATCTTCACTCGGAGTACAAGTCGATCCATGTGAAAGATGTTCTGGAGTCGAACATGGAAAGACATCACCTGATTACCAGCCAATGATGTAAGTTGTTAACAGGTGCGAGAGGAATCACCGATAATGATGATGACCCTCAAGGTACTACAGTACAATTCACGTGGTGTGAATAAGGGACTTGGCGTCGAACACCGCGCAAAATCTTTCGGTCGAAGGCCATTGATGTAAACCTGTCGCCGGAAGTGAGAAACTTGCCATTGAGGCATGCAAGCTTCAAAGTACTGAAAGGGTTGTTCCTAAGTCGACTTCTTGGATAATGAGCTAATGTCGACAAGAAGCGACCTGTCGTAGGAGGGTCTTAATGAATCCCACATCTACGGCACGGAACGGAGTAAGTGATTTTGGAGGTGAAAACGATCTGATGATACAAGGTTCAGGGTGGCGGTCATGAAAGAATGGAGCGTGAATGTATTACAGCGGATGAGACACAGGTGAATTCTTTGAGTGACTTCTCTTGAACATACCGGGGACACTGACATGGATTGGAAGCGTTAACCCCAAATATGGATGGTGCAGTGGACCAATGGTGATATGATCTGTGAACGGAACAACCCAACCCGACTCGGATGCGGAGTGAAAGTGTCATGTTCAAGAGTGACTTGCTACCAATAAAGTTTCTTCAAGTTTTCTTCCCAATTTTTTCCCCAGTCATTGTTGACCAGTACGTCTTTATTTTTGTCAAGCTTGAGGAGGATAACATGTGCGTGTTCTATAATTTTCCCTTCGGGCAAACCTGTCGCTATATTTTAACGAGCCTAGCGACAGTGAAACTCGTTCTTGTATGTATGGACAAGTTTGTCGTTATTCAATTTTAACGAGTTTAACGACAAAGATAACTCAGTCCTTTTCAATTTTAGAGAGTCTGAAAGGGACGTAAAGGAAACTCCAATAATCGTTTTTCGTCATATAATCCCTTAAGTCTGAAAAAGTATAAAATAATACAAAAGGGATGAATTTTTGATAATTTTAACGAGCCGAACAAGACAAGTGCTCGATATTTTTGTGTAATAATCCCTCGGGTCCAGAAATATTAAAATCTAGAAGAGGGATAGCACTTTCGGTCGCTTTAACGAGCTGGAGAGGCCAATCACTCAGCAATTTTTTCATATTTTACGAGTCATGTGAAAAGATCTTAAAGGAGACTCGTTTTTTGAGGAACGAGTGATAATTTCGGGTAGCATCTGATTCCAAGTAAGGTTTGAAATTTTCCAATCACGGCAGTGTCACAAGGATGGCTAATAGGATCACTCTTTGTAGTTGTTCCTCCAAAGGGGTAAACAATCAAATTGAGGTGAATGATCGGCTAAAACAGAGTGGAGGTGATGATGAGAACATGACCAGTGCTCAAAAGCTGATGATAATACATTCACAATGGTTATTTATTGGAAATTGGTTCATTTTTTAATGAGCTTAAACTCTGGGGGAACATTTGCTCATTTCTTATGTTTAATTTTTAACGAGCTTGAACACCACATAAAAACTGCTCGTGCCAGTCGTATAATAAGGATATCTCATCTAAGATGCCATTTTTTATGGAGCTTGCACCTTTCAAAGCTTTGCCCTGGATCCTTTCTTTATGCAAGTTAGGAACGACCAATCCTACGAGTTTAAAGGGTTTGAGAATCTACAAACTAAGAAAATAAATGGTCGCTCTTCACTTGCATGCAAAAAGGTTTTCATGCCCCCAGGTATAGTGACAAATTTCCAAGTTACCATATAGAAGTTCCTGCTTTTGCAAGATAGTTTCCATCCACACCACAGATAGAAACACTCTCTGGCTTAGTCCATATGGACCAGGGTGGTTCTAAATCCCAACCTCCTAACCTTGACGAAGGAATCTTATTCCAGTCCAATCCCGAACAGGTATCGGATCAGTCATTTTCCTTCGCGGAAACCTACTCTATACCTAGAGTTTCCCTGCCGGAGTAGGCCATGGTGCATGCCCCCTGGGATTCATTCATGTCCTCCCGAATCACTCATGCTCATCAGGTGGACGGACTGGAGATTGATGAGACATTCCTTGTGTGAAAAGACCATTTAGGGATGGTATTTGACTATTAGCTATGTGTGAGCTGGGAAATGACAGCTGGTCTACGAGCTTGACCACTCTACCTTCATGTGGAAAACACATTACTCTAAAGAGTGAGGAGACAATGGCTCCTATGCTATAAATATAGTCGCGTCCAAGGAGTAGATTATAATCTAGAGGTCCTCGGACTACCATTACGTTCATGTAAACGGTTTTCCTTCTCAACATTATGGGCACATTAGGAAGGATCCCTAATGGTCGACTGGTTCCTTTGTCGAGGCCTGCCAGATTTCTCATCTCAGGCAGAAGCAATGGCAAACCAAGATCTTCCCAAGCAATTGAGGAAAGGATACTCACAGAAGCCCCTTCATCTATTATGGTACCGACCATGATCATTTTGTGAGCTTGTACAATGATTCTGAATGGTACATTGGCTGGTAGCCGGGGTCTACCTAGTAGATTCCAATCGAAAGAAACGACTAGGTTGCTTGGAGGTGGGACCGAATAGACGGCCGGATATGACTCTGATGAACTTCCTTCCTGAGGTAAAGGAATGGGTAGACTGCCCTCATGTTCATCGGAGTCTGTGTTTACGAAAAAAAAATGGACGGTGTCGTTCTCATTCTCTTCGGTGATTGTGTCATCCGAAGATGGACCTTCCAAAGACAAGACTGGGTCGACTGCCGCCTCAACCTTTTGAATTTCGTCTGGTATGGGTTCAGCGGGTTTATCTTCAATGGCAGATGATTCGACCGACCACAATGGCGTGTCGGTCGGATTTTCAACTAGCGACAGACTCGGAAAGAGTTTCTTATATCCAGGAGGAAGCCGTAGCGGTGAAGATGGACGGTCATCCAAAACTCTTTTAACTTCGTCTAGGAAGGGACAATGGTGGACGGCGTGATCGCCTTCACACAGTTTACAAGGAAATTTACATTTTCCTTTTTGTCCAGGGACTTCATTTTCATTAGTTGATGGTGTGCTCTCAACATGATCAACCAGAGGTCGATGACACCGAATTGTGCAAACGGGGACACCAGTCCCTTAAGATATGAGGGATGCAGGGACAATCTCGGTGGTAGTGGTCTCCTTTGCAAATGACACATGGAGATTTAGGCCTAGATGGTGCAGTGTGTGGATTTTCACTAGACGATGCATGGTTGCCCCTTTTCGCCTTTGGCTCCTTCTTCTTCTTCTCTTTCTTCTTCTTCTCTTTCTTCTTCTTCTCCTTCTTCTTCTCAGTTACTTGGTTTTGAGCCTTACCGGCTTTATCAAGCGAAGAGGAAGGAGGGGAGGGAGAATCAGATGAAGTAGGAGGTTGGGGGGTAACTTTAGTATCATCTAGTTGCTAACTTGTTTGTTTAGGAATCACGGTGTTCTGAACGACGGAGGTCGAGAAGAGCCATATTGGCAAGCCATTTGTCAATCTTGGAAGTGACAATGTGGCCATATGAGGTGCCCCAACATCTCCCCAAGAGGAGAAAGGACTAGGATTTCCTCCAAGGGGAACTCCTAGGTTGGTGGGCTCCATTTTCCTCAACCTAAGACCAACGCGGGAATGGTGATATTATTCCGATTAAAATAAATTTTAGACGCTTTGACACAACTTGTTTTTTCAATTTTTAAGAGTCGAGAAAAAACAAAAGATGACTCTAGTCGCCTTCGATTTTTAATGACCCTGAAGTGACCAGTGCTCAGATGGACCTTTTCCTTTAAGGAGTCCGAAAAGGAACAAAAGAAACTACTCTGGAAATCTATACAGAGGGATTACCAAACCAATCACAAAACTGTAGAATACTTTTTACGGTACAGCAGTCAATCTTCCCGAATGTTGTGTTCAGTGCATTGCGATCGATAGGGAGGCAGAAACAGCTTCCTATGGATAAAGGATATAGCCTATTGTGGTCTCCCAATATATAGTCGACAGTATGTGGGAGCACAAGTCCGTACTAGCCCTTGTCGTCTCAAAGAGGAGGAATCACCCAACCAACAGTGAAAGCGACAGTTACCAGGCTTTACGACGCCAGAATACGTCTCTAGCCTAGACTTCTAGATGTCGTGCGTTAGGTTCCAAAGCATTTTTAGGTTCATTAAATTTATTTTACAGTTGATCTTTCTTAAGAAATTTGCCTTTCAGGTTCACCGCGTGATGTTGATGTACAATTCCTAAAATGCAATCTAAGATGATAAACAATCGTTTAATCTTCTTTTTGCAATGAAAATCCTAGCTACTAAAGAAAGAGAGACGGTATTCTTTCAACATAGAGTAGAGAGCACACACTAGATGCATTGTCCTAAATCAAACCAACAAGCAGTCTAAATGCAAATGCACATGCATGTATTTGTTTTCAGCTTTCTTAATGTGTAAATGACAAGAAGAATGTTAAGTACAAATATGAATTATCTTTCAAAGCGACAGTACTAACAAATTTCTCTTCAAAACGGAAGGAAGATAATGACGACACTTTACTATTTTGAATTGATAATTGCTTTCAACACTTGAAAAACTACTAATTCAAATCAAATACAAGAGTAATTGTATAATCGACCATTAAGAACAATAGAATTCTTTTCTTTGACTGAAAACTACACTTGTGACACTTTCAAATCAAAAGACGACAGTTCGACTATGCTACTACTTTGTAAAAGAGAACTGAAAATGGCAGAAAATACATAAAAACATTCACAGTTCTTTGCACAACAGAGGCAGAATAATGGAAAGGAAGGGGGTTTCCACAGTGGTATACTGATCACAGACAGCAAAACTCCTTAATAGAGCTGAAGAGAATGAACATAGAAACCAAAATCTGAGAGCAAGAGAGGTCTTGTCTGATCAACGCACCTGTAACACAGGGAAAGTGCGATGCAGCGCACCTACCGCACACGGGAAGTGCGATGCATCCAGATTCCCAAGAGTAAAAGGTGTGATGGTCCAAGGACGAGACTTCAACTGGGTTCTAGGTCACAGTTTGTAGCTCTGTTCAGGGATTTAGGCCGGGCAAGTGATGTACAGTAAATAGAAATCACAGGGGTTGATCTAATGAGGTTACTAGAGCCACCACTAGGGAAATTAGAAGGTTTACAAATTAATTGTTCAGTTTATAAACAAAACCCGGAGATGGACTGAAGCAGCATTGATCTACTTTGCACTTGCATAGCAAATGCAGTTCGAAGGCTAGCTGGCTTGACTTCAGGATCCATCTGTAAGTTTATAAAACAAACAAATATATACAAAAAAACAATCTATTCGCTCCCTAGTGGAGTCACCATTTTGTTATCGGGAAATCTAGTGTCCACTCGGAGCTACTAGTCCCACTAAGACTGGTAGCTATCTTAGAAACAAACAAACTAAAACTACTTTCATTTTCATTTATGAGAAGTAGATAGGAGTGGAATGAAGGACACCAACCTCAGTCTTGCACTTGGTTCCTTGCTCGATTCCTCTCCCTTCTGAGAGATCCTTGTCGCTTCTCCTTCGTCTTCCCAGCTTCAAAGAGCACCTATGGAATCAAAGCAGCATAATACTATCGAAGAACAGAGGTCTACAATCATAAACAATATAGGACCAGATGTATATTGACCACACAAGTGCATATATCATCAAACATACAAGAATGTGGAGGAAAACTTGAATAGCTTTATTAATATCAAGAATAATCAAAGAGGATTACAACCAATTGTTCTGACCTAGTGTCACCCTCCAACATGAAAGCCCTTCTTTCACCTCATGAAAAGCTTAGATCACCCAACACTATGATATTCCAACAAGAAACCAACAGCACTTCCTTACAAGATACAAAATTCCAGCCTCTAGATCTCTGGGATGAGGGATCCATATATAGATGATTGCAGGGGGTGAGTCAGCTTCTGGGATTTTGATTAGTGTCCTCTCTCTGATAGTTCTTGATTCCACTTGGATATTGATGATCTCTTACTCATCCCTGGGTGAATTCATAGAGACAAGTGTCATAGGAGAAGTTTTTGGAAGATTCCATGATCATCCACCCCGCAAACTGTCTTTGCCATTTGTCCACTCTCACCCATCGCACCCCATAGAAGGGCTTTTCAGTATGCATCACACCTCCCGTGTGCATTAGGTGGGATGCATCGCACTTTGACCATGGAGCAGGTGAGATGGTCCAGTTTTGACCAGTTCTGAGTAGTTTTTCATGGAGAACTTCTAGGAGATGATGTAATCAGCTGATCTTGTTCTTTTAGGGTATGGAACAACACTTTTAGGGACTTAGGAGCCCTTGGTTTATGGACATGTTTGATTGGGGTTTTAGTGCCCAAAAATGTCTATAACACTCACCCTTGAAGGTTGTGCTAATTGGTGGTGTCAGACCCTGCCACCTGCTTCCGTCCATTCCCTTCTCACTTTCGCCACAGAGCTCCATCAAGCCTTTGATGAGTGTGACCACCAAGATGTCTATGAAATAATCTCTCATTTAAGAATGAAGCCTAGCGATTCAGTTAAGGACTTTTCTACCTGCTTCCTTCACCTATGTCACGAAATTCCAGAGCAGTTTGTGGACCTTGAATTCATGAGCCAAGAGCTGAAACGCTTGGTTCATGTCTCCCGAAATGGTGAACTTCCTGATTTCCCTTCTTCCTCAACTCTTGCGGATCACAAGACACCTCATGTCTCGAAGAGGGTGCCCCCTCGCAGCAGTTGCAAAGCTTATAGATCTACGCAACATGTTCCCAATCCATCTGCTCAGTTGTCTCCCACCCCAACAGAGGAAATTCCAGAATGGTTAGGAAAGCCTATGGAGAAAACTCATCCCTCCATTCCGCAAGAGGACATCACCATTCCTAACCCAAGTCTTGAGTCTAATCTGCATCTCTACCATCCTCCATCATCTACAAGCCATGACTCCTTGCACCATGACTCGCTTGAGTGATCTACTTCATAAGCTAGTTGTGCACACTCTCTTGATTCTCGAACTGCTGACTGAAGTTGCAGAATTGTGCAAGGTAGTCTCATCATATAGGTAGAGGAGCAGGATGGTGAAGACACAATCAATTCCTCTCAAAACATTGAGCTTCCATTCTTGATCGATCCTCGATCTGCGAATCTTGGTGAAACATCATGCACAATCAATTCTTTCGATCAACCTCCAGTCTTGGGATGTCATCACTCCCATGCTTCTGTATGTTGTGATGAACACCCAAGCACATCATATGATCTATTGTCATCTCATGTACACTCTAACTCAGATATGGAATGCACACCGGTCAAAGCAGACATCCATATCGAAGCTTCCTCTGCACCTCACTTGCCTTTGTGTCATATCATTCACAGCGCATCAACATGCGTCGGAGACACTCAACATTCCCTTGTTCTTTTCATCTTCTGAGTTATCTCCTCGATCAACACAAGACAACAAGGTTGTCCATGATGAAAAAAGTTTCAACACAGAGGATTCTTCCCACCCGTCATCATCTTGTGTGTTGCATGAAGACAGCTCGTCGAGTCAGCTTGCTGAAAATTTTGATGAAGACTGTGATAAAGATGGTTGTAATCCTAAGTGAAGTTTTGAAATCAGTAACAACAACCATCCTCAAGCCATGCATGATCTGGTTCACATCCCAAAATGCAATTTCTCAATTCTGGAAAGTTTCGGGACATGCCAGGGAGTTGAGGCAATTCAACATCCGTTCATGGTTATGTCAAGACCTCATGACTCTAGTAAGCCTTCAAACCAAATCAAAACTAATTTCTCATGCACAATTTGTCCATCTTCATGGTTTCACTCGATGTGGATCCCCGTGTAAAGAATATTTACTGTGCGGGGTATGATTTTTCAAAATTTCAGATTTTCGCTAATGATCGAATCCACGAGTCTGTTACAACATGTTTGTCTTCATGCACCTCTATTACATCCAATTCAGGTTGGGAGTTTCCATCCCTCATCCAATCATGGGACAGTGAGGTTGACCATCTCTATCTGTAACCACACTTATCAGATGTTCTCTCTTGTAATCAACTCCTTGGTCTTTTTGCAAATTTTGCACGTCAAATCTACCCACTCATCACAACCTATCATGCGAATCAAGTTACTCTCATTCTGCCAAACCCTAACCAGTTTCACACATTCACAGCGTTGGCATCCTTTCTACATTTTTGTGATGACCATGATGCCTACGCACTTTTTTACTAGTTGCAAGTGGGTGTTCTATCATGCCTAACACGCGATGAACTTGGTTCCCTCATTCAGAGCATTCGTACAATTGTTCAAAAGGTTTCTTTGTTCATGTCAAACTGGGAATCCAGCATCTCGACCGACTGGTCTCATTTCTCTTCTATCTTGGGTGGCTGGCATGTATTTTATCATTTTCCCAACAATATATCCAATGACAGTTGCTTCGCGCACTATGATCTTCACCATGTAACATCTTTCTTCTTAGACTTCTGTCAAGCAAGTGAGGCACTTCGGCCTGCATTGATGGCTATGGCAGGCCCTCACTGTCTTGACATGACTGATGAGAATGACCAGATCTATCTATCTGTATCAAATTCCCATCATGATCCCCTCTCTCGAATAAGGAACCCATCTACTCAAAGATCACGAATCTTTCAGAACAACCATCACAAATTTTATGATCCAATCGTTGAATGGTTGGAACAATCTTACTTGGCGAGTCATGTTGAAGGTAACAAGCTTTGATCTTTCCTCGCACTCGCCGAGAAACTTAGTGCAGAACAACACACACTCACAAGAGGCCTTCGAGGTTTGTTGAAAAATGGTAGTCATGGAAGAGGTAAGCATGTGTGTTGGGTGGTTGTGACACATCCTTCCACCCACAAGCGAGACCTTCTCTCTCGTGTGCAAGTTTTTCAAGTTTTTTCATTTTATGTTGCACACTAATTTTTATATGTTTTAATTACTCGTATCTTTGTGACTGCAGGTCAAGTACGCCTACAGTGGATTCATTGGAAATTTTTTTTACGTAACCCCGACCATTTAAATAGGAGTAGGAGTAGTGTTTTCTTTTTCGCTTGTATTTTCTTTCTGGTTTGCATGATTGTTTGCTCACTGATTTGGTTGCTTTGCTTGCTTGTTGTTGTTTTCACTTTGTTTGCTTTGCTTACTATTTTTGTTTACGTTTGTTTTTTTTGTTTGGTATATTACTATCTTTGTTTTCATAAATAAGTGTTTCCAACTACAATGTTCTATCTTTTGAATAAAGTACGTGGCTGAAATTTGAATAGACTTGTGACACTGTAGCACTTGGCCAGTTTTGTGTCCGTTTTCTCTGTGCTTCGTTACAACCTTCGGTCGATGAAGTCTTGACAAAAAATACGAACTAGCTATAATGGAAGCTTTGGTCCAACCTTGAACCTGTGTCCAATGGGAATCCCCATGTCTATACTTATCCTTCTGCTCTATGTGTTTAAGCTAATCCAACTAGTAGAAACGGAGAAGGGGAAAAATATAAATGATAAAACCTATGTCAGAGGTCTTACATGCTTCTCTGAAGGAAAAACCTCTTCTGCTCTCAATAATTCAGGATCCCTCTTCTGCCCCAAAAATAAATAAGTGCCTATACACAGTTCTCTTAAAAAATAAAAAAATACAAAGGCGAAAGAAGAGAAAAGCCTGCTACGTAGAGAGGTGAAGCATGCAAGTCCACCGGGGTACTGCCCAGGCTCGCTGGCAGTGGAGCAATGTATGTGTTCCTGCGTGACTCTGTCAGGGTACTGTCCAGGCCTGCTGGTAGCGAAGCAACACTAGAGATGAAAACTTATACTCTGAAAATATTCAACTCGCGAGCTAAACTACCCTTCCTGGATTCGAAACACTGAGATCTAAGTTGAACTTTTGATTGTGTTTGACTAAGTTGGCAAAGGGTGTACCATGCATGTCCATGCTAGAAATGAACCGAAACAGAGAAACTCGAGTTCTACCAATGTGTTGCCAAGTGTTGTAGCGCTACAATCACCCTCCAAAATTTTGGTCTCCACCAATTTCGGAGCCTCCCTTGAAGAGTTTCACTTGATGACTGCACACACTCGGGTTCACTCTTTGAGCACGTGTGAGTCTTTACATTCGCCTTGCTTGTTCATTGCATTCAAGTCTCTACATGATGATGTCTAATTCATGCTTGTGACCGTGTTCTAGTTATGCTCAAAGTATTTGCTTCGTATGTGTTTATTGTGTTCGCCATGAAAGCACCTATCGCACTCATACACAAAGTCACATTCACTGTCACACAAGTGTCATCTCGATCAATGAACGATCAATCACAAGTGTCGCGCTCGGCACTTGCACTGTCGGTCAGTCATGTTGAACATATGTGTTTGGATGGTTTGGTCGTTTCATCGTTAAGTCACGTGAGTGTGTGTTCGTATGATCACCAATGCATCTTTCAACTATTCACACACTTAGTCATTTTTGTTGAAGTCCTGACGACCAAACTCCTCACTCACAGCCTGACCATCACCCTGCCTTTGACTCGATCGACTGTCAACCAGAATAGCGCATAAGCACCAAGCTATTATTTTCAAGTTGCGTTGTCCGCAAGCATTTAAATCAACTCTCATGCTGGCCACCCGGATAGTTGAACCCGACAGTCACCCCGGGACTGACTCCCCTCAAAACTTGCGCAAATTCCATTGAACTTACTCGCTCAACTGACTGAGGAAATTGCGCAGACAGGCCGAACAAACACTAAGTGCGCGTCCATGTCTCCCTCAGAAAATTGCACAGTTTTCCCAGTCAGTCATCTGGAAAACCGACTAACTGCTCATCCAAGAAATTATGCAGTGCTCATGAGCAGGCCTTCCACTTCCCATCAGTCATCTCAGCTCAAAAATTGCGTAGAAATGATCAGCAGGTCAGCCTCTTGACCTCAGTGCAATTTTCCCGGCCAGCAGCTCCTAGCAACAGACTGCCTGTTCCCTCCAAGAATTGCGCAGTTTCTGCTACCAGTGACTGAGCAGCCAACTGGAAGTTCCCTATGGGAATTGTGCAGTTTTGGCTGCCAATGACCCCAGCAGCCAACTGTCATTTCCCTTTAGGAATTGTGTAGTTTTGGCTGCCAATGACCCCAGCAACCAACTAGAAGTTCCCTCTGAGAATTGTGCAGTTTTGGTTGTTAGTGACCCCAGCAGCCAACTGGCAGTTCCCTCTGGGAATTGCGTAGTTCTGGTTGCTAGTGACCCAGCAGCCAACTGGTAGTTCCCTCTAAGAATTGTGCAGTTCTGGCTAGCAGTCTCCCGAGCAGTTCCCCCAGAAAACTGTGCAATCCATGCCTACTAACCCATCATGCAGCCCAGCCCATTCCTCTAGAAAATTGCACAAATCTAGCTATCCAGCCCCTGCTGACTATTCACTCTGGAAAATGCTCAGAGCATTCATGCCTTGCCCTCCTATAGCCCAGACTGTCCCTCCCAAAATTTGCGCAATTTTTCCTCCCAGCCGAGCCAGACCTTGTAGACAATCACTGTCGACTCAGATTTTCTATCTCCATCTCTTAGTGACTCTTGTGCAATTTTCATCACCAATTGCCCTGAGCCATCATCCTGCATCACAGCCCTGCTGCCTCTTCAGGTCACTTGCATCTGAATGATCATGTGTCATGGTAGACTAGGAGGTTTTGTATTTGATGTCGTCTCGTCATGAGTGACTGCAGGTATAGGTACACCAACAAACATGTCAAGATGATGAATGGGATGAATGAATGGAGCACGTGCAGATGGACAGGTTCACCAATGGACGAATGAATGAAGCATACGACGCGTATGAATGTGATGAACATGCACCTTCGCGAATAATTGAGCCTGTCAAGCCTTCCAGCATGAAAGTAAGGAACAACATGCTAAAGCTTCATCAAGTGAACCAAGCACTTCGCCATGCGGAGGTGAAGCTATAATACACCATGAAGACATCCATCACTCAGCAGCACTGTAGCTCAACATGTACTCCAGCAGCAGCATGAATGTACCAACATTTTCATGTCGAGTCAAGTCATGAGTCATGTTTCCCACATCTCCACTATGGGCTTGTTGTCAGTCAATGTGATGTAACGTGGAAGTCCAAGAGACCTACTTGTTGAACATAGATTCATGTAAGACAGAAAGTCATGGAAGTCGAATGGTGTAGTCGAACAGCCACAAGGGTCGGTTTCACGCTTGGCTATAAATACCCCCCTCATTTGTACATGAAGGGACATTTCACCTCAGCTCCTCCCACATAGCCAAGAGAGTCTGTAATTTTTTCTTTGAGGAGTAAGTAGTGGCTCCAACATCCCGTTGATGGGGTTAGTGATGTACGATGTAACGATGTGTCTTGGAGCTTTCACTTAATTCATAAGCTTGTTAACAGGGCAGCATGTTTTCACACGTATTGTATTTGTTGTAAGACTGATCTTGAACACTTGTAATGCATGTTGCTTTAACCTGTGTTCTACATATGAACTGATTCATTTGTTGTAATGCATAATGTATTAATGGAAATGTGTTGTATATGTTGTTAATGTTGTTTCATTCGTGTCAACTACTCTATTAGAAATCAGACAGACCTTTCACATGAACCTTGCTATAACAACTGTTGCACTCGTTCGGACTGAATCGTGAGTGATGTATGTGTTATCTTACCTTGTATGTTGTGACTACCGCATCCAAGTGGACTACTCCACCGAAAGTTGTGTATATCCTTTTGTGGTGTTGGTTCCTAGCCACGTTGGGACTAATCCCTTTCAACCTGGAACTCACCTTCACTCTCTTCCCCTCATAGTGAAAGAACCATTGACACAAGTACACTTACACTCACCAAGCATGTAAACCTCACTTCCCGAAGATAAAGCAGACCACTCTCCTGTGTTGACAAGCAAGAGTTGAGGAAAATCCTTAAGATAATGGCAACCAGGCCATTGTACCAGATGGGACTCCTACACCAAACGGTGTGAGGTCTAGTTGGGACTTCATATCGGGGAGACCCATGATGTTGGCGGGTCCAACACCGTCAACACAACAATTACAATACATGTGTGAAAACGTGTTGACCTATTAGCAAGCTTCTGAATTAAGCGAAATTTCCAAGACACATCGTTACACCATACATCACTAACCCCGAGTGCAGGGCATTGGAGCCACTACTTACTCCTCAAAGAAAAGGTTATAGACCCTCTTGGTTATGTGGGAGGAGGTGAGGTGAAAAGTCCCTTGCATGTACAAATGAGGGGGTATTTATAGCCAAGGGTGAAACTAACCCTTGTGGTTGTTCGACTACCCTCATGACTGTTTGACTTCCATGACTTTTCGACTTACATGACTCTTTGTTCAATAAGTGGGTCTCTTGGACTTCCACATTACATTACATTGATTGACAACATAGCCCATAGTAGAGATGTGGGATACATGACTCGACATGACAGTGCTGGTACATTCGTGTTGTTGTTGGAGTGCATGTCGAGCTTCAGTGCTGTTGGGTGATGGATGTCTTCATGGTGTATCATAGCTTCACCTCCACATGGTGAAGTGTGTGGAGTCTTTAATGCTTGATGAAGCTTTGGCATGTTGCTCCTTGCTTGCATGTTGGAAGGCTTGACAGGCTCATTTGTTCATGAAGGTGCATGTTCATCCATTCATCCATTGGTGAGCACATCTCTTCGCATGCATCATTCATTCGTCCGTTGGTGAACCTGTCCTTCTGCATGTGCTCCCTTCATTCATCACATTCGTCAGCTTTCCATGTTTGTTGGTTTACCTATACCTACAGTCACTCATGACGAGACGACATCAAATCCAAAACCTCCTAGTCTATCATGACACATGATCATTTCAAATGTAGGTGACTGGGAGAGGCAGCAAGGTTGTGAAGTGGGATGATGGCTTTGGGCACTGCTGATGAAAACTACACAAGAGTCACTGAGTGATGGGGACAGTCAACCTGAGTCGACAGTGACTGTCAGTGATGTGTGGCTTAGCTAGGAGGAAAAATTGCGCAAATTTTGGGAGGGACAGTCTAGGCTGCAAGAAGGCAAGGTAGGCAGGATCTGTGTTGTTTTTGGAATGAGTGGGCAGCAGGGGCTGGAAGGCCAAATTTGCACAATTTTATGGAGGAAAAGGTTGGGCTGTAAGGAGGGTCAGCAGGTAGGGATTACGTAGGTTTTGGGAGGAACTACCTTGGAGACTGGCAGCCAAAACTGCGTAATTTCCAGAGGGAACTGGCAGTTGGCTACTGGGGTTTGTGGTAGCAAAAACGTTGTAATTCCTAGAGGGAACTTGCAGTTGACTTCCTTGTCACTGGTAACTGAAACTACATAATTCCTTGAGGGAACTAGCAGTCTAGTGCTAGGAGCTGCTAGCAGGGGAAACTGCACTGAGGTCAGGAGGCTAGCCTACTGATCATCTTTGCGCAATTTCTGAGTTGAGCTGACTGTTGGGCAGCAAAAGTCTTGCTCATGAAAACTGCACAATTTCTAATATGAACAGTCGGTCGACTATCGGCATGACTGATTGGGAAAATTGCGCAATTTTCTAAGAGAGAAAAGGACGGACACTTGGTGTCCGTCCAGCCTGTCTGTGCAATTTCCTTATTCATCTAAGCGAGTAAGGTCAATGGCCTCTACGCAATTTTTTAGGGAGCGTTCCCGGGGTGATTTCTGGGTCCGACTGTCCGGGTGGCCATCATGAGAGTTGATTGAATTACTTTCGAGCAGTGCAGCTTGAAAAGACTAGCTTGGTGCTACTGCACTGTTCTAGTTGATAGTCGATCGAGTCGATGGTGGGGTGATGTTCCAACTATCAGAGAGGAGTCTAGTCGTAAGAACTTCAGAAAAAATGACTAAGTGTGTGAATGATCGAAATATTTATAGGTGATCATACAAACGCACACTCACATGACTCGATGACGAAACGACTCAAACCATCCAGACACACATGTTCAACATGACTAACCAACGGTGCAAGCGACCAGCGTGACACTCATGATTGATGGTTTATTGATCGATATGACACTTGCGCGATAGTGAATGTGACTCTGTGTGTGAGTGCGACAGATTCTTTCATAGCGATCACAACAAGCACATACGAAGCGAAGACTTTAATCATAACCAGAACATGGTTGCAAGCATGACTTAGACACTAGCATGCGGAAACTTGAATGAAATGAACAAGCAAGGCAGATGCAAGGACTCACACAAGCTCACGGAGTGAACCCGAGTATGTGCAGTCATCAATTGCAACTCTCAAGGGAGACTCCAAAATTGGTGCAGGCCAAAATTTTGGAGGGTGGTTGTAGCCGCTACAAAATTACGAAAATAATATCCAAGAATAATACTACAAAAAATGGATTTTCTATAACCAATCTCTAATTTACCATGGAACAAATAAAATAAGAAATATTCATGGTTTTTGAAGGATTGGCACGAGAGATAAGATTAGTTCCTTTATCAATCCACGACTAATGGATTCTAGGAATAAATATATTGGGAAGAAAAGATATGGATGTGTATTCAAATAAATTAAGGGAGACAAGCACGTGTCCCTCAACCTAATGTCCTTCTATCTTCTTTGGAGATTGAAAAGGAGGGAGCTAAGCCTATGTCACCTTAATAGAAACTGGATGAAAATATTATGCAAGGAGATTTTAGAGACATAAAATTCGACAAAACCTTGGTGAAATTTTGATTAAAATCTAATTCACAAACAAGAACAAGATGGAAGAAGGTGACACACATTAAAACAACACATCAATCAAAGATTCACCAATAATCATCTAAGGAAGAGAACCATCCATAAAAAAATCCTCTCAGGGAAATTCACTCCACTAAGGCTCCATGGAACACAAGAGAGAATGGACAAGTTTTTGGATAGTTGGCATTGTCTAGATGGTTATTAGTAGCAAGTGTGTTGGCATGGATGTCAACAAGCATGGGGGAGATGTGTTGGATAGTTGGCATTACCTGATGCCTAGTGACAACAAATGTGGTGGTATTGGTGTTAACCAGGTGTGCATTTATGTCGACTAGGCTATTTGTGATGGAAACTAGGCTAGCATTGATATGCATGGTGTGTCAAGCTCAAGGGAAGTTTCATGGTTGTTGCAGTCTTAGGTAGAGAACCCTCATAGTAGCAAGATAAAAAAATATTCCATAAAGTATTATAGCTATGATGGTTAAGGAGTCCCTGTATTTGGAGGAGATTATGCCTTAGGAGTTTAGTTTAGATGCTCTTGGAGATGGCATAGATGGATTGAGCTCAAAAAGTGCTTTCCAACGATATATTGAATTCCGCAAATGGCCTCCTAGATCGGGAAACATTTCCAGTCAAATTTAGGTTCCCTTAAAGTCAAATGGCCAAAGCCAAAAGTTGTTGGAGGACCCTTTAGGACAAGTTTAAGTTTGGTGGTGTGGCAAGAGCTGGCAAAGCTACTAATGGAGGCGTTAAAAAAGAGTCATGCAGACATGGGCAAACAAAGCAGCGACAGGAGGATTTTTTATTAGCCAACGCTAGATCCCCTATTACAACACACCCCAGTGAAGGTATCCCAGAGGTAATACCCCGACAAAACCTTAAGGAGTGAAAAGGAGAGTGAGTAGGCAGACGTGGAGAACCTACGCAGCGGGGAGACTTCCCATTGGTCGTAAGCGGATCCCACCTACAACCTGGCCCAGTATAGGAAGCCCAATGATACAATCCCGAAGGATTTTGGTGTGCACACAGTGGAAGTGTTGGTCAGCAGGTGTCGATACACGTTGCACTTACACAACGCAGCGGATGTGTTGAGAGGCAAGTGTCAAGACATGTCGCACTTACATAGTGCAGCGGAAGGGACCATTCATGGAGATTAGAGCATGAGGCCTCCACACTAAAAACTCAGCTCATTGAGGCTAGTCTGGAAAGGTGACCCTAGAAGGATATCAAGGTAACATGCAAAGGAGAGTCGACCCAAATAAATTTGAGCAGAATAAAAGAAATAAGTCATGAGCTGTTAAAATTTTTATAAAGGAAATTAGTGAGAAACTAGGTCGTGGGACCCTTCTCTCTTCTCTATGATAGTGGGACACATGGAAGTATTTCATTAGCCCAAATAATGAAGTATGATGATGTCAGCACACCTAATAGGAGCATGACACATGGCAGGTAGATTTGGTGTTTTTGGGCACCTGAAGGGCCCATTTCTGATTGACACATGGACCAATCAAAGGTCGACACATGACAGAGGTAACATCAACATATCGTCATTCCACTGGTATGTGCCTGAAATGTTAAAGTGATAGGATAAATGACCTTCAGGAAGATGTGGCGGCTGACTAAGCCCAACGAAAATGTAATTGGCTCTTGGTTCCAATGGCATACCCCACGAGACATCTCAGCCTATAAAGGGAAGCACACTGGTTTTTTATGATGCGCAGGGGGCATTGGGAAGCCATCATCGGGCTGATGAGCCATTATGGCAGAGTGACAACCAATGAAAGTGTGGGGAAGACCCCGCAGGACAACTAAGCCCGTAAGGCCCATCCTGAAAGATTTCATGGAGGCAAGATGATAGTGTCAGGATAGAAGGGCTACGAGGTTAGCCTAACATAAAGGCTAATCCAGGTAAGAGAACCAAGGGAATGGAGTAGTTAAAAAATGCAATTAAGCCCTCGTATTCCTTTAAAGCAATAAGTGCCTCAAGCCTTGAGTGGAGGTCATCGCACTTGATCCTACGGCAGGAAATCAGACTAGCATCAGAGCGAAAGGTGCTTAAGGCTAGTTTCGACAATTTTTAGCAACGATGTTTAATAACATAAAAAGGGGCTGAGGTAAGTTAATTTGAAAATGTAGTTTTGGCAAGGCTTGTGGGTCTATAGTAAAGTGCTTAGGCACTTAGATGAATGAGTTGACAGTTAAAATTGCTATTTGAGCTAATGGTGAATGTCAAGAGCTCTGGTTCAAGACAGTGAAGGACCACAATGTGCAAGAGAAAATTAATGGAGTATGTCTTGAAATAGAATTAGCCACTTTTAATCCTTCTTGCATGTCATAAAGAAAATATGGTCGGGTGCATAACTTTCCGTACCTGAGTGGATCTCATGGAAAGAATAATTGAGGAAAATAACTGAATGATTTCACCATAGCTTTGAAATTCATGCCTGCGGTACATTCTATATTTTGTGGGCAATTAATTAGTATGGGGAGCCTTGTTGTAGCCTACAGATTGACTAAGAATTAATTATCAATATAGAGAAATGCTCAAAAGCCTATTCCTAGTGTTTAATCATGTTGCAATGGCTAAGAAATTAAACACAACAATAGGATGGAGAGCCATGTTGCGAGTACACTCTCAAGCAGTGTGGATGGCAGCAAAGATAGGATGATTCCATGTGCAGCAGAGGAACGAAACCCAATATTGTAATTGATAAAAAGGGGGGAATGCAACATAGTTGAGAGAGCTTAGTGGAGATATCTATGAGTGGGTGATTTTTTGTGAGAGGCCAAGTGTACCTGTGTCGCAGAGAGAGGTTGAGAGTGCTAGTTCAGAAGAAGAGTACAAAGAGTTGTTATGTGCCTAATGTATGAGGGTCGAGAACAATGAGTTGTTGCAGTTTGGACAGAAGGTGTAAAGAGGGTTGAGTACGCGTGAAGCATGTTGAGTAGAACATAGGGTCAAATGCAGAAGAGAAAAAAGGGCCAAGTGGATGAGAATAGAGAGCTGAAACAAGGAAGAGTAAGTGCGAAGAACAGTGAGCAGTGGTTTCCTTATTAAGTGTGGGTTGGAGCTTGCAAAATAGGGAGTTAGTGCTTCCATATAAGTGGATATATGAATAAATATTGGGGGTTGGTGCCTCTTGCAAGTTGGTGCTTGGATAAATCCAAGAAGCTACAAGTTGGTGCTTGCAACAAATCTAAGAAGTTGGTGCTTCTAGTAAGCAGATCAGGTGTCTACAAAAGAAGGGATTTTGTGCTTACTTCTAGTGGGTGCTACCAAACAATATAAGGGAGTTGGTGATTCCTATGAGTGGGTGCTCACAAAGAATGATGTAATAGAGTAGGATCTCATATTTACATCATAGTAAAAAATAATCTTAGGTGGTTTATTTCCCAAAAGGATTTCCACATTAAATCCTCAGTGTCATATGTGATTTCTCATGGTGTTTGTGTTTATGTGTTGATTTTATATGGCTACCACATGATATTTTGTTGATGATGTATATGGTCGATTTTCAAGTTTGAATGTTGAATACAAATCAGCATAAAAGTTTAAATTAGCCTTAATATTAATGCACCCCTGCGCCCCCCACCACCTCTTAGTATTAAACATTATTTCCAACAATTGGTATCAGAGCAAGGTTCCTTCAAGAACATCTTAACTACTTGAAGGTTAATCAAAAGGAAACAATGGCTAATCAAGTTTCGATAACACTAGAAGGCATCCCATTTTTTAATGGAGTAGAGTATGAGCTCTGGAGGATTAGAATGGGAGTCTATTTAATGGTCATCAATGAAGATGTTTGGTTTTCTGTGGGATATGGAGATAACAATGAGTTTAATTCAAAATCCAATGAGATCATTATGAAAGGGCTATCAAATTGAGATTTTGATAAAGTAAGGCATTGTGAGACAACAAAGGAAATGTTGGATAGACTGCAATGTATATATGAAGGAGAGAGCTACGCAGCAACAGAGAAGGTTGATGAACCTTTATACTCAAGTAGTGAACTCGAACATGCAGATGTTGTTTCTGGAGAAAAGAAAATAAGGAGAAAGAAGAATGATGTTCAAAATGTATAAGATCTTTTTCCCAATGTGAAAGTTGTTTATCATCACTCCAAAGATGATGAAGAGGAAGACCCAAGTGAGAGGTCAGGCTACTTACAAGGTATGATATTTTTTGTGATGAATGTAAAGAAATAGGTCACTTTTCTTCTAGATGCTTAGAGAGATTGTCTAAAGAAAACAATAAAAATACATCTAGTAGTGATGTAGATAAACCTACTTTAGTAGCAATAGCAAATAAGGGATCCTCTGAAGAAGAAGATGGTATATCCCATGAATAGAATAGGAGTATCCTAGATAGTGATGAAGATGAAATACTTCTCAGACCTATGGAATATCCCATGGACACAAAGAGGAATTTAGATATTTGTGGTGGCTTAGTTAGCACCTCTGATAGCAAAGAAAAATATATGAATGGAAGGATATACTATATAATAAGCTCATCTCTCCTCTAAAAGAGATCAAGGAGCTATCATAATCCAATCTCAATAAAAGGGAGTATTTTCTTGGGTATGAGCTTGAGAATGAGAAGTTGAGCAAAAAAATTGTTGACCTACATTATCAAAAAGGAAAAGTTAGTAGATTGAATGAAATGATGACCAATCAAATGAACAAAAAAAGAAACCTTTTGTGAAAGACTGCAAGTTGAAATAGTCTCGTTGAGACACGATCTAGAAAAGAAAAATAAAGAGATGTCTCAACTTCATAAGCTTGAGTAGAGTAGGAAGGCCTTGGATGAGATACTTGCTAAGCAGAGATCTCTTCTCATCAAGGCTAGTTTTGGTTTCAAAGAAGTTTCAGACTACATGAAGACAAATGTTGATCCCAATAACAACAAAGGAAAATGAGTTGTTGGATAGTAGCAACGAAAAAGGCAAGCAAATCAGCAGCAAAAACAACAACGCCAAGAGAAGGAAAGTAGCAGAGAAGGAAATAAGAAGCAGAATGTTAAGCAACAACAGCGAGGAGTGCAACAGAAGAGAGCTAAGTAGTAGCAAGGAAGAATGCAAGGAAACAACTCAAACAACCATGCAAGGCATATGAACAATCAATAAAAGTTGTTTCTCCCTCAAGGAAACAGGCCCCATAGAAAATATATCTTCTGTTATCAATATCCATTTTGAGACTATTATTTTTCTTATAGTAATTTTGGACATAAATCCATTTATTGTATATGGCATGCAATAAAACAAAATGTGTTGGGTAGTAGCAACCCAAGAATGCACAAAGTGGAAAAGAAAAAGCATGTTTCTAGTTGTAGCGGCTTTGACAAGAATGTTTTAAGATATAGCAATTCTTTTTCTCTATTCCTGAGCCATGTCGAATGTTATAATTGTGGGAAACTTGGGTACAAGATAGCAAGCTGAAAAAATAAGAAGATGAAGCATGTCTCGTAGCATATGCATACAAATGTAGTAACTCGGGCATTAAAGACAAAAAGGAAAAATAGAACAAAGGAATATGAGTTTGTCTTCAATGCTCTATGTCATAGGAGCAAGCAAAAAAGTGGAGAAAGAAATCAAAAGGAAAATAAGAAGAATGATCCTCTTGTCCCTATGATGGACCCCTCTGTGATTATTGGTTGCGTTCAGCATAAATTGCCGAAAGAAAGGCAGCAACAACCCAACTACTTCTCTCTTGCAAAGAAAGAAAATATGTTGCAAGAGGATTTGGGTGAAGAAACAATAAAGGAAGGAGGAGTGATCTCTGGCCATATGCAGTAAAGTGAGAATCCAAACATGGGAAAAGGAGAAACTAGAGAGAAATGTTGTTGTTAGGGCTCGACTAGTAAAGATGTGGAAGAAAAATGAGGACATTCTTATCAAGGGGAGTAAATCCTCTGGTTCTATTCATTAAAAGAAGAGAATGGACTCAAGTGAGGCCACATAAGTCAATTATAGGCAACCAAAGAAGAATAATCAAAAGTGCATCTAAATGTTGAAGGTATTATTGAGTCCCCATGCTGATTATTGTGATAATTTTTTATATTTCGAATGTATCAGCATTTCAAGAGTAAGCAAAAGGAAAATGCATCTAGCATTGGCTCAAGGGGAGTTTCTTTAGCAATAATAGCAAGAAACAATTGATAGCCTTAGGAAGGGTGATTGTTTGGGAAATGAAAGGTCAGCATCTTAGGTGAAATACCCTTATTTCATTTAAGTTGTGAATTTGAGTATCTGACCCTATCTTGTATGCATTGGAAGGAATTACCACTCCTCAAACTCTCAAGATAGATGGATAAACGAACATAGTGAACAAATGTTTGGAAGGATATCTTCGTTGCTTTGTATCTGATAAACAAACGCAATGTGTCAATTGGTTACCTCTGGTTGAATGGTGGTATAACACTTCAGTAAAAATGACCCCATTTATGGCACTTTATGGATATCATACACCATCCATCACATCATCTTTAAGAGAAAAATCTAAGGTTCAAGCAATGGAATATCACATCAAGCATCAACAACAAGTTCTCCAACTCTTAAAGGATAACCTCACTTTGGCACAGAATCAAATGAAACAATAGGCAGATCAACATCGTAGCGAAAGAAGTTTTGATGTAGGCGACTGGGTATTTTTATGGCTACAACCATACAAACAAATGTCCCTCAAGCAAGATAAGAAGGATAATAAATTATCACCAAAGTACTATGGTCCTTACAAGGTGTTGCAAAATATTGGTACTATGGCATAAAAATTGGAGCTTCCTGCATCTTCCCGAGTGCACCCAGTTTTCCATGTTTCATGCTTAAAGAAGGTTATAGGTTACAAGCTCCTAATACAAACAATATTGTCGGAACTTGACAAGGAAGGAAAATTCATAGTGGAACCTGAAGCAGTCATGGAAACAAGAACTCGACAGCTACGAAATCAATTAATTTTAGAGTATCTCATCAAGTGGAAGAACTTACCCATTGAAGATTTCACATGGGAGGGTGATAATTTATATATAAGCATCCAAAACAACTCAAGCGTTGAGGACAACACTTTTTGAAGGAGAGGGGCATGTTAGGTCCCTATACTACTAGTGTAGCCCCTTATTGTTATTAGTGCAACCCCCTTATTGTATTGTTGTGCCCATGTAGTCCCCATATTGTTATCATTGTGCCCCATAGAACCCACTATTGTTACTATTGTCTCCTTACAATGTTATTGTTTTGTTAGCTCTAATTATATTATGACCCCTTAGACTCCTATATATATATAAAGGAGGTATTGTCATTTATATCATCCAAGAATTGTTCATTTTTGTAATGTAAAGGAGGTTTCCCCCTCAAAGAGGCTTATTTTGAAGACGTTGATCTATCTCTTCTTCTATTTTGTGAGATGGTTGCATAACAGTTTTGGCAAGGTCTGTTGGTTTATAGTAAAGTCTTAGGAATTTGGATGAATGAGTCGACAAATAAAATTGTTATTTGAGTTAATGGCGAATTTCTAGAGCTATGATTCGAGATAGTGAAGGACCACGATGTGCAGGATCAAATGAATGGAGACTATCTTGAAACAGAATTGGCCACCCTTAATCCTTCTTGCACGTCATAAAGAAAAGATGGTCAAGTGCAGAATTCGACATACCTAAGTGTATCTCACAACAAGAAGAATTAAGTGAGGAAAATAGCTCAGGGATTTGACCATATCCATGCCTAAGGTACGTTATGTATTCTATGGGCAATTAATTAGCATGGGGAGCCTTGTTGTAGCCTACAGTTTGACTAAGAGTTAATTCTAATTATGGAGAAATGCTCAGAACAGGATGGAGAGCCATGTTGATAGTACACTCTATGGCAATGTGGATGGAATCAAAGACAACATCATTCTCTGTGCAACATGTTAGAGTCGGTCTGGTCATCCCTCTGTCAGAGATCATTTCTCTTATTGCATTTCATTTTTAGGTGTCTCACTTGATTCACTCAGCTGCATTCCGCTAGGGGCATGCCATAATCTGGCGGAAGGGTCTTGTCATTCTTTACCCCTCATGCCTTATCCATGTTGGCTCAGGTCTATTCATCAAAATCCAGTTTTAAAGTCACTCACAGTCCGGTTTCAGTTTCTTGATCAGCAAGAGTCATTTCAGTCACTAGGTCTAGGGTTGGTTAATTTTGTCTTCAACAATGTCCAACAATGCCAGCAGACCCATGAGGGAGGTCCTTAATAGGTTTTCATTTCCAATATTTTCATCATCATATGCTCGACTATAACTTTTCTTCAAAACTTTGTTTTGAAGAAAATTCGTCATTTCGTTTTGTAATAAATTGCCATGTAATTTTCAAAAGTTTTTAAGTTGTTGAATTCTCCAGGCGCAGCCCTGGTCTTCCTTTGTAAAGACATGCCACTATCCCTACAAAAATTGCCAAAATAAAACATCAATCAAGTCAAAGAAACAAAGAGACAGAATTGAATTAATTGTGGAAAAAGTGCCAAGTCAAAACATTACAAAGTGGGTTTGTGGGAAACAAAAATCAAATCCATCACTATAATATGTTCTCATTGTTTTAAAACATTCATTTGCATCTAAGAGAACAAAAAAGGTCGAAGTTTAGTGGTGAGAGGGCGAAATTGTAAATTCCCAAGCCAAAGCTGTGTTCAAAGCCGGCGCGGCGCACTGGGAGAAATCGCGTAGTGCATTTTTGAACGGGCGCGACACACTGGGAAGGCGCGGCACGTTGAGCAAGCTGCGCGGCGCGTTGAGCAAGCTGCGCGGCGCGTTGAGCAAGCTGCGCGGCGCACACAGCTGACTGACCTGAAAAGTTCCAGAACAGCCTCCAAACGCCAAAAACGTGCAAATTCCATTTGTTTCAAGTAGGTGGAGCTCCATTTCTCTTGTTCATCAAAGTTTGGCAGTTATGCTATGATGGTTGATGTGTTGAGTGTCCAAACAAATGATCAAACCCTATCATCTTAAATTCCTCAAATAAAAGTTGTTGCCTAGGGTTTCAAAAATTGTTTGCCACCAAGCTTATTCTTTTTCCATCATTTTCTTTCCTCCTTGATTCCATTTTTTCCCCTGATTTCATTGTTCCCTATCCCCTAAAATTACTAAACCCCTATCCCAAATTTCCTTTCCCAAACTTTTAAATGTAAAACCCTATTCCCACACATAAATCCCAAACCCTCTCCCATATTTCCCTAATGAATCTATCCCAATAGTCCCTAATCCCTTACTATTATTTCCCCTTCCTAACAGTCCCTTGTTTCATTTGTTTTCCCCTTGGTGGCAGAGTTTAAACACATCACAAAAGAGCAGTCCAACACAGTTTTTATACATCAGCAATCAGTTTTCTCCAAGGCATTTTGTACAGTAGTCATGTCATCCGGTCATTCATCTGATTATGGAATGGAAACCCAAAGTGACTCACCCATGGAGGAACATGCACCCCGGAGGCCTCATAGAGGAGGCAGACATATCAGAGAAGAACCAATCACCCTCACTGAATTACAGGCCTGCCCTCTAGCCATTTTTTGTTTTCAGCATCAGTCATGTTATGAGTTTTGTGAGAAGGTGGCTAATGTTCAATTTCATCATGAGTTGGCTCATCTATTTGTACTGCATTTACATGGAGATCAGGTTACTTTGGCTGGTGTCACCTTCACACTTACACCAGAATCTATCTCACTGGCAACCGGCATACCCAACATTGGAGAACCATGGAACAAGAGGAAGAAGATTGACCGACAGCATTATGAGCCATATATTAAAACCGGTTTCTTGAGGCAGCTCAAGAGAGTGTTTCCATTCTGATATCTTAAAGATGAATATGCTCCACTAATGAAATTAATCATGAAGTATTTCAGCTGTGAGGGACGGTTCTCTCGTTTATATGCTTATCACATCAGGTTTCTCATGCATTTCACCTGGGTACGGATGATGAACATTCCGTATTTCATTTGCCGGAACATAGAGAGGATGACCACCCTTGTGTAGCACAAAACCCCTCAGCAGCAACTTAATAGTGTTTATCATTTTGCTCTTATTAAGATTTTGGTGGTTCATCAGCTTGGATTACAAGGCATCACTTGGGATGATTTCATCTCCCGTGATTTCTTCAGAGCTTCACAGGGGCTTTCAGAGATTGGGCATGACACAAGTGGACCTTCTCATCAGTATGAGCACCATGAGACCATTAGTGTGCCAGTATTCATCACATATCAGAGGGGCACTAGACATTTGTTTGCAGCAGCGAAGCGAGTGTTATCTCCACCCAGTGTGGAAGGGGCCTCGCTTCTGACATCAGCACCACAGGTACAAGACAAAAGCAAGAGGCCAATGCAGGATGAGGGGCCTTCAGGTGAACAAGAGACCGACTTTATTCTTATTCAGGATGACGATACAGACATGGGCCCACAAAGTGCACATCTTAGGGAGATCATCCAGGAGCAACAAACAGAGATCAAAGCCTTATCCCTTGACTTGGAGAGGGCTAAGTGGAATACTAAATATTTGGAGCAAAGGAATAAGCAGCTTGAAGATCAGCAGGCGATTATGGAATTACAAAACATCAGCGAGAATCGTCAAGCTGCCCAAAGGAGGAGGGCAGAACTCTCTTCATTGGAGCAAGAGATTAATGATGATCGGGAGTCTTGGCTAGAGAGAGTCAACATCCACTTAGAGGGACTGCTGGACAAGGCTGACAGAGACAAAGCATTGTTGAGACACATGGCTTTCCAGTACATGGCGCGGAACAAGGTTTGCAAGACATGAATAAGGAATCTAAAGGCAAAATTAAAGAAAGCAATAAGGAAGCAAAAGAGGCAAAAGGAGCATGATCGTCTTCAGATATTGGTCGAAGCCTCTACAGCCTAGCATGACACTTGATGGAGAAGCTCTAGCCAAAATTTCAAGAAATTTGGGGCATTTTTGGCATTTTGACAAATTTTGGCACAAAAAACAGGGTTTTCCTCCCAATGTGTCGCGCCATGTGGCGCGCGCTTTTGCTATGGATCCCCAAATTGCAAAAACTTTGCATTTATAGATTTGGCATGAAAAATCATGGTTTTTGGTGCATGGCCAAGAAATTTGGGCAGGTTTTGAGTCCTCGGGAGGCCAAAAACACCCAAAAAAATGACCTCACTGCCCCTATTTTGACACACAAGAAGTAGTCTTGGGAGATTGAAGTTTTGGAGGGGAAAATGACATCCAAATTTAGAAATTCCACTTGGGTTGGAAAGTAGACAGGCAAGGCTTTCCAAAAAGCACACTTGGGCTCAATTTGGACTTCAGGAAGTACCTCAACATCAGCTCCAAAGTGGCACAATGCATAGAGAATCAGGCGCGGTGCATAGAGGATTTTTACCTATTTTTCACTGTTCAGCTCAGCAATTCGCCCAGTTTTGACCAGTTTTTCTTCTTGATGTTATTCTTGACCTTTCATGATGTAATTTGATAACCATGATGTAATATTGGCACATTTTTACTTGTTCTAGAGGATTCATTCACTAAAAAGTGAAAATTAAATGAATGAATCAGTTTCCTAGCATATAGGGGTAAGTTGTTTGACTAGCTAGATTTTAGTTCCTTGTTTAGAATTGGTTCAAACAGCTCCTAGAATGATAATCTCGACCCCTAGAGGCATGGGAAGGAGTTAGGCTTGTCTATATCATGTAATTTCTCAATCCTTTTTAGGGTTGGATACTTGGGATTGCTTGGCACCCTATTGTACATTTCATTTCTGCAATTTTGGCAAAGGAAAGACCAAGGTTTTGCAGCACTTGTTGGGATCCATGTGGCTCTATGTTTTGATGGTGTGTTTCTCTATGTATTTGTAAGTTCACTGATGTTTATGTGTATCATTTTCCCTGCTCTTGTCTTCTGCAATTAAACAAATGAGTGATTAAGGTAGAATTCATTGGACTGATATGCTCTGCCTAGATATTTTGTTTAATTCTTCATGTTTTCATCTATTTAGGGAGGACTCTTGAGACCATCTTGCCCTTCTTGGCTCCTCACCAGTCTGAACCACCCATTAATTCAATCCAAAGCATCAAAACTACTACCTATCTTGCCCCTACCTGAACTCTGCAAAAATTTGGCCTCATCCCCGGACCCGAAATTTGCCTGTCCCTTTTTTCCAACAAAAACCCTTAAAAAATCAAATAAAATCCTTGCATTTCATACCTAGCCTAAAATTAGTTGGTATGTCAGTCATCTCTAGCCCCATTAATTATCTTTTGCTGAGATTGACCTAGAGAGAGCCCTCTCCTATCCTCGTAGGGCTAGCTACGAGGCTGAGCGTGGTTTGATGTGGACCTAGAACCTTGCCTTTTCATCCTGAGGCAAATCTAGGCTCTAACACAACAAAGGAACAAAACCCAGGATTGCAATTTAACAAAAGGGGGAATGCAACATAGATGAGAGAGATTTGTCGATTGGTGAGCTACTGTGAGAGGCTAAGTGTGCATGTGCTACAAAGAGAGGCTGAGAGCGCTAGTGCAGAAGAAGAGGACAAAGAGTTGATATGTGCCTAATGTATGAGGGACAAGAATAATGAGCTGCCACAGTTTGGACAGAGGTTGCAAACATGGTTGAGTATGAGTGAATGTTGTTGAGTAGAACAGAAGGTCAAATGCAGAGGAGAGTAAGGGCCAAGTGGATGAGAGCAGAGAGTTGAAATATGGAAGAGTGAGTGCCAAGAACATTGAGCAGAATTTTCCTTATTGAGTGTGGGTTGGAACCTACAAAATTGGGAGTTGGTGCTTCCATCTGAGTGGATATATGAAGAAATCTTGGGGGTTGGTCCCTCCTAGAAGTTGGTGCTTTCATAAATCTAAGAAGTTGCAAGTTGATGCTTGCAACAAATCCAAGAAGCTGGTGCTTCTGGTAAGCAGATCAAGTATCTACAAAAGAAGTGAGTTGGTGCTTCCTGCTAGTGGATGCTAGAAAATAATATAAGGTATATTGTGCTTCTTGTGAGTGGGTTCTCACAAAGAATGATGCAATAGAGTAGGAGCTCATATTTACATCATAATAGAAAGTAAGCTTAAGTGGTTTTTCTCCCAAATGGGTTTCCTCGTTAAATAATTTGTGTCATATTTGCTTACTACTCATGGTGTTTGTGTTTATGTATTGATTCTTTATTGCTTCCACATGATATGTTGTTGATGATGTATCTGGTTGGTTACCAAGTTTTAATGTTGAATACAAATCTACATAGAAGTTTAAATTAGCCTTAATATTGATGCACCCCCCTTCCCCCACCCCCCGAGTATTAAACATTTTTTCCAACACAAGTAGCTAGTGTGAGTTGATCTCGAAGTGTGTTAGTGATCCAAGGAAAATTGATTTCCTTCTTTTTGTATGACGCTAACCAAGTCAATTTTCCCTAAAATTAGCCTAAAAGCCTTAAAATAATAATAAATCATGATTATAATATGTCACAAGACAACCCCCAAAGATAGCTAAATCATTTATTTAACTAAAATTATGCATTAATTAACCCACATGTGTGAGTTAAATGTCCTCCAAGGTGACGCCATCCTTCAAGAGGTGTGTCTATCCATGAAAATTGTAATAAATGGCTCCAAGGGATGCATCTCATTCCAAAATCCATGTGTTGTCATCAAATGGATGTCTAATCATCAAGCAAGGCCTCCTCAACCCAACATCATCCACAAAGGTGCCCACATCATTCTCCAAAGAATCAAGAAGATGATGTCATCATGTTAGGGCACAATGCATCATGGTGAACAATGTGTAATATCCTATAAAGGGGTCCCATGTGATAATGATCATCAAGTATCCTCAAAAGCATGGAAATGTCCTTCAAGTAGGTGTAATGCCATCCTATTGTCTTCCGAAATGTTCCTTCCTGGAAAATCCTTAAATTTTCAATAATTTTTTGAGTTTATGTTGAAGTTTTTCAATGATACATTTTGTCAAACAATTTGCTTCCTTACTGTTGTAGGTGCAGATCATATATGTTCTAACACAATAATTTTTATGACAAGCATTTCACATTAATAGGGACATTCTTCCTCAATCACATATGATTCCTTAAATTCTCAAAATTGCATATACAAATGTGCACAATGTTGATACAAAGGTAATGACATTAAAACTAGAAACAAACAACCATATAAATTTGTTTACCAATATATTTTTTTCTTTATAATGAGAGCTATATAGGAAGAACCTGGAATATTTCTTCAATAACAGGCTTGAATTCGAGACTTCTCAAAACAAAGTATTAAGGTGTATGAAAATATATGTATATTAGCTTCCCTTCCAACAACTATTTTTTAGGAATGACACAACGCACGAGTTGACAGATCAACATTCATATCCCCTTGAATTATTCTCTCTGGAACTTTGCATATGTAGGGATGGAGATAGTTATGAAGGCATCCAATAAACTAGAGTCCAAGACTTCTCAGAACTGTGGTATCCACCAACACTTAACACGTCCCATACAACTAGCTAGTGACTCTAGAATTCATTTTCTTTAGGAGGTAGGTTCAGCCACATGCATAGGTATTTTTGTGGCACAAAACTAGATATAAAATTTTCCTCTAATGGTAGAAATACAACCCATAAATTAATGGTTCCTCTAGAAACCAAGATAGAGTGATTTGATTTTGTTTTTCCCTTTAGGATTTCGACCCAACTGAGAAAATTGTCCAACAAGAAGAAGAAAGGACTTGAGCTCTATACTTGCTTCAGGAATTCTTCTAATGGCACAAGAAAATTCATCCCCTTCAGTCGTATGAATCTCATTTACAAAATCGACCCATTGGATTAATATTGAGGTTGAAACTCTTCATGGGTATCTTCAATTTGTCAAGAAATATCTTAAACGCAATATCATTATGTAAAATCATTGATAAAACATCAATACCTCATTGTCTCTTGCAAATCATCTTCTCCTTTGAATCCTAATGGTGAAATCTGAGTGATTCCACTGCTTGAACCAATTAGAGTGTATAGTTTCAACTCTGAAACCAACTATAATGGCTAGGGTTTCCCAAACCCCAAATTCTTCTCCAAAAACTCTCCAAGAGATATTTTCTCAAAAACACAAGTGAATGAATGAGGAGAGAGCCCCTCATTTCCCTTTTTTAACTCACTTACCTTTTCCCTCCAATTAAATATTAAAAGCACTTTTCCTTTCTTTATTAATAAAGTGACTTTTATAAACTAGTGAAAGTCACTTTTAATGTCAAATTATGCTTAATTCGCTTCTATGGTCACATTGGCCACCCAAAGCCCCTTTTTATTATCCTACCTTGTAGATATTTTCACCCCAATTCCAATAAGCTATTAGACTAAGGTATTTCTCCAAGTAATTGACCTAAAACAACACCTTAACCGTAATTAATTAAAATATATCCATTAATAACTTCGTTTTCAGAAATTGTCAAAATGCAATGGAACCAAAAGAAAATTGTGTATAGTTTACCCTAATGATGAAATATGGTAAAAACATCTCAGTTAGACCCCATAGAACTCCTCAAAACCCTGCAAGCCCACTAATAATGTAATCCAGCTCATGTAACCTAGCTGACATAAGCTCTAGAGACTCCTCCTTATCTCTTCATAAGATAATGTAAAAATTGGGGACATTACAGTCTCCCCTCCCCAATAGTGCTTGTCCTCAAGAAATTTCATAACTTGTTTCCTTTGCACAAGTTTATCATGATTAATACCAGAGACCCATACCATCCTGATCATCATGAAGCATTCCTCACTCCACTCACTCCCCAACAAGGCATAGACACCAAAGGCCCTTTGCATATTACCAGTAAGTATAGTGTCCCAAAAATGTGAAATTCCAACCAACTCCTCGAGAAGTTGCTCTACTAGAAAACCAATCCCATGTACCTCTCGAGTGAACTTCTGAAAGTACGATCCATCACGTGTTGAAAAGGGTCCTTGTCCACATGAACTAACTCCTACATCCTCCTTTGATACCATCAATGAATAGCTAAGAAGTGAAACGATCTCCTCTAAACTAAAGTCCAATGGAATATTTGAGTGGTCTTCCCCTATAAATACCAGCTCACCCATAATGGTAGCTAAGTTGTCAAGTCCTATAATGTCAAGGTCCTATGCTAATCCTAAAAGGAAACTACCATGTTGTTCTTGTGCCATTCTGATCATAACTAGCTATTGTGGAGAAGTATTACTAATTAATGGTGCTCATATATGCCTCATCACTAATCCCTATATGCAACCAATATATGGAAACCATGTATCATGAATCAATATGGTGCATGCTAAAATACCCTACTCTTGCCTAATAACAAAATGGACTCTGTTATCCCATCCCCGGGTGATGTACCTAATTACAACGTGGAGCCCACACACCCTATTGTAAAAGAGGTCTACCATCTGTTGTATCCCATGCTCGTGAAATGCCTCAAAATGTCCTACCAAAGGTGTGTCATGAAACTCTCTCCTGATAATCTCCCCAAGTGTATACTCAAGGGTGGAAAATATGTTGCATGTGCAGTGGGTCACACCTTCCCTAATCTTGTACCTATCAACTCGCGCTTCGACCATCTACCTCAAATGGGAAGTCATTCTCTTGTCCACAATGCATTGTGTCTCACCCAACTATCTCAAGTGAGTCCCATGTGTTCTTATGTATGTGATGAGAAAATCAAAGCACAATAACATAAGCCTTTGCAATAGTATATAGGACTAGAAAGTGAGAAATGCATGGCTCAATACCAAGGGTGTGTTCAAGAACCCATATGGATACCCAAGGGTAGTCCTACAAGTATCATGTTCTTTGACTCTGATTAGGCGATGTTCCAATCAAATATCAAACTTCGAGGAATGTAATTCTCCCTGATGCTCATCCATCCACTCATGAATCCTAGGTAAGCCAGGCCCACTAGTATGCCGGATGTCCCAATCAATCGGTCTCCCCAAAAGCAATTCTCCAAGATACTGCTATGCAAAACCATACACCACTGCATAAAACCATGCATCATCGTACTCCTCTACGTAACTTTGCAAACCATGGCATATCCATGTACCCAACTAGGTATCACCTCCTGTTGTTGACGCACCTTGAATCGTCTGGTATCCCGCATGTGCCAATGTATTATCCACCTTGCTAGTGGACCCACTATGATGTGATGCCTATCTCCTTCCTTGTCCCAGTAGACCTAAGCAGCATTACTCCTCACATGTTAATGGGGATGTCACTACTATGTCGATCCTTGGTGGCTGTTGGCTTGTTGGGGCCTGACCTAGGTTCAGAGTTAATTAGCCAAACAAATCCCGGTACTACTGGCCCTTTCGGCAACAGTCCGTGGAGCAGGGATTAAGGTCTCACCCGAAGTAGTATGGGAGGGTGCTAGAACCATTTTTCCACACCCTGGAGATGTCTGATGAGTTCGACTGGTCCTTCGTTTGTCCCTGCACGCAAGTGGCTTCGCGCACTTTCCTGTTCCTCGCGGCCTGGTACACTGCTTTCGCGCAACCCTAACTAGGGGTTGTACCGCGCTCTGCGCTATTACCCGAGATCTTATTTATATTCCAGTCTTGTTTAAGCACCTTTGCCTACTTAAGTGTTTGAAGTTATACTTAACAATACAAAACATTCATACAGGTGTGTGCAGTGAATAAGCAGTATATTTACAAACTATATTAATCATGCATTAAACCAGGAAAAGATACACAGAATTATAGAAAAACTTATCTTTATTAATTCGTCCAATGGTTATATACTCGACCTGCCCTACGCACTCAGCTGCAGTGGTCCACGCACTCAGCTGCGAACTACTAGGCCTTTGTGCACTCAACTGCATAGCCTTCCCCTACTCTATGACCCACAAACACCCTTTACACTTTGGCTCAATCACTTAGACTTCCTTATTCCTTCATTATTAGTTCTTTTTTTCTTTTACACCTAGAGCCTTGCTCTATTTATACAATCCCATGGTCTGCAAACCATGGGTAGGTCTATCCAGCCGACATTACATTACAAAACTAGGGTGAACAACCCTATGACTCTATCATACTCTTGCACCCCGTGCCCGCAATTCGCGGAGCTTTTACAAAAATATGGGTCAAAACTTGGGCTTTAAGCCCCAAAACATGCCTTGGGGGGGATTCCATGCCCAACAGTGGCTCTTGTGCCCAATAAATCATCCCCATATATTTCTCTATCTAGTGGCATATAAATTCCATCCCATATGAATAACAACTGTTGGGGCAAGTTGACCACCCTGCAACCCCATGCATGAATGATGTTCTAAGACATATCTCGATGTTTGCACACTCCTTCATCAAACAAATTGATCACTAGCTTGACCAGAACTCTGGTGGAAGTGTGAAGGAATGTGATTGTTTGGTCATCGGGTCAATCACCATGTCAACCAGGGTCTCTAATATCCACTCCACTCATGTCAACTGAATTTGGATCCCAGATGGATGTATCCTCATGTGAAATATATTTGTCGCCACATCCCGTGGGTGTAGAAACCTTTGGAACATACTTCTCCGCATGTGTTAGTTCATCCTCGTGCTCCATTATCACCAAAGGCTCCTCTATCAAATCATGAGTGCCTCTAACATCCTCTTATGTGACGATTTCCATAGTTAATTGATTGTCTGCTATGGAGGATTAAGAACGCACATAAATCAACTCCATACAAAGTTTCTCAACCTACAACTTTGATTATTGAAGGGCCATTTGAGTTCTCTTCAAGGAAATCATGGGTAGTCTCAAGCTCATTTGTAAGCCTGTCAACTTCCACCTCTTTCCCTACTAGTGCATCATGATATATCTTAGCAAGTGTGAGTGGGTGATCTTTGTCTGAGATAAGGTGTGGGTAGTTGAATTTCATCTCTACCAATGCCTTTCTAAGGGTATAAAAATATGCAAGTGAGGCCTCTCCTCCTAAATTGTTATGTGTCACTGCACTTATCCAACAATAATCTATCACCAATGCCAGTGTATCATCATAATTCCCTGTGGTTGCCTAATCTTGTCTGCATCCATATTTAGTTGGTTTTCTAAGTTATAGGCATAAGTAGGCTTGTGAGAAACATTTGCCTCATCAACTAATGGGTTTGGGTTTGTACCATCAACTACATATGCGTTATCATCTTTGCATGCCTATTAGGAATCGTCATCAATTGTCGTAGCCTCGTGACTTTCTTTACACTCATCATCTAAATCAAAAATCTCACTAAGTTACGACAGGCATTCTATAGCAATTTTTTACTCTCCTTCATCCCAAACCCTTATACCAACATGTTGGGGTGGATTCGTGCAAGCTTCATCTTCAATGGGTATGTCTTTCCCCAATTCATCCTGGGAGGTTTAGTCATGTTCTTAACCTTCAACTACAAGCGTTGCCCCTTCTATATGAGTTAATACTTTTCTCTGTCTTTATCTGAACTATTACTATCCTTTGGGCTCCCTTCAATCCTTACTTCCTGGTCCTTAGCTACATTTTCATCTTTGGATCTATTATTCCTTTTTGTATTCGTCGCCTTTGATGACACCCATGTTTCCATGTGTTCTATCACCGTTGCAAAGGTTTTGTCATAATTTTCAAATTTTTGGGCAAATAGTTATCCAAGAATATGCTCTGATACCACTGAAATATTCCTTCCCATAAAATCCTTATATTTTCAATAAATTTTTGAGTTTATGTTGAAGTTCCTTAATGATACTTTTTGTCAAACAATTTACTTATTTATGGTTGTAGGTGCAGGTCTGATATGTTCTCACACAATAGTTTTTATGAGATGCATTTCATATTATAAGGACAATTTTCCTCAATCACATATGATTCCTTAAATGCTCATAAATGTATATACAAGTGTGCACAATGTTGATATAAAGGTAATGATATTAAAAATGGAAATGAACAGCTATATAAATTAGTTTACCAATATATTTTTTCTTTATAGTGAAAGCAAGATAGGAAGAACCTAGAATATTTCTTTAATATCATGCTTGAATACCAGACTTCTCAAAACAGAGTATTAGGTGTATGAAAATATATGTATATCAACTTCCCTTCCAACAACTTATTTCCAGTAATGACACAACACACAAGTTAACAGATCAAAATTCATATCCCTTTGAAGTCTGGTCTCTGGAACTTTCACACACAAGGATGGAGATAGCTATGAAGGCATCCAACAAAATAGAGTCCATGACCTGCTCAAAACTATGGTATCCATCAGCGCTTAACACGTCTCATACAGCTGGACACTAAGTCTAGAATTTGGGTTCTTTAGGAGGTAGGTTCAACCACATGCACAAGTATTTTTGTGGCACAAAACAAGATATAAACTCATATTCTAAGAGCAAAAATACGACCCAGAAATTAGTCGTTGCTCTAGTAACCGAGATAGAGTGATTCAATTCCCTTTTCGCTCTAGGGATTTCAACCCAACTAATAAACTCGTCCAACAAGAAGAAGAAAGGACTCGAGCTCTATATTTTCTTCGAGAAGTCATCCAATGGCGCAATAAAACTTGTCCCCTTCAGCTATATGAAGCTCAGTTCCAAAATCAACCCACTAGATTAATAATGAGGCTGAAACTCTTCATGGGTAGCTTCTATTTGTCAATAAATACGATAAACACAACATCAGATAGTAAAATCATTGTTTACACCTCAATAGCTCAATGTCTCGGGCAAATCATCCTTTTCTTTCAATCCCAATGGTGAAATATGAGTGATTTCACTCCTTGAACCATTTAGAGTGTATAGTTTCAACATTGAAACCAGTCATGGTGGTTAGGTTTTCCTAAACCCCAAACTCCTCTCCAATAGATCTTTTCTTGAAAACACAAGTGAATAAATGAGGAGAGACCCCCTCATTTCCCTTTTTATAACTCACTTACCTTTTCCCTCCAATTAAATATTAAAAGCACTTTTCCTTTCTTTATTTAATAAAGTGACTTTTATAAACTAATTAAAGTCACTTGTAATGTCGGAACATGCTTATTTCACCTTCGTGGTCACACTAGCCACCCAAATCCCGTTTTCATCATCCTTCCCTGTAGATATTTTCACCCCGATTCCAACAAGTTATTGCACTAAGGTGTTTTATAGAAATCGTCAGAATGCAATGGAAACAAAATCAAACAGTGTGTAATTTATCCTAGTGATGAAATATGGTAAGCGATCTCACTCGGAACCCTTAGAACTCCTTAAAACCCTCTGGGCCCACCACTAATGTAATCCAACTCATGTGACCTGGTTGACATAAGTTGTGGAGACTCCTCCTAATCTCATCACAAGATAATGTAAAAATTGGGGACATTACATATTTCCATTTCTAGGGTACGTCTGCTTCGAAGGTGATGTCTTAACTCTAGTAGATAGTGACCAAGGTCCCAAATATGGGCGACGGTGTCGTCAATTATTTCAATCCATCCTAAGGTCAACACTCCTCAATAAGTGCTCAACAACCTCTATCAAAGTGTATTGTTTCATCAACTAATGGGTTGGACATCCTCTTTAAAGTGTTAAAGAAGCATTATACAAACCCTTGATGGATGGTGGTTGTACCTAGGAGAAAATATCTAACACATACTCAAAGTATCAAGTGAGATCAACATCATGGGTGTAGTAACCATAAGAGTATCTAAGTGGGCCATATTCAATGTTAAAGGCATCAAGCATTTTATACAAGCATCATCTTCAAATGTTTTCCTAGCTTGTAATTTGTACACGAGTTATCATGCTTAGGCATGGGATGGTTATTACATGGCCCTATTAGATGCTTCCAAATCTGATGGAAGGAACAATTAATAAGTCAACCCTTTCAAAAGATAGGTGTATGTGATGAGTGTTATGGATTTGGGTGTACTTCATGAATGAATCCATAGTCTCATGCTAGGTTAAATCAAAA
This sequence comes from Pinus tabuliformis, assembly GCA_031772625.1. Lineage (NCBI taxonomy): Eukaryota > Viridiplantae > Streptophyta > Pinopsida > Pinales > Pinaceae > Pinus > Pinus tabuliformis. The sequence continues at coordinate 849,388,836 of CM062818.1, read as the reverse complement.
CATTATCCATGAGTGCTTTTGTAGAAGGAGCACTTATCTTGCGAAGCTTACCTTCCTCACCTTTTTTTTTTTAAGCCCTCTTATTTTCATTTTTTCTCTCTTCATATAGTTTGTTTAATAAGCTTCATTGATCATTATGTAATAATTGTTGATAAGTGGTTGTCATCGATGTCAACCCAAGCAACACAAGGATTACCTCGATCTTCCATGGAATATTTGACATAGAAATTCGTGGAATCTTCTATCAAGATCCTTCTAGATAGATTTTGCTCGACGAGATGTTTCCAGCGATATATGATACGCCTCGCGGTTCCTCCTGATTTGAGAGAAAATTGAGGTTGAAGTTGAAGACCCATTTTTGTGGGCTAAAACCCCTGGGGGTAGAGACATGACACCTTATTCACCAATGATTATCAATGTATGACAATGATTCTCACCGTAATCTCACCACGTATAAGTTGAATAACTTCAAGATCCAAAGGTAGTAAACTAATCATTGACTCACACCCGGGTAGGACTATATGCATTAAGAAAATCATTGATTTCACATTTCTAAGTAAAATTGAAAATATTTCTAAGAAAGATACTTAACACAATATTAAATAGGGATCTTAAGGGTGAGTTATTATTATTAATATTAATAAAATTATATTGTTGAATTATTAAAATAAGCGTTCATCCATTAAATAGGCTAATAACCTTGTTTGCTTGGCTTAAGATAATATAGAAATTAATTAAAAAATAAACATTAAAAAATATTTGTAATCATAATCCTCTCTAATGTCTAGCTCATTAAGCTCTCCTATCCTTCAACATTCTATCTTTGAAACCCTCAATAAGGTCAAAAGGTCTACGCATTATTAAGATTAAAAGTGTATTTAATTATAGCGGTCCTTCCTTAATTTACAAGGCATCTATTTGTTCTAAGGGCTTTTGAGGTCTCTAACGGTCACAAAATAAATCCCTCCCTAACCTATAATAAAAAGAAGACTAATTCCTCACCAAAGGATAGATTGTACAAATAGAAAATAATAAGTTATTCTTGTAATCTTCGGCCACCCTCAAGAATTATTAATGCAAGTATCTAAGGTGATTGGGGTTCGTTCTTTTATAAAGTTTGGATATAGTTCTAATACAGGTCATCTCCAAGGAAGAGCGAGTTTATACTCGCATCATCTAGGCCTTTGTTTAAGATTGTATGGTACAGGATCAACGTCTTTGGACCTGGTGATTACATTGAGCATTGCAGAAGGAAGCGAAACATTTTAGAATCACCTTTTGGATTTAAATCTGTGGAGGTAAAATCTGTGTGTATGCTCAAGTAAGAACGAGTTCATAACCATGCTTCCTAGATCACTTTTAAAGGTAATATATCGGCAATTTCAGACCTATTAATTAAGTCTTTCATATATCTCTTTTCAAGGTAATATATCAACAATTTCAGACTTGTTAATTAAGTCCTTCCTAGGTCTCTTTTCAAGGTAATATATCAACAATTTTAGACATGTTAATTAATTCCTTTAAGGATAAAAGTTCAGAAAATTCAACGCATTATCTTCACAACTTGATTATTTTTTTTCATAACCAAGATGCCTAAAATTGTCAAAAACTCATATATGTTTAATGTCTCAAATCAATTTTGATTACTTAAGATTGTTTAGAACATTTTTGTCTTAAGTTTGAATCTGGTCTATCCCCAGAATTTATGCTTGTATAAGTGTGTATTCTAGGATCGTGTTAAGGTTAGTTTTTAGGTAAATTAAGGGTTCAAAGTAGGTCTCTTTAGGTCCTGTTTTATATAATGTCAAAAGTGGCTAAAGGTTAGGTTAGCCCTAGAAAGTAAAGGCTTTGTTCATTCTATCAAACTTGGACCAATGAGGAATTCTTCCAGTGGAAGGGTTGGACTTGTTGCATTCATCTATTCAGGTAAGTATTGCAGTAGTTTTTATTTTGTTTGCTTCAAATCTAGCATATGTTCTTATTGCAAGTAGAAGTGAGAACACATCAAGTACGTAGATTTTGTTTTGATAATTGATCATTTAAACAGCCTCTTGATACACTTCATTTGTCATTTAAGATTCAAATTTGGGTTCAGGGTTATTTTTGTGTTTGGAAATTGGTGTTTTGCTTGGGCATATTGCAGGTTCAAATAGAATTCAAGCAGTACAACAACCTTGAGTAGTGGATTAGTGGAATGAACTTAAGGTCAACCAGTGGCATCAAATGAAGTAGTGAAGGCACAATCAGTGAAGTTTGAGCAAAAACATTACAACAGTGGAACATCAACAGCAGTAACCCACTATCTTGTACAAGATATTTACAACTCATAACTTCGAATTGAAGTCTCTCTAAGAAATGAATCCTATAGCATTTAACTGACAGCTAGAAAAAGTCTAAACATCAAAGAGCAAGAGCTAAAGCCATTTATCACAAGCAGAGACAGGAGAGAAGTAGACCCTTAAGGTCCAGTATCACTTGCAACAACATCAACAACTAACAGGTAGAGCAGTCCATCACTCTCGACCACTTTAATCTGCAAGCGCCATCATCAGAATCAAGGATAATATGTTCAACAGTTTTCAAGTCTTGTAAGAATTGTAAAAAAAAAATCCTAGAGTCCTTTTGTAAATTGAAGTCAAACATTGTAAAAGGTTTGTGTCATTGCCTAGAGTTGAAGAAGGAAAATTTGTCTTGGTAAAATGGCATTGGTTTAAATTTGGGACAAGGGTTCTTGTTTCGTCGGGTCAAGGGTTTAGGTCCTAGTGTTATTGTTCAATCAAGAAAATCATTGTTGTGGATCATTGTCCCTGGTACAGGAGTCCACACTTTATGTATTCAATTTTTTGTCTTTAGTGTGGTAGGGTGGTGTTAGGTAGGTGAATGAAGTTACCTACAATTTGGGGCCTGTAAACACTTCAGGGTGGTAGGATGGTCCTAGGGCGAGTTGTGGCTCGCTAGGGTGTTGGGGCATCCATTCAGCTGACTACTGATAAAACCAAGGCATTGGGGCGCCCTTCGAGTGGGAGCTAGAGAAGAATTATTTTCTAGATTTCTAGGAAGTCGTAGCTTTATTTTTAGTTGGGGCTAAAGATTAAAGAACTTATTAGAAAAGTGTTTGGTGGTTTTTGACTCGAAGGGGGTTTTCCACCTAAAAATTGTGTGCCTATTGTCTCTATTTTGTATTATTGTTTATTGATCTTATTGAACAATAATAATAATAAATGAAGATTAACTAATGCTTTGAAAAGGTTTAATAAAGTGCTAATTGCCAAGAAATATTGATTCACCCCCCCCCCCAGTATTTCCAACAATTGGTATTAGAGCTTGTTTCCTTCAGTAGCAGTTTAACAACTAGAAGGAGATCATGGAATACACCAAGAATAGAGTTCCTCTATTTAATGGAGATAACTATGCACTTTGGAGCAGAAAGATGCAAGTTCATTTACTTGCATAAGGATATGAAGTTTGGGAAATTGTCGAGCAGGGCTACGCAACAAAAAAAGATGAACAAGGTAAGAAAATTATCGTAAATGATGCTAAAGCAAAGGATCTTATTATAAGTGGACTCACTCAATCTATCTATGTTAAAGTATTGGGTTGTAAAATAGCTAAGGAGGTATGGGACAAGCTTCAGAATATATATGCAGGAGACTCGAAGGTCAAGGAAGCAAAACTTCAAATTTACAGAGCTCAATTTGAACAACTAAGGATGAAAGAAGATGAGAACATCGAAACTTACTTTCAACGTGTAGATGAAATAACAAATGCCTTGGAAGGATTAGGAGAACCAGTTGATAAGAAGGTCATTGTTTGGAAAGTCCTCAGAACTCTTCCATCAAAATTTAATCCTAAGGTTTCGATATTAGAAGATAGATCAAATTTAAGAAACTTAAGTATGGACAAACTACATGGGATACTTATAGCTTATGAAATGAGGAAGAAGAAGATGGCTCATCTAATATAGAAACTGCATTTACATCATCCAAGAAAATCGAGAAGGGCAAACAGGTATCCAAAGCTAGATCTAATTGTTGCAAAGAAGAAGAAGAAGAAGAAATGGGACTTTCATATGAGGAATTTGCATACATTATAAGGAATGTGAAAAGAGGAATAGGTAAGTATAAAGGAAAACTTCCATTAGTATGTTTTGATTGTGGTGAGATAGCTCATTTTTCTGCTAAGTGCCCTCATAAGAATAAAAAATTTACAAAAAGAAAGAAAGTTCAAAGAAATTTCAACAACTAAGGTAAGAAGAAAGGGTTTAAGAAAAACTTCCTCTCCAAGGAAGATAGTTCCTCATCTGAAGAAGAAAGTGACAGTGATGAAGAAAACAAAGAAAGAGTATTATTTGTTGCTAAGCATAACAATATGGAAGCATCTAACAAAGAAGAAGATGAAGAAGAATAAATGACTGAAATCGAATTTCAAAACGAAGTTGTCAGTATTATAAAAGAACTCAAAGCATAGAGGAAAAATGTTAATTCTCTAGAAACCAAATTGAAGGAGGTAAAGAATCTCAACAAAAGGAATGAAGAAGAAATCATCAATCTTAGATTAAAGATAGAAGAAGCCAAAAGAATTGAAGAACCACTCAGGGATGAATTAACATAAAACAACGAGTCAAGGGAAGAACTAAAGGCCGAAATAGTCTGTCTACGAAGGGACGTAGAAAGGGAAAATGTCCAACAAAACCTTGCAAGTAGCTCTAGAGCATTGGATGAGTTCATAAGTAGTCAAAGGAAAAATCAAAATGAAGGACAAAAGAAAATTAAAAATGACGCAATGCCAAGAAGTAATCAAGAGACTATTCCTCTTCCAAGAAGGAATGAATACAAAAGACCGTTTAGACAAGATAAATCATTCAGACACGCAAATTCGTTTAATGATTATTATTTTTCATGTGCTAACTTTGGACATATGGCTAGGCACTGTCAAAATTATAATAGGTACAATTATCAAAGATATTATCAATGGAATCAAAACCCTAGAAGCAGCTATCCTAGAAGTAAGTTTGCAAGATCACAAGACAGGTTTCACAACAACTCTGACAGTATAAATTTTACATCATATGCTCCATTATTCAGGGCCAACATTGAATGTTACAAATGCCATAAGTATGGGCACATAACTCGATATTGCAGGTACAATATGGAATCCTCCATGAATAACAACCCTAACATCAAGTACAAGAAAGGACAACAGATGCAAGAAGATCAAGAAAATGAGAAAGTTTCAGCAGTAATGCTTTCAGGCTTTGTAAAGGAAAAATATCTTGAGGTAGAAACAAGTGCAATAGATAATGACAAGGTTCAAGATGATCCAGCCAAAGAGCTCGGTGGTACATTATTTTGAACAATCCATCATGATGACTCCCTAAATATTGAAGAGGGGGATTCTAAGTAGCAATAATCGCACATTTGAAAAGCAATCATTGACAAGTTGACATAAAGGAATATTATGGACAGTTTCAGTGGCAAGCAAAGTTAATCCATACTAATAGATAAAATCAACAATAACAGTTTGTGTGAAGCATAGTAGGTTAAGTGAGCATTAAGAATTTATGTATCCCGGTTCCTAGCAACACCAAAAGAATCCCATGTCATTACAGTAAAAACTATTTTTCGATATCTTAAGGGAACAACAGAATATGGACTATGGTATCCTAAAGGAAATGAGCTAACCATCAAGGCTTATACCGATGCAGATTGGGCAGGAAGAGTTGATGATCATAAGATCACTAGTGGAGAAACCTTCTACCTAGGTGGTTGTCTAGTTTTGTGGTTGAGCAAGAAGAAATATTCAATCTCATTATCCACAATGGAAGCAGAATACATAGTAGGAACAACTTGTTGTACCCAAGTCCTCTTGATGAAACAAACCTTGCACAATCTTCAAGTGAAGTTTGATGAGCCCATTCCAATATTCTGTGGTGAGACTAGCGATATCAATATCTCTAGGAACCTTGTCATGCATTCAAAAAGGAAACACATTCCGATCAAGTACCATTTTTTTATAGAACCAGTTGGTGAGGAAAACATCAAGGTTGAATAACTTGGGACGAAAGAACAAATCGTTGACATCTTTACCAAACCTTTACCACGTGAGGCATTTGAGTATCTTCACCAAAAGCTTGGGATTCTCCCACGTTCGCATTAGACTATTCTTGTATCCAGTCAAGTTGAAAGGGAGAGTTAAGGTAGGTTACAGGTCTGTAGGAGAGGCAACTTATCAGGGGGAGTTACCCTTTGCCATTGGTTTCAAGGGGGGGGGCTAGGAAGGTTAGAAGCATGATGTCATGGGGAGTCATTATCACTGGGGGAGTACTTGTGTTTCCATCAATGCCAAAGGGGGAGATTGTTGATAGGTCGTTGCCATTGGTTTCAACCCAAGCAACACCAGTAGCTACCTCGATCTTCCATGGCAGATTTGACATGGAAATTCATGGAATCTTATGTCAAGATCCTTCTATATAGATTCTCCTCGACGAGATGTTTCCTTTGATATATGGTATGCCTCATGGTTCCTCCTGGTTTGAGAGAAAATTGAGGTTGAAGTTGAAAACCCAGTTTTGTGGGCTAAAACCCCAGGAGGTAGAGACATGACACCTTATTCACCAAGGGTTGTCAATATATGGCAGAGATTCTCACCGTAATCTCATCATGTATAAGTTGAATAACTTCAAGATCCAAAGGTAGTAAACCAATCATTGGCTTCACACTCAGGTAGGACCATATGCACTAAGCCAATCGTTGATTTCACATTTCTAAGTAAAATTGAAAATATTTCTAAGAAATATCCTTAACACAATATTAAATATGGATCTTAAGGGTGAGTTATTATTATTAATATTAATAAAATTATATTGGTAAATTATTAAAATAAACATTCATCCATTAAATAGGCTAATGATCTAATAATATAGAAAATAATTAAGAAATAAACATTAAAATTATTTTTAATCCTAATCCTCTCTAACGTCTAGCTCATTAAGCCCTCCTATCCTTCAATGTTATATATTTGAAATCCCAAATAAGGACAAAAGGTCTACGCATTATTAAACTTAAAAGTGTATTTAATTATAGCAGTCCTTCCTTAATTTACAAGGCATCTATTGTTCAAATTCTATTTGTTTTAAGGGCTTTTGAGGTCTCTAACGATCACACAATAAAGCCCTCCCTAACCTATAATAAAAATAAGACTAATTACTCACCAAAGGATAGATTGTACAAACAGAAAATAACAAGTTATTACTATAATCTTCGGCCACCCTTGAGAAGTATTAAAGCAGGAATCTAAGGTGATTGGGGTTCGGTCGTTTCTAAAGTTTGGATATAGTTTTAATATAGGTCATCTCCAAGGAAGAGTGAGTTTGTACTCGCATCATCTAGGCCTTTGTCTAAGATTGTATGGTACAGGATCAACATCTTTGGACCTGGTTATTACATCGAGCATTGCAGAAGGAAGAAAAACATTTTAGAATCACCTTCTGGATTTAAATCTGTGGAGGTCAAATCTATGTGTATTTTCAAGCAAGAACGAGTTCATAACCATGCTTCCTAAGTCTCTTTTCATGGTAATATATCAACAATTTCAAACTTGTTAATTAATTCCTTCCAAGGTCTCTTTTCAAGGTAATCTGTCAACAATTTCGGACATGTTAATTAAGTCCTTCCTAGGTCTCTTTTCATGGTAATATATCAACAATTTTAGACCTGTTAATTAATTCCTTAAAAGATCGAAGTTCAGAAAATTTAACGCATTATCTTTAGAACTTGATTATTTTTTTTCAGAACCAAGACACCTAAAATTGTCAAAGACTCATATATGTTTAATGTCTCAAATCAGTTTTGATTACTTAATATTGTTTAGAACATTTTTGTCTTAAGTTTCAATCTGGTCTATCCCAAGAATTTATGCTTGTATAAGGGTGTATTCTAGGACCATGTTAGGGTTAGTTTTTAGGTAAATTAAGGGTTCACATTAGGTCTCTTTAGGTCTTGTTTTATATAATGTCAAAAGGGGCTAAAGGTTAGGTCAGCCCTAGAAAGTAAAGGCTTTGTTGAATATATCAAACTTGGACTAGTGAGGAATTATTTTAGTGGAAGGGTTGGACCTGTTAAATTCATCTATTCATGTAAGTATTGCAGTTTTTTTTATTTTGTTTGCTTCAAATATAGCATATGTTCTTATTGCAGGTAGAAGTGAGAACACATCAGGTACGTAGATTCTTTTTTGATAATTGATCATTTAAATATCCTCTTGATACACTTCATTTGTCATTTAAGATTCATATTTGGGTTCAGGGTTATTTTTTGTGTTTGGAAATTGGAGTTTTGCTTGGGCATACTTTCATATTGCAAGTTCAAACAGAATTCAAGCAGTGCAACAACCTTGAACAGTGGATCAGTGGCATGAACTTAAGGTCAACTAGGGGCATCAAATGAAGTAGTGAAGGCTGAGTAAAAGCATTACAGCAATGGAACATCAACAGCAGTAACCCATTGTCTTGTACAAGATATTTATAGCTCATAACTTCGAATTGAAGTCTCTCCAAGAAATGAATCCTACAACATTTAACTGTCAGCTAGACAAAATTTAAACATCAAAGGGCAGAAGCCAAAGCCATTTATGACAAGCAATGACAAGAGAGAAGTAGAGCCTTAAGGTCTAGTATCACTTGCAGCAAAATCAACAACTGACAGGGAGAGAAATTCATCATTCTTGACCACTTTCTACTGCAAGATTCATCATCAGCATCAAGGATAATTTGTATAGCAGTTATCAAGTCTTGTAAGAATTGTAAAAATTTGTCCTAGAGTCCTTTTGTAAATTGAAGTCAAACATTGTAAAATGTTTGTGTCATTCCCTAGAGTTGAAGAAGGCAAATTTGTCTTAGGAAAAGGGCATTGATTTGAAGCTGGGACAAGAGTTCTTGTTTTGTTGGGACAAGGGTTTAAGTCCTAGTGTTATTGGTCAGTCAAGAAAATCAAAGTAACGTGGATCATTGTCCCTGATACGGGAGTCAACACTTTCTATATTCAAATTTTTGTCTTTAGGGTCGTAGGGTGGTGCTAGGAAGGTGAATGAAGTCACCTATGGATTGGGGCTTGTACACACTTTAGGGTGGTAGGGTGGCATTAGGGTGAGTTGTGGCTCACTAGGGTGTTGGGGCATCCATTCAACTCAATGTTGATAAAACAAGGGTGTTGGGGCGTCCTTCCAGTGGGAGCTGGAGAAGAATGCTTTTCTAGAGTTATGGGAAGTTGTAGCTTTCTTTTCAGTTGGGGATGAAGATTAAAGAACTTATTAGAAAATCGTTCGGTGGTTTTTGACCCGGAGGGGTTTTTCCACCTAAAAATAGCGTGCCTACTATCTCTATTTTTGCGTTGTTATTTACTTCTCTTACTGAACAATAATAATAATAACTGAAAATTAACCAATGCTTTGAAAAGGTTTAAGAAAGTGTTAATTGCAAAGAAATACTGATTCACCCCCCAGTATTTCCCACAATAATGATATAGGCCCTTTTAGTGACAAGAAATTTATTACTTCATCAGGGTCGCGATGTTCATAAAGAGTTCCTTTTACTCTGATAGGAATGATATGCATGGATACTCTTGGAAATGAGTGGATATATAAGAGGGGATAAAGCTCAAGCTATAATCTCACTATTTATTACTTTCCATCCCTTGACATTCTTTCACATTTTGACATTTTGGCTCGTGCTCTTTCTTCTCTTACAACTACATCAACCTTGAGTATATACAACCCATTTTATTCATAGGACAAGGTCAACATTGAACTAGCATGAGTGATTGAAAACAACCAATCAAAATATTGGACAACATAGTAAGGGAATGATGACAAATGTTAAGTATGGATAATATGGAATGTTACAATCATTAGCACCTACTATTTGTGCCCTCTTAGATAGTGAAAGAAAGGCCCTTAAGAAGGTCAAATTGGATTGGGGATAAGTGATAACCACTAAGGTGAATCATGGGAACAAGTATACAACCAATAATGGTCTATAATATAATTCAACCTATCGTCCATGCTAAAATGCCATTAAACATCAAATGAAAGCACTTGAATCCAAAAATAGTCATTGTACCTCACAATTAATGACCCAATTTCATTAGATGAGCAAGCTAGATGAATGAATGCAATAATCAGTGGATGAGAGGCATTTGAGACTAATTATCAATAGATCATGGTAGGGATGCTAGCTGGAAAATAGAATCATAAGTGAAAAATTATCCTCGGGTTATCTAGACATGTGGGTGGGTAACATGGATCATGGATGATAATGTTGAAAAATGCAGCGAGAAAATCTCAATTTGATTTTTCCTTAGTGAAATTGAGAAAAATTGATTTTCCACATCAGCAAACAACTTGGATGTAGTTAACTTGTATGAAATGGCTCTTGTCACTCAATTAGCTCAGTAAATTTGAGTTAGAGGAGTTGGAGTTCAGTTAAGCATGTGTGATTGCTAAATTGTAGCAATCAAGGTCAATTATTTCAAGTTGTTTTCAGTTAAACTAGTTCTAACTATTGGAGGAACTAGTGGAAGGTCAGTTGTGTAGTGGTATAACAATCTAACTCAGTTATCATCCAATTAACTGATCAATCAACCCAAAATAGCTAGTGCATTCAGAGAATTCAAGTTCCCTAGCTTTGGTGGAGATTCCAAGGCAGTGTGACATCAATTGTAGACTAGTCTTAAGTGTACATGTGTTGCATGCAGCCAAATGATCAACCTTGGGAATTGCACAAGAATTTTGGAGGAAATTCCTAAATAATAGGCGCCTAATTTCCTCAGGAATTACGTAAGGAAATAGGGGCTCAAGCTGAGGCAGAAATTGAAATTCTAGGTCATATATTCTCAGTGAGCAGAGAGATAGGTTATTCACTTGCAAGTTGAGCTCATATTGAGCTAGCAATTGTAATACATCTCTATTCATTAGAATACTGCAAGCAGGAAAAGGGGTTTTTAGCATATTGCTTTCCCCTAGAAAAATATCGAGTGCATGTATGTGATTGTTGTTCTAAATTGTGAATTGAATTCAACGTAGCAGTAGAGTAGGATTATGTCTTGTGATTTAGATTAAAACTTCATGAATAGTTGCAATTATACACCATAATTTATACATGGTATCAGAGCAAGATTCACATTAGAACATGAATTTCAAAGTTGTTTCTCAGGAGGTTTGAATTTGCAGCTTCAGTGCAATAGGATCTCTTCAGAGGTGGGAAGATCACCTTTAACGGGTTGAGGATAGAGTATGCCTTGGAAGGATACTCTAATTTCACTACATGGAAGGATCGCATCGAGATGGTGTTGGATGACAATGGATTGCTAGAATATGTTAAGACAAATATTGCAAAACCACAGGCATCTGATGCACATAACCTAGCCCAATGGAAGAAATATGTAGCCAAGGCAAGGATAATAATCTTGGAGAGAGTGTGAGACCACGTTGTCTCAAATATCCATGGGAAAGAAACTCCTTACACAATCTGGCAAACATTGACATATCTATTCCAGAATAGCAGTGACCATAGGAAACTCGCCCTCAAAGACAAACTTCAAAATATCAAGATGCAGAAGAATGACATTATTCCATAGTATATAAGCATATTTACACAACTTCGTGATGAACTTGGTGGGGCTAGTGTTAAAGTTGTAGAAGATGACTTGGTAAACCTAGTGCTACTAGGCCTTCCCAAACGCTGGCACAACTACCAAGACTCGATGAACGGGTGGGGGAAATTACCAAGTTGGGAACAGTTATGGTGTAATTTGATACAAGAGGAGATCAGGAGGAATACCAGAGATGGAACTTCATCCAAGGGCGAGGATGAAGAAAACTTTGCATTGGTTGGAAAGGGAAAGAAGGGAAAAGGGAAGAAATCTCAAACCAAACCAGAATCCAGCCAAGGGAGCAAGAAGAAATATTTGTCCAAAATTAAATGTCATGAATTCAGGCACTATTCCATGAAGTGCCCACACAAAAATTTGAGCAAGAAGAAATCGGGAGGAGCAATAGGTGAATTTTTGGCTTCACAATTCAATCTTGACTTCACCCTTATCACATGCATGGTCAGAAAAATGATGGGGAGTGTGTGGTACTTGGACTCTGGTGCCTCATTCCACATGACAGGGTGTAGAGAGTTTTTAGTGACCTAGACAAGAAAGATCTCCATATGCATATTGAGTTGGGGGACAATGGAAGGTACAACGTGACTGAGATTGGTATAGTCACCTTTCAAAGGGAGTCGGGATCCCATCTTCACCTCAAATATGTCATGTTTTTTCTAGGCCTAAAGAAGATACTCATCTCTATAAGTTTTGGAACACTGCGGCTATGATGTGATCTTCAGCAAAGCGAAAGAATTCATGGGACAGATAGCCATTGGACAGGTGAAGCATATTGGGGTTCATGTGAAGAACCTATATAAGCTAGATGTGGAAGATTGTCTTTCTTTAAATTATGTCAGAGAAAGTGCAGAGTCATGATGTCGGTGAACTTTGGCCCAAAAGACTAGGACATTTGCATCATGGTGACCTGGAAAATATGCAACAAATAACCATTGGCCACCCTGGTGAGCTCCATTATTGCAGCAATAATGTTGCAACCCCAGGGGCTCCCTACTTTACTTTTATCAACCCGATAGTTCGTAACAAACTTGGAAGAAACGATGATGTATGAACAAGTACTAGCTCTTAATGCAGGTTGTCACTTGATCATCTAGTGCAAGTTCGGTAGGAGCTTAAGCCAACTTCTATGAATTCTCAGAAAAAGCTTTTAACTGTGATGAAAGAAAGCTAACTCGAAAGACGTTATTCTACTTGCAAAAAGAGAAGGAAAACTGAAATGTAACGCAAACCCTAGCAAACCCTAATCTACCCATTAACCCTACTGTTGCAGGAAAAGAGATCAAAATTGATGAAATGAGTGCCATTAACTACTAAAAAGATAAATTTCATTTATTCAAGCTACTTCTGAAAGGAAATGAGAAGAAAACATCATTTTGTATTTTTTAGTGTTTTTATGTGAAATTATTATGCTTGTGATTTATCTGGTTAAAATTGTGCAGAGGTTTGGTGGCAAAGGAAGATGGAGTTGGCTTTTGCAGAGGGTGAGGAAGGTGTGGAGAGGTCCTAAGAAGCCCCTAGTACCCTTCTGAAGACTTCCATTGCAATTAGACTTTGAAAAATCACTCACAGGAAATTCTACAGGAGGCTGCAGGGGATCTACAGGAGGATCTACACAAGGAGGCCGAAAGCTATTTTTGGAGTTTTGAAAATGGAAAAATGTTGGGAAAGGGGAACTAAAGGCTGGGTGAAGGTTTTGAGGTGTCTAGAACTTGTCAAAGAAGATCAAGAATGAACATGATGGTTGGATTTGTTTAAGGGACGAAAGGAAAGCTTATGGAGCAAAACGCAGAAATTAGGGCAGATTGGCGAAATGATGTGATTGACTTGGGAAATCTATGAGAAGTGAGCTGGTGTTGGTTGTTGCATGGATGGATGGTGAGCTAGAATGTCCTACAAGAGATTTCTGCAATTACTTAGCAAAACTGACCAGAGAAAGAACTAAAAACAGAATTTTGTCTAGCTTGACCTAATCTCTGACCTAAAAACAGAAAATGCTAAACAGTACCTTGTGAACAGAAAATCAGATGAGAGAACTATGGTAAATTTACAGGAAATGATCTAAGCAAGTGGATCGGAACTAATGTCAACTTTTCCCAAATCAGGTTATCACACTAGCAGTTGCATGGAAGAGCAAAAACTGTGTTTTTGGTGGCCGCAATAGTGCCTTGACCTCAAATCATAGTCCCAAGAAGGGAGAAACGGGATCAGGGCCTATTGTTGCATTTTTTAATCTTATTTTGTCACTACAGTAACCTAATTGATCAACTGAAACAATAAAAACTATACTAACCATCAAAAGCAACCTATTCTAACAAAGCAAAGTGAATTGATGCAACAGAAATTAACTAACGAATGGAATAAAAAAAACATATAAATACACAAAGGAGGTGCTCGGAAACTTGGGTTGGGCCCTAACCCAAGAGCTTCAACCCTCTAAAAGAGATCAATGCTGGCTCAAAAATTGTTTCATCTTCATTTATAAAAAAATAGCAGTTACATCACATAAATGGTTCTCAAAAAGAACTCGAAAATAAGCTGACCAATGTGCTACACAAAAGTGCGAAAATATACTAAGAACTGACTAATCTATTGAGGCTCAAAGCCTTCTTATTTATACAAATGGAGACTTCCAACAGTCCTCCTAAAATCAAGGAACTCGCTTCCTAGAACTGAAGATAAACAGCAGTCTGACTTGACTTGCTCAGCTGCCCCTTGGAATCATCAATGTGGGCCTTTGTGCTCTAAGTTACTGAAGGAGGATTCGAGGAAAGGTGTCATTAATGAAGGAGACACCCCCCTACAAGTCCTCTTCCTTGTTTTCCTCAAGTTTGGCTGCCATTTGCTCATAAATTCCTTGTCTTTGTCCAAAAAATCTGCATAAAACACTCATTAGACTACATGGCAAAGTGACTAACCCAAATCACTCTATTAGCATAAATATATTGAAAAACATGCATTAATTCGCAATAAGAGGCAGAATGATCCCATATAATTACCCATTTCTGGGGCTCATCATCACCCCCCTGCTAAATGGGTTGCTCATCCTCTAAGAAACTAATCTAAATCTTCATCCTTAAGGGCTCTGACAGATTCCCTAACATCCCAAGCCTCTGATGTGATGTCTTCCTCTTTATCATGGAAACCTGCTTTCCTATCCACTTTCTCCCATTGTTTTTGTTCTTTCTCTTCCTTAACTCCTTCCAATAGTCCTAGCAGTGGTGGAGGACTGAACTTAAGACCAATCCAGTTGGCTTTCAAATTTTGCATTGAGTGCTTATGCAGGGCACTTTCCTCATGGCCTCCCTCATCCTGTTTGGGGAGTGATACTCCCTGATCCTTAGGTTATGTGGCAATGTATTCCACCTTCTCATGCAGGCATGAAGGCATTCATCGCGAAACAATCTCTCCATATCCTCGAAATGAGCAATAGCCTGTGCTTACCTGTCAACATAGTCAAGGAGAACTTGAGGATTAGCTGCAAGGTGTTGGTGGGCATAGATGCGAGCTAATGGGTCTGTTGGTTTTGCTCTAATCATCAGGGGCTCACTTAGCTCTTTTGTCATCATTTTCTAAATTTCCACTGCTCTCTTTTCTTCATGGCTCATCCACGAAGCCATAGCCATTAGCTACAAGTCTCCCAATGCAGCATTTGGATCCCATAAATGCATGTCAGGAAGTGCCATTTTGTGTAGGTAAAATTATGCTAGCTTTGCTTTATCCTCAGTTGAGCTATGATCACATAAATGCATAAACTGGCCATAATTTTGAAATGGTATTATGCTCCTCTGGGCCAGTGCCTTAATATGGAATTGGAGCCACTGATCTTTGAGATACATTGCATATGATTTAGCTGGTTGTCTGCACTGCAATGCCTCTATTGCCCAGCTGGCCATGCAGGCTAACTGGGCTTCCTTTTCCTGTCGCTGCCTTTTCAAAATCATCACTTCAGTTTCTACCTGGGATTCTTTTTCTTGTTGTTGTTTCATCAGTGTTTCACTATTTGCCTATGGTTCTTCTTCTTGCTGCTATTTCTCTACTGCCTCACTATCTACTTGGGGTCCCTCCAAGATTGACAACTTATTTCCTCCTTGAGGTTCCCTACTTGTTGTCCTTCCAAGATTGACAGCTTATTTCCTCCTTGAGGTTCCCTTTCTTGTAGCTTCTTTTTCAACAATTCATTTTCTTCCCGTAGTTGATCTCTTCTGATGCTCTCTGTGTGCCTTACCATGCTCAGTTCTCTGCTCGTCTCTCTCAACTTGTTTGCCATGTGCCCTATATCTTCGACCCCTTTGGATTTTGCAATCTGCATCCAGGTGTGGGTCCTGACTCTTTCCTTCTCTAATTCGAAGAAGAGAGACACTGCAAATTTTTGTGGGATGATCTTCCCACCTTCTAGAAGGTTGTAGTAGGAGCCTAACTTAGGCTGTGGTCTAGGCTCGGGAATCTCTTTTGCTTTACCTTCATCTTGGGATTGTTCTTCTACCTTCTTTTCCAGTTTTTCAGTTTCTTTGAGCTTGGCCAATGTCTCCGGTAGAGAGGTTTGTGCCTCCTGTAGGAATGCTTTAGAGTCCATTAATTTGATCCTTTCCTTCCAGGTGGAGGTCTTAGGACTCCCTCTCTCATAGGTGATAGAGATTTTGGAGGGAGATTCCTCCTTTGTCATAGTTGGTGCATCTTCAATTATGATGGGCTCCTTTGAAGGTGGCTGAGGCTTCCCTATCTTGATCCTGGTGCTCTTTTGAGCTTTGAAATACATAGATGTTTGTCTCTTTTTCTTCCCTTTTTTCTTAGCTGGAGTACTAAGTGCAGCAAGAACAGTTGCTGCTTCTCTTGCTAGTGTCTCAAGAGACACTTCTTCTTGTTGTTTTTCTTCTTCATCTTCTACAGTCTTTCCTGTGTCTGTTGTTCCTGATTTTGTTTCTGCTGTCTCTAGTGTTGTTTTCTCCTTTTCTTGTTGAGTTTCTGCCTTTCCTGTGGCAGTCTTTTTCTAAGCTATCTTGGGCTTCTTCTTCTCAGATTTTGACCTCTTCCTTTTCTCTGTTTTGATGCTATTTTCTTCTCTGCTTTAGGTTCAACTGTGGTTGTGTCATGTTTCTCTTCTCCTCTCTGTTTTTCTTCTTTGTCTTCTCCCAATTGAATATTTTGTGTTTCCTCATGGATTTCCATCTCGAGTTCCTCTTTATGCTCCTCCTCTTCACTACTAGATGGGCTAAGGTCATCAGTGAGAGTTTTTATGTCATCTTCCCTAGATATATTCCTGAAAATTTCACAGGCTATAGGGATGGTGTATGTGTGGAGGGCATCTTCTACCAATAACTTAATAAGCCCATGGTGGGCCAGTTGGTTTGGAACCCCTGCATTCAACTTGGTGCCACACTCTATCAAAGATTGGAGGAGGAAATATGGGAGACTGAGTTTTCTAGACGCAGGTAGGTCCATTCCATATCTTAGTTCATGCAATAATCTGAAATGATAACCATAGACTATATTGTATCTCCCTTCACAGGAGATATATTTCATGATCTGGTAGCTGACCTCACCCCATGGATGGGGTATACTTGTCCTTCTGACCCCATTCTCATCCTCTACAGGTTGTTCATCAGGTTGGAAAAATGTCTTTTTAGCAACCTGTCCTAATAATTCTTCTTCTTTGCTCCAGGGGAGCACAAGTGGAAGACCTGTGATTCTACTGATAAATTCTGGTGTAAGCTCTATGGTTAGACCCCTGAAACTGACTGTAGCATGGGTTTTTGAATGGGGTCTTAAAGACATTAAAAATTCCTCGGTTACTTCCTCATCATACCCATGAATTCTCTCAGAGAAATGCATCCAATTTGTCCTGGTAAAGAGGGCTACCACCTCTAGGTGTTCATGCAATTTGGTGGAATTCAGAGGCTTTTTTCTCATGAAACCCCCTAGCATGATGTCTAGTGACTGCTGGAAATTCTCAGGTGAGGAGGAAGGCAACCAATTTTCAAGACCGAAAACAGAGAAACAGCTGAGGTTTGTCTTTCTGGAACCAGAGAGGGAATTTTTTTGTGTTCTTTTTTCACAACAGCAATTTGCAATTTCCCTCCCTTAAAACCTTGTTTTCAACCTGAATCTACTTCTCGGGCTTTTTGAGGAAATCAAGATTTTGAAAAAACAGAGAGTATATAAACTAGTGCTTTGCTTTCTCACAAGATAAACAGACTTCCCAAATGCAAATTCACTTTCTTTTTTTTTTGACAAGCTTGATTTTCTATGATTACATCCCTTCTTACAGGAGAATACGGAAAGAAAATGACATATTTTTAGTGTAGAGAGTAAAATGGAGAGACTGTATGTAATTCAGAAAAACACAGGCAGACTTTTGTTTTCACTTTCCCTTCCTTTTTCAACCTAGTACTTTGCTTCAAATCCCACCACCTTTTGTAGATATATCACATGCAGAGTGGGTTTCTGAGCCTACCTTGTTTCGAGCTCGAATTTGGCAAAAATTTTGAATTTTCCCTCTACAGAGCTGCTCTCTGGGCTTCCTGTAGAAAGGCTCCTGTAGACTGTGTTTTTGCTCCTGTAGAATGCGATAATGCTCCTGTAGAGCCCGATAAGCGGGAGGGTTTTGAAAACTGGCAGAGAGCGACTGTTTCAATGTTTTGAAGGTGGTAGGTGAGTTGTTGCAGCCGAGAACTCGTCGATGCCAATGAAAACAAAAGGTGGTGGAGGCTTCTACCGCAGTGTACTTAAGCTGATGGCGTGATCTGTGGTGACGAGGTGAGGTGGCAGGATGGGTACGTTATCCCCATCCGGACCATTGGTCCCTACTCTAGTGCCATTATGGTTTTTCATGTCACCTGCTTGCCATCACTTCCATCATTCCCGTTATACACCGCCACCACTACCGGTTCTGAGTTTTTCTTTCCGAGTTGACGGACCACACGTGCTGACTGCACCTTCTAACCGTCGTTTGAATTGGACGAGGCTTGTTTGAACTAGACGAGGGTGGCCAGTTAGCTGGCCACCGATTTCGTTTAATCGTGACCATCTCAAAGGTTCATGCAGTTTCTAAATAATATTCATGCAATAGAGGAATGGGTTTAGCCACTTACCTGTGAGTCGCTACCGTGCTCTACATGCTCAGACTTTGGCTCTTTGTTCTTTGATTGTTGTTGTTGTTGATGCTCATGGCCTCTGAACTGGTGGCTTGGCTACCTTATGCTGGTGATTGTCGATCACGAACCATTCCTTACACATTGCATACATCTTGACTGCACTGACCCTATCTCTGGAGATTTTTTTTAAAAGGGATCAGCTGCTACAGGAATCCTGCAGGATTTCCTATAGTTGCTTCTCCCTCTAAAATTTATGGTTGATGCTTGAGAAGGGACTGAAGAGACAGCTAAGGAAGGTTTTGAAGGAAAGAAAGAGTAGTTGGAATGCATCAGGTAAGAAACAAATGAGGAATGTTGTTGTTTTATTCATCATTTTTTATTTAAAAACAAAAACAAAAAACAAAAGAAACAGAATTTGTGTGTTTTTTGTGCAGGGAAGGAAAAGCGAGTGGAAATGTAGTGGTGCATGGATTGGAATGGAGAGTTAGGAGGATGAATGGTGGCAGGGAGGTCCATAGGCCTTTTGGACAAATTTCTAGCCCTCGGATTCTCTTCTGAACTTGATTTTGAGCTTTATGTGGTTTCTACAGGAGCCTCCTATAAAATGCACAGAGTTTCCTGTAGGATGCAAAATTTCTAGCACGAGTGAGACCAAGGCTTGGGAAAAGACAATGGCAATAGAGAAATGAGATATCAAGGGTGTATGCAGCCTGGCCATGTCCTTTCTCCTTTTGTGACCCTCCTACAATCTGAAATGTATTCAAAAGAAGTTAGTTTTTCTGTTTTTTTATTTTATTTTATGAGACAGTTGGGGCGCCTCCTGGAGGTTTTCACCCTAACTGCCTGCCCTGGGCACCTCCAAGAGGTTTTCACATAGAAATATATATATATATATATATATGGTGTGGGTGGAGTGGACGCAGAAACCTGCTCCCCTACCAACACTGTTTTACTCAGATTTTCAACGAATTCCTGCTTGGAAAGGAGCTTCATGTAGATCTTCAACCTATTCCCATTGACGATCATGGGGATGGCTTCTTCATCGATAGTCCGGATTAGGACTGAACCATTGTCATTGCATTTTTCTACTGTGTACGGTCTTGCCATCTTGTCCTCAGTTTGCCCTTGAAATCCTTATATCTGGAATCATACAGCAGCGCCCAATCTCCTTCCTGGAATTTTTTTTCTTTTAGGTGTCTGTCATGCCATATTTTTCTTTGAAGTTGGACTACCTCTAAGTGGAGAAGGGCCTGCAATTTCTATTCATCCAATCCATTTAGCTGAAGTAACCTTTCCTTTTGTGCATGGCTGAGATCTAGGTCCAGCTGAACTGCCATCCTTAATGTGTTATATTCAAATTCTATTGACAGCAAAGCCTTCTTCCCATAGACCAGCTCATAGGGTGTGAACCCCGTGGTGGTTTTCCAAGTGGTGTTATAGGCCCATGTGGCCTCAACCAATCGATCTGCCCAATCTTTCCTGTTGCTGCTCACTACCTTAGTCAAAATCCCTTCCAAAGCTCTGTTAGTGACTTCCACCTGTCCGTTTGCTTGCGGATGATAAGGGGTGGAAGTTTTGTGCTTAATTTTGTGATGTGTGAGTAGGTCTTCAATCAGATTGGATGTAAACTAGCTCCCTTGATTTGTGACTAATTCTCTTGGATAGCCAAACTTGTAGAAGATATTCTCTCTCAAAAACTCAGCTACTTTTTCTTCTGTTGCTGCCTTGATCACCTTTGTTTCTACCCATTTTGTCAGATAATCAGTACACACAATGATGTAAGATTTCTATTTTGAAGGAGGGTTGATAGGACCCACAAAGTCCATGCCCCACTTCTCAAATGGCTTGAAAGTCACTTGAGGTTGCAGGGGCATCTCATCCCTTGGAGTAGGTTTCCCCATCCTTTGACATCGGTCACATTGGTTGATATATCTCCTGACATCTTGATGAAGAGTGGGCCAATAGTAACCTTATTGCAGAATTTTGAAGACAGTCCTCTTTGCTGCAAAATGGCCCCCACAGGGCCCATCATGATAGGTTAGGAGAATGTCAAAAACTTCCTCCTCCTTGACACATCGCCTCAAAATCTAATCTGGGCCAAGTTTAAAAAGATTGCCCCCAATCCAAGTGAATGGGGCACTTTTCCTCACAATCTTGCTCTTCTCTTTTGAGGATAGGTGTGGGGAAAACTGTGCTAAAACCAAGTAATTTGCTATATCATCAAACCATGGAGAGAGTACTGAAATAGAAAATAGGTGTTCGTCTAGCATTTGATCATCCACCATTCCTTCTTCACCTGTAGGTAGATCCAGTCTAGACAGAAAATCAACAACGACATTTTCCTTACCCGGTTTATCAACAATGGTTAAATCAAATTGCTGCAATAAAAGTAACCATCTAACAATACGAACATTCACATCTAGTTTGTTCATCAAATACCTAATTGCAGCATGATAAGTGTGCACGAATGTTTGATAGCCGGTGATGTAGTGTCTGAATTTATTTAGGGAATGGACTACAGCTAGGAGCTCCTTTTCGGTTACAGTGTAGTTTAATTCTGCCTTGGACAAGTTTTTACTTACAAAATATATGGCATAAGGCATCTTCTCATCAACTTGCCCTAAGGCTGCTCCTATCGCTTTATTCAAGGCATCTGTATGAATGTGGAAAGGTAGGGTCCAGTTTGGACCTCTCAAAATTGGGGCAGTTACCAGTTTACCTTTGAATGTGTCCAGAGCCTCTTGACAGTTGTCAGTCCATATGAACTCAGCATCTTTTCCCAAAAGACCAAACAATGGAGAGGCTAGCTTACTAAAATCCTTAATGAATCTTCTATAATACCCTGCTAAGCGTACGAAACTCCGAACATCTCTTACCTTTTGAGGAGGTGGGACCCTTTAGATGATGACAATCTTATTGGGATCCACCTGTAATCCTTGCTAAGAAATTGTATGACCTAACACGGTCCCTTTACTCATCAGGGATTCGCATTTTTTAGGACTGAGGGACAGGTTCATTTCGATGCACTTGGATAAAACTCTTCCCAGGTTAGTCAAAGCTTCCTGGAAGTTAGAACCATAAGGAGTAAAGTAATCCATATAGATTTCCACTAAATCATGAACCAGTTCAGCGAATATGCTCAGTACTGCTCTTTGGAAAGTGGCGAGAGCATTGCACAACCCAAAAGGAAGGACCTGGTATACAAAAGTACCCCAAGGACAAGTGAAAGTGGTATTATCTTGGTCTTCCGGGCTGATTTGGATCTGGTTGTACCCACTAAACCCATCTAGGAAGGAGAAAAACTTCTTCCCTGCCAGGCCATCTAACACTTGATCTATGAAAGGTAAAGGAAAATGGACCTTCTTGGTGACCTTGTTTAGTTCTCGATAATCGACACAGATTCTCCACTTCCCATTTTTCTTTGTCACTAGCACCAAAGGAGAGACCCATTCACTGTCAGAGATGGGGTAGATGAATCCTGCATCTAGCAACTTTTGCAGTTCTTCTTTGACAATGTCCTTAAGGGCTAGATTCATCCTCCTTTGAGGCTGCCTGACTGGTTTACAATCTTCTTTAATGTAAATGTGATGAGTATAGACTGAAGGGTGGACTCCCTTCATCTCCTTATAGCTCCAAGCAAAAGCATCCAAGTGGTTTTTCAATAAGCTACACAGTTCTTTTTCCTGAGAGGTGGATAGGGATGAGTTGATCTTTAAGGTTCTCTCTAGGCCAAATTCCACATTCTTAACTCGGAGAGAGGTCGGATCAGCCACACAGAGATCAACTAAAGCATTGGTTTGGGTTTCTTCCACCAGCTCTTCTAATGGCAACACACTGGTGGGTGGATTCTGAATCAAGTTTTCAATAAGGTCATCTTCAATTTGTGGGCACCCCATGGTAGCTTCTACTGTACACAATGGTGTGGAATAGACTTCATCCTCATCTTCCTCCTCCAACCAGAGACATATGCCCATTCTTGATTGTCATGTTCCCAGCTCGACTACTGATGTAGGCATCCGCAGCAGCCAACCAGGGTCTTCCCAGGATGAGAGGATACCCAGTGAGCTTTTCCTTTGGCTGGAGAACCAGGAAATCAGCAGGGTACTCCCAAGAATCAATAGAGACCATTACATCTTCCACAATCCCTCAGGGGTCACGGTGGAGCAGTCTGCTAGCTGCAGTACTGTTGTGGTCTTTCTCAAGGAACCTTGAAGGTTGAGCTTGAGCATAGTGTCCTTGGTCATCACATTAATGGCAGCCCCTAGATCAATCAGGGTATGGGGGATTATGGTGCCATTGATGTGGACATCGACTACAGGACTCCCAGGGTCTAGATATTTCGGACAGATTACCTGCCCCAACATTAGGTTGGACAGTTGTCCTATGACATTGATAGTTGGAGCATCTCTCCTGCGCCTTCCTGGGTGCCTGAAGCACTTCTCCTTGATCATCTTGTTGTATATAGGCACATCTTTTATGGCTTGGAGAATTGGTACCTTTACACATAACTCTTTCAATTCTCCCAGAAGTTCAGTCTCTTCTGGGGTCAGTTGTGTGGTTCCAGTTAGTCTCTCGGGAAAGGGTGGAATGGCTTTTGGTTCACTTTCTTGTTTTTCTTCCTCATCCTCCTTAGGAGGAGGTTGGCTATCTAGGAGAACCTTCCCAAATTGTACATTAATCTCCTGGATCTCCACAGCATACATCGGGAATGATGTCTCTCCAGTATATACCTATTGGGCCTGTCTGTTATTAGGGTTTGAGTTCGGTTGAGCAGGTATTTTGGGTTGCCTTGGTGGAGCAGGAGGCAATGGTTGTGGTTGAGCAGGGGGTGGAGGCAAAAGAGCGAGAGGAGAGTTGTACTAGGGCCTCCACCCCTGATGAGGTGCATTCCACTGAGGCTGTGGCTGAGCATAAGAGTGAAACGGAGGAGCAACTGGTTGAGTATGATAGTGAGATGGATATGACCAAGGAGGGGGTGTGGACCAGGAAGGATGAGCAGGGGGACCCCAAGAAGGCATGGAAGTGGCTTGATTGGGGTTGTAATAGGTCTGAGATGTCCCTTGCATCCCCTGTTGGTAAGGTCTGGGTCCATGTGGCCTTCTTTGGTTCATGAAATAGAGTGGTTCAGTGGCGCCTTCGGCCCCCTGATATGTAACTTTAATTCCAGGCAAGGAAGGGCACTGATTCATAGGATGGTCTTCTTCACAAACTAAACACACTTCTATAGAGTGCAATGGACATTCGTTCCTAGGATGCTTTCTAGTGCACTTGGGACAAAAGATGGCCAAATCCCTTTCGGATTCCTCTTGTTTCATTTTGATACGCAACGTATCCATTTGCATGGCAAGAGTCTGCCTCATCTTGCTCTTGAAATCTTCCCGTTGATTCTCAAGTTCGCTTCTAAGGGATGAATTGCATAAGGGTGTACTGGCTAAAGGTTGACTTACCCTACCTCTCTTTCGGGCTTCCCTAGAATGGTTTCTAAACACAGCCTTTATGTCATCATAAGGGAGTTGGTAGATGTCTCCCCCAGCGAGCAAATGGAGGGTATCTAGAAGGTCTTCAGGGACTCCTCTGAGCAGGACCAACTTCAGAGATTCGGGGTCAAATGTGCACCTGGCCCTTTTATAACTGAGCTGAAACCTTTCTTCATAGTCTTCTAAAGATTCATCACTTCCCATGCTCATTCGGAAGATTTCTTCCTTGGTATCCTTTGACCTACAGTAGTCCCGGTATTTGTTGTTAGAGGCTTGCTCCATCTGAGCCCAAGTTGTGATACTCTTTCTAGGTAACCCCATGAACCAGCGCAATGATGCATCCTTGAGGGCAGAAGGAAACAGTTTCAACTTTTGCTCATCTTCTGCATAGTCATAGGTTCGACAAAGAACAACAATTTCAAACAAGAAGGTATCAGGATCTTCGGTAGTCCATCCATGGAAGTGAGATAAGGCTGAAGGACTTATGTTTTTCATTTTTGTGTCCCTATTGGTCTCTCGGATAGGAAAGGTACCCTCTATTCTTTCCCCATTTCCTCTAACATTTATGTTTTTAGCCATAGTCTCAGGAGGAATGGTTTCTTGCTCTTCTTCTGTTATAGGATCTTTGTATATCTCTGGAGGTTCACCTATAGGTTCTTCTACATCACTTCCACCAAATAAAAGAGAAGGGTGACTTAGTGATGTGGTGGAGGTGTTGGGTAGGAATTTTCCTAAATTGTCTCTGTTCCTCCGAGGCATGAAAGGAAATCTTTTTTTGGATGATTTTTTTTTTTCCTTATACCTGCAAAACTGAAATGGATTGAACAACAAACTACAACTAACTGAAATGAACTTGTTGAAATAAAATTGCAGAATTGAAATGAAAGCAAGGAAATGACTAATCTATTTTGCTGAAATGGAAATTGCAGAATTGAAATGAAAGCAGGAAATGACTAATCTATTTTGCTGAAATGGAAATTGCAGAATTGAAATGAAAGTAGGAAATGCCTAATCTACGCTTGCTGAAATGGAAATTACAAAATTGAAATGAAAGCAGGAAATGCTTAATCTACGCTTGCTAAAATGAAAATCGTAGAATTGAAATTGCAGAATTCAAATGAAACAACTACTCTACTTTTGCTAAAATAAACTACTTAGCAAAATGTTGCAGTAGAAAATAGAAGAAAAGAAGTAATCACAAAATACTCTGACGCTTCCCTGGCAATGGTGCCAAAAAGATGGTGAGCTCCAGTATTGCAGCAATAATGCTGCAATTCCTGGGGCTCCCTACTTTACTTTTATGAACCCGGTAATTCGTAACAAACTTGGAAGCGACGGTGCTGTATGCACAAGTACTAGCTCTTAGTGCAGGTTGTCACTTGATTAGCTGGCGCAAGTTCGCTAGGAGCTTAAGCCAACTTCTATGAATTCTCAGAAGAAGCTTTTAACTATGATGAAAGAAAACTAACTCGAAAGAGGTTATTCTACTTGTAGAAAGAGAAGGAAAACTGAAATGTAACGTAAACTCTAGCAAACCCTAATCTACCCATTAACCCTATTGTTGCAGGAAAAGAGATCAAAACTGATGAAATGAGTGCCATTGACTACTGAAAAGGTAAATTGCTACTTCTGGAAAGAAATGAGAAGAAAACATCATTTTGTATTTTTGAGTGTTTTTATGTGAAATTATTATGCTTGTGTTTATCTGGTTATGGCTATGTAGAGGTGTGGTGGCAAAGGAAGATAGAGTTGGCTTTTGCATAGGGTGAGGAAGGTGTGGATAGGTCCTAAGAAGCCCCTAGTACCCTTCTAAAGACTTCCATTGCGATCAAACTTTGAAAAATCACTCACAGGAAAATTCTATACGAGGTTGTAGGGGATCTACAGGAGGTTCTACAGGAGGAGGCCGAAAGCTATTTTTGGAGTTTTGTGTTAAGTTATGGTATGTTCTATGCTTATAACAGTTTACTTCTTTTTCTTATTATATTCCACCATGTACATAAAGTAAAGTGCAGATAGAACATTAAACGATCGACAGAAAACAAGCCAAGACAAGAGACACAAGATGTGGCGGCTAGCCAGGGACAAACCCCACAATGTGTGGGGAAACCCTTTGATCAAATCTTCTTTTATATTCAATAATTTAGCAGAGAGAAATAGTACAATAAATCTGATTCATATCAGTAGTAGCAAACCCTAGATCAGTAGCATCAGCATTAGCGGCTTCATTATCAAACTAGGGCAGAACATATCTCACAAACCGACAGTCGGATTGACTTCATTCCACCACCAAAAGTTTCGGCTTCCAAAGGAGGTTCAGATGAACCTACAGCACAGTTCAGATGAGGAGATCTTCTAGGCCAGGCAAGTCAATCTTTACTTCTACAGTTGCAGCTTCAGTTTCAGCAGTTTCCGGCTTCAAACTAGGGCAGTCGATATCTTGCAAACCTTTCGTCGGATTGACTTCATTCCACCACCAAAAGTTGCGGCTTTGAAAGGAGGTTCAGATGAACCTACAGCACAGTTCCAAAGAGGAGATCTTCTAGGCCACGCAAGTCAATCTTTACTTCTGCAGTTGCAGCTTCAAATTCAACAGCTTCCGGCTTTACATGTGAGAGAGAGACCCATTTCAGCGCAGTAGAGAAGAGACTCATATTTGCGCAGTAGAGAGAGAGAGATGTGATGAGATGAGTGAGTGCAAATGAGGAAAAGTCCTCTTATATTTATACACAACGTTGGTGGGTGAATAGATGCGACTGTTGGGCTTCTGAGCCTACATGAGTTGTAGGTCGGCTTGATAATAATTCCATAATCAAAATAAATTCATATCTCCATGAATACTAATCGGAATTGGATGATATTTATATCAATCCTACACCTCTCGACAAGAGGAATCTAATAAAAATATTATTAGCCATGAATAAGATGACCCACGTGAATTTTTGCCATGGTTGCCAATTTTAACACTCCCTCTCAACCATGGAGAACTTCATCTGCAATCAGTCTATCGGTCGTTACTATTCATCCATCAAATGCACTACCTTGTACAGCCTGACCCTTGCCCTGCTCTGCTCTATTTTGCTTGTTCTGCTTTGTCTTGTTCTGCCCTGCACTGATCTGTACTGTTTTGTTCTGTTCTGCTCTGCTCTTGCATTGTTCTGTTCTACTCTGCTTTTGTCTGAATTATGAAGAAGAAGAAATGATCGAGGATGTATCATACTGACTCAAAGTCAGTCTCAGAGTATGTACCACTGGTCCCAGACCAGTCTCAACCGACCCGAAGTCAGCGTCATAGTGAGTACAACTCCAATGGTCCTAGACCAATATCATCCTCCATCGACTCAAAGTCAGTCTCAGAGTATGTACCACTGATCCCAGACCAGTCTCAACCGACCCGAAGTCAGCGTCATAGTATGGTACAACTCCTACCACTGGTCCCAGACCAATATCATTGATCCCAGATCAATGCAGGTCATCCTAGCGTAGGGAGTACGGTAGTTACAACGATGCATCCATCAGTACTACTATGGTCCCTAACTTAATTTCCCTGCTCATTGATCAGATGAGAGGTACTTCCCATGAGTCCCAGACTGCATGGGTAGGATGCATCGACAGGAGAACTAATCAATCCTGTCCTCACAGGAGAACACATCAATCCTGCTACAATTGCCATGGAGAACACATCAATCCAGGCCTCACAGGAGAACACATCAATCCTGCTACAATTGCCATGGAGAACACATCAATCCAGGCTGCCATGGAGAATGTTAGCGCTTGAAATTTCACCTCATGCTGAGAAAGGTAAACCTCAAGGCAACATCAAACCATTTAGCCTCGTAGCTAGCCCTACGGGGCAGGAGAAGGCTCTCTCCGGTCAATCTCGGTAAAATCTTCAATAGATGAGATGACCAATAAGGTAACACTGATATTAGGCTAGTAAACTGGTCAAAGAGTTTGATTTGGGGTTTTTTGGGTTTTTGGTGGCAAATTGAGGAGAGGGCAATTTTGGGTGCGAGGATTGGACACAGTTTCTGCAGGGGGTTCCTTGGGGCGAGGTAGGAGACAATGTTGATGCCTTTGATTGAGGTGGATGGTCAGGAATGAAAGGTGAAGAGCTAAAGAGAGCAAACAATAACTTTGAATTCTCTTTAGACAGTAGAAAACATTGAAATTAAACAAACTTAAAAGCAGAGCATGGCAGGCATGAATTCTTACTTTAACACTTCATTTGTTTAATGTGCAGAAGTAAAAGAAAGGAAATGAATCACATAACAAGCTTACAAGTACATTGAGAAACACACCATCAACACATGAGTCCACAAGAATCCCAAAGAGGACTGCAAAACCCTGGTCTTCCTTAGCCAAAAATTGCAGAGATACAGTGAATAATACAATGATAGCTTCTCCCTCAAGAGTCCAACCATGAAAATGAGCAAGAAAGTACATAATATAGATGATCTAACCTCTTTCCCCGCATCCATGGGTCGAGCTCACTATCCTAGGAGCTGTTTCAACCACTTCTAAACTAAGCACTACAAACTAGGCAGTCAAAACAACTTGCCTCTATAAGCTAGGAAACCAATTCATTCATTTAATATTTATCCTTTTCATGAATGAATCTTCTAGAAATGTTACATAAGAGTAAAAGTGTCTAAAAAGTATAATAATTACATCAAAGAGGATCACATTTCATCCCAAAAAGTCAAACTGGGTCAAACTGTGCTTTTCCGAGCTGTACAGCGCATTTTTGGAAAACTCTGCCTGACGGGTCGCGTGCCTTTGGAGCCATATTTGGGGCACTTGCATGTGGCCAAATTGAGCAAAATTAGGCTTGTTGGAAAGGCCTGTGAGTCTACTTTCCAACCCAACTAGAATTTTTGAATTTGGAGTTCATTTGCCCTGTCAAAAATCAAATCTCCCAAGACTGCTTTCTGCAATTCAAAAAAGTGGCAGAAAGTCATTTTTTGCTATTTTTTGACTTTCTAGAGGCCCAAAACTTCATAAAATCTCAAGTCCATTGATGAGCATATGTAACTTCTCATGAAAAATCTGGAAATGCTGAGTTTTTGCAAAATGGAGTTGCCAGGATGAAGGGTCGCGCGGGGGGTGAGATCCGTTAATGGAGAAAACCTGTAAATTGCCTGAAAAAACCAAAATTGACCCAAAATGCTCAAAATTTCTTGGGATTTGTGCTGTGGCTGAGCTATTTAGTGCCTTTATCCTTCAAGGAAGCCTCGGCCAAGATGTGGAGGGGATCGGGCCTTTTCCGTCGTTTTAGTGCCTTGGCCAACCTCCTTGGATCTGGCGATTGCAATTTTGACATTTCTCTAAAACCATGACACATGTGCAAAACGTGAAGGAGGTTTTTCTTCTTTTGCATATTGTGGACAAAAACCTCTCTCAGTTTTCCAAAATTCATCTTTGATTTCTCTGGAACATCATTTGAGTGCGACTTGTCCCGATGTGTGAAACAAGGAATTTTGTCGAAATGGAGCGAAATGAAGGGGATAAGAGGCTTCTAAATTCTTGGGGAAATTTTTGGGAGTGGGGAGGGATGTTAAGAAGCAGGGGAAAGTGGAATCTCAGAGATTGAGTGAGGGGAAGGGGTCCAAAAGGGCAAAACACAGGCAAAACCTAGAAAATTGCCAGGTTGTAGCTAGAAACTAGGGTTTGTGCAAAAATGAGGAATTTGGCAGATCTAAGGGATGGGAAGTGTTTGATAAGGTACTTTAAGGATAGGGGAAGGTGTATGAACATCAGGAAACAATTTTTTCCGATGATTTGACCGTCCAAGAGAAATTGGCTTCAAAACCCTAGGAGAGGAAACTGACCTTACCTAGGCGCAACTGAAGCATGAACAAGGTGTACAATGACTCATTAGACACTGAGATGATAATGACAACCCTATGAATGATGATAGACTCAGCTGAATGATGACATGGACTGCCATTTGGACAACTTTAAAAGGAGTGAAAGCAAACCCTAGACCTAATGCCTAGTGACCAAATTTTGCTTGAAGATTCACTGAAATGACAAAATTTGGCCTTGACACTCTGAGACCACTTTGTAAGAGCATATTTGATCACTGGAGGAAGGCTGGAAAGACTGTCACTAACAGAGAACACATCAATCCAGGCCTCACAGGAGAACACATCAATCCTGTTATAATGTCGCCACGGGATGTACATGTATACCACCAGGGGATAGTGAATAATCCTGTGGTCATATGCTGCTCCAAGAAGCACCCCGCACCCCCCTGGAGCTCTCAGAGCTCAATGCATCATACATGACCGTGTTGGAAATAATACTGAGAGGGGGGGTGAATCAGTATTATCAGATCAATCAATCTTTTCAATTTCATACTCAGAAACATATACGCTACTTCAATTAAGTGAACACGCGTGTACACGCTACTGTGTCTAATGAAACTCGCGTATACCCAGAGATCTTATAATTCAGTTAGCTTAATCTTCAGTAAATGCATCAGATCATTATTAAGCATATTAACAGTAAACAGGTGCAGAATAACAGAACAGAGCATCACACAAGAGCCACACACATGAACACAAAGATATAAGGTGGAAACCCAATGTGGGTGAAAACCACCTGCTGCAAGTCATCTCAATCTTCTTCTTAATAAGAAAATCCTTTTACAATATTTGTACTGGTGCAGTCTTATACCAGTACGGGAGCTACAACCCCCTTTGCTCTTGTACTAGCCGATCCATTTACTAGTACGCAGGCTGCTACCTGCTACAATGCTCCAAAGATCTCCTTTAGCTTTTGTACTAGCTTAGATACTAGTACGTAGGTGCTTGCCTACAATCTTCTCACCTCCAGGTACCACGTTTCATCAATTTTCAGACTGGATACACTGAAGCACGACACATAATCTGTAAGGCCACTTTTCATCCAATTTTCATACTGGACCCATAACTATCATTGAAGCTTAAAACAATCATCAAACCCTGAATCACTGAAACCCTGTTAACAACAGTCACCAGAACACAGAGCAGACACAGAACTCTGTAATAACCATCAGATCCATCTGCAATTTCAAATATTAAGATTTACAATGTATACGCTACTTCGATGAATCAAACCCGCGTGTATACGCGCTTTTATCAAAGCCAACCCGCGTACAGATTAAAAATAATTTCTCATAACTTGCAGCTGTACCAGACATCAGTCATACTCATAACACTTATAGAACAATACATGCGTCAGTATGTAGATCTAGAATAAGCATCATAAAGATAGTTCATTTCAAACCATTTGATCCCGATCTCTCCTTAGATCTAGTTCTCCATCAACAGGTGAGATCTCTCCTTAGCTCAGATCAAGCAATGCATCATCAACCCATAACCCTGCATCCTGGATCTAATGCTTCATCAGATATTCAAGACATTTCAGATGCACTTGCCTAATGATTTCCTTCTCCTTATATAGCCTTAGGCCTTGTTCAATACCAAGAGCCAAAACCATAGTAACACAATACCATCAACTTCAATACTAGGGATCGACACGCCCGTCGAGACACAATGGTCCGAAACCATAGGCACAACTTCCAAGGACTAACCGCCATGGATCAAAGGTACGTTTCCACATACACGCGCTTTTGCTGAAGCCAACCTGCGTGTACACGCGACTTGGGCTTAATGAACCTGCGTGTATGAACTTTTCTCTTCTTCTTATAGTCTGATCATCAATTCCTTGCTGCTGACCTTCTGTACTATGATTTGTCATCAGTGAGGTTTGCCATCAAGGACAACACTTATCTCATAATGCCAACAATCTCCCCCTTTGGACTTGATGGCAAAGCTAACTTTGTCATACTTAGAACTATCATCTGATTCCTTTGAGCTGTCCTCCATCAGTCACATCTGATATCTCTTCTGAAGATTCATCCAGTTATACTTAAGTGAGATATTCTTCTATGAGAGGGTTGCCATCAAGTACAATACATGCATCATAATGCCAACAATCTCCCCCTTTGGACTTGATGGCAACAACACCAAATCACTCTCCCCCTTTGACATCAAGGGCAAAGGGTGGACCAAGATATTCTCTTCCTTTGCTGAATCATTCCTCTGTCCATACTCCCCCTGAGTACCTGCTGAAATCTCTGAATAATCTCCCCCTTTGTATATGCCAAGGTGTACCAATCTGTCAATGCTCCCCCTGAGTACATGCCAAGTCTCTGTACTGCTAAAGTGTGCTGTTCATGCTCTTCCTGACTGTAGGCAAGATCTGCAAAAGATGTTCTTCAAGAAGAACATGACTCTATACATCATAAAAGACCTTCCTATCACCAAAGACTCATACATACATCCATCTCTCAACTAAGTGAGGATATACAAAAATTGGCTCATCCACCCAACCAAGTGGGGATATATCAAAAGTTTACATATGACAACCAATCATATTGTATTAATCATCCCAGGCATAGTGGGGAAACCAAAATAGGCCGTTACATGACCTTGACACCATGAAAGAGATACCACAAAAGAGATATATGACATAGAGATTAGACCAAGACTTATGAAAGTCACCAGCAGCATCTGATAATCACCATTCAGATCAGCAACCAAGAGATCCTTCTGTTCTCCTTTCGCCTTTGTTCCTCCTGAAATCAACACCAAATGTGAACTAGAACCAAAAGATTTAAGATAATGCCAACAATGCATTATTGGAAGATTATCTGCTCCCTCTGAACCTGTGCCAGATGATCTCTGTCAGATCCATATCAGACTTTCTGCAACCAACATCTGTCCCTGCTGATTTCCTTCAAAAACTCCATATACGCGTCTGCATCCACATAAACAAGCGTATATACGCAGATATCCCTTACGCAACACGCGTACACCATATACGCGACTATCCCCTTGTAAAACGGCGTATGCACGCGGATATCCTTTAAACAACACGCGTACACAAATTTTCATATCAGCAACCTGTAAATGTCCTGTAGAGAATAGGTCATCAACCTATAACAAGGTATGTCTGCATCAATTTATCCCTTTGAACAGAATTCAGAGTCATTCACATTGTTTCATGTGTGAAACCACCATAGCCATTTCATCAAGCTCTACATGATCCAAGTATCATTACTTGGGAACATCTGCATCAATTAACATATGTAAGGATCAACCTATCATCATATAGATAAGAACTCATCACCATGTCTTCAATAAAGCAACTTTGAGTAGTCATCCATGTGTCAGCACTATGTATCTTGAGCTCAAGCTCATTTGACAAAACTTCTTGATATCATCAACAGCAACAATCCTTATCCACATGAGTGCCTGCATCATAACTGTATGATCTTTATGTATATGACAACAGCAGTATATAAGTGACTCATCATCAAGTGAGGAAGATGTGAATTCAAGCTTTGTACTTCTCCTTGTTCTTATGAAGATCACCATGTAAGCACCATACATGCATCATCAAAGAATCAACCATAAATCTGATCTGAACATCTTCTATGTAACTCCAAGAATCATATGAGAGTTTATCATAGACAACTCACAATAGCAAGATATATCATTTAGCCATATAAGAATCATCACCAAGGATTATTAACCATAATGCCAACATTGAATTGCTAAAGGCATATGCTCCCCCTCAACCTGTGCCATCTGTTAGATCTGATTATGTATATATCAGCAATAAGCACCAAAACATCATCATCCTCAAGTTAGGATCAAAAACACTTCTAGACATCATACAGGTAACAAGACATTTCCACACATCCTCAGCAGACTGTAACCAATAGAGCAAATAATAGACTGAATCATATCAGATCCTTTTTCTGATCCTGCCCCCACTGCTTTTCCTCAGACTGACATATACGCGACTTTGCAGTGTCTAACTCGCGTATACACGCGACTTCCATTTAAGGAACTTGCGTATGAGATTCAGAACACTGAAGTTTTACACCTTCAGCTCCCCCTGAGTCTGATATGTCTGTGCTGTGCTGTGTCTCAGTACATTGTGCTGACTGTACTTCCTTCTTCCTCCATATCTTCAAGTGTGATGAGGTTTTCTTCTTTTGGTGTGATGTCCATCCTTTGTTCCTGCATTCCTTTGCTATATGTCCAGGCTTGTTACATGTATAACATCTTACATGTTTCATATTCCTCCTGTAGCAATCAGCAGCTTTGTGACCATACATATTGCACGCAAAGCAATATCCATTAAAGTACCTTGATTGAGATGACCTGTCCGCATAATGGTCTTGAACTCTTCTTCTTCTACATCTAGCTGCAACATGTCCAAGATTATGACATACATAACATTCAACATTATTCATAGGAGGAGTAAAAGATTTTCTTTGAGGAGTTTCTTTCCTTGATTGTTGATGGGGTTGACCTTTCATCTCCTTGTTGATCATCTTAGATTTCTCTTTAGAGTTCCTTGCCTCACCTTGTGAACTAGATTCACCTTCAACAGATTCTTGAAAACCAAGACCAGTCTTGATAGCAGGAGACCTTTGACTACTAAGAATATCATCCAAGACTTTAGAACTATCTTGAAATCGTAAAAGCTTATCCTTTTCTTCTATTTTACCTTTCAAGATATTTACCTCAACTTGAAGTTGTTCCTCGTTTTCTAGACATTGCTTCTTCATGTCTTCTCCATCTTTCCTTCCTTCTTCCAACTGATGCCTTAGATTGAGTATCTCCTTTTCTTGCTTTTCATACAGATCCTGCTGAATTTGACGAACTCTGAAGGCACATTCCAACTGTGATTTTAAGCTGATGACTTCGTTGTCTTGTTTTTCAATTGCTTGGTGTAGATCTGTATTCTGCTTCTTTGATTCTTCAAGATCTCCTTTTAGTGAGAGGATTGTAGCTTCAAGATTTTCATAGTAGCTGGATCTATCTTTGAGTTTCTTGATGGTTGTGCTTCTTTCGTTGACTTCTTTTCTTAATGATGTCACTTCATGCTGCAATTTTTGACATTGGTCTTCCTTGTCCTTGAGAAGCTTTCTTACCTTGTTTCCTTCTTCTAGTTGGGCCTTTAGTTCGGTAACTTCTTCTTTGAAAGCACATTCCCTTTTGTTCAATAGATCTTGTTGATCTTTAACTTTGTCTGTAAGCCTTCTAAATAATGCCTCTATATGATACTTTTCTTGCTCACCCATAAAAGCATGTTCAGTAGTTTCACTATCACTTCCATCACTTTCACAAGGAAATATAGCAGGAACATCAGAGGATAATACATTCATACCTGATAATGATTCTGAATCTGATTCTGAATCTGAAGAGCTTCTTATACCTAATCCCCAATCGACTCTCCCACTGTCATAGATCTCTTGAGATGTCTTCTTCTTCTTATGAGCTTTCTTTTTAAGCTTCTTTCCCATTGTTCCACGGATCTCCTTCAAGCGATCAAGCTTCTGTCAAAGGACCTGCTCTGATACCAATTGTTGGAAATAATACTGAGAGGGGGGGTGAATCAGTATTATCAGATCAATCAATCTTTTCAATTTCATACTCAGAAACATATACGCTACTTCAATTAAGTGAACCCGCGTGTACACGCTACTGTGTCTAATGAAACTCGCGTATACCCAGAGATCTTATAATTCAGTTAGCTTAATCTTCAGTAAATGCATCAGATCATTATTAAGCATATTAACAGTAAACAGGTGCAGAATAACAGAACAGAGCATCACACAAGAGCCACACACATGAACACAAAGATATAAGGTGGAAACCCAATGTGGGTGAAAACCACCTGCTGCAAGTCATCTCAATCTTCTTCTTAATAAGAAAATCCTTTTACAATATTTGTACTGGTGCAGTCTTATACCAGTACGGGAGCTACAACCCCCTTTGCTCTTGTACTAGCCGATCCATTTACTAGTACGCAGGCTGCTACCTGCTACAATGCTCCAAAGATCTCCTTTAGCTTTTGTACTAGCTTAGATACTAGTACGTAGGTGCTTGCCTACAATCTTCTCACCTCCAGGTACCACGTTTCATCAATTTTCAGACTGGATACACTGAAGCACGACACATAATCTGTAAGGCCACTTTTCATCCAATTTTCATACTGGACCCATAACTATCATTGAAGCTTAAAACAATCATCAAACCCTGAATCACTGAAACCCTGTTAACAACAGTCACCAGAACACAGAGCAGACACAGAACTCTGTAATAACCATCAGATCCATCTGCAATTTCAAATATTAAGATTTACAATGTATACGCTACTTCGATGAATCAAACCCGCGTGTATACGCGCTTTTATCAAAGCCAACCCGCGTACAGATTAAAAATAATTTCTCATAACTTGCAGCTGTACCAGACATCAGTCATACTCATAACACTTATAGAACAATACATGCGTCAGTATGTAGATCTAGAATAAGCATCATAAAGATAGTTCATTTCAAACCATTTGATCCCGATCTCTCCTTAGATCTAGTTCTCCATCAACAGGTGAGATCTCTCCTTAGCTCAGATCAAGCAATGCATCATCAACCCATAACCCTGCATCCTGGATCTAATGCTTCATCAGATATTCAAGACATTTCAGATGCACTTGCCTAATGATTTCCTTCTCCTTATATAGCCTTAGGCCTTGTTCAATACCAAGAGCCAAAACCATAGTAACACAATACCATCAACTTCAATACTAGGGATCGACACGCCCGTCGAGACACAATGGTCCGAAACCATAGGCACAACTTCCAAGGACTAACCGCCATGGATCAAAGGTACGTTTCCACATACACGCGCTTTTGCTGAAGCCAACCTGCGTGTACACGCGACTTGGGCTTAATGAACCTGCGTGTATGAACTTTTCTCTTCTTCTTATAGTCTGATCATCAATTCCTTGCTGCTGACCTTCTGTACTATGATTTGTCATCAGTGAGGTTTGCCATCAAGGACAACACTTATCTCATAATGCCAACAATCTCCCCCTTTGGACTTGATGGCAAAGCTAACTTTGTCATACTTAGAACTATCATCTGATTCCTTTGAGCTGTCCTCCATTAGTCACATTTGATATCTCTTCTGAAGATTCATCCAGTTATACTTAAGTGAGATATTCTTCTATGAGAGGGTTGCCATCAAGTACAATACATGCATCATAATGCCAACAGACCGTCATTGGAGGGTCTTTGAACAACTCCAAGTTGTTCACGGAAAGTCAGAAATTTTACTTTCCCAAGGGGTTTTGTCAGAATGTCGGCGACCTGTTCATCTGTACCGATATGATGGAGCCTTATAGCTCCCCGTTGCACCATATCTCGAATATAATGGTATCTGATATCAATATGCTTGGAGCGATAATGGAATACGGGATTCTCTGACAAACGAATCCCACTTTGGTTGTCACAAAGGATCATAGTGGTATCCAATGTGAATCCAAACAACTCACTGAAGAGCTTTCGCAACCAAACTGCCTCACAAGAAGCCATGCTAGCAGCAATATACTCTGCTTCAGCGGTGCTCAAAGCCACCGACTTTTGTTTCCTGCTCATATAGGATATCGAAGCAGATCCCAAGGAGAAACAACACCCGGAAGTGCTCTTACGGTCCTCCACATTGCCTGCCCAGTCAGCATCTGTGTATCCAAATAGTCTCACATCTCTGGCGATGTATCTTAACCCATAAGTGATAGTGCCACGAGAATATCTCAGCAGATTCTTGGCACCAATCCAGTGTATGTGGTGGGGTTCAACCATATGCTGGCTCAACGTGTTGACTGCAAAGCATATATCTGGACGGGAGTTCACTAAGAACATTAATGCTCCGACGAGTTGCCGATACTCGGTAGCATTTCGTAAAACAGGTCCAGCAGCACTACCGCTTAACTTCTTGAAGTCAAGCTCCATCGGAGTAGTTACAGGCTTGCAGTCCACCATTCCGAATCTTTCCAATATCTTCACCACATATTTTCCTTGAGATAGGAAAATTTCTCCTGGCTTTTGCCACACTTCAAGTCCTAGGAAGTAGTGCATCAGTCCTAGGTCTTTCATTTCAAATTCAGAGGCCAGCTCCCTCTTACATTTGTGAATGAGAGGGTCTGCACCTGTTAGAAAGAGGTCATCCACATACAACACCAATATGAGAGGCTTGTCATCTTCAACCTTAAAGTAAAGGTTAGGATCGGCTTCACTCCTAGTGAATCCCAGCTTCATCAAGTAGCTATCGATCCTCTCATACCATGCTCGGGGAGCTTGCTTCAGCCCATAGAGAGATTTCTTCAACCTGCATACATGAGATTTTCGATCATAAATCTCAAATCCTTCGGGTTGCTCCACGTATACCTCTTCTTTGATTGAGCCATGCAAGAACGCAGCGTTAACATCCATCTGATGTAGGTTCCATCCTTGTGAAGCGGCAAGGGCTATGATCGAGTGGATGGTCGTATATCTGGCAACAGGTGCAAATATCTCATCATAGTCTATACCTTCCTTTTGGGACAAACCTTGAGCAACAAAACGAGCCTTATACTTTTCCGTGCTTCCATCTGCTGCATGCTTTATCTTGTAAAGCCATTTGGAAGTAACAACAGTCTTGTCCTGGGGTCTGGGAACTACTTCCCAAACATCATTCTTTATGATAGACTCATATTCTTCGGTCATAGCATCCTTCCATACTTGATGCTTGAAGGCATCTGAGAATGACGAAAGCTCATTTTGTATGATCGTGCTCATGATGGTCAGGTATCCTTGATACCTATTAGGTTTCTTACTTTCACGAAAGGTTCCTCGGGGTACAGCATGTCCTTCAGCATCATCAAGTAACCCCTTAAGCCATGAAGGCCTCTTCCTAGAAGAGGAAGGCTCATATGGAGGAGGATCAATCGGATCCATGGGTTCTTCTACATCAGGCATTGATTCATCATCCTTTTCTTTCGGTTCCCTGGTGTCGGCTTCTTGAGAGCGCCTCAAAGTCGGAAGATTGATCACCTTGCTGAGAGCCATATCTTTGTCAAAGGTGACATCATGACTAATTATGACTTCCCTTTGACCGGCTACATAGATTCTATAGCCTTTAGTATTTTCACCATAGCCCACGAAAATTCCCTTCTTTCTAGATGCTCCCAATTTATTTATTTTCCCTTTCGGCACATGAAAGTATACAGGGCTTCCAAAAATTTTAAAATGAGAAACATCAGGTTTCTTACCAGTGAATTTTTCTTCAGGAGTCTTGGAACCCAATGCTTGATGAGGGCATCGATTTTGTACATATACGGCAGTGTTTGCAGCTTTAGCCCATAGAAACTTAGGAAGACTTTGATCATGTAGCATGGCCTAGACAGCTTCCATAACTGTGTGGTTCTTCCTTTCTGCCACACCATTTTGTTCAGGAGTATATGGTGTAGTAGTCTCCCTCTTGATGCCAGCCTCTTTACAAAAATCATGGAACTCATTAGATTCATATTCAGTCCCATTGTCAGTGCTTAAGATCTTGATCTTCTTTTCGGTTTGATTCTCGATTAGGGCTTTGAAGTGTCGGAACCAAGGGAACACTTCATCCTTCTTTTTCAAGAAGTATATCCAGGTCTTTCGAGAATGGTCATCTGTAAAAGTGAGATAATATGAATATCCTCCAAGGAGTTCACAGGCATCATACCTGATATGTCTGAGTGAACTAGTTGTAATATATCGGAGGTCTTGCTTTGACTTGAAGGGAATGGTCCCCTTTTGAGCTTTCCTTCGGCACATCCCGGACATACACCTTCTTTCTCTACTTGGAATTCAGGCATCCCTGTTACCATCTGTCTTACATCGGGTAGAGCTTTGTAATGAAGGTGGGCAAACCTCCGATGCCAAAGTTCGGACTGAAGCATTGTGTCAGAAGACATGACACCTAGCGGACTTCCACCGACTTGATATAAAGAATCAACTCGAAACCCAAGAGTGAAAGCATCTTTAACATTATTTTTCCATATGCGTACCTTACCATCGCTGAAGGTTACCTTATAGCCTTTGTCTTCCATTGCCGACATGGATACCACGTTCTTTTTGAGATCAGGTACATATAATACATCTTGTAAGTGAATCGTATTACCTTGATTCAGTTTAAGAGAAACATTGCCTACACCTTTCACTGGGTATTTCATGTCATCTCCAAGGACAATTTCCAGGTTAGTTTCTTTTTCTACCAGATTATAGAGTACTTCTTTGTAACCAGTGAAATGTCTTGAGGCACCACTATCAATGAGCCAAATTCCCATTGAGTCCGAAGGAGCGGAAGTAGATAGAGCAGCTGGTAGATAATATTCAGCCTGCTTATCGTCAACAGTGTTAGATTCATACCTGGAATTTCTATCCTTCTTGAATGGTTGCCCTCTTCCTTGATTTCCCGCATTCCTTTTTCCTTTGTTGTTGAATTTTCCATTCCTTCGATTACCATGAGAGGGATTTTGATCATCGTCACGGTGAGAGTCCTTTCTATCAGGGCATTCCCTTGCATAGTGACCTGCTTTATTGCAAATGAAACATCGTCCTTTTCTTCCACCCTTAAATCCAGCCTTTTCTTAGCATGAGAAGAAAAAGCAACACGAGGACCTTTAGGCAAGGGCATTTCCTGCTCTTCTACCCTTGTTTGTTCTTGAATGCATGTAGCCATTAATTCCTCGAAACTAGGAATTACATTATTGTTCAGAAGAGTAGTCCTGAACACATACCATTCAGATGGTAATCCTCCGAGAGTTGTGAGTGCCATTTCTCTGTCAGTAATGGTTTCCCCAATAGATAGGAGATCGTTCTTGATCTCGGTGATTCTTAAGAAGTATGCTTGCATAATTTCATCTTTACCCTTCTTGATTTCCCTCAACTTATTTCTAAGAAACAAAACTTGATTTGCATCATTAACTTTAAATAAACTCACCAGTCTGTCGTAGATTTCCTTGGAGGTGTCTAGATCAGAGATGTAGGCCACCAAGCGCTTGTCGATAGAGTCCCAGATGATCTTCTTTGTTTTGACTTCTCCATTTTTCCATTTGTTCCAGGCAGCAACAGATGCATTTGATGAAGGCTCAACAATATTACCTCTTACATGGTCCAGCACTCCTTGATCTTCAAGGGTTAGATCGATAGACATCTTCCATCCATGATAGTCAGCTTTCTCACGGAGCTTGTCTTCGGCAGGAAAGAGTGTTGAGGACCCCATAGTTCTTTTAGGATAGCCTTGCCAATCTTCTCTTCAATGATTTCTCTTGCTCTTGCTCGGGCTTTGTCTTCACCTTAGCTCCGATACCATGTTAAGTTATGGTATGTTCTATGCTTATAACAGTTTACTTCTTTTTCTTATTATATTCCACCATGTACATAAAGTAAAGTGCAGATAGAACATTAAACGATCGACAGAAAACAAGCCAAGACAAGAGACACAAGATGTGGCGGCTAGCCAGGGACAAACCCCACAATGTGTGGGGAAACCCTTTGATCAAATCTTCTATTATCTTCAATAATTCAGCAGAGAGAAATAGTACAATAAATCTGATTCATATCAGCAGTAGAAAACCCTAGATCAGTAGCATCAGCATTAGTGGCTTCATTATCAAACTAGGGCAGACCATATCTCACAAACCGACAGTCGGATTGACTTCATTCCACCACCAAAAGTTTTGGCTTCCAGAGGAGGTTCAGATGAACCTACAGCGCAGTTCAGATGAGGAGATCTTCTAGGCCATGCAAGTCAATCTTTACTTCTACAGTTGCAGCTTCAGTTTCAGCAGTTTCCAGCTTCAAACTAGGGCAGTCGATATCTTGCAAACCGTTCGTCGGATTGACTTCATTCCACCACCAAAAGTTGTGGCTTTCAAAGGAGGTTCAGATGAACCTATAGCGCAGTTCCAAAGAGGAGATATTCTAGGCCACGCAAGTCAATCTTTACTTATGTAGTTGCAGCTTCAAATTCAACAGCTTCCGGCTTTACATGTGTGAGAGAGAGAGACCCATTTCAGCGCAGTAGAGAAGAGACTCATATCTGCGCAGTAGAGAGAGAGAGATGTGATGAGATGAGTGAGTCCAAATGAGGAAAAGTCCTCTTATATTTATACACAACGTTGGTGGGTGAATAGATGCGACTGTTGGGCTTCTGAGCCTACATGAGTTGTAGGTTGGCTTGATAATAATTCCATAATCAAAATAAATTCATATCTCCATGAATACTTATCGGAATTGGATGATCTTTATATCAATCCTACACCTCTCGATGAGAGGAATCTAATAAAAATATTATTAGCCATGAATAAGATGACCCACATGAAGTTTTTCCCTGGTTGCCAATTTTAACATTTTGAAAGTGGAAAAATGATGGGAAAGGGGAACTGAAGGCTAGATGAAGGTGTTGAGGTGTCTAGAACTTGTCAAAGAAGATCAATAACGAATGTGATGGTTGTATTTGTTCAAGGGACGAAAGGAAAGCTTATGGAGCAAAACGCAGAAATTAGGGCAAATTGGCGAAATGATGTGATTGACTTGGAAAATCTATGAGAATTGAGCTAGTGTTGGCTGTTGCATGGATGGATGGTGAGCTGGAAGGTCCTACAAGAGATCTGCGCAATTACTTAGCAAAACTGACCAGAGAAAGAACTAAAAACAAAATTTTGTCTAGCTTGACCTAATCTCTGACCTAAAAATAAAAAATGTTGAACAATACCTTGTGAACAGAAAATAAGGTGAGAGAACTATGGTAAATGAATAGGAAATGATCTAAGCAAGTGGATCTGAACTAATATCAACTTTTCCCAAATCAGGTTATCACACTAGCAGTTGCATGGAAGAGCAAAAACTATGTTTTTGATGGCCGCAGTAGTGCCTTGACCTCAACTCATAGTCCCAAGAAGGGAGAAAGGAGATCAAGGCCTGTTGTTGCCTTTTTGAATCTTATTTTGTCACTACAGTAACCTACTTGATCAACTGAAACAATAACAACTATACTAACCATCAAAAGCAACCTATTCTAATAAAGCAAAGTGAATTGATGCAACAGAAATTAACTGATGAATGGAAGCAAGAAAACATATAAATACACAAAAGAGGTGTTGGGCAACTTGGGTTGGGCCCTAACCCAAGAGCTTCAGCCCTCTGAAAGAGATCAGTGCTGGTTCAAAAATTGTTTCATCTTCATTTATCAATAAATAACAGTTACATTACATAAACTATTCTAAAAAGAACTCGAAAATAAGCTTACCAATGTGCTGCACAAAAGTGCGAAAATCTACTAAGAACTGGCTAACCTACTCAGGCTCGAATCCTTCTTATTTATACAAATGGGGACTTCCAACAGTCCTCCTAAATTAAAGGAACTTGGCTTCCTAGAACTGAAGATAAACACCCGTCCTACTTGACTTGCTCGGCTGCCCCTTGGAATCATCAATGTGGGCCTTTGTGCTCCGAGTTGCTGATGGAGGATTCGAGGAAAGGTGTCATTAATGAAGGAGACACCCCCTACAAGTCCTCTTCCCTGTTTTCCTTGAGTTTGGCTACCATTTGCTCATAAATTCCTTGTCTTTGTCCAAAATTGTCCAAAAAATCTGCCTAAAACACTCATTAGACTACATGGCAAAGTGATTAACCCAATTCACTCTATTAGCATAAATATATTCAAAAACATGCATTAAACTAATGAGAATGGTGGATTAAGTCGAAATAAGAGGCAGAATGAGCCCATATAATTACCCATTTCTCGAGCTCATCACACCCTAAAGGAGAACTTGAGCAACAATATGCCTGCAAAGGTTTCACCTTGGGGAAGTATGCAAAATCCACATTCCATGATCAAGACAGCAAAGCACATGCAGTCTTGGAAAGGATCCACTCTGATGTTTGTGGACCTTTCTCGACAGCCTCCACTACCAGACATAAATATTTTGTTATTTTTTATTGATGATTTCTCAAGGAAGTGTTGGACCTTCTTCATGTGGAAAAAGGATGAGACATTCCCCAAGTTTATAGGATTCAAGGCACTAGTTGAGAAAGAGACTGACAAGATGATGAAGGCTCTCTAGAGCGACAATGGAGATGAGTACGTGTCGAATGACTTCAAGAATTTATGTGTGAAAGAAGGCATTCGAAGAGAGCTGCCAACACCCCACAACCCACTTCAGAATGGGGTAGCTAAGAAGAAGAACTGGAGCATTGTGGGAGCAGCGAGGGCTATGCTACATGACCAAGGCATACCGCTGCATTTGTGGGCAGAGGCATGTAACACAACAATCTACTTGTAGAAT
The DNA here is from genome assembly GCA_031772625.1 of Pinus tabuliformis. Taxonomy (NCBI): domain Eukaryota; kingdom Viridiplantae; phylum Streptophyta; class Pinopsida; order Pinales; family Pinaceae; genus Pinus; species Pinus tabuliformis. The sequence continues at coordinate 849,344,391 of CM062818.1, read as the reverse complement.
GGGAGTCCTCGTTAGATTCTTGGTATAACTACACCAGAGGAGGCTTTCTTAGGAAGGAATTCAGATGTGTCTCAGTTCAAGATTTTTGGAGCCTCTATTTACTACTATGTCTCCAAAGATTCTAGGAAGAAGCTTGAGATGACACCAGAGTTTGGAGTATTTGTGGGTTACACAGAAACTTCACACAACTGCAGTGTGTACTTGTCTTCCCTTAGAACGAAGGTTGCGTGAATCACAGTAAAGTTTGATAAGGAGAAATTGATGTGGTGCTCTCTTGAGAGGGAGCTTCATATCCCATCAAAAAAGGAGCCTCAGGAAGTTGTGGAGCAGCCATAAATTGAGGAGCAGAGAGTGGAGACATCCACTCAAGTAGAACCATCGAGAGAAAGGAAAAAAAAAAAAACCAAGGAAGTTGAAAGACTTGTGCAGGATGAGAGGGAGAATGTAGGAGCTCCTTCAAATTTGGGCAGGTAAAGGAGGTCACCTGAGAGGTACACTAGCTACATGGCTCTAATGAGTGAGCTTGTAGAGACTGAGACATCCTCTTTTGAGGAAGCAGTTGAGAAACCTGTTTGGGTAGATGCAATGGTGGAGGAATATGAATCCATTATAAAGAACAATGTTTGGGAAGTGGTCCCAAGACCAACAGATGAATCAGTTGTGGGTTCAGGATGGATCTTCAAGGTTTAGCATGTTGCAGATGAAAGCATAGAGAAGTATAAGGCCAAATTTTTGGCCAAGGGATACTCTCAAGTTGAGGGAATTGACTAGGAGGATACCTTTGCTCCTTGTTGTAGCGGCTACAACCACCACCCCAAATTTTGGCCTGCACCAATTTCAGAGCCTCCCTTAAATAGTTTCACTTGATGATTGCACACACTCGGGTTCACTCCGTGAACTCGTGTGAGTCTTTGCATATGCCTTTCTTGCTCTTTTCATTCATGTTTCTGCATGATGGTGTCTAGTTCATGCTTGCGACCATGTTCTGGTTATGCTCAAAGTCTTCGCTTCGTATGTGCTTGTTGTGTTCGCTATGAAATCATATGTCGCACTCACACACAGAGTCACATTCACTGTCATGCAAGCATCGTCTCAATCAATGAACAGTCAATCACGAGTGTCGTGCTTGTCACTTTCACCGTTGGTCATTAATGTTAAGCATGTCTGTTTGGATTGTTTGGGTCGTTTTGTCGTCAAGTCATGTGAGTGTGTGTTCATATAATCACCTATGCGTCTTTCAATCGTTCACACACTTAGTCATTTTTTGTTGAAGTTCTGAAGACCAAACTCCTCTCTGACAACTAGACCATCACCCCGCTTTCGACTTGATCAACTGTCAACCAGAACAACGCAGAAGCACCAAGCTAGTCTTTTCAAGTTGCACTGCCCGCAAGCATTTCAATCAACCTTCATGCTTGCCACCTGGACAGTCAGACTTGGCAGTCACCCTAGGACTGACTCCCCTCAAAATTTGTGCAGAGGCCGTTGACCTTACTTACTCAGCTGGCAAAGGAAATTGTGTAGATAGGCCAAACAGACATAAGTGCCCGTCCCTATCTCCCTCAAAAAATTGCGTAGTTTTACCAGTCAGTCATCCCAACAGTTGATCGATTGTTCATCTTAGAAATTGTGCAGTGTTCATGAGCATGCCTTCCAGTGCCCATCAGTTAGCTCAGCTCAGAAATTGCACAGAGATGATCAACAGGCCGGCCTCTCGGCCTCAGTGCAGTCTCCCTTGTCAGCATACCCTGGCAACAGACTGCCAGTTCCCTCCAAGAATTGTGCAGTTTCTGCTGCTAGTGTCTCCAACAACCAACTAGAAATTCCCTTTGGGAATTGTGCAGTTTTGGCTACCAATGACCCCAACAGCCAACTAGCAGTTCCCTCTTGGAATTGCACAGTTTAGGCTGCCACTCCCCTGAGAAGTTCCCCCAAAAACTCTGCAATCTCTGCTAGCTGAACCTTCATGCAGCCCGGCCTATTCCTCTGGAAAATTGCACAAATATATTTGTCCAACCCCTGCTACCCATTCGTTCTGAAAAATGCACAGAGCATGCCTGCCTTTCCTTCCAGTAGCCCAGACTGTCCCTCCCAAAATTTATGCAATTTTGCCTCCCAATCGAGCCAGACCTCGCAGACAGTCACCATTAATTCATATTGCTTTCCTTCATCACTTAGTGACTCTTGCACAGTTTCCATCAGCAGTGCCCGGAGCCATCATCCCACTTCACAATCTTGTTGCCTCTCCCAGTCACCTGCATCTAAAATGATCATGTGTCATGGTAGACTAGGAGGTCTTGGAATTGATGTTGTCTCGTCATGAGTGACTGTAGGTACAGGTACACCAAAGAAGATAGCAAGATGACGAACAAGATGAACGAAGGGAGCACATGCAGAAGGACAGGTTCACCAACGGACGAATGAATGATGATTGTGAAACGGATGAACACGACGAACATGCACCTTCGCAAACAAATGAGCCTGTCAAGCCTTCCAACATGCAAGCAAGGAACAACATGTTAAAGCTTCATCAAGCGAACCAAGGACCATCGAAGACTCCACGCACTTCGCCATGTGAAGGTGAAACTATGATACACCATGAAGACATCCATCACCCAGTACCACTGTTGCTCGACTTGCACTCCAACAACAGCACAAATGTACCAACATTGTCATGTCAAGTCATGTCGAGTCACGTCATGAGTCATGTCGCCCACATCTCCACTATGGGCTTGTTGTCAATCAATGTGATGTAACGTGGAAGTCCAAGAGACCCACTTGTTGAACAAAGAGTCATGTAAGTGAAAAAGTCATGGAAGTCAAATGGTCATGAGGGCAGTTGAATAGCCACAAGGGTCAGTTTCACCCTTGGCTATAAATACCCCCTCATTTGTACATGTAAAGGACTTTTCACCTCAACTCCTCCCACATAGCCAAGAGAGTCTGTAATATTTTCTTTGAGGAGTAAGTAGTGGCTCCAACGCCCCACACTCGGGGTTAGTGATGTATGGTGTAACGATGTGTCTTGGAACTTTCGCTTAATTCAGAAGCCTGCTAATATGCCATAATGTTTTCACACGTATTGTATCTGCTGTGATACTGATCTTTAACACTTGTAACACATGTTGCTTTAACCTATGTTCTACATTTGAACTGCTTCATTTTTTGTAATGCATAATCTATTAATGGAAATGTGTTGTACATGTTGTCAATGTTGTCTCACCCATGTAGACTGCTCTCCCGGACATCAGACAGAACTTTCACATGAAGCTTGTTGAAGCAACCGTTGCACTCATTCGGACTGATCCGTTGAGTGTTGTACATGTTATCTTACCTTGTATGTTGCGACTGTTGTATCCGTGTGGATTGCTCCTTTGGAAGTTGCACATGTCCTGTTGTGTTGTGTGTCCCTAGCAGTGTTGGGACTACTCCCAATCGACCTGGAACTCACTCTCACCCTCTCCCTCGACAGCAAAAGAACTATTGACATAAGTGACACTTACACTCACCAAGCACACGAACCTCACTTCTCAAAGACAAAGCAGACCACTCTCATCTGCTAACAAGCAAGAGTTGAGGCAGATCTTTAAGATAATGGCAACTGGGCCATCGTACCGAATGGGACTCCTACACCAAACGGTGTGAGGTCTAGTTGGGACTTCATACCGGGGAGATGATCCGAATTGGATCCATAGAAAGACTGTTAAGAACCATGACTAAATCAAGTCGAACAAATCTCTAATGAAATCCAAACAGTATCAAAAACACCCTGAACCAGTGGCCATGGCAGCCGATGTGGAACGACGAGGACCTCGGTCAAAGCGTGCTGACCAAGGCCCATGGAGACCACGCAGGGGGCCAAAGTAACCCCTGGGAGCCTAGAAATGGAAAAAGGGTGAGGTTTTTGATGCGTGATTAGCGCATCGCTAAGCGAACAAGGCCAAAATGGGAAAGCCCAAGCACCCGGTCGCGTGGGGGAACTCGAGGACTGCGGGCGGGAAAAGGTAAAAGTGCTAAAGTACAAAGGCATGACCCATGCTCTAGAAACTAGTAGTTTTGATCGAAGTGCCCTTGAATGGTAAGAGGTTTTGGACAGGAGCGGAGCGATTCCATACACCGATCAACGCATGGCAAGCGGAGGTGAGAGAAAACCGTCATTGATCACGCGCTATCGGTCGAGCAAGTCAACCGCACGAAACGTGCGTATGGCATCGAATCTGGAGGGCCCAGATCGGACGGCTAATATTGCACCCGATGGAAAGCAATGGAATCAACAGGGAATTAAGCCGCGTTCTAAAGGGTTTTGGAATCCGTTTGACCGCCATGGTGGAAGAAGAACACATCCATGGCATAATTGAAGAAACGAACTGACGAAGCATGTTGGCACCATTTAGAGGAGGACAAATGGCCACTCCCTGAGCGTTCATGATGACGCCGAACACAAGGAACTCCAAGCACAGCTGCAAAAGGTGAATCGACACAGGCGGAAGAGGAACCGAACAGGCATAGGGATCGAATGGCTAAAGCCATGAACAGAGACAGTCGAACCAGTTGGAGTTGATTTGGAATCAGAATTGAGGAGATTCCAAGCGACCAACAGAGACAGTGAAAAATGAACCTTGAGAGGAGGACTGAACACAGAGAACAGTAAAGCCAAGTAGAAGAGACAAAGCGTCGAGCTGACCACAGGCAGTGTCGAGCACCAGAGAGCTTGAAGATTCAAGCCTTCCCATAGATGAATCTGTCTGGACTGAGCATCACATTTGGCTCTCTCCACTGTAGACCAAGGGTCACAAAGCTGGTAGGAAGAAGAAGAGTTTGTGTACTCCGAGTGGCTTGGGGAATCCAAGAACCACCTTGCTAAGCAAAATCTGCTTCAGGAGAACTCATATTGAGTCCCTGTATTATAATTTCTCTGCTGAAAGACACAATAAAGCAAGGCCACCACTGAAGCTGGACTGGAGACGTAGCCCTGGAGAATAGGGTGAACTCCTTATTAAAATTGTTTGTGTCTTTGTGTTGCTTACTGTATTTCTCTGTTGTCTTTCCGTTTTATTTTTTGTATATTGGCAATCTGATCGATCCGTTGTTTCAATAACACAAAACACCCACACCAGCACATGAGTTTGAAATACCTTTAGTTTAATAAATCTTTAACTCATGGCACTCATAGGGTGAATATCAGAAGTGAGAAGCTTCTCAGGAGCAACACAATATTGGAGGAAGTTCATCTCTAACTTCTCCATGATTGCAGCTCCCTTACATGCTTTAACATGATTGAATAAGGTGTTTCAATGGGGAGGCAAAGATCAAAAAGCCTTCGACACCTTGAAAGACAAAATAAGCACAACACCTGTACTAGCACTGCCAGATTAGCAAAGACCATTTGAGATCCAACCTGATGCCAGTGACTATGCCATGGGAGCAGTGTTGACACAGCACGGCAAACCCATATGCTATCATTCTGAGACTCTTAATCCTACAGTAGTTAACTATCCTACATATGATAAAGAATTGTATGCATTAGTTCAGAGTGTGGAAAAGTGGAAACATTACTTAATGGGAAAAGAGACAGTAATACATACTGATCACCAGCCACTCCAATATCTACACTCCTAAACTAAGTTGTAACAATCAAGACATTACAGGTGGATGGGTTTTCTACAATAGTTTCACTTAGTCATTAGATATAAAAAGGGCATACATAACAAGGTTGTAGACATGTTATCTAGACCCATTATAAATGCATCTACCATACTTAAGCATAATTCTGTACTACATGAAAGCTACATAGAACAATATGCTCAAGATATGGATTTTAAAGATGTATATGCAACTTTGAGTCAAGGCAAAAGAGTAGAAGAATTAGACTATCATATAAAGGACTGACTCTTATACCATTTTGGGAAAATCTGCATTCCACAAACTGAGACGATAAAGATAATTATGGAAGCACACAATTCTCCGATATCAGGTCACTTTGGAGTAAGCAAAACAGTTGCAGAGCTGCAAAGATTCTGCTATTGGACGAAAATGAATGAGACAGTTTTTAGATATGTAAGAGGGTGTGCCATGTGTGCTAAAAGCAAGCCCAGCAATAGAAAACTAGGCTTGTACACTCCATTGCCAGTCCCTTCTCACCCTTGGGAAAGTGTTTCCATGGATTTTGTAGGAGGACTGCCTAAATCTAGGAAAGCTCATGATTACCTATACGTTGTTCTGGATAGGTTCAACAAAATGTGCATTTTGATACCTTGTAGTAAATAGGTCACAGCTGAACATACTGCAAAATTGTTCTTTGAACATGTATGGGTTCATTTCGGATTACCCACTTCCATTGTATATGATCGAGACACCTAATTTGTGGGCAAGTTTTGGTCTAGTCTGTGGGAACTGATGGACACCAAGTTAAAGAAAAGCACACCTTTTCATCCACAAACAGATGGCCAGACAGAAGTAGTAAACAGGACTTTGATCCAGTTACTGAGAGAATATTGCAGTAAACATCCTAAGCTTTGGGATGAACACTTGTGTTATATGCAGCATGCTTATAGCAGAGCCAAACACTCTTCTACACAGAGATCTCCTTTTGAGACCTGCTTTGGTTTCACACCAAGGTCTCCTTTGGATTTTGTCTTTGGTAAAGATACCATGGTTGATGGGCACAGTGATGTGGATAAGGCAACCAGGTTCATTGAATAGATCCAGGAGATCCATCAGGCAGTACAGGAACAGCTAGAAAAGAGCCAGGCCAAGTATAAGGCTAGGCATGATAAGCATCAAATGGAGCATAGTTTTCAAGTTGGAGACCAAGTCTGGCTGTATATCAGCAAGGACAGGATGCAAGGTGAAGGTAAAAAGCTAAAGCCTATCAGGTATGGACCTTTCAGGATACTTGAGAAGATTGGTGAAAATGTGTTTCGCCTTGATCTACCAGCTTACATGCACATCTACTCAGTCGTAAATGCAGATTGTTTGAGATTGTTTGAACCTTCAATGATTGAGGACCCTGAAGAGAAAATTCAATTGCCTTCTATTGATGACCTGCTACCTGAATACCTCAATGAGTTGCAGGAAGACACAGTGCTGGACAGGAAGGTGAGGACAACGTGCAGGGGAGAAGTTGAGTACCTTAGGATTGGGCTCAAAGGTTCAAAGCCGAGTAGCACAAAGTGGATTGAGATTGGACAAGTGAAGAAATAGTATCCTCACTTAGTCGATGCTTGAAAACCAACTTTTGGTGGTCCAAAATCTTTTTCATTAGGGAGGTCGTGATCCGAATTGGATCCATAGAAAGACTGTCAAGAACCATGATTGAATCAGGTCGAACAAATCTCTAATGAAATCCAAAACAATATCAAAAACACCCTGAACCAGTGGCCATGGCAGCCGATGTGGAATGACGAGGACCTCGGTCAAATCACGTTGACTGAGGCCCATGGAGATCGCGCAAGAGGCCAAAGTAGCCCCTGGGAGCCCCGAAATGGAAAACAGGCGAGGTTTTTTATGCGCGATTAGCGCTAAGCGAACACGGCCAAAATGGGAAAGCCCGAGCACCCGGTCGCGTGGGGGGACTGGAGGACCGCGGGCGGGAAAAGGTAAAAGCACTAAAGTATAAAGGCGGGACCCACGCTCTGGAAACCGGCGGTTTTGATTAGGGCGTCCTTGAACGGTAAGAGGTTTTGGACAGGAGTGGAGCAATTCCATACACCAATCGATGTGTGGCAGGCAGAGGTGAGAGAAAACCGCCGTTGATCGCGCGTTATCGGTCAAGCAAGTCAACTGCACGAAACGTGCGTATGGTGTTGGATTTGGAGGGCCCAGATCAGACGGCTGAGATTGCGCCCAATGGAAAGAAGCAGAATCAACAGGGAATTAAGCTGCGTTCTAAAGGGATTTGGAATCCGTTTGACTGCCACGATGGAAGAAGAATGCATCCACAGCATAACTGAAGAAACGAACCGACGAAGCATGCTGGAACCATTTAGAGGAGGACAAGTGGCCACTCCCTGAGCGTTCATGATGACACCGAACACAGGGAACTCCAAGCACATCTACAAAAGGCGAATCGACACAGGCGAAAGAGGAACCGAACAGGCATAGGGATCGAATGGCTAAAGCCATGAACAGAGACAGTCGAACCAGTTGGAGTTGATTTGGAATCAGAATTGAGGAGATTCCAAGCGACCAAGAGAGATAGTGAACAACGAACCTTGAGAGGAGGACTGAACACAGAGAATAGTAAAGCCAAGTAGAAGAGACAGAGGGCCGAGCTGACCACAGGCAGTGTCGAGCACCAGAGAGCTTGAAGATTCAAGCCTTCCCATAGAGGAATCTGTCTAGACTGAGCATCACATTTGGCTCTTTCCATTGTAGACCAAGGGTCACATAGCTGGTAGGAAGAAGAAGAGTTTGTGTACTCCGAGTGGCTTGGGGAATCCAAGAACCACCCTGCTAAGCAAAATATGCTTCAGGAGAACTCATATTGAGTCCCTGTATTATAATTTCTCTGCTGAAAGACACAATAAAACAAGGCCACCACTAAAGCTAGACCGGAGACGTAACCCTGGAGAATAGGGTGAACTCCTTATTAAAACTGTTTGTGTCTTTGTGTTGCTTACTATATTTCTCTGTTGTCTTTCCGTTTTATTTTCTGTGTATTGGCAATCTGATCAATCCGTTGTTTCAATAACACAGAACACCCACACCAGCACATGAGTCTGTAATACCTTTAGTTTAATAAATCTTTAATTGATGGCACTCATAGGGTGAATATCTGATCAGGAGATCCCCTGAATGTTGGTGGGTCCAACACCGTTAACACTCCTGTAGAAAGGTACTCATCCATTAGATCAATTCTTTCACTGACTACACAGATGGGGTGGAAGATCCACTACATTGATATAAAAATAACGCTTCTCAATGGAGTTATTGAGGAAGAGGTGTACATCAAGAAACTAGAAGGTTTTGATACATTTGATCGAGAATCTCACGTGTGCATGCTCAAGCGAGCATTGTACGGTCTCTAACAAGCACCTGTGCTTGGTACACCAAGATCGACGACTATCTCACTGGTTCGAGTTTCACCAAAAGTGAAGCGGATATGAACCTCTATCATATTTTGGTAGAAGGTAAATTTATTATTATTATCTTATATGTTGATGATTTAATTTTAACTAGTGATGAGAAATTGATTAGATCTTGCAAGGAGGATTTTGCAAGGCAATTTGAAATGAAGGACATGGATCTCAAGCGCTACTTCCTTAGGTTGGAAGTATGTCAAGGCGGGGGGAGTTGTTTGTATCTCAAGGAAAGTATGAAAATGAGATACTATATAGATTCTGCATGGAGAGTTGTAAACCCATGGAGACACCTCTGGTGACAAACTATAGGAAGGAGGATGCCACTTTAGGTGCGGAAGTGGATGCTACCATTTATCGACAACTAATGGGTTCACTAATGTATCTTGTGAACACATAACCATATATGTGATATGCAGTCAACCAGCTAAGCCAAGTTATGGTTAGGCTAACCAAATTATATTGGAAGGCAACTAAGCATGTTTTATAGTACCTCAAAGGCACTACCCAGTTTGGACTATGTTACATACAGACAAAGGGAGTGAAGTTGTATGGCTTCACAGATGCAGATTGGGCAGGAAGTCCATCCAACTAAAAGAGTACATCAGGTGGAATTTTCAGTGTTGGGTCCATAATTATTTCCTGGTATAGCAAGAAGCAAAGATTTGTGGTGCCCAGCTCAACAGAAGAAAAATACATGGCTGCAAGTCAAGCAAGATGTGAGGCGAACTCGATGATAAAGATAATTGTGGGACTATTTGGTCAGATGATGGATCCAATTGTGATCTATTGTGATAATTAGAGTTGCATCAATCTCTCCGAGAATCCAATATTTCACGATTGATCCAAGCATATATCCAATATCACCATTTACAGGATTGTGTGCAGAGGCGGATAATGTTTCCACAATACTTTCTGACAAAGGAACAAGATGTTGACATTTTGACAAAGGATTGTCAAGAGGGAAGTTCGAGTTCCACATTTGTAGGATATGGGTGGTTGAGAATCCCTTTCTTGCTAAGAGGGAGTGTTGAAAAATGCAGCAAGAAAGTCTCGATTTGATTTTGCCTTGGTCAAATTGAGAAAATTCAAATTTCCACATCAACATAAAACTTGGACGCAATTAACCTGTGTGACATGGCTCTTATCGCTCATTTATCTCAATAAATTTGAGTTAAAGGAGTTGGAGTTCAGTTAAGCATGTGTGATTGCAAAATTTTAGCAATGAAGGTCATTTATTTCAAGTTATTTTTAGTTAAACTAGTTCTAACTGTTGGATGAACTAGTGGAAGGTTAGTTGTGCAGTGGGATAGCAGTCTAACTCAGTGATAATCCAATTAACTACTCAATCAGCCCAAAATTGCTAGTGCATACAGAGAATTTGTGTTCCCCAATTGTGGTGGAGATTCCAAGGCAATGTAACATCTGTTGTAGACTAGCCTTGAGTGTATAGGTGTTGCATGCATTCAAATGATCAATCTTGGGAATTGCAGAATCATTTTGGAGGAAATTATTAAATAATAGGGGCCTAATTTCCTTAGGAATTGCATAAGGAAATAGGGGCTCAAGTTGAGGCAAAGATTGACTAAGTCTGGGTCAAAGCTTCTCATTGAGCAGAGAAAGAGGTTATTCACTTCCGGGTTGAGCTCAAATTGAGCTAGCAATTGTAATACATCTCTATTCATCAAATTAATGCAAGCAGGCCAAGGGCTTTTTAGCAATTTTCTTTCCCTTGGAAAAATACTAAATGCATGTGTGTTATTTCTTATTGCATGTTTGTGATTGTTGTTCTAAATTGTGAATTGAATTTCGCAGAACAGTAGAATAGGATTGTGTCTTCTGATTTAGATCAAATTTTCAGGAGTAGTTGCAATTCATTATCATAATTTCTACAGATCATGCATAAACAAGGTGTTGTATAACAACATCAAGAAACTTTGGGTCCTTTCAATTCAAATCATATTTATGGTTTTCATTTTTTCTACAACATATTGAACATTATAGTGGCAGTGGCATTGAGATAGAATGAACAAGTTTTTGATATCGGAGGATTGGAATGTTATTGAAATCAAATAAAGGTAATGGTTTGGGCTACAACAACTTTTGGGTTGCCAACTACAACATTTCCCCTCCTATTAATAAGGGAATTTGCCTATCCTAATGGGTAGTCTAGTAGTAGTTGAATCCTAACTTGCATTATTAATTTGTGGGGTTTTCAAAGGACTATAGAGATAGGTCAGCCAGAAAAGAGATTGGGACCATCTCGAAAGACTTTAGAGGAATTGGTTAGGTTCTTAGGACATAACTTGTTGTCATTGGTTGAAAACACCATTAAAATTATTGTAACTAGACACATATATTGGCTACACTTTATAAAGTTTTATACTGTCTTGATAGGCTCTTCACATTTTCTAACCAACATAGTCTCCCTACTCCAAATAATATTCTAGCCACCACTTAATGCCACAATGCTCTACGCAACACTCCACCCATGATCATCATTGACTGGAACCTCTACTAGATGCTTCATTTCCACTCTCACTATCATGTTATCCCATCACAATGAGGCTTTCATTGTTCATATCATACACCATATTGCCATCCTATGTCTATACACAAAGGCCACCTTATAATACATCTACTTAGTGTGTCATAGGGAACTCATGCAACTCCAAATCTTGGTAGTCATTGTCTACTTGATTAATCTAAGACAAATCCTTAGCCAGGTCTTTACAACACTATCATTCTAGTCAAGCTCCAGGTTTATAAACTATGGGCCCACTCCCTTATTGGCTATCCAACCAACTAAATTATTGGTTTTCCAATGAATATGGGAGGGAATGAAGATAGGGATGAAGTTTAATAGAGAATAGACTTGGTGGAAATTATGTAAGAGGCACCAACTCCTATAAACCACTTTTGGATTAGTTATGCACTGCATCTTTTCCAATTGGATGATGATGAATGTGTCACATTCAACTGAGAGTTGATGAAAGTTATGTTGGCATGCAAATTGTAGGCATTGGATATGAGATTAAAGCTAAATAATGTTGTTTGTGGCTTTACCTAAAGAGGAGGTTAAGATAAATAATTCTCCCACCACCATTACAAAAGACAATACTCACCCCTACAATTCTTGGGTTGCATGCCCCATCAAAATTTAGCTTAATAAAAGTGTCAGGTGATCTCGACCAAATATCAAGGCATACTAGGCTTGGCCTAACATTAGAAAGGATGTATTTTGGAAGTGTTATTGGAAAACATGCTCTATTCATTACCTTGTAGCTAGGCTACATCTTGCGGAAAAAGAGTGTGGTTGATAAACTCCTCGATGCTCTTCTTGATATCCAGCGAGATGTCTTCTCTTTTCTTGTGTTGTTGCTTAATATTTGTTTGTTTTAATTCCTTCCATGGCAGCCATGGCAAGAAACACAAAAATACATTACAAGCTTTGTTGATCATAAGTTTTTAAGGGTGAGGATCTCTAATTCTCTAGAGTGAGGATGATTCTTTCCATTGATCTATTCACCTACCTGAATAGGGTTGCATATGCATCCCACATCGAACTATTTCTAGGGAAACTATTGAAAATACATTTTATTGTATCTTCACTTGCTTGCCACATATAACAAACTTTTAGATGGACCTCTAAAACCTCATTTAATGAGTCTTAGGTAAGAACTCTTGGGCTAGAGCTCCATATTCGAATTTTCCCATATTGAAACTGGTTTTGCTAGGATTAAAGGGTGCAAGGTTGCTTAAATATGAAATTCCCACTTCCTTGCAAGCCCCATCATAAGATATCTTCCCCATTTTGGCTTTGGATTCATAGGTTTTTGAGGTGGTTATCTAGAAGGCTTTTTGCATCAGAGGATTGGCATACCTTCTTCAACCACCCAAGTATGAGATACTCTTTGTTCATTAATGTTGGTATCAATCAAATACTAATTTGTAAACTATAACCTCATTTATCAAAAGAGACCATGTTTCTCTTAGGGTGGGTTGTTTTTCCAGAATAGCCCCTATTGTCAAACATCATCTTAGAAATGCATCAATGTGGAAACTTTGACTTCCCATAAACAATGATTCTAAACCAATTCTTTACTATTCCATCCATGCACCAACCTATAAATGCATCGAGGATGCCACTCTAACTTCACAAAAATAATGATTCTGAGCTATTTTTGTACTAGTCCAAACTCGGGATAGTTGCCATCCATTTAGAACAAGGTTTATTTGTTAGACTTATTGGCGTATTTATTTCTCCAAATCCTACACAAAAGGGCTTATTTATCCATCTCCACCAAATTTTGTTTGTGAATGCTTTACTCATGAGTAGGGGATCTTTCAAACCCAAGCCACTAGCTCACTTAGGGAGGTAGAAAATATCCCAAGCTACTGAGGCCCATTTACACTCCCTTGTCGAAGCCCCCTAAAGGAAAGATCTTTAGAGGGCATGGATGCATTTAATAACTTTGGCCAAGGAAGCTAAAATAGAGAACAAATATAGAGGCATATGATGTAGGACAAACTCGACAAAGGTAATCTTTCCAAGGAGATATTTCCAAGGAGAGTTAAGAAATAGAAGGTCTAGGAAGTGGGCTTGGCTTCCTACTTAGATAACAAGTCTTCTTAGGACACATTTCTTGGACGAATATTAAAAATGGGAGCTACAAGTTATTTGGAGTGAATGGTGTCTGTTTGGAAGCCCAAAATTGTGAGTATATGGATTTGGACTATGAGGTGGTTATAGAAATGAAAACTAGATATTTACCATTATTGATTTTACTGTTAAAGGCTAGCATAAAGGTATCAATGAAAATTTTGAATGCATGAGCCTCCTAAGTAGAAGGAGTATCTACAAGCATTGTGTCATTAATAAATTACAAATAAGAAAGGGGGTCAGAGTTGGGGCATAAGTTGATACCTTTTCTACGACCATCCAAAAGGGTTGTTTTGATGCTCCTTCTTAGACCTTTTGCTACCAAGGCAAACATAATTGGGGAAAGAGGATCCTATTTACTGATACCTTGAGAGGGGTTGGAGGTGTCTAAGGGGGGACCATTAATCAAAATGAAAAAAAAAAGGTTAGAGATGAGGTCTCAAACCCAAAGGATCAACTCTTGATAAAATCTAGAAGCCTTAAATACACATTGAAGGAAGGTCCAACTGAGCCTATCATAGGCTTTTGACATGTCAAACTTGAGATTCATATAAAAGGTTTTATTTATTTTTATGGAGTGGATGGCCTCATGAACCATATTAAAACATTAATGATATGCCTTCATTCCACACTACTACCATGTTCCGAGGAGATTATTTTATCAAGTGATTAGCAATTATTTTGTAAATAACATCACACACAAAGATCAATTGAAACTTATCTATCGTGCTTGCATCTTGTTCCTTTGGAATGAGGGTAATGAATGTTGAGTTGAAGTATTTGAGGATGTTATTAGAGACTCTTGCACTTTACTCCACTTCCTATGCCTCCTTTCTAACCATGTATTAACAAGATAGGAAGAAATCCACTATGAAACTGTCTATACTTGGCCCTTGTTGATTTTATTGATGCCATTTCGAAAATTGTTTAGGTAAGCCCTTTGAAAGAGATGAAGTATAGTAGGTTGGGGTTTTTCTTTGAAGAAACCATGTTATGAATCGACTGGGTGGTGTGTTACATTGTGGCTTGATTATCCTCAACAAGCTAAGATAGAATTTGGTTGAAGTGACCCCTTAGATCTTCTCTTATATCTTGGTGTCTTTCCAACTTATCCCTGGTGGCTTATTTGAGGCTAGATATGTGGTTTTGGTTACATATATTGACAATGGAGTTGTGAACAAACTTGAAGTTTTGACCCCCTTCCTTGAGCTATTCGACTCTTGATTTTTTCCTCCTAAGAGTTTCCACTTGTTGGGATCTAACATTTAACTCCTTTTGAATGTGGTGCTATTGTTCTACACATTCCAACATCTATAATTGCGGAATATGTCTACTTGTAGCCAATCCTTTTCATATTCAAACAAATTCTATGCGTAAAATGTGTTATTGAAGACCTCCTTGTTTCATGTCATGATGCATTTTTTGATATACTTAATCTTATATTGGAACTAATACATATTGAAACCTATTGGATGAATAAATTGATGCCACTAGGCTAAAATACTAGGAAGGAAGTGATTATGTTCTAGCCAAAATCACTTGAACCCAAATGGTTTCAAACATGATGAGAGGGTTTCATCCCATGAGAGGCTACCCATAAAATGGAAGAAGTTATGCTATGATTTCATATTACATCTGCGTGAGATTATTCAAGAATAGGAAGTGGTATAGTCTAGCTACAATTTGTTGTGTTCCTCTGTGTTTGTTGTTTCAAGTGTGACACCCATTGGAGATTTGGATGTCAGCTAGTCTAAGTTGAGAAATCATATCTTTAAAGGATAGGCTATCATTGTCCAGACTTTGGTGTCCACCCTTTTTCTTATGTAGCGATGTTATCATGTTGAAGTCTCCCCACTATAATCCATGATTTATCTAAGATGAGATTCTTGATGGTTAACAAACTATCTAAGAGTCTTAAAGATGTCTCATGGGATTCTTCCAACAACAACTTCCAAGTTCTTTGATGCCTTGTTCAAAGATGTCTTCCAAATAGATCTTCCTTTAGAGAGAGAGATCAACAATCTTCTTGAAGTCTTTCTTTTAGATTTTCCTTATATTTGAGCTTGATGTTGACTTGATCTCTTTGTATAAATCCTCCTACTAGGTATTCTACCAATGATTCCTCCATCCTTCTTGAATTCTTCTTCTTTAGTATTTTCTTGAGAGTTTCCTTTTTCCCTCCCCCTTGACGAGAGAATCATTCTAGTGTCCTTCCAGCTGCCTTACTTATTCACCTTAGCTCTAATACCATGTTGGAAAATGGATAGTGGAAATTATTAATATGATTTTCCTTAGCTTTAATATTTGCTTGTGAACTTATTAGCTTTCTGGTGTTCTTTTAGTTAGATCTTTCATCGAATAAATATTAAGAATATAAATTGCAACAATAAAGGACACATGTATTAGGATTTCAACCATGGTAAAATCCCTCCAAGGGGAAAACCCATAAACTCTTCTCTTCTTAGAATCTGCTTCAAATGAGATACAAAGACCCAAACCCTAGACCAGTCCTTCTCCTAGTACCAATTCAACCCTTCTTCAACTCCTTCTTTGAATCTGCACGCAACTGCTTTACATTGCAACTTTGACCTGCCAGCTTCGATATTGCTACTCATCCTGCAACTTCAACCCTACGATTTTGGTCTTGCAGCCTTCAAGAAAACCCTAAATCAACCTCCTCTTGAGACCTTCCTGGAGCAATACAACTACTCCTAAGATCAATGAGGTCTAGACAGAGTATCCTTCCCTACAGCTACAAGATGTTTCAATTCATCTCACTGGAACTCGGTCTATAATTGTTGTGTTCTTCTATAGCACTAGAAACCCTAGAACTTCGCAAATGTGAGAGAGATAGAGTCCAAAACAAGAAATTGGGTGCTTCATTCTCTTCCTTGCCTTCCACTCTCCTTTTTCTCTTCCTAGTTACTGGTCAAACTTCTTCTTGTGATATTTGTGGAGAGAGTGTGTCCCAAATGAGGTCGAATTTCTCCTTTATATAGCCTTCTCAAGGGGTCGAATTCCCTCCTTTAGGCTGCCTTGATGTTCCTAGGGCCGAATTATACTTTTGGACTTTCGCGGACTTTCTAGACTCAAAATAATTCTTTTTACAATTTCATTTTTCCCGGAAGGGTCTTATAAACATGATGTTGACTCCTTTGACTCATGACAATAAATCCTAAGACCTAACAAACCCTAAAATCATGAAGAACATGATTTTACCTAGAAGACCATCAATAACGAGCATGAAACCCATGCTTTAATAATAATATCTTTTCTTTTCTTTTTTCTTGTTTGGTAAATAGGATACATATTGAAATGAGTACAACAATTATGAAGATTGAAATTGGTTATATTTCTCAACAATTCCAACTTTAACTCATGCTCCCATCTCAAAATGCCCCTTTCGACCATCCATTTCTCCATCGCTACCTTTTTTTTCCATCTTTTCTTGTCCTCCTCAATGGGAAATCTCCCTATATTTCTAATTTGGATAGTCTTGCAGGTCTCCCTATTTGGGTTGGTGCTTTAGTGGCATCTTCCAGTGCCTATAGACTATTGTTGGTTTTGGATTTCTATGAGCCAAAGGTAGCATTACCTTTTCTACTATACTTCCTTTTGCATGAATATTAGCAAAAACCTCTTCATTAGTAGCCTCCTTGGGTTTAGTTGGATTGGGACCAACATTTAGTGGGAAATCTATTAGAAAGGGATATATAGCCAATATTTTACCCCCATTCCTCATATTTGAAGTTGATAGATATGGATTTTGGTAGAGCTATTGCTATATCCATATACAAGTAGATCCATGCACAAGAAGTGTATCACCTTATTCTCATGACTTAGATATCTTCACAAATGAACCTAGGGTATTAGAAATGCCCTCCAACTTTTCCTTACCTAGGAATTCATAAGGGAGAGATTATATCTTAATCTAGATTGAAACCTCAATGAAATATTCCTTTTTTGAATTGAAGTGCTCCATCCAATATTCTAGATACAACCTAATAGAGTTAAAGAAGTAGGGGTCTTATTGAAAACCATTTATTTATCTTATAAACTCATGAAAATCATGGTAAAAATCCTTTAGATCCCAATTTTAGTTCCACTTGGTCTTTGGGTCTCCATTTGGAATATATCTAACCCATAAATGCTCTCTCAAATGACCAGATGCCCATGAATTTCCCAATCATTGCATGACATTTCGTGAATTGGATGTATTTACCTATAATGGTGAAGTGACTTTGTACCTGGGGTTCTTTAGCATTTTGGGTGAATCATTTAGCATTTTAACTATTCATATTTTCTAGATTCCACTTTAACCGTCACATCTTTCCTCCACAAGTCCTCTTCCTATCCTGCCCATTTCCACATTCGGAGTTTTTGACTACTTCTAGCTTATCATGGTTTTGTTGTCCTGAAGGGGGTGAGCCTATCACCACCATTGTCTGTAAAAAAATTGCACCCAAATCCTAAAAACAAAATTGAAATCTATATGCTCTTCCATTTTCCATCTCTTTAGTCCCAATGAAAACAAGTAAATTTTTTTGTTAAAACCATTCAAAAGATGGACTAAGTTAGCCAAATATACATGTTTGCAAAAACTATCATGATCTGCAATAGTTCTTTATAATATTTAAAAGAATTCATTTAATGTTTGTGTTTGCAACCCCTTTATGTCTTGTGATAGATGTCTACAGTGTATTAAAATCTCCAATTAAGGTTTGTGTTTGCAATGACTATGGCCTTGATAGCTTATTGTTCTATAACAAGTAAATGTGGACATCTCTTTTGCAATCTACAAAACTAATATGGATTGGAGAGGTACTTGAGAGAAAAGAAAGTTGGTGAACGCTGTTCCTACTATGACCATTTGCGATGCCCTTGGTATGTGGGCATCTAAATGTTTCTTCTTCTCAACAACAACATCTATTTGAGCTAGATTGGTTTCATGCTTTATTGTCTTCTTGTCTCCATGTGGTCTCCATGTGATCACATATTTAAGTCTCATAACTAGCTAAGCTTTTCCCCACTTGACCGCATAGTGGAATTTCCCACAAAGAAAGAGACACCTTATATCTTGTTAGGACAAAGACACATGTTTTTAATATGAAGAAAGGAATACATAATTTCAATATCCCCATCTATGACTCATCCATGTGGGAGGAAAATGATCCAATGATTCATTCAAAATGAGGAAACTCTCAATTTTGATAGGGACAAACCACCAAGATATGTGCACACTTTACAAATATAGCTATTGACGAAACTTTCTACAAAAAACTAGGTTTCCATTGTTATAAAAACAACAAAACATTTGCTTATGAGGGATTCTTCATGGTTTAATTTGCAACACATTTTGACCATATTCTAATATGATATTTATCCTAAGGTATTATTTTGATTCCTTAACAAAGTATTAGACACTTTACAAACTTGGAAACCTACCATGCTAAAATAACCAAATGAAGAATACACAAATGGGAACTCCAAGGTGATTGGGGAAAGGAATTTCAAGGTAAGGCAAGAATTGCGATTGAACTAGGATCTCATCGAGTAGTCACCATAACATTTTTCAACAAAGATGTTGAGTTAGAGATATGAACATGCTTTAGGAAGGATATGTTTGACCCCACTTCCACTATTAAGTAATAAGAGAGGTCATTATTTAGCTTCTTACCAGAGAGAAGTTTTGATGCGGAATGATATCCAATATATCATCTTCAAATGTTACAATTTATAGTATCACATTAATAACAATTACAAGTTAAGTATGTCCATGGTTGTGATGGGGAATTGCCATATAAACACCCTAATGAGTGTAGAACCGTTATGCTAGGTTGTGGACCGTGTAAATGACAGAATACTTAAACAAAGAACATGCTTAAATATAAGTCTTATAACACAATTTTTAAACAAAAGAGAAAGTGGCTCCTACTACAAATCTTGAAAATTTTAACAAAATATATATATTCATCTTATTTACTTTGGTGGAAAAGAGAGTTCATTTTTTAATTATTATGTTTCACATAAAATAAATTGTATAATAAAGGGTTGAAGATTAGGTACATGTCCTTTAAATAAATAGTATTAGATTTATTTTTGCTTTGATATCACATGCTCTAGAGTATATACATGAATTCTAACCTTCTTTATGCCAGTGCCTTCATTCTCTTATCCAACATCTACTACCAACTCATCGTAAAATGGTCCAATGTGAAGCCTTGTCAATTAAATAAAGGAAAATATTAGAAATCAAATAAACACAATGACTATTTTTTCACATAAATATACTATTTTTAAGATGGAGAATCCACATTAGATGGTGAGTATGTCTCAACATTTATAACCTCAAAGTCAGTTCATCTCCGGGATAACTTTAAAAGGGTCACAATTCCCTTGAACATGGATTAATGGTATTACTACTTATAATTCAATCTATCTTGAATAGTTAGCTATGAATCAAGTCACTGAAAAAATGCAAGAGGAAACTTGATTCTTGAGATGTTGAATTTTCCAAGTCTCTTTAAACCTCAAACAATCATCTCAATTGATATTGTTTTTAGATTTTTCAATTTCTAATGTCTCTCTATTTTTTCTTTTATACAGGAATTATTGCTATAACTATTGAATATTCAAACATATATGGTGTTTGGAAGTGTGAGAGTGCCTGGTAATCATTAACCCTTTCATAGTGAATATCCAATTTGTGTTCATTTAAGCTGGTTTTGATTGAGTGACTAGTTTTCCCAAGGTATACTTTTCCACAAGAACATGGAATTGCATAAACCTCGCTAAGAAGCTTTGGTTCAATTGAATCCTTTATCAAGTCTAACATATTTCTTAAAAATGTCATAAGAGAGAAGGATACCCTTACGTGTATCTTCCATATACTCCTGCAAATATCTTTGGTGGCACCTTGAGCGTACAAGATAGTAATTTTAAGATTATCTCTCAGTGTTTTTCTATCTATTTCTCTTACAAAGCATGCTTTTTGGATCATTTCAACATTTCAGTTTTTCATTGTACCCTTTGTTTAATAGGACCTTACTGAGATAGTTGATTTATTATTCTAGGCGATCCCTTTCCGAAGCTCTTATAGCTTGAGTTTCTAAAGTATTAACTACATTGATCTTTTGTGTTGGGTTGTGATGTGACTCAATATACATGAATATTTTCATTGAAAACATTGACCATTCAATCAAACCCTTAACCTAGATCAAACACATATTCATAAATAGTTTGCAATTTCAAAGTAATTTAGATTTATCTTCAATTCTTACCATGTACACCATCCCCTTTGTGAATGTCATTGCTAGATCAAACCAATGAATTGATGATGAGCACACCAATTAGTTGCACCCAAACTATTTTCTATGGTGTGTATGTGTTTTACATACCATGAGTCTCACACTCTCTCTTCAAATTTGACACCTATACATGTAGAGCACATGAGTAGTGCCCTTGCCTCCTCTGGTCCTCGAGGCCTAATCTCCCAAACTCTCTTCCATATTGTTTCTGCCATCCCACTCACTATTATAGATGTCACTCTTGTTACAACAAAGTCTCTAACCATAGACAATTCTTTTTGGTATCTAATTATTGTTAACATTATTTAGTGAACCATAAACTGTTGTGGATATTCCATTGGACAGTTCGTCACAACAGATCTAATAATATTATATTAAAAACTCTGAAAATTCTACACTATTACAATTTATTAAACTTTAAGATCTGTGGATTTAACTATAATTAGTGCATGCACGCGAATGGAAATTATGCAGAAAAATAAAGAATGACAAATAAGCACACACAAGACACAAGATATGCTCTATGGGAAACCCTTTCGAGAGAAAAACCAGTTGGAAGGTGAGGCTGCTTCACTCTCTTTCTCTATCTACAAATATGGTTGCAGGTACAAAGAAGTAATGTCTGTGGCTTGTGGGTTGCTATAGTGCACAGATTCTCTGTGTGTGCTCTACCTCCTATCTCTCCTCGGCTATTGAACAAAATGCTCTCTAAAGAATGGAATGCCTCTTCCTCCTAGTGGCTCGGTTATAACATAGCCCGATAGCCTTCTAGTGGTTAAGTTTGACTACATCAACTCTTAACTAGAGTTCAAAATATACTCTTATAGAGTCTTTGACATCATAAACACGTAGCTAGCCCCTTTTCCATTAATATTGGGGGCTGACGTGACATCCTCCTGAACTATAGGTGTGAAAATAGGAAGGTCAACTTCTAAGTGGCATAACTTTTGCATACAGACTCTGATTGACGTGTTTTTTATGCCGTTGAAAAGGTCTATGTGTGTAGAATAACATGAGAAGGTTATGCGCTCATGCACCAAAGTTTTACCTTTAAAAAGAAAAAAGAAAAAAAACGTCATTTGATGCCTCAAAACTCTCCCAGAAGGTTTTAGACCTTGTTTTGCCAAACTGGGTCCTGTCAGTAAAAATGGTCTTGTGAGTTGATTCCTCCACTTTTTCCACTCCAAATGCATCGAGATGGATGAAAAACAATATAATGATCCAATTTGGATCACACCTCCCCATTTTGGGAGGCTTTTGATCCCCAAAAGATTTTACTGAATGAGGTGAGGAAATTTTTCCTCCACCTTCTCTTTGGTGTACCATTTAGCTTTGCTTGGAAGTTGCCCCTTCAACCCAATCTGCCAAACGTCATGTTGCCCTTGTCTTGTAGTTCTAGACCTCTTCTGCAAAACTGTATCTTCTAACAACTTTGTTTGAGTGTCTAGTGCCAAATCCTCCACAGAAGGTAGGACCTATTCCTCTTCCTAATCTAGCATGGAAGGCTCATAGAGTTTCAAATTCTCTACATTCACAACTGAGTAAATGCGCATATATGGTGGTAAACTGAGTTGATAGGAATTATCACCCACCTTTTCCAGTATCTCAAAGGGGCCATACCTTAAAGCCTTGATTTTCTTACCAGGCCCTTGCAGCCTCTCCTTGTTCAACTGTAGCCATACTCTATCTCCCACCTTGAATGATTTCTCTATTCTGTGTTGATCATGTCTGGCCTTATACTTCTCCTATGACTTCTGCAGTGTTTCCTATATACCCGTAGATGGATCCGCCTGATCTTCTCAATAATTTTTTCAGCCCTCAAAGCATCTCCTGTAAGATGTTCATTCACCCCTCCTTGTTTCCCATATGCAATATCCAAAGGTGAAGGTGGAAAATATCCAAAACAAATATCAAATGGGTACTTTCCTATAGAAGTGTTGACTGCTCTGTTATAAGAATGTTGTATATATACCAGATTTGCATCCCAGGTCTTTGGATGCTTCTCGTTGTATCCCCTCAAAAGCTGCACCAAAGTGCCGTTGACTACTTATGTCTACCCATTTGTCTGTGGATGGAATGTTGTAGATCTCTTAAACTTTGTGTCCACCTTCTCCCACAATGTAGTCGAGAATGCACTGAGAAATATTGTGTCCCTGTCTGAAATGATGGTCCTTGGTATCCCAAAGTGCACCCATACCTGTCCAAAGAACAAGTTTGCTACTTCTTGTTCGTTGATGGTCTTTTTACAGGGCATCAGAATACACATCTTGTTGAACCTGTTAACTACCATGAACATGTAGTCATGTCCCTTCCTGGTTGTCGGTAAACCTCCCACAAAGTCCATGGAAATGCTTTCCCAAGGAAGAGTAGGTATAGGTAAAGAATGATATAGACCTTGTTTCTTGTTGCTATGCTTGTTGGTACAACAAATCATGCATCCTCTTATGAACCTAGCTACCTGCTCTTGCATCTTGGGCCAATACAAATACCTCTGCGAGTTAGCCACAATCTTCCCTACACCAAAGTGCCCTGCAACCTTAGAGGTGTGAGCCTCTCTAATTAGCTGCAAACGATCACCTTTAAGAACACATAACTTATCCACCCTGTAGAGTAACCCATTCTGGAGATGGAAGTCAACAATTTTGTCACCATCCTGCACATTACTCTAACTCTGTAATTGTTGATACATCTCCTTGAAGTCCTCATCTTCTGAATATGCCTCTTTGTATGCATCATGGGTGAATGGCTCCATGTGCATAAGAGTCCCCAAAGTTGTAATCTTTGATGTGGGTGGCCTTGAAAGCATATCGACCAACTTGTTTGTGCTTCCCTTCTTATACTTGATCACCAAATGAAATTGCTGTAAAACCCCATCCACTTGTAATGCCTGGTCTGTTGTAGCTTACTCTAGGCTTGCAAGTACTGTAATGGTTGGTGATCTGTGCAGATTATTGTCTTCTTTCCCATCAGATAGTGCTTCCACCTCTTCATAGCTTGCACCATGGCACATAATGGTAGCAAATGAGTCTTCCTCCTTGTATCAAGACAACTCCCATAGCATACCCACTCGCATTTGTTTTCACTTCAAAGGGCTACTGCAAGTTTGGTAATGCTAGAACTAGTGCTTGACTGATCTTCTTCTTTAGCTCCTTGAAAGCCTTTTGCTGACCTTTTCCCCACTGAAAACTCTTGCCACTTGCTATTATGGCGTGGAGTGGTGTTGCTACCGCTGAAAATGAGGCTATGAACTTCCTCAAGTACTGTGCTACCCTAATGAAACTCTTGACCTCGGAAACATTAGTAGGCACCGACCATTTCATGATGGCCTTCATCTTGGAAGAATCTATCTTCAACTCTCCTCCACCAATCACATACCCCAGATACACCAAAGACTATTGTGCAAAGTCACACTTCTTTATATTTGCTAGCAGTTGGTTCTTCTTCAATGTTTCTAGCACCTATGTCAAATGTGACATATGCTTATACTAGGTAGCACTATATATCGGTATATCATCCAAATAGATAATAATAAATGAATCTATAAAAGGGAGAAATACATCATTCATTAATCTCATAAATGTAGCTAATGCATTACATAGGCCAAATGGCATAAATAACCACTCATACGAACCTTGCCTGGTTTTGAAGGCGGTCTTCCATATATCTTCTTCTTTGACTCGAACCTGGTCATATCCAGACTTCAAGTCCAACTTGGTGGAATGCTTTGCTTGCTACAATTGATCTAGCAGATCGTCTATCCTAGGAAGGGGGTATCTGTTATTGAGTGTGATTTTATTACATGCCTTGTAATCTATACACATCCGCCAAGTCCCATCCTTCTTTGGCACAATGATGATGGGTGACCCACATGGTGATGTACTCGGTTAAATGACACCCTGTTCCAGTAGCTATTGCAATTGTTTCTTCACCTCACTTGCTTCTATAACAGACTGACTGTACAACCCAATATTTGGCAATGGGGAGTCTAGCAATAGTTGGATCTCGTGTTCCACTTCTCTCTTAGGTGGTAACCCTTTAGGCTCTCAAAACACATCCTTGTATGCCTATAACAACTCCTCCAATTGTTGTTTATGTTTCTTAGTACAACCCTCCATGGATGCCCTGCCTCCTATTGACACCTATTCAGATTGAATTTCTCTTAAAAGCAATAAAACATGCTTCTTGTTGGAACTATTCAACTTCTTGGCTTGGTTGGAACTTACCAATGAAATTTTCGACTTGCCTTTATACACGTTTATGATGAATTATTTTCCATCCTTGATGAATAGGTATTGGTTATCTCTCCTAATAAATATTGCATCAAACATGTACACATATGGACTCCCAAACATGACTCTGCATACAACAAGGGGAACCACATCCAGATCTACTTCATCAATAAAATCAACATTGATAGCAAATCTAAGTTTGCATTGTTTTGACCTTCAGCTCTGCATCCTTATTTACGCAGCCCAGTGGATATGGGTTTGGATGATCACGAACTTCTAGCCCCAACTTCTTGACTAGCTCTACTGCAATGAGATTCGCCTGCGATCCTAAGTGAAACAGAGCATCAATCTTTGTCTACTTGACCTATATGTTTATATGGAAGAGTTTGGTCATTTCTTTCTCTTCCTATTGCTGAAGGCTACTCAGATTCACCTCCTTCTGCACTAATGTATAGACAATATTCTCATCCATGTCCGAGTTGCTTTCAACTTGGTTTCTCAAATCAATTACCATGAGATTCTTATTCTTATTATTTTTCTTCTTGTTCTTTGGTTTTCGCTCTAGATGCAACTTCCAACACTTCTCATCTGTATGGCCATCAATGTTGTAGTGGTTGCTAGGATCTTGCACTGGTGTGTTGTGGCTATTGTCTATTTATATTTCCCCCCTTTTGCTTCTTCTTTCCCTCCTTAGAAGCTTCTTGTTGCTCCTTCTGCTTCGATCCACTTGATTGCGCTCTTTTCAGGCCTATGTTCTCGAGGTATTGTGCCTATACACAAGCTTCATTCACCAATTTGGGCTTGAACAACATCACTTGTTCACGCAGATGGCGGTGTAGAGCCCCCAAATACTTGAGAAGTACATCTGGGTTCTTTGGAGAGATACCCAACATAATAGCCATCTTTCTTAATGTTGTGGTGTACTCTTGCACGCTTTGGCCTGACTTTTGTCGATAGTAATGCCACTGGATCCACTGGTCTTCCATGTACCCAATGGATAAAACTGTGACTTAATGAGGATTTTGAAATCCTCCCACTTAGCCACTGTAGGTTCTCCCTCTAACCTCAAGGTTTCCATGTGGCTCTCCCACCAAGTGAGTGCATGGCTCTCTAATTTCAGCCATGTGAATGAGATCTTTTGCCCTTCCTCGATCTGATGGATGCTTAAATAAACTTTCAGTTGTTGCAACCAGTGATTCAGCTTCAGAGCATCGATCTCATCGTGGTATGACTTGATATCGAATTTTTCTTCCATTTTGAACAGGGATTGATTCACGACACTCATACTGGGTTGATCTTTTCCGATTTCTTTCTTCGGTTGGTTCTTCATGTCTTCTCGATCTCCTGATCCGCCTTCTGATTTATCCTTTGCATTTGAACCCCCATATTCTCCAAATATCCCCAACATATTTCTTAGGGCTTCCATGAGGAGGTTTACATTATGGTTTATGTTGGGTCCCTATAATACTAGTGATTACCCCATTACTATTGTAGTTATACCCCTTATTTATATCGTTGTTACCCTATTACCCCCATATTGTTATTTTTGTGCCCCATAGAATCCCTCTATTGTTATTTTTGTGGCTTTATATTATTATTGTTAGGTCGGCTGGATTATATTGTGACTCCTTAGACTCCTATATATAGAAAGGAGGTTTTGTCATTTGTATCATACAAGAATTGTTCATTTATGTAATGTAAAGGAGGTTGCCCCCTCGAAGAGGCTGAATTCTAAGGCGTTGATCTATCTTTTCTATCTTTTCTTGAGCTGGTTTCATAACATTTGGTATCAGAGCTTTGGATTCTAGGGTTTCGCTGCTCCAAACAGGTCATCGTGGCATTTTTGCTATAACTTTTTTTCTGTGACGTTTCAGAAGTCTCAAAAAAAACCCATTTGAGAAGAAATCACGATGAACCTTGGATCCAAATTTCAGAGCTTTTCGCGTGATATTTGCGGAGATATGATCTGAGGAAGTTGGTCTTTTTGCAGACTCCTGAATTACATTCAAAACAGGTGACCTGGGGAAAATCGTCATAACTTTCTCTCTGGGGATCGGATTGAAATTTCGTAAGAAGGTACAGAAAGAGGATAGACTGTAGTTTCTTGTGTGTGTGTTTTAGATTCAAAGGTTGAAACAGTGACTCGTGGCACGTCGTACAAGTTCGCTCTACTGAACCAGTCTAAAAGCAAGTCATTGTGGGAGATTTCACATAACTCTTCCTTGGAGAATCCAATTTGGCTCAGACTTGTGGCATTGGAAAGAGGACGCAGAAGGCTACTATAGGTAGCAATTTCAGAACTGGATGATCCGAAATTACAGAGATACATCAGATTCAATATCAGGCTTCTATAAAGTGAAAAAAGGTGTGTAGTTTTTTTTTTTTAATTTTTGTGTAAGCTTGGTTTAACGGAATTCAAAGGGCATAGTAAAGCATTATTATTGGTAACTGATGCCCCGAGGAAAGAAAATGCAAACACCTAGTAAGGAACCTGAAAGCTCTAGCATGACTCATGAAGAAGAGGAAGAAATGCTACATGATATATCAAAATTACAAGAACAAGTGCAACAAATGTCACGCTCACAAAAGCTAACAGAAGCTAAGATAAGTGGCGTGGAATCGAAGATAAATGGCGTGGAATCTAAGATAAAGGGCATGGAAGCTAAGATGGATGATTCGAAGACAGATTTGAAGAGAGACATGGCAGATTTGAAGATAGATTTGAAGATAGACATGGAAGTATTGAAGAAGTTGCTACAAGAAAGGGTCACTAATGGTGAAAAGGTAGTAAAGGAAACTCATGATGAGAACAAAAGAAATGTTAATCATGATTCCATAGACGCTAATGTTGGATCGAATAATCACCATATTCCAAAAATCGATATGAGGAAGTTTGATGGCAAGGATCCCGCCACATGGATATTACAGATGGAGCAATTCTTCGATCTCAATAATGTGCAAAACGCACAAAAGGTATGTATGGCAACTGTATATTTGGAACCAAATCAGTTTGTATGGTATCAATGGCTTTGATCTCGTAAACAATTTATCACTTGGGCAATTTTTACGGAAGAATTGATAGCACATTATGAAGATACAAAAAGCAACACTTTTTTTAGCCAATTGATAAGTCTCAAACAAAAGGGTTCAGTAATGGAGCACATTGAGGAGTTCCAAAAATTGAACATAAGGGTAAAAGATATTCCAGAGGAGCATAGGATTGATGTGTTCATAGGGTCTTTAAAGGATAATATCCAACATGATGTTCGCCTTTGGGAACCTGATTCATTAGAGAAGGCATTCAGGTTAGCAAGAAAAATGGAAAGCAAAATTATGGCAACCAGGAAGCATACCACTCACAACTATAAAGACGGAAGTGTTGTTGCCCCTAGTCTTCCACAACCTATAAGGTTGACACCACAACAATTGGAAGAAAAAAGAGAAAAAGGGCTTTGTTACAGTTGTGATAGCAAATACATTAAAGGTCATAAGTGTGCTGAGAAGAAATTATTCTACATAGATTGTGAAGAGGAAGAAGAAAAGGAGCAAGAAAGGTCAAAAGAAGAAGATATACTCCAGGAACAAAGCCTAGATGAAGAACAAATAAATCCGACCATATCTTGTAATGCATTGGCGGGAATTACCACTCCTCAAACCATCAAGATAGAAGGACAAATCAAGAAGAAAAAGGTAATAGTGTTGATTGATTCAGGAAGCACCCACAATTTTATTCATTG
Source organism: Pinus tabuliformis (assembly GCA_031772625.1). Taxonomy (NCBI): domain Eukaryota; kingdom Viridiplantae; phylum Streptophyta; class Pinopsida; order Pinales; family Pinaceae; genus Pinus; species Pinus tabuliformis. The sequence continues at coordinate 849,315,375 of CM062818.1, read as the reverse complement.
TAGGGTAGCAAAAGAATTGAATTGCTTCCTATATCCAGCACCAGAGTGTCAAGTGATGATTGCAAATGGAGGAACAATAAATTGCTCTGGAAAGTGCCATAATATCAAGCTATCCATGGGAGAATATGTATTGACTAGCCCAATGCTTTCCATTCCAATGGGAGGTGCTGATGTTGTACTAGGAGTCCAATGGCTACAATCCTTGGGTACAATAGCTTTTAATTTTCAAGAACTTTTCATCAAATTTTCTACGGAAGGAAAGGAGTTGAATTAAGGGGTATTGCAGGGAAACCAGGAAAGATAATCAGCTCTAATGGTATGACAAAGCTTCTAAAAAAGGAGCAAAGAGGTGTAATTGCACAATTATGTTCGCTAGATGTTTCCACATTGGAATCATCTATTTCTCCAGATCTCCAAAAAGTCCTGGACAATCATTCCAAGGTATTTGAGACTCCCAAAGGTCTCCCACCTATGCGTGATCATGATCATGCTATTCATCTGATTCCAGGAAGTGTTCCTCCAAACATCAGGCCGTACAGATATCCCTATGTCCAAAAAAGTGAAATTGAACGTATGGTTGCAGAAATGCTAGAGGCTGGTATAATTCAACCGAGTCAAAGTTCTTTCTCAGCTCCAGTAGTATTGGTGCACAAGAAGGATGGATCATGGCGCATGTGTCCGGATTATAGGGAGCTCAACAAGCTCACTATTAAAGATAAGTTCCCCATTCCTGTTATTGATGAATTACTGGATGAATTGCATGGATCAATTTACTTCACCAAGTTGGATCTTCGTTCGGGATATCATCAAATCAGAATGAAGATTGAAGACATTCCGAAAACGGAATTTAGAACTCATGAGGGTCATTATGAATTTTTGGTCATGCCTTTTGGCCTTACCAATGCACCTTCAACATTTCAAGGTTTGATGAATTCAATTTTCAAACCATTCCTTAGAAAATTTGTGTTAGTATTTTTTGATGATATACTAATCTACAGCAAGTCTTGGAAGGATCATGTTGAACATGTTGACAGGGTGCTACAACTATTGGAGGAGAAACAATTATATGCAAAAAGATCCAAATGTTTCTTTGGAGTCCAGGAGGTGGAATATTTGGGTCATATTGTATCTCATGAAGGAGTTAAGGTAGACCCTAGCAAAATTAAAGCCATTAAGGAATGGAAAATCCCCACATCCATAAAGCATCTGCGAGGATTTCTTGGGTTGACAGGGTATTATCGCAAGTTTGTTAAGAATTATGGGAGAATAGCAGCACCTCTAACAACATTATTGAAGAAAGATTCATTTTCATGGACTCCGGAAGCAACAAAGGCCTTTGAACATCTTAAAGAGGCAATGTGCCAAGCACCGGTCTTAGCTACACCGGACTTCACAAAAACCTTTATTGTGGAATGTGATGCTTCAGGAAATGGAATTGGTGCTGTTCTAATGCAAGATGAAAGACCCATTGCTTTTGAAAGTCGTCCAATCAAGGGAAAGTTTTTAAGCAAAGCTATTTATGAGAAGGAAATGTTGGCAATACTCCATGCACTTAAGAAATGGCGACCCTACCTAATGGGAAGACACTTCAAGGTAAAAACGGATCATGATAGCCTTAAATACTTTTTAGAACAAAGATTATCCTCTGAAGAGCAACAAAAGTGGGTCACAAAGATGTTGGGTTATGACTTTGAAATCATCTACAAAAAAGGGAAGCAAAATGTGGTGGCAGATGCACTCTCAAGAAAGGATGAGGATGTGGAAGCATTGTTGTGTGCCATTTCTATTATCCAACCAGATTGGATAAACGAAGCAAGGGAGGAATGGAAGAATGACGAAGAAGTGTGGGCACTTATTCGAAAGCTACAACAAGATTCCAGTACTTCTGATACATTTAGCTGGCAAAATGATTCGTTATGGTACAAAGATCGCTTATACCTCTGTAAGAATTCCCAGCTAAAACAAAAGATTCTTATGGAATTGCACACTTCTCCCTTAGGAGGGCACTCAGGATTTTTAAAAACTTACCACAGGGTTAAGAAGGAATTTTTTTGGGATGGCCTTAAATCAGATATTCAAAAGTTTGTGGCGAAATGTTTGGTTTGCCAGCAAAATAAAGTTGAAACAATTAAGACACGGGTCTATTACAACCTTTATCCATTCCAAGCCAACGTTGGGAGGAGGTTTCAATGGATTTTATCACAGGTTTACCCAAGTCTGAGGGAAAGAGTGTCATCATGGTGGTAGTTGACAGACTTACCAAGTATGCACACTTTTGTGCATTATCACATCCATTTAAAGCCAGTACAGTTTCTACTGCATTTATGGAAACAGTTCAAAAGCTACATGGAAACCCAAAGATTATTGTAAGTGACAGAGATCCCATTTTCACTGGAAATTTTTGGACATAATTATTTTCTTGTCTTGGTACTCAGTTAGCTCATAGCTCATCTTATCATCCTCAATCTGATGGGCAAACTGAGATAGTAAACAAATGTTTGGAAGGATATCTTCGTTGCTTTGTATCTGATAAACAGACACAATGGGTCAAATGGTTGCCTCTGGCTGAATGGTGGTATAACACTTCCTTCCATACAGCAACAAAAATGACCCCATTTATGGCACTTTATGGGTATCAACCACCATCCATCACATCATATTTAAGAGAAAATTCTAAGGTTCAGGCAGTGGAACATCACATCGAACATCAACAACAAGTCCTCCAACTCTTAAAGGATAACCTCGTGTTGGCACAAAATAGAATGAAACAACAGGCAGATCAACATCGCAGTGAAAGAAGTTTTGATGTAGGTGATTGGGTATTCCTATGGCTACAACCATATAAGCAAATGTCCCTAAAGCAAGCTAAGAAGGATAATAAATTATCACCAAAGTATTATGGTCCGTACAAGGTGTTGCAAAAGATTGGTACTATGGCATACAAATTGGAGCTTCCTGCAGCTTCTCGATTGCACCCAGTTTTCCATGTTTCATGTTTAAAGAAGGTTATAGGTGACAAGCTCCCAATTCAAACAATATTGCCAGAACTTGACGAGGAAGGAAAAATTATATTGGAACAGGAAGCAGTCACAGAAACAAGAACTCGACAGCTACGAAATCGATCAATTTCAGAGTATCTTATCAAGTGGAAGAACTTATCCGCTGAAGATTCCACATGGGAGGATGAGAATTTTATGCAGAAGTATCCAGAACTACTCAAGCGTTGAGGACAACACTTTTTTGAAGGAGAGGGGCATGTTGGGTCCCTATAATACTAGTGATTACCCCATTACTATTGTAGTTATACCCCTTATTTATATTGTTGTGCCCCTATTACCCCCATATTGTTATTTCTGTGCCCCATAGAATCCCTCTATTGTTATTTTTGTGGCTTTATATTATTATTGTTAGGTCGGCTGGATTATATTGTGACTCCTTAGACTCCTATATATAGAAAGGAGGTTTTGTCATTTGTATCATACAAGAATTGTTCATTTATGTAATGTAAAGGAGGTTGCCCCCTCGAAGAGGCTGAATTCTAAGGCGTTGATCTATCTTTTCTTGAGTTGGTTCCATAACAGTTTACATCCGCGACTTGTTGTTCGAGCTGCGAAAACCTCACCTCTACAAGGTCACGAGGTTCATTTACAAATTCGTCGACCATGATTAGGGTTTTACAATTTTCGACCCCGCCGACCTAGATCTCCTACAAATATCCACAAATACCACTCTAATACCAAATGATCTGTAAACTTCCGTGGATATTCCACTGAACAGTTCCTCACAACATATCTAATAATATTATATTAAAAACTATGAAAATTCTACAATATTACAATTTATTAAAATTTAAGATCTACGAATTTAACTGTAATTAGTGCATGCATGCAAATGAAAATTGTGCAAAAAAGTAGAGAATGACAAATAAGCACACACACACACACACACACAAAAGACACATGATATGCTCTCTGGGAAACCTTTTCGGGAGAAAACCTAGCTGGAAGGTGAGGTCGCTTCACTCTATTTTTCTCTCTAGAAATATGGTTGTAGGTACAAAGAAATAATGCCTGTGGCCCGTGGACCACTACAGTGCATAAATCCTCTATTTTTGTACCTCCTATCTCTCCTGGCTATCTTTGCTCAACTATGGAACAAAATGCTCTCGAAAGAATGGAATGTCTCTTCCTCCTAGTGGCTTGGTTATAACACAACTCGATAACCTACTAGTGGTTAAGTTTGACTACATCAACTCTTAAATAGAGTTACAACATAGACTCTTCTAGAGTATTTTACATCACAAACATGTGGCTAGCCCCTTTTCCATGAATAATGGGGGCTGACGTGACATCCTGCAGAACTATGGGTGTGAAAATAGGAAGGTCAACTTCTGAGTGGCATAACTTTTGCATATGGACTCCAATTGACACACTTCTTGTGTTGTTGGAAAGATCTCTGTGTGTATAATAACATGAAAAGGTGATTCACATAAGTGCCAAGGTTTTACCCCAAAAAATGTAGTTTGATGCCTCAAAACACTCCTGGAAGGTTTCAAACCCCGTTTCGCCAAACTGGGTCCCGCGGTAAAAACGATCCTGCAACTTGATTCCTCCACTTTTTCCACTCTAAATGCATTGAGATGAATGAAAAACAATATAATGATCCAATTTAGAATAGTTAGTCTCAACTACAACTTGAAAATATAATAAATTATCCACTTTAAATAGTTTTGTTAGCCCATATGGGTGGCGTGATACTTGCATTCAATCAACAAGATTTTGTAACACCTTCCTTCATTGGGTGCTTATATTAGGCTCGATAATAACTATAAAGATTGAGTCATTATATTATTTGTTCTCTATATCAATGCTTTTAGAGTGAAAAAATTTGAGGATTCAAATTGCAATGTCATTTTTATCAGCATGTCCTAGTTTTGAAAATTGAAGTCTAAAGCCTTCCACAACCATTTTGAAGCATTAAGCAACACTTTTTGGGGTCAAAAATTCTCATTTTAATGTAAGGCCTTGGGACATTGTACATTAAGAGAAATTTCCAACGATGCAAGAATCACGTTAATTAGAGTTCATATGCAAAAGTTATGCTTCCTACAAGTTGACTAATCATATTGACCACCATGATATGAGTGGATGCCACGTCATCCCCATTATTCATGCATATGGTGTTAGCCATGTGTGGACTTTGAAGAAGACTATAGATATTTCACATCCATAATTCTAGTTAAGGGCTGAGGGGGTCAAACCTTACCCCTAAATGGCTACGAGATATGTTATATACGGGGCCACTAGGAGGAGTAGGGGTTCCATTCTATGCGAATATATATTGTTCCATAGTTGAGTCGAGCAATTAGGAGTGGGAAGTAAGAGAGACAAATAGAGGAGGTTAGGATTTTGTAGTAGCCTTACAAGCCACAGGTCTCATCTAACTCCATAGAGAGTACATCTTCTTTGTACTTACACATTTTCCATTCTAAAGGAAAGAGAGAAACCTCACGTTCTAGCCGGTTTTCTCCTATAAGTGTTTCCTAGGGAAAATATTTGTTTTTATTGTGGATGGTGTGTATATTTATTTATGTTTTCTATTTCTCACACTTTAACTTTTTAATTAATTAAATAGAAAATTAGTTAACTAAATAATTTAGAATCTAAGGAAAATTTAATAATAAAAAATTCAGTATTTTTTTTTGTAAGCTTGGTGGGACTACATCTTCATCATGTCCAATATATCACCCCGATCGGGGTGGGGAATTGAACTGGTGACCTCATGTCAAGGAGTACCTTAATACAACACCCAATCATTGTCTATCCAAGACCACATAGACAAAAAATTCAGTAATTTTATTAAAATTGTTGTGACAAATTGTTCTAGTGGAATATCCAGGACAAGTTACATATCAATAGCAATGGTTTAACTATTTAGATAGTAACTTGTGAGTGAACATTTCACCATAGACATAATGGGCTCTCTCTATTATGGTGCAAGAGACTTTCTCCCTCTATTATTCTCTAATCTTTTAATTTGGCAAAGATTGCAATGGTGAGAGGGAAGGACCATGTAAGATAAAAGAGAGAGAAATTGTAAATAACACATGCCATATGATAACATTGACAACAAGAGATCATGACAGTGTGTTTTGTTAATCTCCAGACATCTTGTTATTTTCATGTAGCTCCATTTGTATGATAATCTCAATAGTTACACACTTGATCCATCTACTTGCCACACAAAAAGACTTTGTTATCTTCTCAATATCTTTGGTAAGGGAATACGATCCCTATCTTGGCTTGAAGATTTGGGAATTTGAATTTGAACTCAATAAACTATGATTATAAAACTTAGAGAGATTTTTATGATATTGAAACAATTCAAAGACGCATAAATGTTAGGCATATTTGACTTAGTAATGGGAACTTTGTAGGGAGACACATCAAAGGGGTAATGTGGAGGATTGCTAGTGAACCTTTTTTAAATTTGTCCATAAAAGGAGGGGAAGGTTAAGTAATGAGCACACTTACACCATGATCATTCAAAATGCCACTCCATTAAAACAAAGATCATGGTATGTTAAAGTTTATATGTTACAATAAACAACTTCTCTCTCTCTCTTTTAATAGTAACTATGAAATATATATTAAAAAAAGGTTGTGTTAAATGCACATAGTAAAGATATAGGGAATGTTTTCTTTAGAAATTTAGAGCAAAGATGGATGACAAAAAAACAATCCTTTCCCCATCAAAATGAAAAAGGAAAGGGATCCAACTCTGTACCTTCCAAAACTTAATCTAACTGCTTCCTAATTACAAGAGTAGATTCTCACAAATTGCTTACATAGATGATACAAAAATAGAGAATAATCAAGGATTGATCAGTACACACCTTCCACTAAAACTAAGGGAGTCTAGAGTTTACCGAGAACTAGAGTTTTTTTTTCTTTGCAGTCTTTTTTTCCTCTTGTCAATTGAGGAGAGGAACACAAATTTTTCTTTAACACATATGAAAATGAGGGAGAGAAGGGGGCATTTTTTCCATCCTTCTCTATCCCCATTTTTGCACATGAATCTTCATTTTCTAGAACTGATGCCCTATCTTATGAAGCTTTCGAAGAACCCAATACAAGAATTGCATCTTCTTTTGGAGGATTTGTGTTTTCTAATTGCACTCAAGGAGAGAATGCAAATTTTTATTTAACACATTTGAAAAAGAGGGGGAGGAGGGGGCATTGTTTTCAAATTGCACTTGAGGAGAGGAACGCATATTTTTCTTTACCACATCTTAAAAGGAGGGAGAGGAGGGAACATTGTTTTCTAATTACACTTGAAGAGAGGAACACAAATTTTCTAATTGAAGTGGAGTAGAGGAATGTGAATTTATCTTTAACACATATGAAAAGGAAGGAGAGGAGGGGCATTGTTGCCATACTTCTCCATCCTGTTTTTTGCAAGTGAATTTTCTTTTTCTAGATTTGGGTCCTTATCTTGTGAAAGTTTTGAAGAACCAAATATGAGAATTGCAAATGCTTTTTAAGGATCTGTGTTTTCTAATTGAACTCAAGCTAATAGTGGCCTATCGCCATTGAGATATTGAACCTATTCTACTTCCTCTTGAGATTGCTGAGCTTCATGTCTATTCTTGAAGCGAGATTTAGGTTTGGAAGGAGGTGGAAGATTGATGGGAGACTGAGACCCATTTGGGGCCCGATTCTTTTTCTTTCTTGAAACTTTATTAAAGCCTTGCTAATCATTGTTTTTAGGAGTTGCATTTGGCTTACAAGATGACTGATAATTTTTTATGTTTGGACAAATTTTTGCAAAGTTGCCATACTCATGGAAAGTGTTACATTTGAAAGGAACCTACTCATAGTCAAGAGCTTGAAGATGACTCCAACCCTCTTATTTAATCTAGATCACCTCAGGCAAACCCTTATCAAAATCTATTTCCATGCACATTCTAGCACATGTGAAAATACCAGATTCAGGCCCTGCATAGGTTATGTACTGACCCAACTAATTTTCAATTGCTTTGAATGGGGAGGTGGAGAAGTCAAACCCATACAATGGCAGAAGATATTTCCATGTCCACATTGAATTCAAGGGCCAACTGGATAGGATCATTTCGTTGGAGCCCATGAAGCAAGGGCCAATTCAAAAGATCATGTCCCTAGCTTCTTTGCTTTTAAAAATGTATACGAAAAAACCCTTACCACAATAAAACATCGGAACAAGGTCTTGATTACCCTAATTCATAGTAGTCCATTCAGAGATAGAGTGATGACTAGGACAAATCCTCGTAAATGTACCGATTGATCCTCTCTCCTTAAAGACATTGACATTCCAAGGAGCCTCAAAAGTTCCTAAACCCAAATTGGGAATGACTTCTACCTGTTTTGCACATTTGCATTTTTCAGAGTTGAATTTGTCTCTAAAAGAGGATTGAAAGGGGGTATCCATATTAGATTGGGAGGAATGCTTATTGTGAAGCAGACAAGCCACATACGAGCACAAAGAGCACCCTGCAACGCGATTAAGGGGCTTTAAAACTTGGTTTATGTCTTATGATCACAACTTCTCAATATGATAACACTAAGAATGAAAAAAATGTTGTGACTTGAATCACAACAAAACCCATACAAACTAGATCCAATTTCGCGCAAGCACATGGATTCAATACCTATCATGAAAAAATCCATAGATCTATCACCTCTCGTTACGCAATCATGATCTGGGAGTGTAAATATTCTTAGTCTCTCTAGGCAAGTGCGAGATGGCGATAATTAGGGAAACCTTAATTACACTCGATCTTTGTAACCATTTCTTGGATATGCCATCCAACTCATCCAAAGTTTCATGTCCTTTTTTTTAATAATCATGGACAAACTCCTTTAATCAATATAATATAATACTTTTATATAAATATATTTATGTCCAAAAATATTTTAAAAACATAAAAGAAATAATTATATAAATATATTTATTTAGTGATTTATTCATTTTTTTAAATAAAACATAATCATAATTTTGAAATACAAAAATATTAAAGGTATCTAAGATGATAATAAACTAATAAATATGTGTGGCCCACATATCACAGTAACAAATCATTTTGCCATCCAACATTTAAGTAACCCCAACCTAAACTCTACTAAATTCATATATATATTATAAACATATTCTCCCTCTGTAAAACCTAAATGCCTAATTATTTTAACGTCAAATTTTAATTATATACATAATTGTATATGTAGAGATTCAAAAAGGTGCCGACTTAAATGGTTTAAATACCACGCCACTAACATCTAGACTTTCATGCGGACAAATCCTGAACTCCATCCTTTTGTTCAGATTCGCGCGGTTCATCGCTGAGAGTTCATAGGTAGCATCTGTTGTGCCCAAACACCGATTGATATACCCCAAACGCAATTCAACTTTGTTTAGCTGGCTTTCCGAGTTCCCAACTGTGACCTGCATTTTTGGGGGGACGAATATTGTTTTACATTGTGGCAGCGTAATGCCAATTGGGCTGGTCTCTTATAACCGTGGACGTTAGCAGAGCGGGCATGAATCGAACTCTTAATCTGCAATGAATGTTCTCGTGGGCTATAACGCGAGGTATACAGCGGAATTCATGACAGCACAGGTCCAGGAAAAGGTTATCAGTTATTCTCTTAAAAGCCTTGCTCGTTTTTAACAGAATTGTGGGTCATTTACAGTTTCTTACGGTATATTCGGCAATTATATTAGGATTATAATTCAGAATGAGGAACCCATAGGGGCTTATCCTCTAGAGTGAGAAACTGGCTAATTCCTTTCAGACTGAAATAGTAAATTTGCCATATATTACATGTTCTTTTATAACTCGAAAGGAAACAAAGGTATTAAATTGCCCTGCCTTGCTCCGCCCTGGGCCAGAAATTTTAGACCGTCTCGCTTCATCCTCCATCCCTGTGACTAGCGTGCGTTATAATTACTAATCCCAAGGTCTCAATGGCCCACAACTTGTTTACTAGACTTTGGACAACGAAGCTAATATAATATAATGTACATGGAACGAGGCTTGTTAATGTTTATGAATCCGGGTTCCTTTGCTCCAGGAAAAATAATTAGGATACTTTGGTCACACAGTCTCGGCTGAAGGTATGAAGGTGGACACTGCCAAGACGAAGGTAGAGGCAATATAGTCCATACACATGAACATTACCAACTTGATAATTTCTTGGGCTGCTTGGATATTATTGCAAATACACATTTAGAGGGTACCCACAAATTATTTCATCCCTGCTCAAATTATTCAAAAAGTGAGCTGACTGTTGTTTCAACAATCGAAAGTTCGTCTGTTCTTACAACATTTAACTTCAAGAAAACCATTGTGATTGAATGTAATTATTCAAGCATTGGATTCTGAGCAATCCTTTTGCAAGATTGCCAATGTTGAGGCTGAGTCCCAAAGTTCCTAGTGAACTTAGCGACCAACTTCAAGGTCTTTGTGACAGAATGCAATTACTCAGTTATTGGATTCAGATCAATCTTTTTGCAAGATTGTCAATGACAAGACTTAGTCCCTAAGCTCCTATTGAACTTAGTTAGACTCTGTTTTGCAATTCTAATTTACACTTGTACGTAATTCTTGTCCCATCTCATTTTAAATAATTAACAGATGTCTGGGTGAAATTTGATCACTCACCTTTTAATTGTACTTTATTGGAGACATGGTCAACTTATGACTCTCGCACAGTTTTGTATTCCTATTCAGTGGACAACATACATTGCAGCAATCTCCTTGCCACTTGCATGTTTACTCTTTCTCTTGGGGTTTTTCTATCTATTCTTGTATCTGAGTATTCGTATTTTTGTTGTGTGATCACATTAGCCGATCTGTAGCCATTGACAATAGAAATTTAAAACCCAAGGATCTACTCAAATATTTTAACAATGAAAGATATGTTAGCTATTACGCACATGTTATGAAACTGGTGACAATATACATTGGGCAGCATGTTTTTTTTGTTTTGTTTTTGTTTGTTTTTTTTTTTTTAAATAAGTCACAACAGCCTTCAAGCAGCATCACGGAACAACAGAAGCGGATCTGTAAAATATTTATATTTAATTTTGAAGATTTTTATAAGATGTAAAACTTGAAAGACGTCATTGTTGCTGATTCATTGTTTTGCTAAACTGGCAACCTCAACCTGCACACTTCGATAGTATCACTTAAGTTGGTTAACTAATGGGGTACATGCAAAATGCATAAGGAATGACCATACCTAAAAAACTATCAAATTAATAGGAAAATAAACTTCAGAAGATAGTTCAAAATATCATGGGAGAATTAACATAATCTAAGACTAATGCTAACAGCGAATATGTTCACCCTCAACCTTTTAATGTAAGAAACAAATTATGAAGCAGGGTCACGAGGTTTCTTTATCAGGACATGTCATATTCTTTAGAACTTATCATCTGTTAATCCTTCTACTTGAAGGTGATGAAGAAGGAGACGAGGCAATTTGCTATAAAACATGACACATGCCAATGCTGAAGGTGCAAAAATATGCTTCCCCCCAGCTAACCAAAATCATTGAATATATCTGATCAGAAATGGGAGGAAATCTTAGTAAAGTTCATGATGTGGATCCCCAAATTGGAAGGAAAGGACTTATGGTAACAGATGGTTAATCAAATATGTCTATTTCATTAGCTTGAAGAGCACACTTAGAAACAATCCACTAACTAACGTTTTCATCAGACATATTTACAAATTACCTTTGTTTGTTAGGCAATTCTTACGATGAAAACTAAATTTACGAGTAACTTTTGGAAGGAATTATTTTTCTAAGCAGGTGCTACACTTGCCATGAGCACACAATACAATCTGCAAAGGGATGTGCATACAGAAACATAAGCAAATGTTTGGAGGGACATGTGTGCAATTTCAAACTTTCACCACCCTCAATGGAATTAGTGGCTGTGCCGTTTGAATTGTGTGCAATATGACATTCATACATCTTAAATAAAAGAGTCAAGGGATCTCTAAATGAATAGTGCATAAGTCACAAAATACTTGTGAAGGTTTTGCAAATGGAGTAGCAAGCTAAGTGGGCTTGACTATGGAGAAAACTTAATGCTTAAGCATGCTTGAGCTAGAGCAGTCTTGGGATGACTGAGTTTATTGGGAAGTCACGGTTACCAGGTGCAAGTTTTGGAGGTAATTATTGATGTTATGCACTTCATTTCGCTAATCTTGACTCTCAATTCTACTTGCTTACCCTGGTGAGCATCACATGATGCAACTAGTGCTGTGGATTATTCAAGTTCATGAGAATTTGGTCATTCTGACTAATTCTCATTGGTCATGGGTCATGTGTTAATAACTTACAGTACGAGATAATCCCCAAAATGATATTTCATATGTAAATCTTGCAAATGATTCCATCCATTTGTAACACTTTTGTGGCAACCATGACCAAAGTTCCTGCTGTTATAGATCATCTAAAACTATCGAAGAATATTATTCAAGTGTTGAAGGAAAACTTGAAAATGGCATAAAAGTCAGTGAAACGTTTGGAAGATCGGAAATGATGTAAACATGGGTTTCATGAAGAGTGGTTGTACATTCACTATCATACTTACAACTTTTATTAGGATGAGTATAATGAGAGTAGTTTGCTCTGAAAATCTACATAATAAATTGAATTAGAAGAAAGGTTGTACAAAAGGCATAGAACCTCAATCTTCCAAATGAAGGATGGTTTCATGATGTATTTCATGCTTTCTGTCTAAAAATGAGTTGGGAGTTGGGTCCCTTGGAGTAACGAACTTATTCATGGAAATAAAGTATATGTAATTGGGTTATTTTGCATGTAATTCCATATTAAACTTGTTTAAGCTTTAAAATCTCTGTTCTAAGCCTTATGATACATGTAAAGTGCTATTTATGAGAAATAAGGCCTTAGAGCCCCGACTCCCAAGTCATGTTATGCAGGGACCTATGAAAATTCCTAATCCCAAGGAACCCCTATTGCAGCAAACCTGAATCTACTTGACCTACTTGATTTTAATATACATTATCAAGTTATTCTTTGAATATTGAAGCAAATTACTTCTGCAGCCTACACTTCTTTAATATTTGAATACATGAAACATAAAACTGAGCAAAGAACAAGATACATAGGACACACTTATTTTTGGACAAAATAGTCCCCGGAAAAACCCAATGCGGGAAAACCGATGCAACAACTCTGAGGGTTTATTTATTATGCAAGAGAAAATTATGAATACAAATCTAGGATGCTCAACTAGCAATCCTTTACAGAGAAAATACTGGACAAAATATTGGTGAAATGATCTCACCCTGTCATTGGAGAAACAGTGACTGATCCTTCAGCTCTGGAGGCTCTGCGTCACCCTCTACGTGGCCTCTGCGCAAAACTGCGTCACCCTGGGCAGCTTTTGCATCACCCCTCTTGGGTATTACGCTGCCTCTCTGCTCTGGATCCTCTGCTGGCTGAGAAATCAACTTTCCTACCTCCCAGACTCACACCTTGGCTTCCGGCAAGTGAACTTCGAATTCCCTCTGCAGAAACTCGACTGCCCCTCACTGATTGCGCTACCTCTGCATTAGCACTATGTAGGCTAACTTCAGCCCTCCTCTGGACGTCTTTTTGTCCTCTCTCTGCCTTGTATTCTCTGGAAATTCCTTCTCCCGGATTCTCACTGCCCCTCAGCTGCAAGATCTCCCCAATTGATTTTCCTCCTGAGAACTTCTCACCTTAGAAAATCGATTTCCTCAATCTCTCTGTGTGTCTCTAAATGAACCCCAAGCCTCCTTCTTATACTTTTCTCGTTGAGACTTCAATGGCTGAGATTAAGTCTCTAATCAACGGCTAAGATTAAAACATGACTTGATCCGCCTTCTAGATCATTCTCACCCATATTTTGATTAATACCCATTAATATTTTAATTTTCCTAAGTTTAGACTTAGGAACCCCATTAAAAATATTAATTATTTTAATAAAATACAATCTGGGTGGAATTTCACCAAACGGTTTCTGGGTTCTTTAGAACTCATGTGCCTTAGCCTCTCCACCAATTTTCATGGCTAGAGCACATCCGATGCTACCAAAAACTAACAAGATCCCCTTGGTGTGGTATTTTGTACCTAGTCAGTGAGTATAAGGATAAAATATGGATAAGGTTGACCCATGGTTTTGAATTGTGGGATTGGGTAGTGGCTTTCAATCGCTTGTTTTGAGTCCATGGTTTTGGTGAGTCAGTACACATATAAATACGAGTGTGTTGCTAAGTTGCATGAAATGTTGAAACAGGTATGTTGTGGAAACATTACCCCTTCAAATTTTGGAAATGCAGAAACAAGGCATCTAAAATATGCAAAAAAAATATAAATATTCTAAAAATAGCAAATTATCTTGCAAATTTGATCTAATGATCAAGAAATTCAGTGTGTTTTAGGTTTCCTTTTAGACTTTTCATCACTGTTTTCTTGTCACTAGTAATTTGTGTGCTTGTTTTAGGTCCCACACACTTTTAAGAACTTTTGTGGGCCAAAACACACCCTGTTTGTGCTGAAACGTTAGCTGTTTGGGCTGAAATATGTCAGAAATGTGGGTATGCATTTCAGGGACATGTTTCCAAATCCCAGAACACCCTTTCAACCTTTGCGGACATTTCGAAACACATCTCCAAGATTTTTTGACTTGGAAATGTACGGTAGTGACATTTTCTGCCACTTAGTTGTATTGTTATGAATGTATCATCTTGCTTTTGGATTATATGGACTCTTCTATTTGAAGGAAATGATAGGGTGTGTGCTTCTATAAGGATAAGTGTATGGTGAAACCCTACCTTAAGGGTTCTTTTGGTACTAAATATATAAATTTCTGCATTATAGAGTTTAAATACAAAATAGAAATTTCACCTCTTAACAAGAGGTTCTCTGGATCTTAACTTCTGAATGTTCAGCCTTAGGGCTGTTATGAAATACAATTAAAAGAGCAATGGCAATGGACAATATTTTAATCCTTGACAACCCCAAACTTCTAGGCAATCCGAGAGAAAAGACACTAAAGTGTTCTGATAAGTTTCACCGCTCTAGGACAATCTAATCATGCATAAACCAGATCTTTAAACCCTTATTTACGGAAGCAAACCAGTCCTTATCTTTTGTCAATTACAATGTTAATCAGTTAACAAAAATCATCCTTAACAAATCAGCACGACATATATAGCTGGAAAATACAAACTTTGAAGAACATGGATGGTTGAAAATCAAAGCTGCAATTTACACAAGTATTGGACAGATGAAAACTTCATCAATATGCATAAGATGAGGTTCATTTGTATACCATAGCTTTATCACAAGGCTAGTACAATCCACAATCTCTCAAAAACTCTAGCTCAACCAAGGTGTTCCCACAAGTATGAATCACTTAGGCAAGTGCTCCAAGGCAATATATCTCTTCTTTGAGAACAATTCAAAATTCCATCTCAAAACCCTAACTCCCAAATCTCCAAGTAATATAACCCTAACCCTAAACTTCAAGGTGCTCTGAGAAGCTCAAGAAATTGTAGTGACTCCAATAGAGAGACACTAAGCACAAATGGAGATATAAGGGAGACAAGATATTGGATAACTAGTGCACCCCTCTAGTCACATTTCTAACACAAGATGAACAAGAATGTAATGTTCTTTTTTCTGGTATTCCTTATGCCATGGTTAGGATGGACTTTCAGAGTTAGGGGCAGACAGGTCACATGTGCAGGTTGGTGTCATCAGTGGGCCCAAGGACTTTTGGAGGGGTTTTGAGGAGTTTCTATAAGGTCTGATGGCAATCACTTATTATATTCCATCATACATGCATCTTGCCTTTTGTTCTGGCGCATTTTGACAACTTTTAAAAAACAAAGTTATTATTGGGCCTGACTCAATTAATTACACTTAAGGTGGCGTTCCGGGAGGAATACTTGACAAAACACCTTAGTGTAATAGCTCTTTGGAACCAAAATGAGAAGATCTACATGATGGGATGGGTAGATGTGAGTTTCAGTGACCTAAGGAGACATGGTGGCCAATTTGCCCTTTCCTGCATTAAAGGGAATATTTGAATTAAAATAAAAGAGGGAAAAGTGCTCCATGATTGAAATAATAATAAAATAGGAGGTTCTAGAGGGGTCCATCAGATCTATAAAAGAAGAAGAGGAAGCCATTGGAGGACATCTTGGATTTGACATTACTTCTTGTATGAGAGGTTGAGAACTCAATTCTCTATTGCATGGGTAGCCCCAGGACGGAAACCCTACGGTGATTTTGGTGAGAGTGGACAGAAACCCACCTCATCTCCTTGGTGGATTCAACCAGAGTTCACAGGTGTAGTGATTGATTTCAGTTCAATTTTGGGAGGTTGGTGCAACATTGGAACAAATTTGTTGAGGCCAGCTTTTCATCTCAGCTATATTGGTTGTATTTGCATGTAACTCAATTTATCTATCATAATAAAAGCTGAGATTATTTTCTGCTTATCATGTTGTGAAATTGCATGCACTCTATCTGTTATATTTTACATGGCAATCTTATGTTAATATAATTTTGATTTTACGGTGAAATTTTGGGTTGAGTAAATTTATGCATAATTAGCGTAATATCTTGTTTGGGACATTACAGTGGTATCAGAGCCTTGGTCTTGGCTCACCCTGCGGGTTTCAGTTTTCAATTGTAGATCAACTTCGGAGAAGCTCAAGGGGTTTAGGATTATTTGCAAAAATTCTTCTATTTTGTTAGAGAAATCTGTCTTGGGCATTAATTACTCTACAAAATCTTTGTTGTAAGTGCCAAGCCAAAATTTTCTTCAAATTTGTTGTCTGCTTAATAATCATTGGACAATCTGCTAAAAAGTTCAAATATTATTTAGGGCCGTATTTTTGAAAGACACTAAGAAGCCAAAATTTTGGCCAAACTACAGAAGGGTCGTGAGCAAATTATTTTTAAGTAGGATCCAAATTCATTGACCCGTTGTGGGGGCCGACCAAATAAAAATGGGGCTGAGTCAACATGAATAATTAAAGGATCGAATTTGCTGCGTCGGTGGCAACTGAATCAAGGCCGAGAATTGGCGGTGTAAATCGCTTTACTAGATTGTAATTGCCGGAATTGAGTCGAGTTTTTGTGGAGTCCTAAATCGAGCCCACCTGTTGTGCAATTATTTGCTTCGTGATTGAATCGTGAGGCAGGTAGAGTGGGCCATCCACAAGCCTTATGCACTCGTAATGGACGTAGCAAAGAACCCCTGGAGCCGAATTTGATTGCTGAGGTTCACAGTCGGTTTCGTGGTGCTCCGAGTCCCCCATTGGTTTAGCATTCTTGTTGGTCGCATTTTGGAGGAAGACTCAATTTTCGCATATTGAAGGGTGTAGCATGATCGCATGGATGTGTGACCCATCGTGTGTGGTTGCCGACGCACAACAGGAAGGGACGTGAAGAAAGTGGCTATAGTCTGAGGCTGTGAACGGGCCATTTAATCGATCTGGCTATGCAAGTTAAAGCCAAGAGCACCAATGAGGAGAACCATCGATTTGAAGAATGGTGTACCAAAGCTACTGGCACCCGACTGCATCCTAACTCAAGTGCACACAGTGAATGGCTTCAGGTGTACGGAATTTATTGTAATTGTTAAGTGACAACGTGAGTTAAGCGATGGGCACATTAATTTAATTGAGCATGCCCTATGTCGATTTGAAGTTTGGACGAGTTTGGTCATTCGTTGGAGGCCGAGAACGCAATTCAGGATGGTGATCACGACATATGCTAGCCGATAAACAAAACAATTAAAGTTGTGATTGCAGTTACAGGGGATCAATGCTAGATGCGTTGATAGTTCATTTGCTAGAGTCGTCGAATTTTGCAAGGTCAAATTAACATGAGATGCGACTGTTGGTGATTAAGTGTCGAATCGGACGAACCCCATCTAGTAATTCGATTTGCTAATTAATGTGGTCAACTGTGGTGAGATTGACGTTTTTATAAAAAAGGTGGCCAAAATTTTTGTAGCGGCCATTAGTTAAGTCAGAATGCTAAGTTCGTGGGTTGCATTCCATTTCCAGGGCCAATCTCATTAATTTACTTGGAATGAGCATCATCGGTTTGGAGCAAGTTACCATCTCCTCGCAAGACAATTAGGAGGAAACAACTTAAGAAGTCCGAGAATCAACCTCTTGCACGATGGTTGTAATCCAAGGCCCTTGATTGATAAGGTGGGCCGCATCCCTTATCTTAGCAACAATTGTGAATGATAATATTGAGATGAGCCAAGCAAAATCCGGATTGATCTAACAGCCAAGAAGGAGGTGTTTATGAAAGGAAGATCATATTTGTTTCCAGATTAGATTGATAGCTTCATGGACTAGAATGTAACAGACAATAGGGAACCTGTTAAAATTGGAAACTAGGGCCAAACTCCATGTGGGTCATCTTATTTATGGCAGTTGATATTTTTCTTGGATCCCTCTCATCGAGAGGTGTAGGATTGATCTAAAGATCATCCTATTTCGATAAGTATTCATGGAGTTATGAATCTATTTGTGTTATAAGACAATTTGTCAAGGTCGGCCAACAACTAAATAACACCCACATATGCTCAATGTTTTAGTATAAAAGGATTTGACTTGAGAGTCATTTCACACACACTTCTCTCTTGATTTCTCTCCACTCGCTTTGGGTTTTAGTGGAAGAGAAATCTAGGAGTGGAAGCCTTAGAAGTTGGAGGAAAGGAAGCTGCCCTAGCCGCAACAAAGAAGACGGGCCAGCGAAGCTATGGAAGGGATCTATACGTTGACCTAATGGAGCCCTTACCTTTGTCATGGATGAAGTTTAACATAGCTATGGA
The DNA here is from genome assembly GCA_031772625.1 of Pinus tabuliformis. NCBI lineage: Eukaryota > Viridiplantae > Streptophyta > Pinopsida > Pinales > Pinaceae > Pinus > Pinus tabuliformis. The sequence goes on along the minus strand of CM062818.1, from coordinate 849,296,466 downwards.
GGAGGCCTTGGCAAGCCCTAGTCGCAGTCCTTAGCAAGCCCTAGCCCTAGTCGGAGTCCTAACAAGCCCTAGCCCTAGTTAGAGTCCTAACAAGCCCTAGCCTATGACAACTCTACACATCCATTTGTGCAACACACAAGGAGGAAGAGAGCTCATTGAAGGAGGATAATTCTCTGTGGTAGCCGCAACAAGAAGAGGCCAAGGCAGCGAGGAGATCAGGGACTGTTTTGTGGGTTAAATAGGGCACCGAGTTGCTGAAAGGAAGGCCAAGTTGCTTGCTGGGAAGACCGAATTAGGAGACCTCTCTTGTAGGTCTGTTTGGGCACTGTTTTGTGGATAGAATTCTTGTATGGTGCTCGTCGCTACAGGTTGACTGTGTGCTAGACCGCAGGCCATAGCACCACAGTTAGGGTCTGTGTAGGGAGGATTAAGGGCTAGTATATGCCCAGAACAACAACGTACTAAGTGTGGAGTCTCATGAAGGTGTGCCACAGTCTTTGAGGTTTGTCTATGGACTATTAGATGGGTTTGTAAGGGCTGTTGCAGCATGACTAGATGCCCTAGCCAGTCACAGTATAAATATCAGTGAAAACAGACTCGGAACAACAGTGTTGAAGTGTGTTGGGTCACATTGTGTGACTAGATTTGGATCAGTTTTCCTTCCAGCCTGTTGGAGCCATTTATATGACATTCCAAGGTGATGGGACAACAACAATGACATGTGGATGCAAAGGCACAATGGGACAATAACAATGACATGTGGCAACAAAGGCACAATGGGACAGCAGGAATGACATGTGGCAGCAAAGGCACAATGGGACAGCAACAATGACATGTGGCAACAAAGGCACAATGGGATTACATCAATAACATGGTGCAACAATGGCACATGATGTTGTACAGTGATGGGGCACAGTGAGGTACAGGATGAGGCATCTCTGGTAAGTGCAGCAAGATGATAAGGTAAGTTGCAGTAACGGAAGGTGCAACATAAGGTGCAGCAGTATGATGTGTGCAACATGGTAATGAGGTCTAGCATAGTGATGATGGGTGCAACACGATGCAACACAGTGAGGTGCAACACAATGATAGGTGATGGAGTCGCCTTGGAGAATCAGTTGAAGCAACATGTCTTCAACTGAGTTCAGCTACCTCATGTATCATCTTCTTAGAGATGATCCATGCTATTATAAGTCAAAATGTTGACTTCTGTTGTAAATGTACTCTCTCTTTCTCTCTTTGCTGAACTATTGAAGAACATATAAGAAGAATTGATCAAGGGTTTCCCCACATTGGGGTTTGTCCCTGGCTAGCGCCACATCTTGTGTCCTCTTGTCTTGGCTTGTCTTCTGTGATTTATGTTTATGTTCTATTTGCAATTTACTTTAATGCTGATGTGATTGCTAATCTGGAAAAGATATTTAGCTAACTGTAAAATTGAAATAAATTGCTCTAAGCATGGAATATACCTAAAATTAACATGGTATTAGAGCTGAGGTGAAGACAAAACCCAAGCAAGAGTGAAAGAGCAATCACCAAAGACAGTTGGGAAAGGACAAAAGGCTCAATGGGTTCCTCATCCCTCTTCAAATTCACCAAGGGTGAAGTCGAAGCAGAGAATATTATCAGAATGGCGCAGTGGAAGCTTCTGATGGCCTACCTAAAGATCACTTCAATGGGAAGTCCGGATCTAAGGGTGGAAGGAAAGGCAGATGCCTTGTTTGTAATAAGTTCGACCATTATGCGAAAGAGTGTCTGGATGGTAGGGACACATCACTTGATGAAGATAGCAATCATTCCAGGGACATCTTCAATGATAGGAGGAATGATAGATATTGCAGGTCATCAAGGAAATAGCTGACTCTTCAAAGAAAGCAAGGAACCCCAGGTATGAAGAATCAAATGTTGTTTTTGATGAGATAAATAAGTGTTATCTTATATTGGCCCTCTCCTTCAGACTCTTTGGGAATCTGATAGTGCTTCAAGGCACTTCATCGGATAGAAGGCTGCACTCTCTAATTTGGTAGAGATGGAAACAATCATGGGATTATACTTGGAGTCCATGCCACCTATCCTGGAAAGGGTGTAGGGAATGTTACCCCTCAATTGAATGAGGGAAACTTGATTCTTTTACAGAATCTCTTTATGTACCTGATTGCAAGAAGAACCTGGTGTCCATTTTGGCAATGGAAGTCAAAGGTTTCATGGTGGTATTCATCGATGGAAAGGTACGTGTTTGAAAATGAAATTTTCAAAGATGCTTTTACTCATGGGTTCAGGGTTGGCTATTTGTATCAAGTTGCAGGATGGTCCATTGGGGACCATATCAGTCAACACATCTCATCTATAGCACCTGAGGTCTACTTATTATGGGGCCCTACCCGATGTGAGTCAGATGGTGACAGGGATGCCTGAATTCAAGAAGAGCATGAAGGTACATGTTTGAGATGTACCGAAGGAAAATCTTACAAGGGGACCATTCCCCTCATGTAGCAGGTCCACAGATTTGGAACAACTCGAGGGGTTTGAGATTCATGATCGGGAATCTCATGTATGCAGGTGGAAGAAAGCCCTCTATGGCTTGAAGAAAACACCCCGGGCTTGATATGAGAGGATTGATAGTTGTCTGATGAAGCTGAGATTCACTAGGAGTGAAGTCGATCCAAACCATTGCTTGAAGGTTGTGGATGATAGACCTCTCATACTGACACCTTTTGAGAACGATCTCTTTCTGTCAAGTGCAGACCCTCTCATTTGCAAAAGTAAGAGGGAGTTGGATTCCGGATTGGGAATGGTGAACTGCAAGCCCATGACTACCTCGATGGAGCTTATTTTTTAGAAGTTATGTGGTAGGGATACCGGACCTGATTTGGGAAATGCCTCTGAGTTTCACAAACTAATACTAGCATTGATGTTCTTGGTGAACTCCTGTCCGGATATATGTTTTGCAGTTAGCATGTTGAGCTCATATATGGTTGAGCCTCACTGGATTGGTGCCAAGAATCTTCTGAGGTATCTTCGGGGCACAATCTCTCACGGATTGGGATACACTGCCAAAAATGTGAAGCTGCATGATTATTCAAATGCTGATTGGGCAGGCAGTGTGGAGGATCGCAAGAGTACTTTTGAGTGTTGGTTCTCTTTGGGTTCTACTCGATATCCTGGATGAGTAGGAAGCAGAAGACGGTTGGTTTGAGCATCGTTGAGACCGAATACATAGCTACGAGTATGATCTCGTGTGAAGCTGCCTGGTTCTGAAAGCTCTTCAGTGAGCTGTTTGTATAGATGATGGATACCATCGTGATCTTCTGTGTCAACTAGAGGGGGATTTGATTATTGAGGAATCCCGTATTCTATGATTGCTCCAGCATATAGACATCTAGTACTACCTTATCTGGGATATGGTACATCGATGAGCAAGAAGGCTCCATTGCATTGGGATTGATGTGCAAGTCGCAAACATTTTGTCAAAGCCCTGAGGAAAGGTCAAATTATTGACTTTTCGAGGACGACTTGGAGACGCTAAGAGACCCTCATATGAGAGTCTTGCATGATGCATGCATTGAGCTCTGGGAGCACCGGGGGGCTTGGGGTACTTCTTGGAGCAACAGGCGACTCACCCTCCCCTAATGGTGCACTGTGTACAGTGTGAATGGTTCAACCTTCCCCTGTGATACCCCGTGGTGACTTATGGATAGGATGAGTGGTTCTCTTGTCGAGGCATCCTACCCATGCAGTTTGGGACTCATGGGAAGTACCTCTCATTTGACCAATGAGTAGGGAAATGGGGTTAGGGACCATAGTAGTACTATCGATGGACGCATCGTTGTATCTACCGTACTCCCTATGCTAGGATGACCTCCATTGATCTGGGATGAGTATGAGTGGTTTGAGACACTCTCTTTTGATATTGATCTGGGATCAATTGGAACTGACTTCGGGTTAGTAAGAGTGACATAACTCACTCTCTTGGAACTGATCTGGGATCAGTAAGAGTGGTATGACACACTCTCTTCATATGGAATTGACTTCGGGTCAGTAGAGAATGGTATGAGACATTCTCGATCAATTCTTCTTCTTCATGGTACAACAGAGCAGAGCAGAGCAGAGTAGTGCAGGGCACTGATGACAGAGAAAGTACAGTCCGACAGATGGATTAGCGATGGAGTTCTCCCTAGTTGAGAGGGAGTGTTAAAATTGGCAACTAGGACCAAAATCCATGTGGGTCATCTTATTTATGGCACCTGATATTTTTCTTGGATCCCTCTCATCGAGAGGTGTAGGATTGATCTAAAGATTATCCGATTCCGATAAGTATTCTTGGAGTTATGAACTTATTTGTGTTATAAGACAATTCGTCAAGGTCGGCTAGCAACTAAATAACACCCACATATGCTCAACGTTTTAGTATAAAAGGAGATGACTTGAGAGTCATTTCACACACACTTCTCTCTTGATTTCTCTCCACTTGCTTTGGGTTTTAGTGGAAGAGAAATCTAGGAGTGGAAGCCCTAGACGTTGGAGGAAAGGAAGCTGCCCTAGACGCAACAAAGAAGACAGGCCAACGAAGCTATGGAAGGGATCTATACGTTGACCTAAAGGAGCCCTTACGTTTGTCATGGATGAAGTTTAACGCAACTATGGAGGAGGCCTTAGCAAGCCCTAGCCGTAGTCTTAGCAAGCCCTAGCTGTAGTCTTAGCAAGCCCTAGCCGTAGTCCTTAGCAAGCCCTAGCTGCAGTCCTAGCAAGCCCTAGCCTATGACAACTCTACACATCCATTTGTGCAACACACAAGGAGGAAGAGAGCTCGTTGAAGGAGGATAATTCTCTGTGGTAGTCGCAACAAGAAGAGGCCAAGGCAACGAGGAGATTAGGGACTGTGTTGTGGGTTAAATAGGGCACCGAGTTGCTGAAAGGAAGGCCAAGTTGCTTGCTGGGAAGACCGAATTAGGAGACCTCTCTCACAAGTCTGTTTGGGCACTGTTTTGTGGACAAAATTCTTGTATGGTGCTGGTCGTATGCTACAGGTGGACTGTGTGCTAGGCCGCAGGCCATAGCACCACAGTTAGGGTCTGTGTAGGGAGGATTAAGGGCTAGTATATGCCCAGAACAACAATGTACTAAGTATGGAGTCTCATGAAGGTGTGCCACAGTCTTTGAGGGTTGTCTATGGACTATTAGATGGGTTTGTAAGGGCTGTTGCAGCATGACCAGATGCCCTAACCAGTCACAATATAAACAGCAGTGAAAGAAGACTCGCAATAGTAGTGTTGAAGTGTGTTGGGTCATAGTGTGTGACTAGATTTGGATCAATTTTCCTTGCAGCCTGTTGGAGCCATTTATATGACATTTTGAGGTGATGGGACAACAACAATGACATGTGGCAGCAAAGGCACAATGGGATAGCAACAATGACATGTGGCAACAAAGGCACAATGGGACAACAACAATGACATGTGGCAACAAAGGCACAATGGGACAACAACAATGACATGTGGCAACAAAGTCACAATGGGACAACAACAATAATATGGTGCAGTAATGGCACATGATGCTGTACAGTGATGGGCACAGTAAGGTATAGGATGAGGCAGCACTGGTAAGTGCAGCAAGATGATAAGGTACAACAATAAGTTGCAGTAACGGAAGGTGTAGCATAAGGTGCAACAATATGATGTGTGCAGCATGGTAATGCGGTCTACCATAATGATGATGGGTGCAACATGATGACAAGGTGCAACACAATGATAGGTGATGGAGTTGCCTTGGAGAATCAGTTGAAGCAGCATGTCTTTAACTGAGTTTAGCTACCTCATGTATCATCTTCTTAGAGATGATCCATGCTATTATAAGTCAAAGTGTTGACTTTTGTTGTAAATGTACTATCTCACACTCTCTCTCTCTGATGAACTATTGAAGAACATATAAGAAGAATTGATCAAGGTTTTCCTCACATTGGGGTTTGTCCCTGGCTAGCGCCACATCTTGTGTCCTCTTGTCTTGACTTGTCTTTTGCGATCTATGTTTATGTTCTATCTGCAATTTACTTTAATGCTGATGTGATTGCTAATCTGGAAAAGATATTGAGCTAACCGTAAAATTGAAATAAATTGCTCTAAGCATGGAACATACCTAAAATTAACAGAACCATATAGAGGCTACAACCAACATGGTCGAGACTGATCTATTAGAGCTTGTATTGAGGCTATGGCTTGTTTATCTTGTTGGATTTCGGAAAGCGTGGACCATCTCACTGAGTCCTTACTTCATTTGGGGTTGGAGAAACTATTGATAAGGAGGCTGAATCTGAACCTATTTCTCCTGTAAAACACTGTCGTCACTGTGGATAAAAATTACTAGGTTCCATTGTTTGGTTTCCATTCATTATTTATAATTTATATTATTACTGTGTATTTTCTGAGCAATGCTTGGTGAATGACCGGGTTGTCTGATGCTTCAGTGACGTATCTCTCCTGCTGGGTTTAACTTAAGCATTAAACTATTATTTCTGGAGTATTACATTCTAGCCTGTGTATTTATTTTGAAGAAAACTACATCTAAAATAGTGTATCAACCAATTGTTTGGTGGAAACTCTCCATAGAATTTGGTCAATGCTAGTGTCAGCTGTTATGAATAACATTGCTAAGGATTGGAGTGTGGAGAGAGAGTTGTCAGTCGAAGTTATGCATAAATAATTTTGATTCTTCAACTAAAACATGGACCAAACCCTCAAAACTGCCCTTAATAAATTTGCGCCAGAAATTAATAGATCCCTTTCCAAGGGGATACTCACCTTGCTACAACAAAAACAACCACAAAGAGAGCATGAGTTGGGACATGAAATCTTTAAATTTGGGACAGATTTGAAACACATGAAGGTCCTAGTGAAAACTCTTTTCAAACTAGAAGAATCGGATGCACTCCTTTCCAAAGTAGACCAGTTAGAGGGGAAGAAACTAATCTGGGCCCTAAAACCAACTATGCTTGCCCTAACACAAACCAAGTTCTAGGAGTACCCTTGTGAAGGGGTCACACTTCCAGTCGCATCTTGTCTTAGCAGTATCATAATGTTGACTGCACCTATATCTCCTTACAATGATGACATAATGAGGAGAGTCTTCACACTGATAGTAGAGAACTTTCAGGATTTGGATAACAATGAGGGTCCTACTTTTGGGAAGAAGCTTGAGATTTTAGAAGCCATGGCCCTGGTTAGATCTTATGACATCATGCTTGATTTGGAGTGTGATGACTTGATCTTGCAGATGTTCCAATGCTTCTTCAGCATTAGGAAACATCATCATGATACAGTCATAACACACATGCAGTTCATTTTGTCCTCATGTATGGGAGGCCATGATGCCATTTGCAGAAGATTGTGGACTAGATTGTTGACCATTCGGAGGAGAGAACAATTGGTCTCACCTGTTGCGTATGAACTAGCCGAAAGTTTGGCTGACCAGAACATCGGGTTGTTCAGAAGACAATTGACTAGGGAGGAGTTGCTCAGGTTTGGTGGATCATGCAACAAGAATGAGCTGAGGAGGAGGGGACTTTGCTTCATTTTCAAGGGACCTTGGGGACCTGACCACTCATGCTTGAGTGATGTTGAGGAGATGACAGAGGTAGAGCAGGTGGAGATTCCTTCTAACCTTCAAGGTGAGGATTCTTCTTCTTTAGATGAGTCCATGGGTTCATACGAGGAGGCCTCCGAGGAGCATGAGTCATGTAGAGTTGTTGACAACAGGCCAAATTTATATGATAAGCAGTCAGTGGACTCTATGGGGGACATTCAGGATGATGAGTCACTAGTGATGAGTCAGTATGGGCAGCATATGGTGGAGCATGAGTTAGCTGAGGAGGAGGATGCGCATAGTATGCATGCTAAGCCTTTTGGGGATAGGCAGTTGGAGGTTCATATTGAGCCCGCGATGGAGGAGGATGGGCATCCACCCTTGGGCTCAATCATCAATGAGGAGCAGGCAGATGTATAGATAGCTAGCAGGGTGGCAGTATCTGCAGACGCATGTCCTCAGGAGGTGCGAGGGTCTGACGGGATAGTTTTGCAGGAGGATAGTAGATGGTCGGAGCACGGAATTCCCGACCAGAGGAGGGAGGAGCTGTTGGAGATGGTGGCGCATCCATCTTTGGGTTGACCCATTGATGAGGTGCGGGTAGATGCACAGGCAACTGGCAGAGCTGCAGTACTTTTAGGGAGTAGTCCTCTCCAGAAGTACATAGATAGGGTTTGCAGCATAGTGTGGCCACTTTCCCATTGCAGGGAGAGAGGCAGGGTTTTCTCGATGGATATTGTTGACTGACCAGGCGGGGTTGCATGAGTGGGGCATAGTGCAACATAGGGGACTTATCACATATACAAGTGCCTATGCATTCGATCCTTCCCATAGGATTGATTAGTGAAAGATCATGAATTGGTATCCTTTTGATGGAGTATCAACCTTAGTCCGGGCACAATACAACAGGGGCGCTTAGATGAGGGGGTTACTACATGTTTCAGTGGGCAGTGGGATGTGGACCGACAGTTCATCAGTATTTCAGTAGCACTAGCCCAACATCAACAGAGTGGGGTTGACCTCGGCCTATGCCAGAGGTGGGATTGGAGAGAGTTGATGAGTTGGTATTCGCTTTATGGAGCAGCAACTATAGCCGGAGACAGAGCACAGTCTGAGCCATGGGACTTGGGCGATGATTGGCCATGGTGGCATTGGGATCCAGGAGGATTGGTTGATGATAGGTACAGTCAGAGATCAGTTTGGGATCCAGGCATTGAGGGGTCCATTCATGATGGGTTGACATAGAGGCAGAGCATCACCTAGTGGTTTGTATGGGATTCGGGCATTGGGTCTCAGTTGTGTTGGGCCACCAGAATGGTCCACAGGTTTGGATTGCTTGAGGGCAAGCAATCTTGGGGCAGGAGGATTTGTAATGTTCCTTTTTCTGGTATTCCTTATGACATGGTTAGGATGGATTTTCAGAGTTGGGGGCAGACAGGTCACAGGTGCAGGTTGGTGTCATTAATGGGCCCAGGGGCTTTTGGAGGGGTTTTGAGGAGTTTCTATGAGGTCCGATGGCATTCGCTTGGTATATTCCATCATCTGCACAATTTGCCTTTCGTTTTGGCGCATTCCGACAACTTTCAGAAAACAAAGTTATTATTGGGCCTAACTCAATTAATTACACTTAAGGTGGCATTCTGGGAGGAATACTTGACAGAACACCTTAGTGTAATAGCTTGTTGGAACCAGAACATGAAGATCTACATGATGGGATGGTTAGATGTGAGTTTCAGTGACCTGAGGAGACATGGTGGCCAATTTTCCCTTTTCCTGCATTAAAAAGAATATTTAATTAAAATAAAAGAGGGAAAAGTGCCCCATGATTAAAATAATAATAAAATAGGAGGTTCTAGAGGGGTCCATCAGATCTATAAAAGAGGAGGAGGAGGCCATTGGAGGACATCTTGGATTTGACCTTATCTCTTGTATGATAGGTTGAGAACTCGGTTCTTTACTTCATGGGTAACTCGAAGACGAAAACCCTTGGGTGATTTTGGTGAGAGTGGACGAAAACCCACCTCATCTCTTTGGTGGATTCAGCCAAAGTTCATAGGTGCAGTGATTGATTTCAATTTAGTTTTGGGAGGCCGGTGCAGCATTGGAGCAGATTTGTCGAGGCCAGCTTTTCATCTCAGCTATATTGGTTGTATTTGCATGTAACCCAATTTATCTATCATAATAAAAGCTGAGATTATTTTCTTCTTATCGTGTTATGAAATTTCATGCACTCTATCTGTTATATTTTACATGGCAATCTTCTGTTAATAGAATGTTGATTTTACAGTGAAATTTTGGTTTGAGTAAATTTCTGCATAATTAGCATAACATCCTGTTTGGGACATTACAAAGAATGATGAGTGAGTGAAGGACTCTCTCCTTCTTCTATGTATATGAGAAGTAAGAGAGGCCAACAATACATATGTGGGCCAATCCACTTACAAGAGACCTTGAATAACCACATGTAAGCTCACACATGTTGAGTGCTACACTCCAAGGGCACACATGTGAAGTTCCAATGTGATGTAGTTCACAAGCAAGGCTCTAGATGTAAGGGTGCTCCATGAGGTGTGTCCAATGCTCCTCCTACAAGCCTCCAAAGGCTCCATCAATCCCCCTAAGCCATGTACTCCATTGGATCCAGATCCCCATGCATGAACACTATTGCAATATAAGCATACCCAAGCCCAACTCCAAGCTTCCATATTTAAATTCAACCTACCCCATGTTATCTAAGGCCTTATGTCCTCCTCCAAAATGCACAACGCTCCTCCTCATAATTAAGGCATTCTCCAAGCAAGCAATCATCTCCATGTTGCCATTGTGAAGGACATCTACCAAGTTGTGAAGAGAACTTTAACACCCTAGGGAAGAAATCCAAGCAAGCACCCACTGAGGTCAAGCAACTGTTGAGTAATCCATTTCTATTGTACCAATATATCATAGACGCATTTCCCATGTGCAAATCCATTTTGGACCATCAAGGGGTTGAACATACACCATGTACCCTGAATCTCATGAAGCACCCCCAAGCATGGTGTAAATACTTTCAGAGTAACTTGAAAACTAACATTGAAGCACTTTTGTTATCTTATTTCTTACCAACATTTTACATTTTCTGTAAATGTATCCTCTCTATCATGATCTTTGAGATCTATTCCCATTATATTTTTGTTTTACACACACACACACATATATATGCCTTTTCTAATGATGAATATAAATAAAGATGTTCATATGCATTTGATTAAAAAAATGTGGGCTGGAAATGCATTTGCCACTAGCACTAAACTAAAAAACTAGGTTGGTTACACACCCAAATATGCTTGTCAGCCTAATATTGACTTCTCAAGGGACACATATAGCTTAAAAGTTTATATAGTATCCAAAAATTGCATAATAAAATGGAATGAGGCCCAAGGACAAACACAATTGTGAAAACATCAAGCAACTATAGGCAAAGGCTTGACATTTGGCGATAGATCATCGTGATCATTTGGTATTTGGCCCCAACTTGTAACATCAAACTTTGAGTTGATGATTGTCTCTCAACAATTAGTGTGGGGTTCAAGTGGCTTCTTGGCAGCATGCTACTTTTATTCCTAGAAATTAGAGTTTTATGGGATTTAGCCTATCGGGACTAAACTTTGAATAATTGTACCGTCACTTAATAAAGAACATCACAAACTTTAAAGGAAAGGGGGACCAAATATTAGTCGGGGAATTTAATGGCAGAACAAGGAGCCTCCAAATGATGAGTTTTGTAGAAAGCACTCATGTCTTATGGTTGTTTGAAGATGAGGGGATTTGGAAAATGGAATCAATAGAGGGCAGAAAGGAATCATGCATTATGTTGAAGAGATCCTACACTTGTGCAACTCACACAAATTTTTTATATGTAATGGTCTTGAGTAGTGGAAAGGGTTGGGGGAGGCCCACATGCCACACACACAATGGTCAAACTTGTAGTGGATTACATAATGATTCAACAAATATAATACAAAAAATAACAACTTTTGCAATCCACAATTTCCTTAAGGAGATGTCACTGGACCATGACTCCTTGTTCTTAGAGATCAGACGCATAATAGGTTTAGGAGACAATGCACCAATATACTAGTACCACGAAAAGCAATAGTTGTTACCATAGAAAACACAAAAATATTTGGAGTATAAATTGAAAGGATCGCCTTCCAATTGGGTCCCATGAACAAAACCAATGAAACAATAAATCTCTACAAGGCGCTGATTGAGACAATCCAAACAACCTTGGAAAGTTGCAAAGCTAAGAAACTATGGTGAAAAAGGATAACACCAAATAACTTTGCAGTGAACTTATTTTGTTCAATGAAGAGTTTTAAGGCAACAAGGGCAATGTATAGGACAAAAAAGAGCAAAGAGCATCCCATTCTATATAAGTTCACTATGAAGAAGTAGAATGTTAAATTTGTAAGGTTAAGACAATAAATGTTGAAGATGATGAAAGAAAAGCCAAAATCATTTTGGAGGGAATTGGCAAACCCGAAAACAAATTGAACTAATGATAGCACAATGGCCTAATGGTTATCTCATGTGAGAAACTTTTATGAAAATCCAACAGAGAGAAAGCGGCCATTGGAAGCCAATTAGAAGTAGTCTTCATGAAAGAGGATGTGCGGGAGGGTATGAGAAAGATGACATTGAGAAAAGAAAAAGGCATTGAAGGTTGCAAGAACAATAATAGGTAAAGGATTCCCACAATTGACATATTGTAGCCCTACTTAGTAAGATGGTCAAAGATGTTAATTTTTTTGCAAACCTAATGCCCAATACTTAATTCCTAGCAGAATTAACAGATCTACTGATTAAATACATAGCTAGGTTGATAAACACAATCAAATTTAGTGGAAACAAATATGCTAATCTCAATCACAAGGACACAACAGAGTTTGCCCAACAAAGTTTTTCATTAATAATCCGAACTTAGTTGGGCTTCCATCCTCAGATGATGGCTTAATTGAGAAAATGCAAATGCCTTGGATCTGATCAAGCATATTTGTCCTAGATTGGTGCTCAATCTCCTTGCAGATCTAGATCTCTAGCCTCTTTGCACTCCCTTGAACCCAACACACTTGCTTATTGAGACGCCTCTCTCAATCTTGTGCTTCTATAATGTGTCTTTCTCCTCTCCTTGGCCTTGCTTTTATAACTGTACATTTAGTTAAATGCCTAACTCTAACCCTAATCTCGAAGTGATTGACAATCGGGATTAAATCTCGCCTCACTTGAGATCAACGGTTGAGATTAAAACAAAGTCACTAAAGTAAATTACTTTACTTTTCCTAAGTTTTTTTAGCTCAATAAGCCAACATACTAATATGTGTTTTTTTCTAAGTTAGACTTAGGCTAAGTTACATTAGCAACTTGCTCACACTTGAGTAAGTGTTCCAAGGAGAATGTGGGTGACTTCTACATGCCTAGATACAAGGCCTGTGCAGAGGTACGTACCTGAGCTACGAACATCAACACGAAGTGTTCCCAAGCAATTGGGAAACAAACCTTGTTTTGTCCATATTTAAAGGGGGAGAAAAAACCAACTCAAAGAACTACAAAACCATCATGATCAACATTGTGTTTACCTAAGTCACCTAGTTCAATAACCATGAAGTTCGACACAAATTCAACAATGCAAAACTATGTAATAAAATTTGACGTAAAATTCAAGAACTAGATAGTTCAAAATTTTAAAAATTAACAAATAGCTCATTAGACATATATAATAAAAATGAAAATTACATGCCAACATTAAACATATATTTTAACAAGATGACATCTTCTTCAAAATTTAAAAACATGTTAAAGATCCATAGTGGAAGCTTGAAGTTCAAAAATCAATTTGATTTTTGGCCGAGATTAGAGTTTGGTGAATTTGGAATTTCACACAAGCTGTAATTAGCTTTTGATTGCTTTACATTCTTTGCCATTATATTGCAATTTAACATTTGGTTTATGTTTTTTTTTTTCCTTTACAGTTGCATCAACTTCAGGTATTTCCTATTAAAATTGTAGCTTGGAAGGTGATTCTGCATGGATTAGGTGCCATGACATGTAGTGAGTCACTTTAATTATCTCCTATGACAGTTAATTAATGGATTTCCTAAGTCAAGACTTTAGACGACAATTTAATTTCATTGTTGGTTACCTTTTTATTGAAAAGGCAAAGTCAATGACAGATTAAGTCGTAGTCGTTGATCTTAGTAAAGTGAGATCTAATCTCAACTGTTGAGATTAGGGTTTGATCTTTTTAAAAGGGAGGTTTGAGCCAAAGGAGAGACACAATTTGTTTGGCATGAGTTGGGATTTAGTGGAGTGTAGTATTTGGCTGCGAGGGCAAGGAAAGGATAGATTGAGGCAACTAGAGTGAGATTAGGGAAAGCGAGATCAATAGAGAAGCCAAGTCATCTTGAATTGAGTAGGCTGAGTTTCTTAGAGTGAGTAGGCCAAGGTTTCTCTTGGGCCATGAAGCCAAGTTTTCCGTGTGCGCAAAAGTTATTTTGCTGGGCCGCACTTGTGCGTTGCATAAGGGTTGAGTGAGAGAGAAGTTTGAGATATTTTGCTATGTATTTGTCAGAGCAAATTCTTGTAAGATTGTCGTAAAAAATATTTCTCCTGAGGCTGAATAAGAAGCCCAATGTTTGCTAGTTTTCCCCACATTGGGGTTTCTAGGGTATATCTCTGTTATTCTCTGTTGCATGTGATTGGTTTAAGGTATTTTTGCTTCTGGTGTTTATTTGGTAAAAAACCCAAACTATTATTGTTACAAATTAGATTAGAAAGCATTGTTTATTTCAAATATGTGATTATTTGTTGAGACAATGAATTTGTAATTGGGTTTAAAGAAATTAAAATGCAAGTTGCGGGCCTATGCAAGTACAAAAGTGGTTCCTCTAGCGAATGATCCCATTGCCCTAGATTTGCATGAGGTTAGAGAGGCCAAGGCAGAGAGGGTTGTTCTCGATGGGGTCAAAGATCGTCTCATACCCCATTTGTGAGATAAGAATATTGCGAAGAAGATGTGGGATGCGCTCATGAAGTCATATAAGAGCGACTATCATGGTTGAAAGATGATGTTGGAGGACAAGTTGCATGGCACAAGAATGTCCAAGGGCGAGAGCATGCCATGTCACTTGTTTAGGCTGACACAGGTTAGGGATGAATTGGCTGTTGTTGGAGAGACGATTGCTGAGGAGGAGCTAGTGCATATAGCCTTGAATGGCTTTTCGAAGCACTGGGAGGTCTTTGTCAAGTGTGTTATGGGTCGGGATCACCTACCTGACTGGGCGAGGCTTTGGGATGATTTCATCCAAGAGGAGATCAAAGAAAGTGGTCAACGGGGAGACCAAAAGAAGAGATTTGAAGAGGAAGAGAACCTTGCCCTAGCAAGCAATGGTAATTTTGTTAGTTTTTGTAGCATCAGAGGTGCTCTAGTCTTGAAACTTTGTGGACATGCTAAAATGCAGGAGTTCTCCATAACCCATAAATCGTTTCTGGAAATTTCACCTAGAAGTGTCTCAATCAGATTACTAACCTATTTTAAAATATTTCCTAAGTCTAAACATAGGAAAAGGGGTTAATTAATCAATATTAATTGAGAAAGGTGTGAATCATCTAGAAACTCACACGAATCGACTAGGAAATAATCTTAGTAGAAGATTATAAGAAGAAGTCGATGGGCAGATTGGACAACACACACTTGAGATCGATTTCCTTGGAGAGTTCGATTTTTCAAGAGAGCAGCAACAGTTGACGAAAGAGTTCGAGCTTCAAAAGGAAAGCAGAGACAGAGAGGCGCAGGGATAGTGATGTCAAAGGAAGATTTTCCAAATTCGGTGAGTACTTTGCAGAGAGGCTGAGATTTTCTCTAGGAGGCTGTGCAGAGGCAACATAGACCCTCAATTGAGTAGTTGCAATAGGATCAAACAAGGAAGCTTAGAAGCAAAGGAAGAAATTCGTTGTTTAAAGGAGTAGCAGGACAAATTTCTGAGGGCTGCATAGAGCCTAAGCTAGGCAATGCGAGTTGTTTAGGGAAGTTTGATTTTTCAGTTTAGGTTGACAGAAAAATTCGGCTTGCCAGTTGAGTGATTCTAGTAGGCAGAGGTGTTGAAGAAAGTGTAACTAGGTTCGGACTTCATAAATGTACTTTTGATATTTGTATCTATTCAAGAAAAGAAATATTATTTTTGTTATATTTATCAATGAGTTTCTTGCTCATTGAAATAGGTCTAGCACATGTCAAAGTGCTAATGGTGAGTCAAAGAGTCAAAAGAAAATGTTGAAGACCTTAAGGGAATGTTACACCATGTATATATTTGTATAAGAGTCAAAGAATATCTCTCCAAGCAAAGTCAAAGTCCTTTCCATGCAACG
The DNA here is from genome assembly GCA_031772625.1 of Pinus tabuliformis. NCBI lineage: Eukaryota > Viridiplantae > Streptophyta > Pinopsida > Pinales > Pinaceae > Pinus > Pinus tabuliformis. The sequence continues at coordinate 849,280,485 of CM062818.1, read as the reverse complement.
ACATCATCAAAGAAGCAATTCCGATGCAAAAGAAGTGAAGTCAGTCTACTGTCCTCAAGTCGGCCTAAAGGAGGGACAATCCTCTATATATAGAGGCTGTCCACTCCTCCAACGACAAGCCTACAATACCTCTGAAATTAGCGAGAAGGAAGACAAGTTAAGGGTGAAGGGAAAGAGAGTTTAAGGAGCCTCTAGTGCAGCGAAGAAGGAGAAGTCTAACCGAAGTTGAAGGGACTGTTTTTAGGGTGAAAAACAGTCACATGTGCGAGAAAATAAGGGTAGTCTGCGGTCATAACAACAGCAAGATCACAGTGATACATATCTTATTGTTTGGGCTAGTAAATTAGGCCTATAACGCGTGCTACTCAGGCGAAGAAGAGGGTCTCTCAATCGAAGGAGAAAGGAGCCAAAAGTATAAGGGAAACCTCCCACATGTGCGAGAAACTAGCGTTGCAGTGTTGTCACATCAAGTCTGCAACTACACATCAAGGAGATGCTTGGTTGGACAAGAGAAGGAAAGTATCTTCATAGGTGAAGGATCTCACTAAGGATCAAAGATAAGTCTCTCTTTTAAAGCTCACATAACAAGGTCTATCACCAGTTGTTTGAAGGAGGAGGACGAAGTTTCGGGGAATGAAGTGTCGGAAGGAGGAGGACGAAGTCCTAGGAGACAAAGTGCAGGAAGAAGGAAGGACTTGACTTATGCTTGGAGGATATTCTTGTCAAGGATCTAGGGTTTGGCATTGATCAATAAGAAGCTTCAATAAGGGAGGGTTTTTCTCTCTAAGAGAGAGGTTTTACCCTAGTAGAGAGCCAACATCTTGTGTTCTTGTTCTTATGTTTTTGGTAGCAATTTGATGAAGCAAACACACATGCATTAATAATAAGAAGAGGAAGATTAAGCTAGCAAGATAAATTGTAAAAGAGCTTCACAAATTGTTATCAAGTCAAGAAGAATCCTACTATACCCCATTGCCCTAGATTCTTCAACATGGTATCAGAGCTAAGGTGACACATCAAGGAAAGGGCATCTCAAGAACACTCATAAGGTGACTCATCTAAGAAGGACATCTCAAGAACATCTACAAGGTTGAAGCATCAAGCCAAGAAGTCTCAATCACATCAAGGACAAGAAGGTCTACTATCTACTATTCATCAAGGAAGACTACAAAACAAGAAGAAAAGCCTTATATAAAGGCACCTACAAGAAGAGAAAATCAAAGAGGGACCTACATCAAGCTACAAGTCATCAAGCAAATCTCATCATCAAGCAAGTCCATTTGGAGAAAGCAACTTGAAGAACATCAAGATCGAAGGAAGGCAAGCCATCAAGTCTTCAAGAAGAAAGCAAGTCCACTACATCTCAAACTCTATCAAGTAAGTATATGTCCCCTTCTGAATATACATCAATGTCTTTTTGCAAGGAAAGCAACAAATTGGTTGGGACCAATAACTTCCTTGCATGGAAAAAGAGGACTGATTTACTTCTCAAAGAGAATGAACTTCTAGATCACATCAAAGGGAATATCATTATCCCCGCTAAGGAACAAACTCAAACCTTAGCAAAGTACAATAAGGATGAGACAAGAGCTCAAAGGATTCTAATAGAATCTATCAAGGACTCCCTCATTCCTTGTGTCTCCAAATTTGAAACATCAAAAGAAATCTATGACAAGCTAATAGAGCTATTCTCGGTAAGCACAACTAGAGAAGTTATATCTCTACGAAATGATTTGTACAAGATGAAGATATCAAAGGAAGGAATAACTCCATACTTCATGAAGATCTCTGAGATGAGGGATCAACTTCAAGAACTAGGAGAAGTCATGTCTGACAGAGAAATGACAACTGTAGTACTCAATGCTCTACCTGAGGATTGGGGCAACTTCACATCAAGCATCTATGCCAAGAAGGAAGCTACCCCACTAAGTGAATTAAGGTCTCTATGCAAGATAGAGGAAACTAGACTCAAAACAAAAGATGACGTGGGATCAAAGGAGCAAGCATTTGCTACCATGGCTAAGAGAAAGGGAAAATTTGTTCCATGAAGATTAAGCAATAGAGATATGTCCAAAGTCTAATGCTTTGGATGCTAAGAATATGGACACTACAAAAGGGATTGTCCTAAACTTAAGAAGGACAACAACAACAAGAGAAAAAGGGAAGAAGCTCATGTAACTCAAGAAGTGAAAGAAGACAAGAAGCAGAAAAATGAAGATCCTCCATATCTCTACTATGACTAAGTCAACCTCCTTACTTAAAGTCTTCTTTCAAAGTTTTGAGTAGTATAGGAGCATATATAAATAGAATAGATTGCATGGTTAAAGATATCTTCTAGAATATAGGAGCATGGTGTAGATATAGCTCAAGATATTTATATAGAAGGAGCATACCTATTATAGGACCTCATCCACAATGAAAGAATAATTGATCATGATTAAGAATCTTAGAAGGCCTCTATCATCAAAAGGAAGAAACATTTGCAAGATAAGGCTATTCAAGATCCTTTGATAGAATCTTCAAAAGAAGGTTCATACATAAGGGAAGATGTCTCATTGGGAGTCCCATTCAAGGGATTCAAGAAAAGGATGATATGCAGACAAGAAAAGATGAAGCAAGAAGGGCCACACCAAGGACAATCAAATGAAGCCAAGATGATCAAAGGAGAATCAAGATGAGGTATGTATGCATCAAAGATTAAGTCATGTCATCATATATATATTATTGAGTCACAGGAATAGTTCTATGCCATGATCAAGTGTAAAAGGATCTCTTTCACCAATGACATTCTCAAAGGCATGTGCTACAATGCAATGAAGGTCAACATAAAGAAGTTCTCCCATAAGGAGTATAAGGTGGTTGACTAATCATCCGCAAAGAAGCTAATGAAGAAAGAGATCAAGCATATGAAGAATACCATGGTCACAAAGAATCACTATCTGACAAGATCCATGAAAGACATCTCCTAAAAGAAGGCATGGCAACTCTGACAACGGAAGAAAAAGATCAAAGGACCCTTGACACCTATGAAGGCCTTGGAGATAGTAAGGTGCATATAACTGATTCAACTCTACAAAGATGTCATGATGAAGAAGCCATCCAACAAAAGAACCATTTGATGTTGAAGCAATATCAGGATGAAGTCATGAAGGGCTACTAAATCAAAGTATGGGAACAAGCAAGTACAACTAAGCATCCATGTGATAAGTATTCTGAAGCATAGACAAGATGACAAAGGAGTAGCTAGATGACAAAAGGACCTGATATATATCAAGAAGGCCACTTTCCACGAAGGGAGCAATGACATGACAAATCAAGAAGGAAAGTGATCGATGGCTAGTGCCCTACCAAGAAGAAGTTCAAACAAAGACTTCATGACATCGAAGGAAAGAAGGAGATCAAGCAATTAAAGGACCCACGAAGAAGAAGTTGCTGATGAATGGACAAGTCCCTAGCTAAGAGGGAGTTCTAACAAGTTCCCAACTACAAAGGAGCTTGGGCAAGTTCCTTGTCAGAGGAAACTTGGGCATGTCTTCCTCAATTAAGAGGAAGAGATAGACACAACATTCTTGTCTTCACTTGGGAAGAAAGAATGGGAGGATTGGGTAATCATCTGGCATCCGATGCTCTTTGAGGATGTGTAGGGCATCCAAGACAAGAGTAGGCAAGATGACCGATATTCTTTGAGGGTTGGGAACCCAAGACAACAATAGTCCTAGAAGGTCATACTCAGTGAACACTCGGGTGGGTATGTATGTTGAGAGACAATGACTAAGGTGTCTATAAGTCATTGGTCTTGCCAACATTTGACTTTGATCTTATGAAAGATAGAGCTGTTAGTCAAGGCCTTGCTATGAACAATGTTGGTTAGTATGATGCTATAACAGATGGATTGAAATCCGATTTCTCTTATGTGAATTCTTCAAGATTGAAAAATAGCGAAACACCTTATAATGATTTATGAATACCTCCCTAGTTAAGAGGGAGTGTTGAAGAAAGTGTAACTAGGTTCGGTCTTCATAAATGTACTTTTGATATTTGTATTTATTCAAGAAAATAAATATTATTTTTGACTTTCTTGCTTATTGAAATAGGTCTAGCACATGTTAAAGTGCTATAAGTGAGTCAAAGAGTCAAAAGAAATGTTGAAGACCTTAAGGGAATGTTACACCATGTATATATTTGTATAAGAGTCAAAGAATATCTCTCCAAGCAAAGTCAAAGTCCTCTCCATGCAACGACATCATCAAAGAAGCAATTCTGATGCAAAAGAAGTGAAGTCGACCTACTGTCCTCAAGTCGGCCTAAAGGAGGGACAATCCTCTATATATAGAGGCTGTCCACTCCTCCAACGACAAGCCTACAATACCTTTGAAATCAACGAGAAGGAAGACGAGTTAAGGGTGAGGGGAAAGCAAGTTTAAGGAGCCTCTACTGCAATGAAGAAGGAGAAGTCTAATCGAAGTTGAAGGGACTGTTTTTAGGGTGAAAAATAGTCACATGTGCGAGAAAAGAAGGGCAGTCTGCGGTCATAACAACAACAAGATCACAGTCATACATATCTTATCGTTTGGGCTAGTAAATTAGGCCTATAAGGCCTCCTACTCAAGCGAAGAAGAGGGTCTCTCAAGCGAAGGAGAAAGGAGCCAAAAGTATAAGGGAAACCTCCCACACGTGCGAGAAACTAGGGCTGCAGTGCTGTCACATCAAGTTTGCAACTACACATCAAGAAGAAGCTCAGTTGGACAAGAGAAGGAAAGTATCTTCATAGGTGAAGGATCTCACTAAGGATCAAAGATAAGTCTCTCTTCTAGAGCTCACATAACAAGGTCTATCACCAATTGCCAGAAGGAGGACGAAGTGTCGGGGAACGAAGTGCCGGAAGGAGGAGGACGAAGTGTCGGGAGACAAAGTGTAGGAAGAAGGAAGGACTTGACTTGTGCTTGGAGGATATTCTTGTCAAGGGTCTAGGGTTTGGCATTGATCAATAAGAAGCTTCAATAAGAGAAATTTATGAAAGGGTTTTCCTCTCTAAGAGAGAGAGGTTTTGCCCTGGCAGAGAGCCAACATCTTGTGTTCTTGTTCTTATGTTTTTGGTAGCAGTTTGATGAAGTAAACACACATGCATTAATAATAATAAGAAGAAGATTAAGCTAACAAGATAAATTGTAAAAGAGATTCACAAATTGTTATCAAGTCAAGAAGAATCATACTATACCCCACTGCCCTAGATTCTTCAACAAGAGGGAGTAACAACTCAGGTATGTTCGCTGGGTAGATTCGTTGTTTGGGCGTAGAAGGGTTTTGCAGCAGTTTGCATCAAGCAGAATCGGTGCCAGGTGGAAGAGAAAGTGCACACACAGAGGGAGGAATTTCTAGTTTTTCCTAGAGGGTTTCCAATTCCAGTTTTATGAAGGAAATCCATAATTTTTTAGTTACAGAAGGCTGTGTGAGTTTGCCAGACTAGCTAGTTCGAGTTGCTGGGGTTATTGTTCGCGTGCCAATTTTCCAGAAAAGGACGTTCGGAAAGGCTGAGCGAGTAGTTCTAGAAAGCAGCTAAGGGCAAAGCGAGGTAGATAGAGCAGTTTTGCGCATTTTAGGAGGGATTGCGAGTTTCAGGACAGGTAGCCAGGCAGGAAAACAAGAGGAGATTCTTGTTAAATTCCAGTTTTGAGTTTCGCAGATTTTGCAACTTTCCAAAGATGGCTGTACGAGATTGCCAGAGGAGGCTGTGCAAGCTATCTAGAATGCAGATCTGGGCAGCAGATCGACTTCTAGTTGTTGGAGACAGGTGTCGGAGGAAGTGCAAGTTGCAAAGCGAAAAAAGGTCCCAGTGAGGGACAAGGCTCAAAAGGAGATAGTGGGGCACCAGATCCAGGTGGAGGAGTATGAGACTCTAGTGTGCTAGATGGGTAGGGTCCATTGAGGTGTCCTCCTCATGGATCATTACCTTACTACAGGGGCTCACAATATTTTGTAGCAAGATGGATTAGTGTCAGTTGATGCAGTCAGGTTCCCGAGCAACAGTCGCAGTCAGGTGTTGAGGAGTGTAGAGCAGTGTTGACAACAGAGCAAGAGGCTTAGTAGCAGAGCCAGTAGCAATGCAGATTTCCTAGTGGACAACGCAAAGGCTAGTAGCAGTCAGATGCTTAGGAGATATATGCAGCACAAAGACAGTTGATTCAGTGTTTTGGATGCGTCTTAGTTGTAGTAGCAACAAGAACAGATGAGAGGGAGTTGTAGTGCAGATGCAGAGTTGACAACAGTATAACAGTGTCAGCAACAGCAACAAATGAGAGGGAGTTGTGGTGCCGATGCAAAGTTGACAACATTATAACAATGTTAGCAGCAACACAGATGCAACATCAAAGTTGTGTAGTGGTTGGTGGGCAATGGCAGTCAATCATAGTGGCCAAACATTAGCAACGTACAAAGGTTGATACAGAGACAAGGTGTTGTAGCAGTAGTGCAACGCTAGAACACCTCGCTAAGAGGGAGTGTTAGTTTTTGTAGCATTAACGGTTTTCTAATCTCGAAACTTTGTAGACAGGCTTAAACACAGGAGTTCTCCATAACCTAGAAATCGTTTCTGGGAATTCCACCTAGAAGTGTCTCAATTAGGATATTAGCCTATTTTTAAATATTTCCTAAGTCTAAACTTAGGAAAAGGGGTTAATTAATCAATATTAATTGAGAAAGGTGTGAATCATCTAGAAACCCACACAGATCGACTAGGAAATAATCTTAGCCCTTGATTAAGTTTTAATCTAGGCCATTGGAGTCCCAACAAAAGATTATAAGAAGTTGTTGATGGGTAGATGGAGAACACACACTTGAGATCGATTTCCTTGGAGAGTTCAATTTTTCCAGAGAGCAATGCCAGTTGCCGGAAGAGTTTGAGCTTCTGAAGGAAAGCAGAGACAGAGAGGGGTAGGGACAGTGAGGTTGGAGGAAGATTTTCTAGATCCGGTGTGTACTTTGCAGAGAGGTCGAGATTTTCTCTAGGAGGCTGTGCAAAGGCAACGTAGACCCTCAAGTGACTAGTTCAATTTCGCTGGAGGGGAAGACTTTTTCAGTTCCAGAGGCCGGAAAAGTTTCCAGAGGGCCGCAGAAGCATTTTCTCAGTCAGCAGCATGCATGACAGTTAGATTGGTAGTCGATTTAGACAACATGTATGGCATGTGTTGAATTTTGATAGCTTGGGAGGTACTCCAAGCCCTAGGGTTCGGGGTTTGGAGGTTGGAGCACCACAAAAGTCACTTGTGGGCTTGGAACCCAAGGTTGGGGTTTTGCACCCATTGATGTTTGGGCCAAAACCATGGAGCATTTTGGACATGTGATGGATGGAGATGATAAAGGACGTTGAGGAGAATCCAACGCAATGAAAATCATCGAATTTTGAGTTGTCTACGATGAGTTATGAATTTTTGAAGTTGTGGAGTGGGCTTGGTTAAGGTCGGCCTAGTGGTTGGAGACGTTATGTTGTGCTAGACAAGCCCTTTTAAGGAATTTGTTGGAGCCACATGTGAGGATATATATTAGACACGTGTGAGGTTATTTGATCATCCCATGTGCAACGCTTCATAGAAACACAACTTCTAAAGAAACCGCAGTCACTTGATGACAAGACATGGAGGTTAATAGGATTGTTTTGGGTTAGAATTTGTCTCCTATGTCGGTCCAAGTAGAGGATTAGGCAGGTCGCAGCGCCTAGATGAATTCTGGGTTGATTTGGAGTATCCTAAGGGTTGGTTCTGTTGAAAAATGTAACTAGGTTTGGTCTTCATAATGACGTGTTATTGTGATTTTATGTAATTGATGCAAAGAAGAAAAATTAAGTTATTATTGTAATGCTTATCTCATGGGTTTCATGAGCAAGGAATTTTATTTTTAGTATGACTCCCATTGTGAGTCCTTAGGGTTGGTCATAAAGTCAAATTGAGTCAGTCATGTATGAAGGACCCTTCTTGGGTATGTTACATTTTGTATGAGTCATTAAATCAGTATGTAAGCCCACCAAAGCCAAGCACAAAACAACTCCTTCAAGTTGGCCACAATATGGAGTATATAACCTACTCAAAGAAACATGTTGACTCAACTCTCTCAAGTCGGCTAATTATGAGGCTCTAACCACTATAAATAGGGCAACTTGGCCTTATTTCAGAGCAAAATTTTAGAGATACAATTCGGTCAAGATCTGAAGCTTGGAAGAAGTGCAAGGGTCATTAAGGGAGTCTAATAACCAGTGAGAAAGAAGGAAAGAGCAGCGAGGTCTCTAGTGTTGATTTGGGACTGTTTTGTGGGCCAACTTACCTCCACACATACGAAATTGTAGACCTGTATACTGCAGAAGAAGTTGAGGTTCTACTGTGATACTTGAAGGTTGGATCTAAGAGAAATTGAGGTGAAACACAAGCCGAGTTGCCAAAGAGGAATCCTCCACCTCAAGTGAAGGAAATCAAGGTAGAAAGGACGATCATCTACACGTGCTAGGGTTTCTGATTTAGGGTCGAGAAGTTGCAGGCTTGAAGCAGAGGAAAGGAAGCCGAGATTTGAAAGAAAGTCGAAGCAGAAGGAAGGAGCAGGCAGTTGACTATCGTTGACTCAAGAGGGCAAGATAAGAAGCTTGGTGTCTTGGTCTTGGAGAGGTCAAATAGGTCAAGGGTCTTGGTCTTGGTATTCATCAATTGGAATCTCTATAAGAAGAAGAATTTGTTCGGGTTTTCCTCTCAAAGAGTGAGAGGTTTTGGCCCTGGTTGATAGCCTATATTCTGTCTCTTCTCTCTTTATGTTTATGCATTGATAGCTGTTTGATGAAGAAGAACACCATAATAACATAAGTAAAAGAAGATCCTAATCTAAGAAGTCAAAAGAATTCACAAGCAATTATCTAAAGAAGATAAATCACCTAATACTTGATGCCATAGATTTCTCAACAGGTTTTTCTCCCATTCTTGGAGCCGCAGGGTGGTTGTAGCCTTCAAGAGGCTGCAGGTCTGTTTGGGCAACATTAAGAGGGGCCAAGACCATGTTTTGAGGAGCAGTCTAGCTCAGATTGAAGGAGAGAAGAAGTCGTAGCAATATAAGGCAGTTTGGGAGGATTAAAGTGGGTAGGTGTGGACTGTTATCTTGCCCTAACCAGTAAGCCTAAGTTGCAGTAGTGTTACACTAGTCAAAGAGGTATGTGTATGTTGTGTTTATGTTGGAATTGTTGCTAGGAGGATAGGTCCAAGTGTGGACAAGACAAGTAGCATGTGGAAGCCAAAGAGGAGGGGCAAACTTGGTGGTTAGATGCCCTAACCAGTGGGCAGATTCTACAGTGGATGATAGACGTGTGTATTGGGCACCTTTGGACTGTTGGAGGGTAGCGTGTAGGTAGCTGAAGTGTAGCCCTTGGTCAATTGTCACAAAGGGAACTTGGCAGCTAAAGTGGGTAATGTTTGGAGCCTAATATGTAGCACTTTGATGGACAAAAGTGACTGCTAGATTGACAGGTGGATAACTCAGGTATTGGCCAACATAGAGGAGCAAATTGATGAGCCGAAGTTCATTGTAGCAGAAGTGACTTACAAATGTGATAGTAGGTAGTCCTCCTAGAGTCTCTATGTGTTGTTCTTTGATGGACTAAGGGGCAACTAGAGAGCAGATCGGAAGCGAAGGACCAACAAGACGAGATACAACATAGAGGCTATGATTATGCACTAGAGCAGTGAGATTGTCATTATATCTTGTATTCTTGTACTTGTGGATATTTAAGGGCCATTATCCCTTGTATGGGAGCCCTAGACTATTGTATTATATGTTGATAATACAATGAAGTTGGGTTACATATATTGTTGTTATTGTGCACATGATTGATTTACTGCATTACATTGTTCCACCGTGAAAAGTAGATTTGTTGAGATTCTTGGTTTGGTAGCGTCAGAGATTGAAGATTCTATCCTAGACTCCAAGGTCGTGGAAATTCAACAAGCAACAGCTCAAGAGTGACGCAAAGCCTACACAGACCAAGTTGGACGGCTAGCCTTTTCAGGGGTATAGTCAAGTGCTGGGATTGCTCGGAGAGAGTGTAATTTCCCTCGGATAATTGTTGCCAGTATTTTCTTTGAAGGATTGCTAGTTTTCAACATCCAGATTGTACTTGGATTATTTCACTGTTGCATAATAATAAAAATCCTCAGTTGTTGCATTGATTTTCCCAAGTTGGGTTTTTCCAGGGACTTTAGGCCAAAAACCACTACATCAATTTTTTATGTGTGTGCACTAGTATATTTCTCAGTTTCCAGCGCTATTATTTTCCGCAATATTTTTTGTGAATATTGCAGTGTGTTTATTTCGTTGTTTCCGTAGCAATAAACTATTTTAATCAACAATTAGAAGAAATAATACCAATTACTACAATAGGATTTCAATAGTGATTTTTTCACAATATCTAAGGTCAAGAAGGGGCCGAGTGATGGATCTTCCAAGAGTGGGAAGAAGAAAGATCTAAGCAAGGTTAAATGCTTTGCATGCCATCAACTTTGTCACTATTTCAGCTAGTGTTCTAAGAGGAAGGGCAAGCAAAAGAAGCAAGTTGCTGCTATCGTAGAAGTGGACGAGTTTGCAACACGGTTCAAGAATGAGTTTTCGTTCATTACATGTCTCTCGAGCTTAGTTGCCACCAACATGTGGTACATTGACAATGGGGCTTCTTGCCACATGACGAGAGTCAAAGAGTATTTCACTAGTTTGAAGGAGGAGTTGGATTTCTACATAGAGCTTGGAGACAATGCCAAGTAACATCCAACTGGTATTTGCACGGTCAAGTTTCAGAGGGAGTCTGACAAACCCTTGTTGGTGGAGGACATGTTGTATGTTCCAGGTATGACAAAGAACTTGATCTCTGTTGCTACCTTGGAGGACAAGGTTACATTGTGACCTTTGACACAGACATGTTAATTTGGTAGCTCAGGGGCAAATTCCCTCCATTGGACAACCTTCCACATCAAGAAAAACCCTTACTATCCCTTGGAAGAATTTAATTTGGTCAAGGAAAAATATTATTTAAGGAGAAACCCACATGTGCACAAAAATACTAGTCGGCTTGGGCAAGCTAATTTGACCCCTTGAGACACATATAAATAGACCTCATGTCACATCACTTTGGAGGATCATCCCAAACATCTCTCTTCTCTTGATTGGTTCGACTTGATCTGAAATTGCAGGGGTTCGAGCTCACACGTGTGAAGAGGAAAGAGACATTTCCGTTTTGGGCATCTTTGACCAACGTTGACCTTTGGATATTTTGACTTCGTTTGAATTAGAAGATCTCTGTTTTGGAAGGCTGAATTGATTGGTCAAGTGGCCAAATTTTTCTTTGCACTTGACCTCCTTTGACTGCAAAAGTTGACCTTGACATTGACCTATTTCTTGAGTAGATCTTTAGATTGTTTTGACCTAGTTTGTTCGGGCTAGAGAGGCCGCGTCTTTTGATTGTTGACCAAGCATATTTGGAGGAGGTTTGATCTTTGACTTGTGGACTAGTTAGGGCTGTTGCTGTTGCTGTTGACTTTTAGCAAGATTGCAGATTTGACTTGTTCACTAGATTTGACTTTTGGACTCATCTTTTGGATATTGGTTGGTTGGTTGGTTTCTTGGATAGTCAAAGGTTTGACTTTGACTCTTTTGTTGGTGAATTGAACATTGTATCTCACTGTTGAACATTTGATGACAATCTAATAGAAGAAGGATTTTGAAAGGTTCTCCCCTTGTGGGGATTTTTCTCGGTCTTTGACCGGATGCTGTGTCTCTCTTGTTCTTGGCTGTCTTCTATTGTGCATTGGATTTACTATTCTAGGTACAATTGTTATTGATACTAGAAGATTGAATAAATTGATTGCTAATTGAAGAAGAATTGGAATAAGTGATTGTGTTAAGCATAGAATAGTGGAATTTTAACAGGGTAAAGTGTATATTCGGCCCAAGAACTCCAAGACAACGAAAATGATAGGGGTCAGGAAGGGCAACTTGTTTCGATTGCAGTTTGAGCCAACACATGCATTAGTGAGTTGTAGTAAAGGGCTGGGAGAGTTGTGGCACAGGAAGATGGCACATCTTCATCATAGAGCGTTTAATGTGCTTAGGGAGATAATGACGGGGTTGCTAAAACTGAAGGTCGAGCAACATGAGGTGTAGAAGGGTTGCGTACTGAGTAAATATGCCAAGATCAATTTTTCAAGCAATGACACAGCTCCAAAGGGATTTTGGATCTAGTACACTCAGATGTGTGTGGGCCCATGTCAATAGTATTCTTGAGTGGGTACTAGTATTATGTAACCTTCATTGACGATTTCTCTAGGAAGAACTGGATCTATTTCATGAAAAATAAGGACGAAGTCATTGGAAGATTTAAGGAGTTAAAAGCTCTAGTCGAGAATTAGACAGGGCAAAAGATCAAGATATTGTGGTTAGACAAGGGAGGTAAGTACACATCTAATGCCTTCAAGGACTTTTGTGCGCATGATGGCATCAAGAAGGAGTTGACATTTCTGTACAACCCTTAGCAGAATGGGGTTGCAGAGCAAAAGAACAGGGCTATTGTTGGAGTTTCCAAGGCCATGCTCCATGGCTAGGATTTGTTGAGAAATCTAGGGCATTAGCAATAGATGATTCCTCTTCTATTAGTGATTGTTTGTGAATACTTTTTACTTATTTAGATTAGAATCTTCTTCATGTTAGATTATTGATGTTCTTCTTCATCAAATAGTAACCAATGCATGAACATAAATAGACAAGAGATGCAACATGTAGGCTATGAGCCAGGGCCAAAACCTCTCATTCATTGAGAGGAAAACCCGCACAAATTCTTCTTATAAAGATTCCAATTGACGAATACCAAGACCAAGACCCTTGACCTATTAGCCGCTTCGACGATCAAGACACTAGCTCTCTTGACTGTCTTCTCCTTCTTCCTTTCAATTCTTCTTACGCATTGGGATCATCTCCTTTATGAGCGTAGTATGATAGCAATGTACAATTGACACACTTGAGATGGCACTGTACCATATCACTATCTTGTCACCAAACTGTCCTTACTGTAGCATTAGCAAGACACTGTAATATTTTTCTTAATGTCATCTCCTTCACATCACCAAACCGTGGCTTCTATACATCATCTAGCTGTGGTATAAATACCCTCATTCTGACTCTATCTTTCTGCTGTAGTAAGGAGACCTATTACCCAGAGATCCAATCTTCATACTGTCACTATTTACCCGAGATTACAGAGAGACATATCTGAGCTTCTTTCACTGTGGAGATCCGAACTGTATCCTAGAGAAACCTTTGTTGTCTCTTCTCTTTTGTTCGAACTGTGTACCGTGATATGACATTCGAATTCCAGAGGGATCCATATTCCCTTGACTGCAACAGTATTCAAACTGTTTACTTCTAGCTGTCCACTCAAAGTCATGAAGATGTCCGAACTTCAGTCTATCACCTCATCCGAACTACAGAGAGATGTCTGAATACTTCTCTGTTCTACCCATCCGAAAAACTCAGAGAGGTATGCGAAAATCTCTGTCTTGAGGAATAGGCCGAGGTTGCTATATAGTGGTTTGTCCATTATATTAAGCCGACATGAACCATGTGAACCGTTGTGTCTTCATAAGGTAAGCCGACGTGATCTTTACTTCATCTTTGAAACCGACATGAGGAAGAGAGCTAGTGCTTGTCGTTGGAGAGCTTTTAGACAGTCCTATTAACTCAAATACATTTGTTACATGCCCAAGAGGGCCTCTTCATACATGACATAGACTCTTTGACTTTTAATGACCAATCCTAAGGCACTCAATGGGAGCTATCTAAAATAAAATCACTTGCTCATGAAACCCATGAAGCAAGGCTTACAAAAAAATAATTTTATTTTCTTCATTATATCATTTACAAAATTCACAATTACATGTCATTATGAAGACCGAACCTAGTTACACTTTTCAACACTCCCTCTTAACTATGGAGGTATTCATAATGGTACTTGGTCATTCTCAATCTGAAGAATTTCTCATAAGAAGAATCAGATTGGTAACCCATCTGTCTAGCATCATATCAACCAACATTGTCACATAGCAAGGCCTTGACTAACAACTCTATCCACATGATCAGAGCACAATGCTGGCGAGACCAATGATTCATAGACACCAAAATCATTGTCTCTCAAGGTACATACTCCACCTGGGTGTTCACAGAGTATGACCTTCTTTGGACTATTCTTATCTTGGATAGCCAGTTCTCAAAGAATATCGGTCTACGACTACTCTTATCTTGGATGCCTTATCTCATCCTCAAAGAGTATCAAATGCCAGATGATTACCCAATCCTCCATTCTATCTTCCCAGGTGAAGACCAGAATGATGTGTCTATCTCTCCCTTTCAATTAGGGAGGACATATCAATTCCAATAATGGAATGTACTCATTCCTGCATAAGGAATGTACCTAAGCACTCTCTTGGCTTAGGAATTTCCAAGTTTCTTCCAACTAAGAAGCTTGCTTCTAGGCTCCCTCTTAATGAGGAACCTACAACAGCTCCTTGACAAGCTGCTTGAAGAACTCCTTCCTTCGATGTCATGAATTTCTTTGTCCAGGAGTCTTCATCTTTTGTGGCTTCTTTCATAGGGCACAAACCATCCATCACTTTCATCCATGAGTCAGTCATGTCATCATTCCTTTCATCAGAAAGTGATCCATCAGTCTTCATCTGGCCTTGCTTCATGTCATGCTGCTTTCTTCATGCCATATTTTCGGAAGGATCTTACATCCTTCTATATGGTCCTTTTGGAAGTCATCCACAGTTCTTCCCTTTGGCAGTCCTACATAAGCCCATCTAGATATTTGTTCAAAAATAAGAAATGAACACTTAGATCAAAATTACCTTTATGATGGTCTTTCATCATGACATCTTCCTGTAGTTATCAGCTTCCTGCATACATGTTGAGACATCTCCCAAAGGTATCCATTGTCAAGGGTCTCTATCTTTTTCAGACTTCCATTAGGGTCTTAATATCTTTCCGGGAGATTTCCTAGTCAAATTTTTCTTGGTCTTCTGGATGTTGATTGCCTTTACCATGGTTGCATACCTCACGATCTCTTCCTTCCTTTCACACATTTCATTCCAGGAGCTTCCAATCAGAGTTCCTTAATTGTAATCAATCACCTCATACTTCATGTGAGGACATATTATGTTGATTTCATCTAGTGTGACCTATGCCTTCTTGCATCTTTTCAGAGAAGGAGATCCTTTCTCCTTTGATCATGCTTCTCAAGATAGAAGTAGTGATCCATGTTACCTGCAACCATACGACATGACATTATAATATTAAATACAAGCATACATACCTCATTTATCTTTAGGTCATCTAGGCTTCTTTCAACAACTTCCTTGATTGCAAAAGATCTTCAACCCCTCGATGTGCTTCATCTCTTATGTCATCATACCATCATCCCATGAACTCGACAAGTTGGAGTTCCTGACGAAACACTTGCTTCCTCTCTAGATTGGTGAACCCTCCGATGAGGATTCCATTAGAGAATCTTGAGGATCTTGCATATCCCTATTTGACAAATGTTTCCTTTTTGACTGGATGTATGATGAGCCTTGTCCTGGATGACTTATTCCTTTCCTTAAGTTTGTAATGAGGTTCCCAAGAGCTATATTCTTCATATTTGACTGCCAAGGATTTTGTTCCAGACATCCTTCATGTTTCCTATGGTGATGTCACGAGCTCTTGTTTCTAATGCTTCCATGATGCCACGATGCATCTTATTATTTATTATAGCCATATCCTATAACATAAGATTTAGAAGCTATGTCAAGACCTTTTGTGAGGGAGACTATCTCAGCATAGTAGAGATCTCTTACTTCCTCTTTCCTTGAACTTCTTCTCTTTGACTTCCTCCACTTCTTTGGTGATATGGGCTTCTTCTCTTTCTTTTGATATTGTCCCTTTAGGACAATCTTTCCTGTAATGTTCATAATTTTTACATCCATAGCATTGAA
Source organism: Pinus tabuliformis (assembly GCA_031772625.1). Taxonomy (NCBI): domain Eukaryota; kingdom Viridiplantae; phylum Streptophyta; class Pinopsida; order Pinales; family Pinaceae; genus Pinus; species Pinus tabuliformis. The sequence continues at coordinate 849,264,448 of CM062818.1, read as the reverse complement.
TCTCAGCGATGCTCTTCTTTCTTTTCTGAGGACCAAATTTTCCAAATTTCCCTTTCCTTCTTGCAAATGTTTGAGTCCTTTAACCTTCAACACTTTTGCCCTCAACTTGCCTTCTTCTATCTTGCATAGAAACCACAAGTTGTCAAATGAGGCAACCTTCTTATTCCCATGGACATTTGTTGCCATGTTCATCAGTTAGTGCATTTGGAACAATGATGATTATCTTCTTATCATCTCTCCCAGATCTCGCAGTTGAGTTCTTATGAAGATATCCCTTCATTCTTTGATAACTTCAATTTTGTGTAGATCAAATCTAAGTCATGTGACCTTCTTTATCGCATCTTCATAGAATAGTCTTACGAGCTTATCATATACATCTCTTTGATGTCTCCAATATTGCTATATGAGGGGACCTTTCATAAGAATCCCTTTCCATGTATTCAGAGGAGACCTTTTTCATTGATGTGTTCAATGACTTCACTTTCTTCGAGGACTATGTCTATCCTCCTTTTTCCATGCAAGGAATTTTGATGACCCAACCAACTTATAGATCTCCTTGCAAATACGAAGTCATTTTACCAAATTTGATTAAAGAATGAAAGATACTTACTTGACAAGTGAAGATGAAATCTTCAACTTGATCACTTTGATGATGGTTGAAGAAGATGTATTAGTGCTCCCTTTTGGATGATCTTCTTCCAAATGAAAAGGCCTTTCTTCAATAAAGGAGATTGCTCCTTTTATGATGTCAACGCCTTTAGATCTAGCTTTGTTTGTTGATGGTGATTATCGCTGCTTCCTCGGATGATATTCTTCAAGGATAAGAAGAGGTTCCTAGCTTTAGTGAGAGGGAACTTACTTTGTAGCTTTTGAAGATGATGGCAATGCCTTCCAACCTTCTTTGTCTTCAAAATACTTCACCTTCTTTGGTAGTGAATGAGTGCAGATCAGAATTGCTTCTAGGGTTTTGACTTTCTTCAAGATGATGTGATCTTCGTCTTGAAAGTCCTTCGAGCTACCTTGCTTTGTAGATAACTTGATGAGGGTCTTTGTGGTCTAGAGGATCTGAAACTTTTGTTGTTGTAGACTGCTTCTTCAATATAGGGTTTTATTCTTCAAAGTAGATCTTGATCTCTTGCTTTGATAACCTTCGACTTGCTTAGATGCCTTTCTTGAAACTCGATCCTTGAGTGTCTCTTTGATTAGATGCCCTTCCTTTGACTTTAGCACCTTAGCTCTGGTACCATGTTGAGAAATCTAGGGCATTAGCAATAGATGATTTCTCTTCTATTAGTGACTGTTTGTGAATGCTTTTTACTTATTTAGATTAGGATCTTCTTCATGTTAGATTATTAATGTTATTCTTCATCAAATAGTAACCAATGCATGAACATAAATAGACAAGAGACACAACATGTAGGCTATGAGCCAGGGCCAATTGAGAGGAAAACCCACACAAATTCTTCTTATAGAGATTCCAATTGACGAATACCAAGACCAAGACCCTTCACCTATTAGCTGCTTTGAAGATCAAGACACTAGCTCTCTTGACTGTCTTCTCCTTCCTCCTTTCAGTTCTTCTTATGCATTGGGATCATCTCCTTTATGAGCATAGTATGATAGCAACGTACAGTTGACACACTTGGGATGGCACTGTACCATATCACTATCTTGTCACCAAACTATCCTTACTGCAGCATTAGCAAGACACTGTAATATTTTTCTTAATGTCAGCTCCTTCACATCACCAAACCGTGGCTTCTATATATCATCTAGCTGTGGTATAAATACCCTCATTCAAACTCTATCTTTTTGTTGTAGCAATGAGACCTTTTACCCAGAGATCCGATCTTCATACTGTCACTATTTACCCGAGATTACAGAGACATATTTGAGCTTCTTTCACTGTGGAGATTCGAATTGTATCTTGGAGAAACCTTCGTTGTCTCTTCTCTTTTGTTCGAACTGTGTACTGTGACATGACATCCAAATTCCAGAGGGATCCATATTCCCTTGACTGTAGTAGTATTCGAACTATTTACTTCTAGCTGTCCACTCGAAGTCATGAAGATGTCCGAACTTTAGTCTATCACCTCATCTGAACTACAAAGAGATGTTCGGATACTTCTCTGTTCTGCCCATCTGAAAAACTCAGAGAGGTATGCGAAAATCTCTATCTTGAGGAATAGGTCGAGGTTGCTACATATAGTGTTTTGTCCATTATATTAAGCTGACCTGAACCATGTGAACCGTTGCGTCTTCATAATGTAAGCTGACGTGATCTTTACTTCATCTTTGAAATCGGCATGAGGAAGAGAGCTAGTGCTTGTCGTTGGAGAGATTCTAGACAGTCCTATTAACTCAAATACATTTGTTACATGCCCAAGAAGGGCTCTTCATGCATGACATAGACTCTGACTTTTAATAAGCAATCCTAAGGCTCTTAATGCGAGCCATCTAAAATAAAATTACTTGCTCATGAAACCCATGAAGCAAGGCTTACAATTTTTTTATTTTTTATTTTCTTCATTACATCATTTACAAAGCCACAATTACATGTCATTATGAAGACCGAGCCTAGTCGCACTTTTCAATAGGATCTGCTATGGCTTCTATGGGCAAAATCTTGCAACATTGCCGTATACTTGCAAAATAGAAGCCCACACAAGGTGTTGGACAAATTGACACTAGAGGAGGCGTTTACAGGGAAGAAACAGATTTGGGGCATATTCACATCTTTAGGTGCTTTATATATTTCCATGTTCCCAAGGAGAAAAGGACCAAGCTGGAACCTACTGCAGAGAAAGGAATCCTTGTGGGGTATAGCGAGACTTCAAAAGCCTATCGTGTTTACATTGTTGCTCTCAGGAAGACAATAGTGCGTAGGGATATAAAGTTTGAAGAAGAGAGGGCTCTTTGGAAGTTTGGTAGCATGAGTTTTTTATAGTTGAGGTTTAGGAAGAATATGCACCAAATACTGAGTCAATGCAAATTCCTCTCGCTATAGTCATGTAGGTTAGTGAGCAGAGCGAGCAGGCCAAGTAGAGAGATCAAGATGAGGAACAGGGGATTCCTTGCACCTAACCTCAAACTCTAGGCATTGGGAGGAAGAAGGCCAAGTGGGTAGAGAAAAAACTAAGAGAGGTCCAGGAGTATGTTGGTACTCCGAGGTATTTAGTCATATAGAGCAAGGCTCCTTAATGCATTTATGAGTGAAATAATTGAGGCTCAACCTACCAACTTTCTAGAGGAGTCCAAGCATTAGGTGAGGATGGATTCCATGGTGAAAATGTATTCTTCCATTATGAAGAACAACATTCAGGAGGTTGTGCCACAATAGTGGGCAAGTTAGTTGTTGGCTACATTTGGTGTGCCATCAAGCTTGATGTGGATGGCAGCGTGGAGAAGTTCATAGCTTGTTTTGTGGCTAAGGGATTTTCACAGAAGGAAGGGATCAATTATGACAAGGCCTTCGCTTCAATAGCCAGATACTCATCCATCAGGGCTATCATTCCTATAGCAGTGCATATGGGTTGGAGGATTCACTAGATGGGCGTGAAGATGGACTTTCTCAATGGTATCGTTGAGGAAGAGAAGAGCAGTCAGAGGGTTTCAAGGTGCATGGGAGGGATTCCCATGTGTGTAGGATTAGGAGAGCATTGTATGGGCTCAAGCAGGCTCCCAGGGCGTGGTATGCGCGAATTGATATTATTTGTAGAGCATGGGCTGCACCAAGATTGAGGCAGACTCGAACCTATACGTTGCACTAAGATTGAGGCAAACTCAAACCTATACTACATTCAGGTGAATGATGATCCTCTCATATTGGTGTTATATGGTGATGAATTGTTTCTCATAGGGTTTGAGGAGCTCATAGTGCATTGAAAGCGAGATTTTGCAGAAGAGTTTGAGATGAAGGATTTGGGGCTAATGCACTACTTTCTGGGGTTGTAGGTGCAAAAGAGAGGGAGAGATTTTCCTTGGACAAGGGAAATACACAGTTCAGATCTTCAAGAGCTTCAGGATGGAGGACTACAGACCCATGGCTACACCGCTTGTGACCGACTCGAAGAAGATTGATACTTTTAGATCAGAGGAAGTGGACCTTACCTTGTATAGACAATTCATTGGTTCTCTCATGTATCTGGTCAACACTAGGCCAGCCATTTGTTTTGCAGTGAACACACCCAGTCAGTTTATTGCAGAGCCTAAGCGAGTGCACTGGGTAGCTGGAAAGCATGTTTTGAGATATCTTCGAGGCACAGTTGAGTATGGGCTGAGGTAAACTTAGTAGGATGGAGTGAAGCTGGAGGGGTACACCGATGCAGATTGGGTAGGCAGTACAACTGACAGGAAGAGCAACTTTGGGTGTAGTTTCAATCAGGGATCAAGAGCAATCTCTTGGTACAACAAGAAGCAAAGGTCAATTGCGTTGAGTTTTGCAGAGGCAGAGTATACGGTTGGCAATATGTGAGGCTGTTTGGCTTCATAAACTCCTTGTTGGGCTTTTTGATCAGGAGCTAGATCCGAGTCTTAAGATTATAGTTTAGAAGGTGATTTTGCATGGATCAAGTGCCATGACATGCACTGAGTCACCTCAGTTATCTCCTGTGACAGTTAATAAATGGATTTCCTATGTCAAGACTTTAGACGACAATTTATTTTAATTGTTGGTTACTTTTCTATTAAAAAGGAAAAGTCAACTACAAATTAAGTCGTAGTCATTGGTCTCAGTAAAGAGAGATCTAATCTCAACCGTTGAGATTAAGGTTTGCGCTTGAGATTAGGGTTTGATCTTTTTAAAAGGGACTTGATCCAAAGGAGAGACAATTTGTTTGCCACGAGTTGGGATTTAATGGAGCGTAGTATTTGGTAGTTAGAGCAAGGAAAGGCTAGAGTGAGCTAGCTAGAGTGACATCAACAAAGAAGTCGAGTTATCTTGGATTGAGTAGGTTGAGTTTTTTTTGTACGCAAAAGTTCTTTTGTTGGGTTGCACATGTGGTTCGAACAAGGGTCGAGTGAGAGAGAAGGTTGAGATCTTTTGCTGTGTATTTCTCAGAGCAAATTCTTGTAAGATTGTTGTAAAAAATATTTCTCTTGAAGCTAAATAAGATAAGGGGAGATTTAAGTCCTTTTTTTTAAAATTTTGATGTTGTTTGTTGATTTTATTGCTTTTTTTTCCAATTTTTTTGCTTTTTGGAACCTCACTAATTTTATCTCGATGCAAATCAATGTGCACTTGCTAAAATATGAGAAGCTTTGCATATATATATATATATATATATATATATATATATATATAGATTTATGCAAAGCTTCTCATATTTATCGCAAGGGTGCACATAACCAAGATAGCACTGAGTGCAATCAATATCTAAACCAAAAATACATCAACAAAGAGGCTCTAAATGGCCTCTAGAGTAAAAGAAATCATGCTAAAACAAATATCTACATATCATCAAAATCATTGTCTATTCTAGGATCCTCATCATCAATAGCACCCTCTTAGCATTCAAATAAGGTAGAATATATATATATATATATATATATATATATATATTGTTGGCATTATGATACATGTGTTGTCCTTGATGGCAACTCACTTAGATGAAAGATGATGGTGCAACATGTCAACAACAAAAAATTACAGATTAGACTACAGAGAATGAAGGAAGAGAGGTATACGCAAGTTCACCTTGACCAAGCTGCGTATACACATAGGTTCACTGAACACAAGTAGCGTATACGTACACACACACTTTCACAGAAGGAAAAGCGCGTATATGTTGGAAAACTAAGTTTTTGGTCTGAGGTATTTGGTCCAAGGTATTTTGATCCATGGTATTGGTCCAAGGTATTTGGTTCGAGTTATTGACCCTAGGTATTTGGTCCAAGGTATTGGTCCTAAGTGGTTTTGATCCATGGTATTGAGAAAGGCTTAAAACTATATAAAGAGGAGAAGATCATTAGGCCAATGTGTGCAAGTATCGAATATTTGATGAAGTGTGAGATCTAGTATGCAGGTTATTGGCTTATGGTGCTTTGCTTGATCTGAACCAAGGATGAACTTTAGCCGTTGATGAGGGATGGGATCTAGTGATGGATCGGGATCTTAAGGCTTAAAATGAATTATCATTATATGGTTTGATCATGTATAGTCTAGATCTGAATACTGACGCCTGTGTTATTCTGTAAATGTTAAGATTTGGGTATAACTGAAGTCTGGAATAGCTGCAAAATTATGAATTAACATTTACAGATGTATACGTTGGTTGGCTTTGATAAAAGCGTGTATACACGCTGGTTCGACACATGGAAGTAGCATATACCTTATGAAGTATGTTTCAGTTGTTTCTGTTTGCTGTTGCAGAGTTTTGGGTTCTGCTTTGGGTTTTGGTGACAGTGTTCTGAATGATCAGATTCAGGTTATGAGTTTCAGTGATTGGTTGATGCAGATGTACTTGATGATTGTATTGCAGTTATGATGTTGTTGATGGGTCCAGTATGAAAATTGAATGAAACGTGGCCTTCAGATTGTGGTGTTGTGTTCCAGGAGTATCCAGTCTGAAAATTCATGAAACGTGGTCCCTGGTAGAAGAGTGGAGTTTTCTGTAGGCTGGCACCTACGTACTAGTAAACATATTGGCTAGTACAAGAGCTAGGGGGTTGTAGCTCCCTTCCAGTAGTAGCTGGAGAATGAGAGAAGGTTGTAGCCTTCTGCAGGTGGGTGCCTGCGTACTGGTATGAGTTTGCACTAGTACAAGATTGTAAACATATTTTCTTATTATTAAAAGAAGACAGAGACGACAGTGGCAGGTGGTTTTTATCCACATTGGGTTTCAACCTTATATCTTGGTGTTCATGTGTGTTGCTTATGTGTGATGCTTTATTTTGCTTTTACTGCACTGTCTAATACATCTCTGATATACTGGTTAAAGTTCAATACATGATAAACTGTCTAAATCAAAAGTTCTCTGCATATACGCTGGTTGCTTTAAGTACAGTCACATGTACACGCTAGTTCACTTAGCTGAATTAGCGTATATAAATCTGTTTGGGAAATTAAATTATTGATTTGATAATACGGATTCACCCCCCGCTCAATATTGTTTCCAACAATTGGTATCAGAGCAGGTCCTTCAGAAGGAGCTTGATCGCTTGAAGGGAGATCCTTCATCATGAGTAATCAAGAAAGCGTGGGATCCATCAGACCACCAATCTATGATGGGAACAACTTTGTTTATTGGAAAATAAGAACCACAGCCTATCTACAATCACTTGGAACGGATGTCTGGGAAATTGTGGAAGGAGGATATACATTTCCAACAATAATTCCTACAGATACGGCAGGTAAAAAGCAATATGAAACCAATGCCAGAGTTGTCAATACCTTATTGGGAAGTCTGTCACAATCAGAGTTTGTCAAAGTCATGCAACTCAAATCAACCAAAGAAATATGGGACAAAATCGTTCTGAGCTACGAAGGAGACTCTTAGGTAAAACGTGCTAAACTTCAAACTCTCAGAATTCAGTATGAAACTCTTAAGATGCACAGTGATGAAAGTATAGCTAGTTACTTCTTACGTATAGATGAGGTTGTTAATTGTATGAAGAATCTGGGTGAAGATATAAAGGAAGTTACCTTAGTTGAGAAAGTTTTGAGATCCTTGTCTGCTAAATTTGAATCAAAAGTGTCTGCCATAGAAGAAAAACAGGATCTGCAGAATATCACTATGACATAGCGTCACGAAATCCTAACTGCCTTTGAGATGAGAAAATGAGGTCCATCAGATATGAGAGAAGCCGCATTTAAAGCTTCAGCAAAAGGAAAGGAAGAACACAATGAATCAGGACATATTTCAGAAGAAGAAGATGAGGTAAACTTTGTCAAGAAACTTCAACGGGGTTCCGGAAGATTTAGAGGTAAGCTACCCTTCAAATGCTTTTCCTGTGGCAGAGTCGGTCACTATGTTGCCAAATGTCTTCATAAAGATAAATATGAAAAAGGGAAGGAATATGCGAAATGGAATAGAAAACAAGTTGTAAATAAAAGAAGTTACTATACTCATGAAGATAGTGATGGTTTATCAAATAGTGATGAAGATGAAAATAGTAATGATTATAGACTTCTAATGGCTTATGATGATGATAATTTTTGGGATGCTTTAGAAGAAGACGACCTTCATGAAGAAATTTCTAAACTCAAAATCTGTTTAGAAGAAAAGAATATGATTATAGATACCTTGACATACCAACTTGCTGAAAAAGAAAAACACAATGAAAAACTAGAATGTGAAATTGTGGGTATAAGAAAGGATCTTGAAAAAACGAAATCTCTCAATCTTAGATTTGCTAAAGGATCAGAAACCTTAGATGAAATTATCAAAGTGCAACGTTCTCCTCTGATAAAGACAGGTCTTGGATATACTGAAGAAGCATCTCAATCACAGAAGCTGTCAACCTCCACTAAAAGCTATCTTGATGCAGCAAAGACCAGTGAACAATATGACAATCGTCAGCAAAGGCATAAAGCAGATCACCAGGTAAATCAGACTCAATTTATTCCAAGGATGAATAGAAGCCACAACCAATCTCAGGTAAATCATACTCAATTTGCTCCAAAGATGAATATCAATAGAAATTGCAATCACCAGGTCAATAGATTCGATAGTCACAGGAACTTCTTTAATGGGCAATGTTTTTCATGTCATAATTTTGGACACAAAGCTGCTCAATGTGTTGCTTACAAAACCATCATGACTAGAGAACAAAATCAAAGGAATGTAACAGGGGTCAAGAAAAGTTCCTATAATAACTTTTCTCTTCTTGAAAATAAAATAGAATGCTCAATTTGTAACAACTTTGGTCATGAAGAATCTGAATGTAGGAGCAAGTTTCGGCAGTCATCTCAAAAGGAGCAAACTCCATTAAATCCCAAGATATGGAGAAGGAAAGAATCTCAAACAGAAAGATGTGGTATAGCCTTGTATGCAGGAGGACAAGAAAATCAATGTTACATCGATAGTGGATGCTCAAAACACATGACAGGTGACAAAGAAAAACTTCACTCATATAATGCCCATTAGAAAAGGAAAAGAATGTCTCATTTGGAAACGACACTCCTGCTGTCATAAAAGGTAAAGGATCTGTTTGTTGGAAATACTGAGAGGGGGGGGTGAATCAGTGTTTCTAACTATTTATTTTTTTAATTGTTCTAGTGATTGCCAAGAACCTATATAGATATGTATATGTATACAAAGAACACAGAAATCAACAGCTGAATTTAATGCTTTTATTAAAACTCAAGACAGTGCAAAGAAATAAATACAAGTATAAATCTGATTGTGAATAGTTGCCAAGCTCCAACTTGGACTTCAGTGAGGTTCGAACCTCCAGAGCACCAACTCTGTTTTGCAGTGGTTCTGCACTTAGGAGCACCTACCCCAGTGACTTCAGTCTTGTTCAGTTTTGAGGCTCCAACCTCTTGGGTTCCAACCCAACCTTGGTATAAACAGGTATGCTGCTGTACTCTATTCCGCTGAGGTTGTCTCACTCCTGCTCTCCTGCCTCTGCTGCTTCTGCTGCCTCTACAGCCTCCACTGCTTTTTCTGCCTCTTTTGCCTTTGCTGCTTCTACTGTCTCACCCTCGGGTTCTTCACCACCATAACCGCACCAACAGTTCTCTGTTTCTACTGTTTTATACATTCCCATGCCTTTGTCCATTCGTTTCCGCTTACACCGTCTCTTAGGCTTCCTCCTTAGTCGCTGTCGTTTCCTCTGACTCGCTTGATCTTTCAGCTTCCCTCCTTGATCGCTGTGACTGTTAGCTCTGCTATAAGATTAAGCTTTTGATGGGTAAGAAGCAGGTTTGGCAGTGTTAGCTCTGCCTTCTCTGTTTCTCTTTCCCCGAAACCTCTTTGTTCCCTGATCAAACACTATATTCCGCCTTTGCTTCGCTGCATAAGCCTATGTGCTTTAGGCCCTGAGCGCTAACTCTAAATCGCCATGTGACCCGACCATATGACTCGGCGCTCTCATTTAATCCTCCGCCTGACCCCCACCGTCGATCGCATTACGATCCGACGGTCTCTGTTACTTCTATCGCACGTTAAACCCTGTTCGTATCCCTGCCGTTGATTACATTCACCGCTTGATCTAACGGTGATCGCGCCTCCCGCTTTTGTTAAGTGCTCACGCGTTAACGTGCAATCGCGGCAGTTTCACGCCCGTCACTTCAGCCACGTGTCGCGCATTAACTGGATCGTGCGGCCATATACGGAAACCGCCTTGGGCCCAAAGGTGGTGCGGGGAATACCGCTCGCCCGCGAAACCGCCTATCCCCCGGCCGTTAACCTCCGCGCGACTTTCGCTCCCGATCACCGTTGGATCCACCATGCCCTGATTCGACGGCCCGCATCCCTCTCGTTAACCTGTGTGCATCTTTATCGCCCGCGACCGTTGGATCTGCCCGTTGTGCTGTATCTGCCGTCCATTGCGATCATAATCATGTGCATATGGTTCTACCTTCCTATGTCTCAATGGTGAATCAGAACCTGTAGTACCTGAAGTTTTGTATCCTTTCATGTCGTATCCTGAGGACGGAGGTAATCTGTCACCAGCAGCAGCACGATCGTATGCACGGCCATGACCGTTGGCGCGGCGTGGCTCCTCGCGCCTGATCTCTCCGGGCTCGTAATCGTTCCCTCCTCCTCCTTCGCTGTCTGAGGGTCTCACCACCAGACTGCTAACACTCCCGTAGACTTGATCTCTCGTTCCCATCGTCACCTCTGCTCTTCGTTCCTCTTCTTCGGCTCTGTCTGCTCCTCTCATCTCTATTTTCTCCTCGAATATTGCCATATTGACATCAATGACAATCTGTGTCCAACACTGTTTTCTTGAAAGAAAAGGTTAACGCTGGAAATGTTATGTATGTAGACGGTTTAAAGCATAACCTGTTGAGTGTCAGTCAAATGTGTGATCAAGGAAATGAAGTGGTGTTTCGATCAAACGGATGTGTTGTTCGTGAACTTGATACAGGGGAGACCATGATCAAAGGTACAAGAACTCCAAACAACTTATACATACTCAAGGGAGGACAACAACAGTGTTATCTAAGCAAAAATGATGAAAACTGGCTGTGGCATAGAAGATTGGGACATCTAAGCTTTTCTCAAATAAGAAAAGCATGCAGATTCAAGGCCGTTCGTGATCTTCCAGATATTAGCATCCCTGAAAATACAATATGCAAACCATGTCAATTCGGTAAGCAAACCAGAGCTCACTTCATTGAAAAAGAAGGGTCAGCTAGTAAGCCTCTTGAACTTGTTCACACTGATTTATGTGGACCATCAAGAAAAAAGTCACCTCACGGAGAATAATACTTTATTTTGTTCATTGATAGTTTTTCTAGAATGTGTTGGATAGGTCTACTAAAGCATAAAGATGAAGCATTTGAAAAGTTCCAAGCCTTCAAAGCATTGGTTGAAAATGAATTAGATCGAAAAATCAAATGCCTCAGATCTGTTCGAGGAGGGGAATTTACTTCGGATGAATTCTTTGACTTTTGTGAACAACATGGAATAAAAAGGCAATTCTCCACCGCAAGGCCTCCTCAGCAAAATGAAGTGGTAGAAAGAATGAACAAAACTGTTCAACAAATGGCTCGAGCTATGCTAGATGAATCTGGAACTCCTGCAACCTTCTGGGGTGAAGTTGAGTTGCATTCGCCGCTGTAACTATTCTCAACCAAGAAAATGTTTGGGTAAATAGCACTCAAACTCCACATGCATTTTTGTATGGTAAGACTCCTACTGTAAAATACTTTAAAGTTTTTGGAAGCAAATGTTATATCAAAAGGACTGATGAAAAACTTGGTAAATTTGAGCCCAAAGCAGATGAAGATATTCTTCTTGATTACTCTTCCCGAAGTAAAGGATATAAATGTTATAATAAAAGACTTGGGAAAATTGTTGAAAGTATTGATGATGTTATTGATGAAGCATGCAAAAATCCAAAACAAACAAAAACAAAAAATTATGACAATGAAGAAGATGGGGAGTATTTTCCCACATCAAATCACGATGATATTGAAGAAGAAACCAATGAAGCACCAGAAGAAGAGATAACGGTAGAAGAAAAGACTCCGTCCAGGTATGTTCAGAAAAATCATCCAGAGACTCAGATTTTAGCGGAAAAAGAGGCAAGTGTGCAGACAAGAAGAACTATTACAGAAACCTCAAGCTATCTAGCGTTACTATCCTCCATCGAACCTCAAAATGTAAATGAAGCATGCAAAGATGAATGTTGGGTCAAGGCCATGAATGAAGAACTTGAGCAAATTGAAAAGAATAATACTTGGGAATTAGTTCCTAGACCTCACGATAAAAATATTATAGAAACTAAGTGGATATTCAAAAACAAGCTGAATGAAAATGGAGAAGTCATTAGAAACAAGGTCAGACTTGTTTGTAAAAGGTATGCTCAACAAGAAGGTATAGATTTTGAAGAAACTTTTGCACCTATTGCTAGACTTGAAGCCATAAGGATGTTTCTTGCTCTTTCTAGCTTTCAGAAATTCAAAGTATACCAAATGGATGTAAAATCTGCTTTCCTTAATGGAGATTTAGAAGAAGAAGTTTATATTGAACAACCAGAAGGATTCATTCTTGGAAATGATGCAAAACTTGTATGCAGACTCAAAAAGGCTCTCTATGGTCTGAAACAGGCTCCAAGGGCTTGGTATTACTGTCTTGACAAATATCTACACCAACAAGGTTTTTCAAAAGGTTCAACAGATAACAATCTATATACAAAGATTGACACTGATAAATTGCTAATTATTGTTGTTTATGTTGATGATATCATTTTTGGTAGCAATGAAGAATCCATGAGTCAGAATTTTGCTTCAGTAATGCAGCAATAATTTGAAATGTCCTTGCTTGGTGAACTTACCTATTTTTTTGGCCTTCAAGTTCAACAGAAGAAAGATGGTATTTTTCTTTCACAAACCAAATATCTCAAACAGATCTTGAAAAGGTACGGCATGGAATACTCTAAACCTGTATGTACCCCAATGGTAATAGAATGTAGTCTCAGCGCAAATGATGAATCAACAGTAGTACATCAACCAATTTACAGATCCATGATTGGCAGTCTGCTTTATCTCATAGGTACCCGACTTGACATCATGCATGCAGTAGGAATAGTTGGAAGATTCCAAGCAAATCCAAAGGAATCACACCTTCAGGCAGTCAAAAGAATTTTCAAATATCTTCAAGGAACCCAGAACTTTGTTTTACGGTATCCTAGAGATACAGATCTCACTTTTCATGCATATACAGATGTAGATTGGGCAGGAAGTGTTGATGACAGAAAAAGCACTAGTGGTGGTGCATTCTATATGGGTTCTAGGTTAGTGTTTTGGTTTAGCAAGAAACAAAGTTCAATTGCGCTATCTACAACTGAAGTAGAATATGTGGCTGCTGCATCTTGCTGCACACAACTACTTTGGATGACGCAAACCTTGCAAGACATTTAGATCACATGCACTCCACTCATCTCCATTCTATGTGATAATACAAGTGCCATCAGTGTTTCAAAAAATCCAGTCATGCACTCCAAGACCAAGCACATACCCATCAAATACCATTTTCTACGTGAACAAGTGCTTGAACAAAAGGTCAAACTGGAGTATGTTCCCTCCAAAGAACAGGTTGCTGATATATTCACTAAATCACTGCCCAGAGAGACATTTGAATATCTCAGACAAAAGCTGGGAGTAATTGCTGCATCATCCTGCTGTTAAATCCAACTTTTTCAGAAAAAGGTTATTATATGTGTGTTTCATGAAGTATAGTCGCGTACACACATGGGTTTCTATGGGTAAAGGAGCGTATATGTGTTTCAGACAAGAAAAACAGTGGGGCAGGATCTGATATGGGTGCTCTGACTGATATTGATGATTAATGTCTATATGCTCTGTTCATTAATTTTATCTGATTGACAAAGATGCCTTGATCATTGACCTGTTAACAATGCACAGGTAGCACAGGTTCAGGGGGAGCATTAGCCTTCATGTACATTTAGCATTGTTGGCATTATGGTTGCTGAGTCCAGCTATGGCTTCAGATATTTATACCATTTGTTACTCAAGTCATGTAAAAGTCTAGGAAGTGATATGAGTCCTCTTGGACAAATGATGTAATTTGTATCCCCACTTTACATGGGATGGATGATGTAATATTTCTTGTTTCTGTCATGTATAAACAATTGGTATATCCCCACTTGGTTGGGTGGATGAGTCAAATTTGGTATATCCCCACTCGGTTGGGAGATGGATGTATGTATGAGTCATTGGTGATAGGAAGGTCATCCTCACATAGTTGAGTTATAGAGTCATGTTATTCTTTTAGAAAATATTTTTTGCAGACTTTGCTTGTACTCAGGAAGAGCATGGACGGTTTTAGTGCATCTCAGCATGTATAAAAGGGAAGCTCAATTAGAGATTTCAGCATGTACTCAGGGGGAGCATGACTAGCATAATATATGTCAAAGGGAAAAATTATCTTGGTCCACCCTTTGCCCTTGATGTCAAAGGGGGAGAGTGACTTGGTGTTGTTGTTGCCATCAGGTCTAAAGGGGGAGATTGTTGGCATTATGATACAGGTGTTGTCCCTGATGGCAACTCACTCAGATGAAAGATCGCGGTGCAGCATGTCAACAACAAAGAATTACAGATCAGACTACAGAGAATGAAGAAAGAGAGGTATACGCAAGTTCACCTTGACCAAACTGCGTATACACGTAGGCAGTGTTTTACAACTCGGACTCGGACTCGGACTCGGCCGAGGATCGACTCCGACTCGGACTCGGACTCGGTAATGACTCGGCCGGCTCGATTTCAATGACTCGGTCGTTGTAAAAAATACATTAAATATTTATTTTTTTTATAAAAAAACATAATTTTAAATATTTTAAACATAATTTTAAAGATTTTCATTCAAGTTTCCAAACACACAACATTATAATATACATGGAAGACAACCATTCAATTCCATAATAACATACCCTGCATGGAGACTGAGTTATTGTGGGTGTTTGTGAGATACTGAGCTGTGACCTGGGCTGAGTTTGGTGCCTGTTCGCGGAACTGATATATTCAGTAAAAAGGGGCTAGATTTATCAGTTTTGGAGGTCCAGCTACAGCCAACCTTTGAGAGGACGTGTTGCTGATTAGAAGACTGTATCTCGGTGGAAGAAGGGCTGAGTTCACAACCATCTAGGAGCCATTATAATTTATACCTGAAGATGACAATCCTAAAACCACTCAACAAGTGACTGAGAAACTAAAGTTTGTATCACTGGAGCTACCCCAGGTTCCTCTTATACTGTGCACTGTAATTCTTCAAGAACTGTCCCCTAAATAAAGTTGTATGGTGAAGGGTCTTCTGAATCCATATTAAGAGGTGAGTCACATAAATGAACATTTCACACGGTTATATCCAGTGGATAGAAGGTTCAAAAATCAAATGCTGAATCAGGTTTCCCTAAAGCTGCCTGAATTAGTTTGCTGAAAGACTTTAAAGTTTAAAGAGCCATGCACTTGAGTATTTTTTTTATCAAATATCAGCAAAAACATGAATTTTTTTACCAAATATCAGCAAAAACATGATTTTTTTTTATTAAAATTGCTGCCCAGCCGTCCTTTCCATGACTCGGCCGAGTCAATACAAACCCGGCCGGGTTGACCGAGTCAGCAATGACTCGGCCGAGTCATTGGATGACTCGGCCGAGTCATTGCTGACTCGGTCAGCCGAGCCGGGTCATGGGCCGGGTCAACTTGTGGGCTAATGAAACGGTCAGAAACGGCCGTTTCCGTTTCAACCCGCCCGTTTTGTAAAACAAGGCACGTAGGTTCATTGAACACAAGTAGCGTATACATACACACGCATTTTCACAGAAGGAAAAGCGCGTATATGTTGGAAAACTAAGTTTTTGGTCCGAGATATTTGGTCCAAGGTATTTTGATCCATGGTATTGGTCCAAGGTATTTGGTCTGAGGTATTGACCCTAGGTATTTGGTCCAAGGTATTGGTCCTAAGTGGCTTTGATCCATGGTATCAAGAAAGGCCTAAAACTATATAAGGAGGAGAAGATCATTAGGCCAATGTGTGCAAGTATTGAATATTTGATGAAGTGTGAGATCTAATATGCAGGTTATTGGCTTATGGTGCTTTGCTTGATCTGAACCAAGGATGAACCTTAGCCATTGATGAGGGATGGGATCTAGTGATGGATCGGGATCTTAAGGCTTGAAATGAATTATCATTATATGGTTTGATCATGTATAGTCTAGATCTGAATACTGACGCATGTGTTATTCCGTAAATGTTAAGATCTGGGTATAACAGAAGTCTGGAATAGCTGCAAAATTATGAATTAATATTTACAGATGTATACGTTGGTTGGCTTTGATAAAAGCGCGTATACACGCTGGTTCGACACATGGAAGTAGCGTATACCTTATAAAGTATGTTTCAGTTGTTTCTGTTTGTTGTTGCAGAGTTTTGGGTTCTGGTGACTGTATTTTTGTGACAGTGTTTTGAATGATCAGATTCAGGTTATGAGTTTCAGTGATTGGTTGATGTAGATGTCCTTGATGATTGTGTTGCAGTTATGTTGTTGTTGATGGGTCCAGTATGAAAATTGAATGAAACGTGGCCTTTAGATTGTGGTGTTGTGTTCCAGGAGTATCTAGTCTGAAAATTTATGAAACGTGGTCCCTGGTAGAAGAGTGGAGTTTTTTGTAGGCTAGCACCTACGTACTAGTAAACACATTGGCTAGTACAAGAGCTAGGGGGTTGTAGCTCTCTTCCAGTAGTAGCTGGAGAACGAGAGAAGGTTGCAGTCTTCTGCAGGTGGGTGCCTACGTACTGGTATGAGTCTGCACTAGTACAAGATTGTAAACAAATTTTCTTATTATTAAAAGAAGACAAAGACGACAATAACAGGTGTTTTTTACCCCCATTGGGTTTCCACCTTATATCTTGGTGTTCATGTGTGTTGCTTATGTGTGATGCTTTATTCTGCTTTTACTGCGCTGTCTAATAAATCTCTGATATACTGGTTAAAGTTCAATACATGATAAACTGTTTAAATCAAAAGTTCTCTGCATATATGCTGGTTGTTTTAAGTACAGTCGCATGTACACACTAGTTCACTTAGCTGAAGTAGCGTATGTAAATCTGCTTGGGAAATTAAATTATTGATCTGATAATACTGATTCACCCCCCTCTCAGTATTATTTCCAACATATATATATACACACACACAAAGCTTCTCATATTTATAGCAAGGGTGCACATAACCAAGATAACACCGAGTGCAATCAATCTCTAAACCAAAAATACATCAACAAAGAGGCTCTAAATGGCCTCTAGAGTAAAATAAATCATGCTAAAACAAATATCTACATATCATCCAAATCATTGTCTAAATTAGGATCCTCATCATCAATAACACCCTCTTAGCATTCAAATAAGGTAGAAAAACCTTAGCATTCCAAATCAATGATTTTTCTTGAGCGAAGGATACATTTTTACTAGTTTCATGATAGTGGAGTTCCATAATTATTGTCATCAACATCAGGGTACGTAGAGGGCTTGGTTCTCTTAATTAAATGCTAGTTTCATACCCACATATATGACAGAATCCAATGGAAACATTGCTATCCCGCAAATCCTGAAATATTGAAAGCTGTTAAGTCTACTGAATTTTGAACGAGATATAAAATTCTACCTTCTTCATACAAAATCCAATGAGGTTGGAAGTTGGAACCACTCTCAATGATCTTGAAACAATTAATGGTAATTTTTAAAATTGAAGTAAAAGGATGAAGTGACATTCTCCTCTAAGAAAATTACATAGCATTATTAGGGCCCTAGGGTTGAGTATTAGGCTGCCCCACTCATAAATTAGTCTTTTTTTTTTGAAATTGGGTTTCATGGGTACTTAATCACATCACACAATGTTATATGGAATTGGTTGGTTCCCTACAAAACTAGCCGGTTCAGTACTGAGCCATCCTTTTCTAGTTCGGTGCCATATTAACCTTCTTCGTTTTGGGGCAACCGGTCAAACTGGTTTTGCCTCCAAACAGGTTGGATCGGTTGGTTCCACTAGTTCTGATAACACTGGATCAAAGAATGGGTGAGAGGCATTTGACGCTGGCAACCTGCGGATCATGGTAGGGGTTGTTGGCGGGCAAGCTGCATCATAGGGGATTTTTTTATTGTTACCCATGCGTTTGGATGGGTAACAAGGACTAGGTTGCATAATTATATGATCGCCTCCCCACACCCCTGCTTACTTGGAAGTCAACTGTATTGGGAAATAACTTATGTTAGACTATCAATATTGATGCAACATGGCAACAAGTTAGGGTAGATATTTTATTTCATGTTTGAAAATGTTGTAATGATATTTAGCTGTATAAGCCATGAGAGTTTTCTTGTTTTGACAAATTGGTAATTATGAGTAGTCTTTCCTTGTGCATGGAGATCGAAGTGGACAATGTTTCTTTGTCTATTGAGTGTTTGCATCAACTATTTGATTTTTGGGGCAAGATTCCATGTATGATGAGTAGGGTCTCACTCAAATCTTCCTTAGTTGGATCTTGCGCCCCATCCCAACACTCTTGTCAAAGATCTTATCTCATTAGTGGTTTGGGCCGTTGGCCAATGTTAGACATGGTAGTGTGTTGGTTGACGAGTGAGAAAATGCAGACATAGGAGTTGGACATATGGTTGCCACGACAAACCCATTGCTAGCCCTTGGATGACAAAATTTCAGGTATTCCATTGGTGATTTTTGACATGTTGTGGCTTTAGGAGGAATATAATGATGGGTGAGACCCTTAGTGGGGGAGAAATCTCCCAAATCCTTGGGGTGTCCCTTGAAGCTGAATGATGGTGACCATCCACTTTTTTTATAATTTTGGTTCTAGCTGCTTTATTGCTTATGTTTATATCAATGTATCTCACCCTATGGGGTTTTAATTACCAGACCTTAAAATTTTGTATGGATGTATTGATTTGTAGGCCAAAGGATGGTTTTGATATGATATTTATTAGGTCTAGGCATTTAGTTCACATGGGAATTTCTTTAAGTTCCTTCATTGTGTCTTTATAATAGTCACCCACTTGGCTTCTAGTTTTTCTTTAATAATATGCTGTTGCTTATTTCGTATTTATTATATCCTTAGAAGCATATCTCCAAAAACTAAACCAACTTTGATAACCCATTTATTGTTTATCAAAAACTTTATTGAACACTGTTAGGCTGTATGGAATTAATTTCCCCCCAAAATTGATATTTGTCAAATCTCTAGTATGTGCAAATTTAATTACCATGCATTTCCTTTTAATAAAAAAATGCAAAGTAAGGGGTTATCCTTTGCCCCGATGAACAAATAGAAACTCAATATGCTTGGGGATTGGGTGTCACATCCATTAACCACGCTGAATGTCTAGCGCTTTGGCAGGGATTGGAAATAGCAATAACAAAGAAAATCACCAAAATATCAACATTTGGAGATTCAATGATTGTAATTCATCAGATGTGGAAAGCTAAAGGATCACATTCTTTAGAGGATCGTTTTGCAATTTTAGCAAACTGAATTCTTCCACGTGTATAGAGTCAGACAATTGAATACAATGGCAGATTCAGTGGCCAATAGAGGAACCACATTGGAGTCGGGGAATTTAGAATTGGATCAAGGGTTGATTCTTAACTCACCAACTCCATGAATCTTGAAATCAAACTTACGACCATAATAAAAATTATAAAGGCTTTCTTAGTCGAAAAATTGAATGAGATCTCAAGGCAGAATCTGCCCAAACATTCCTCCCAACAAGCATTCGGACCTCGGCTCGTAATTTGGCGCAAGCATGTATGGAATGGTGGCAAACATAAAATTTCCGGTTACATAGACCGAAGAAGATGAATCCCTGTCTAAATCATCATAACATTTGGCGATCAAAGGATGTAAATTGCACACAAAAGTGACGTAAGGTTTTAATACTTCAAGGCTAGAAGGAGTTTACATAAGCGAGTGGAGCTTCGACCCTGTTAGCGCATTCAATTCATTGCAGAATTGCGTTAATACTTCTCCTCCTTTGTATCATTTGATTGACATTTTTAGAGATTTGCCGAGATTCAGGCATGGATTTGGAAGCTCCGCAATTCAATGATCTAGGGTGGTGGTTCAGAGGAAGATGAGGTTTTGTATGGCTCTATGCTCTTCTTCGATCTTGCTCTGCGCTACTGTTGAGTGTCCACAATTGTGAATAGAGGTGGCTATTAACTTTTGAAGCTTGAAGCGTGGAGCACCATAGTTCTGCTATGGCGGAATTGGGGGATTAGTTTCAGGAGGACAAGTAGGTTAAAATGAAAGGCTGCTGGCAAGATTGCTAGAATCTGTTGAAGTGTTGCTGAGGACCCTCAAATAGAGGAGCTGTGTGGAGGAGAAGCAGCAGAAAACATATCAATTTCTCATGGATACCAAACATGAATTACTACAGAGTAAATTGGAACAATTAAATTAGAGTAAATTGGAACAATAATTTTCCCACTGAATTGACAGCATTGGATATTAGGGTGTTTGAGCTCGAGGAAAACTCTAGCAGTGGCATCAAGTTCACTGTGGAAGCGGCCGGGACCGGCAATGAACCTGTGAAGAAAAAAGTTAGAAGCGCTCGAGAGGCAGGAACAACGGGATAAGGATGGGGACTCAAACTGCGTGGAGAAGTTGATGAACCAAGACCTTCCTCTGGCAGATAAACTACTAGCTTCTGAAACCCTTTGATGTTATCTAGATATATATTGCTATTAGGAGTTTTTTGCCGAGAATATAGCAAGCATTTATTTAGAATAGTTGGTAAAAACTGTTGCAAGAACAAATTTTCTATACTTATGGACCTCTGAATGCAGTACAATTTTGGAACATGAAGAGTTTGTTGAAGAAATTATAACTAGGTTCGGTCTTCATAAGTCTGAAATGTAATTTTGATTCTTGTATTTTGTCAAAGAAAAAAAAAATGATTATTATTATTATTGAGCTTGGGTTTCTTGCCCATGAAATTTGTTTTATAGGTCAAGCACTAATTGAAAGTGCTTCTAGGATTGTCCTAGGTCAAGAAGTCAAATAGGGACATTGTCATAATATGAAGACCCCATTGGGCATCTTGTAAATTGTAAAAATAATTATTTTTGTATTTTACTGAGCCCTCCAAGACCAAGTTGGCTTGCTAGCCTGTCAAGTCGGCCTAGAAGCTGGAACTCGTACCCTGGGAAGCCTATATATAGGAGGCAATTTGACCTCATTTGGACACAATCAATCCTCTCTCTCTCTCTCAAGCAAAGGAAGAAGCAGAAAAGGATAATGAAGAAGGCAGATGAAGAAGAAGTGTTTTGGGTCTCTCTCCCTTTTGTTCTCTCCACATGTGCGGCGAAGGAGGCTGAAATTATGCAGCTTTTATCTAGGGTTTCTGCAGTCAAGCTAGGGTTTCCTTGTGAGGGTTTGACTTTGATCTGATGAAAAAGGGCTGAAAGAAGGGCCAACAAAGTTCCCTTCTAGATCCAGAAGTCAAATTAGGTCAAGCGAGGTAGCTGGAGGCAAAGAAGCAATTCTTGTCCACATGTGTGAAGTAGCAGCAGCTACCAGGGGGCCGAAGTTGCAGATCTGCAGTTAGGGCCAAAAATCTGTGGCTGGAGGTTGAAGTAGTGTTGCCAGAAGAGATTTTGCTGGGTTTGGAAAGCAGTAAAGCAAGCACATTATTGAGAAGCTGATCTTGGTGTTGGAAGGGCTTTAGTGTTGGTCAAAGCGCTTGGTATTTGTCAATAAAGAATCTATAAGAAGGGATTGAAGAGTTTTCCTCTCAAGAGGAGAGGTTTTGCCCTGACTTGGAGCTTACATCCTTTGTACTTGTATCTTGTTGATCTTCTTGTTTTGGTAGCTGTTTGATGATTGAAGAACACACGATAATAATAATAAGAAGTTAATCCTAATACGTAAAAAGACATTTAATGTTATTTTGCCCCAGATTCTTCAACAGAATTATGTAATGGTTCTGGCCCAAAATCCATATTTTCTTTCTAATATAAATTACTATCTGTTTCTTTGAAAAAAAAAGTGAAAAAGTAAAAAATGGAAAGTAACAATTAAGGAATTGTCTCCTTTTTTGTTAGACTAAAGGACACACACATTGATATGCATTTTTGAACTTAAGTTGTAACATGTTTTGAGAAAGTTGAAATAAAATTTGTTTAGTTCTCTTTGCTGATTATAAAGGTGAATTTAATTGTATTTTCTTGCACAGATGCTCTTTTTTTATTCTTTGAATTTCATAGTTGCCTAATTGAAACACAAACGTGAACCAGGTGGCTTAGCTCTTAGGCATCCCCATGGTTGCTGTTAGCACTGCTATTTATGAGATTTTGGTTAATTTTGAAATTATCCATAAGTCAATCATAGCGCGCTTAATTGATGCCATGAACATGTAAATATTCCAAATGGATTTTAAGTCTATGCAGATCTTCAAGGCCTTCGTTCTCCTCCCTGTTCATGTCATTGAGTGACCATCTCAAGCAGCTAGTATGGAATCATAGATCAAGTGGTTATATTCCACAGCTCGCCCCTCCTTTGCTATACCCTGAGATCTGATCTCTGTTTTTTGAGGTGATCTCTGTTGTGCTTTAAGACCAGAGAAATCCCAGGAACATGATTACCACTGTGAATCTATTTAAATATAATGCAATACCCAGAGATCTGATCTAGAGTATCACAATTTGGTGGATGTAAATTACTTGACTTTTCATTTTCCATGGTAAATGTGAGATTACATTAATTTTGTCAATCTGACCACTTTATCAACAACAGCCACTGCACCTCCTTCCAAAATGGGTCAGAGAGATTCCCTTAATAATACAATTGGAATTGTTGATAGATATATTTCTGTTTCAAATATGGATAACATTTGTATGTCCTATGTTCTTTGGTAGAGTTTTGATGAAAACATTGTTAGCAGGGATTCACTCAATATACCATAGATGGGGTATATTGCTCGCCTTCCCGAGGCAGTTTTCAACTCTCTGCGCTCCAGTACACTTTTGACAGATTTTGCACAGATTGTAGAGGAATTGGTATCAAACAGCATTGATGCTGGTTCAACAAAGGTAAATGATATTAACCTGATGCTTAGGATATCTGATATTTATTCCTCTTTTTATTACCGTGACAGTAGCTGGAATAATATTCATGTCAAAGTAATGAAAAATTGATAAATTTGGCCTGATATTGTCTTCTTTGTCCAAGGACATCTTTTTCTAGCAGCACGCAATATAATTTGACTGACTCATGTTTTTTTGAATTGTTTTCTTTAATTGAAATATGTTGTGAAAAACATGGCAGAGTGCCATCTTTTTACTGTTGCAAACACAACTTACCATATCTGGTTGCAGATTCTCTTCATCTACTTGTAAATATATAGACCTTAGTTCAATATCTACAAAGCACATGACATTACATGCTTATTATAATAATTGTCAAAATTCCCTCTTACCTGTGTTGTATAAAATTTTTGGAGAATTTTTCATTCTATGGTTTTTGACAGAATTTAGGCAAATATTGGATTGTAGCATATGTTGTTGTTGAAAATTAAAGTAATGGATGGCATATTCTTTTAAGGGTGGTGTATTTGAAGAGTGATTACTCAGCCTGTCACAACTATCTTGTAATGTCTCTTCCTAAATTATTTTGGAACATGATTAATTTCTACATTTTGGGGCCAATTTTGGAGGTGATGGGGCCCATTCGATTTTATTAGGAGGCTAGACTTAGTAGAATTATTTTGATGTGGTTAATTTGTACATGGGGGTCACCACACTAGGAGAATACGCATTCCCTAGTTCGATTTGCATAGAGGGGAAATCGATGGTTAAGTGAGGGACCCACGATGGAGGGAAAAGTGCTCCATGAAACCTATATAAGGAAGACAAATATCTTCATTTCAGCATCTTATCTTTTGACACATTGAACTCAACCTTAGTTGCTCGAGCTGCTTAGCCGGGTTACTGTGCTGTTTAGCACACGAGTGTCTCCGAGCAGAGATCTCAATCCTTGCTTTGGTGGACTTTGAGTGCCCTAGGAAGGCAATTCGTACTACCTTGGAGGAGAGCCAGTGGAGTTTCACAATGATATCATTCAACATTTGTCTCAGCCAGTACGTGTTTTTAGAGGACGCAAAAGGGGAACACGCAAGTGTTGCTTGTGGGTTCATCCAGGCAACAACTGCCGGGGAGTTTGGGCATTGGAGCTACAGTGGAGGATCAACCTTTCGGGAGAGTTTTGGAGCAGAAGGTTGCTGCATTGGAGCAGTTCGATTTACAGTCACCTGGCCCTGCGTAGAGAGCCATCATTGGGCTCACATGGGAGTTGGAGGAAGGAATTGTAGAGCTGGAGCTGATCAGGAGAAGTAAGAGATCATTTGGAGGGCATTTGAGGAGGATTGTTGGAGTTGGGAGAACAGAGATTGACAGCATTAGTCATAGCAACAGAATTCGAAATTGGAGGAGGGTCACGCTGTGAAGGGTCAATTTTTGATGGTCAGAACCAAGGGAAACCCTTTTTGGGTTTTTCTGGGTTTTGGGCAAGGATCACACTCCTAATTTTATAGAGTTTTCTGGGTAGTTCTAAGGGGTCAAACATGGGTCCCAACTCAGCTAGCAACTAGAGGAGCTAAGGGGAATTTGGGCCAAATTTCCGAGGGTCAACATTTGGCCAATTCCTTTGTGGGTTATTCTGGGTATTTGGTGGAGAGGCTGGGGTAAATTTCCCATAATTTTCTAAGTATCGGAGGTGGGGTTTCCAGCAGCATCTTTGCAGCAGACAACACAGTTTCACAAGGGCAGCGCAAGGCATCATTGCAACAGTTATTTGTGCCATCTGGGCTTGACCACGCTTTCCATTGAGGCAAGCCCAGGTGCACCACTTCCACATTATTGTACTTTTCTACCAGATTATAATAAAATGGCTTAGCTGTTGGTTGTTCCTGGACTTTTTATGGGTGTGCACTGAATGTTTCAATTTTATGGTGTTGTTTTTATTGTTTGCTTTGCATAGCACTATTTTTCCTAGTTTTGAACATTACAGTGGTATCAAAGCTTGATCTTGGCCCAGCTGTGGGAAATTAGCCAGAAGATCATAGAAGCTTTGGGTATGAGTGCACAGTGATGGGTTGAACCGGAGACAAACCCATGGCTCAAAGTAAATTTAGTATGCAGAAATTCTGGGGTAGAATTCATTGGGATGATGAGATGTTGGTCCAGTTGAGGAGGGTGAGAGACCAAACCCATCCTCCCCCTTACAACAGAGATGTGAGAGGTGTGCAGGCCATGGGGGTGCAACGATCTACATCATGTGGGGAAAGTTGACCAGATCACGACACTAAATCTCCAGAAAGGGAGCAACAAGGACAGAGACAGTTAGAGGGTGAGACTAGGGGGGCACTTTTGCTGGTGGAGACTTGGATTCAAATATTAGGAGCTGAAGGAGGAGGTTGAGCATGATGCTGAGAGCCCATAGGATGGTGAGGAGCACATCGATATACCTGGTGTGGTGCAGGAGTTACCTTTATTAGAGACCTCTTTGATAGCCCCAATTGACACCTTGGTGGAGAGGATAGAGCCTACACACATAGAGCCATCTGTTGAGGAGGAGCCACCCATGGACGAGATGCCAACAGTTGCTGAGGTATTTGGAGTTGTGACCGAGTTTACAGGTGATAGATGCCCATGGCAGTTCCACCAGTTTCAGGCCGACCTTCTAGCATTACAAAGGAAGGTTGCATTAGTGCGTGAGGCTATTCTGCAGCAGAACGAGGAGCTGGAGGGCATGAGAGCGGTTTGTGTCGAGTCCACGACCAAATTGACTCATGTTGGGGAGTGGTTGGATTCCCTACTGGTGCAGCTAGAGTGCACATTGGGGCATGAGAGCAACCCTCTTCGGGCATACATAGACAGGGTTGGCAACACTGTTAGGTTACCTTGGCCCATTGGACAGAGAGAGACAAAGCTACCTAGTCAGATTTCATGTATTGACCAGGATAGCGAGATGAGACGACTTGAGTTGCACAGGGTGTAGCACCCGCATGCTGGGATTGTTCTATGTGATGGAGTTTGTGCATTCGATCCCTCTCTTGGGGTTGGATGGCGAGAGATTCTGAGTTGGTACCCGATGGAGTGGGCTATGGAGATGGTAGTGGACCCAGGTGGAGCTCAACAGGAGTTTCTAGACACTGGGGATGCTAGAAGCCCCGATTGGCATTGGGATCCAAGAGGGACCGCCTATCATTTCCCAGGTATACCGGCTAACTACAGCCTAGAGGGTATAGTTGACCTAGCAGTTGAGTATGCACCTCCGCTTGGGGAGTTTCGGTCAGCACTAGTGGCCAACCAGTTTATGGACAAACTCTTTTGGTTGCCTTGGTATGGCATTTGTACATAGGATCACTCGGTGATCAACATACTTTGGCAGGAGTTTGTTGGAGGAGGTGGCATTGGCAGGCCACCAGACGGTGCCTTATATGGAGCTGGGGATTCTTCGCATTTGTGTGGGACACAGAGGAGCAGAGCAGTGGTGGCATTGCTGCTGACACTTGGGGAGATTCACTTCTTGGGTCCCTTATGCAGGACTTTGAGGGGAGGTCCCCTCATTGGAGAGCATGGTGATGCGATAGTGGAGGTGATGATACACGTTGGATGGGGGTCGACCCATATGGACACAATTTAGGCCATTTCATTCAGGAATGGGTAGGAGCATCTAGCGTGGAGCAGTGGTCTGCAGATGGGTATGGAGACGCATTGGGGTGTGCCATAGCATGTTGGACTATGTTGTGGAGTGGGGGTGCCTCACATCGCATTGGGTACATGCGGAGAGTGACAGGTGCGGTGACACAGGAGGGAAGCAGGACGGTACGGGATGGCATAGTTGTAGCCGAGGGTATCCAACAGTGTACAGGGGTAGGCCACGTTGTACAGTGGCATGTCCAGGAACACTGGGATGATCGGTGGTATGCAAAGGCGTATGGTGCTGCACAACGAGGTCTTGGAGTGTTGTCTCTAGGGACACCCATGGACGGAGATACCGAGCATACCTTTGGTGTAGTTCACCCAGGATCGATGGCGACGCAAATGAGTGATACTTGATGGTATTTGTGGGGACTCACATGCTTGACCGTCTTCTACATCACTTACAGGAATTAGTGTTCTAGTTGTTTCCCTTTAATACTCTGGGCACTAGCAGTAGGGGACGGGGAGCTCACCCAAGATATTTGGATGACACTTGGTGTGATAGAGGGGAGACTTCTCAATGGGGGCATCGAGTCAGTACGCGAGTTGACAGCCATGGGTCGAGGGATGAGGTGATCATCGACAGGGATGTCATATCATTCATCATTGATCCTATGCTTGGGGAGCTGGTCACAGGGGAGACTTGTGTCACTCTTTCCACAGGGCAGTCTGGACCATGCATGAGCAGAGGATACTATGTACGACTGAGACAATTGCCCAATATGTATCCGGGTTCCTGACATTGTATCGGTACATTCTCCAGGGGGTGGGTAGTCGAACCAATGTCGATGGTTGTCGGGAGCAGGATGGATACGCATACATTGAGTCGATTGCACGTATCAGATACCCATCTATTGGTTGCATTCAGGGGTAGCTATTTGGCACACGTGGTTTCCAGTGGTCATCAGTACTACACAGTGGCAGGCACAAGACAGTTTAGCATGCCTCAGATTAGTTCATGATGTATGGAGCCTATATATGGGTGGCATGCAGGGACTAGAGATGAGGGCCAAAGGGATTCCATCAGTTGCCAGGGCTATGCCGTAGCAAGTTTGGCTATGGGATGTAGGGATTCAGTTGATTGATAGATCACTCGTGATGAGCGGAGTCATGGCAGAGAGTGATATAGTTTGCTCTTGGGATGACACATGGGGGTTCACAGAGGGTTTCATCATACGGGGAGGCATACATTCACTGTTGTTGCGCAAGTTCAAAGTTAGATTTCGATGGGTAGGCCTTGGCGCCATGGAGATGCCCAGGCAGGATGTGTCTTTCCTTTTTCAGTATTCCATCATCGAGTTCCAGGAGAGGAGGATACTGTTTTCGCATGATGGGGAGTATGACATAGTCAGAGTAGCACAACGTCAACATGGTGGCACCACTCTGGGACTAGTAGGGAACTGGGGCTTCACAGCTCTTCATAGCTCAATAACCTTTGGGGATGTGTCGACAACTACAGGGGGAGATCATACAGATCTTCCAGTGGGCTTTAGCGAGTCACTGATGGAGCAGGGGACTTCCGGAACTTGCATCGGGCAGGATAATGAGTGGAGCGAGGGGAGCTTCATGTTAGACATGATGGCCTGGGATCCTGGTGTTGAAGGACTCTTTAATTTCAGGACAGTGTAGAGGAAAAGCACGATCCAGTGGCACATCTGGGACCCTGGTACATTTTGTAGTGACAGTGGGTAGCAACAGTTAGAGAGGATGCTTGCTCAGGCATTGCTTGAGGACAAACAATTTTTGCTGCATTGGAGGAGCTTGCTAGATGAGGATGCTACTTGGGAGGGTGAGCGCATACTTGAGCATCCGACACTGAAGTTGCTTGGGGATAAGCGACATTTGCGAGGGGAGGACTGTAATGTCCCTTCCTAAATTATTTTGGAACAAGATTAATTTCTACATTTTGGGGCCGATTTTGGAGGTGATGGGGCCCATTCAATTTTATTAGGAGGCTAGACTTAGTAGAATTATTTCGATGTGGTTAATTTGTATGTGGGGGCCACCACACTAGGAGAACACACATTCCCCAATTTGATTTGCATAGAGGGGAAATCGATGGTTAAGTGAGGGACCCACGATGGAGGGAAAAGTGCTCCACGAAATCTATATAAGGAAGGCAACTCTCCTCATTTCAACATCTTATGTTTTGACATATTGAACTCAACCTTGGTTGCTTGAGTTGCTTAGTCGGGTTACTGTGCTGTTTAGCACACGAGTGTCTCCGAGCGGAGATCTCAATCCTTGCTTCAGTGGACTTCAAGTGCCACCCTAGGAAGACAATTTGTACTACCTTGGAGGAGAGCCGGTGGAGTTTCACAGTCATATCATTCAGCATTTGTCTCAGCCAATACGTGTTTCTAGAGGACGCAAAAGGGGAACACACAAGTGTTGCTTGTGGGTTCATCCGGTTAGCAACTGTTGGGGGAGTTTGGGGATTGGAGCTACAGTGGAGGATCAACCTTTCGGGAGAGTTTTGGAGCAAGAGGTTGCTGCATTGGAGCAATTCGATTTACAGTCACCAAGACCTACGTAGAGAGCCATCACTGGGCTCACGTGGGAGTTGGAGGAAGGAATTGTAGAGCTGGAGCTAATCGAGAGAAGTAAGAGATCATTTGGAGGGCCATTTGAGGAGGATTGTTGGAGTTGGGAGAGTAGAGATTGACATGACCATTCACAACAACAAAATTCGAAATTGGAGGAGGGCCAAGCTGTGAGGGTCAATTTTTAAAGGTCAGAACCAAGGGAAACCCTTTTTGGTTTTTTTTGGGTTTTGGGCAAGGATCACACCTAGGAGAATACGCATTCCCCAGCTTGATTTGCATAGAGGGGAAATCGATGGTTAAGTGAGGGACCCACGATAGAGGGAAAAGTGCTCCACGAAATCTATATAAGGAAGGCAACTCTCCTCATTTCAACATCTTATCTTTTGACATATTGAACTCAACCTTGGTTGATCGAGCTGCTTAGCTGAGTTACTGTGCTGTTTAGCACACGAGTGTCTCCGAGCGGAGATCTCAATCCTTGCTTCGGTGGACTTTGAGTGCCACCCTAGGAAGACAATTTGTACTACCTTGGAGGAGAGCCGGTGGAGTTTCACAGTCATATCATTCAGCATTTGTCTCAGCCAGTATGTGTTTCTAGAGGACACAAAAGGGGAAAACGCAAGTGTTGCTTGTGGGTTCATTCGGGTAGCAACTGCCGGGGGAGTTTGGGGATTGGAGCTACAGTGGAGGATCAACCTTTCGGGAGAGTTTTGGAGCAAGAGGTTGCTGCATTGGAGCAATTCGATTTACAGTCACCTGGACCTGCATAGAGAGCCATCACTAGGCTCACGTCGGAGTTGGAGGAAGGAATTGTAGAGCTGGAGCTGATTGAGAGAAGTAAGAGATCATTTGGAGGGCCATTTGAGGAGGATTGTTGGAGTTGGGAGAGTAGAGATTGACAGGACCATTCATAGCAACAAAATTCGAAATTGGAGGAGGGCCAAGCTGTGAAGGGTCAATTTTTAAAGGTCAGAACCAAGGGAAACCCTTTTTGGTTTTTTCTGGGTTTTGGGCAAGGATCACACCTAATTTTATAGATTTTTCTGGGCAGATCTAAGGGGTCAAACAAGGGTCCCAACTCAGCCAGCAGCTAGAGGAGCTAAGGGGAATTTGGGCCAAATTTCCGAGGTCAACATTTGGCCAATTTCTTCGTTATTCTGGGTATTTGGTGGAGAGGCTGAGGTTAATTTCTTGTAATTTTCTAACGACTGGAGGTGGGGTTTCCAACAACATCTTTGTAGCAGACAACACAGTTTCACAAGGGCAGTGCAAAGCATCATTGCAGCGGTTATTTGTGCCATCTGGGCTTGACATATTACCACTTGGGCTTGATCACGCTTGCCATTGAGGCAAGCCCAGGTGCACCACTTCCACATTATTGTACTTTTCTCCCAAATTATAATAAAATGGCTCAACTGTTGGTTATTCCTGGACTTTTTATGGGTGTGCACTGAATGTTTCAATTTTATGGTGTTGTTTTTATTGTTTGCTTTGCATAGCACTATTTTTCCTAGTTTGGAACACTACATATCTGCAATCTAAGGGCTTTGTACTTGTACTCAGTGAAGTTTGTGAATGCCTCGTCATTATTGTGTGATCAGTCTGTACCTGCTTTGCTACGTTCTGTCTATTCTATCTAAGTGTCTGGTGAAAGCATCACCTGTATCTAAGGGATTACAAGTGGGAAGAAAATGCCCCAGATCGTAGTCATGCTTAAGGTACTTAATAAGTGTCAGATTCAACTGAAACATTGAATTTATCCTCTATGGCTTCAGTAAAGAGTGCAGGAAATAAAGCTCATTTTTATGTGCAACAATTAATATTGCAGATGAAATATTTCAAAAAAAGCTGAGAGATGGATGTTATGATAAATGAAAAGTACAATCCACATGTCAATGTGGTGATTACTTATTAGCTTACCTCTAGCCTATCTAGTAATCTATAGCCGGCAGAGACAGGTAGATAGCCTTAACAAAGAGCAAGAGAGTGGTATAAATGACTGCTACAAATATCACGTTAGAGGAATATATTGCCAAAGGAAAGAAACTTATTGGAAATATCAGTGAAAATTGACAAGCATAAATTTGGTCTTGAAAAGCTCAGAAAAATTGGCTTCTTGAAAAACTTGAAAGAATTGGAATATTGGTTAAAATTAGAGATATTGGCAACACTACTATATATAGATCTGAGAATGCTTGGATGGTCTGACTGCACAGAAAGAGGAACTGACACTCTTTCTGTAACTGTCAAACCACCGGTGTTCACTGTTTTGAACTGTAAACATTTGGGGAAAACTGTAAGTAAAACCAAGAAAAAGGGCCCTTTGTTTTATAGTTATTTGCAAGCAGCGGGTCACAGGGGCAGTATACACAGGGAAAGACGCTGTTCAGGGCACACACTTAAACCATTAAATAATAGGGAATTTGACTGAAGTAAACTCATAAATAGGCATGCCTCAATGGAATTGGGGGCGCTTGTGGACCTGGATGGGGCTTCTGTGACTAACAGTGGCATGTATGATGCACAAGCCCCAAAATGGTCCAATTAACTAGAGAGAGACTTAAATAGGGATGCCATTTGTTTACTATGACCAAATATGTGGCCAAGAGTAAAAGAGACCAAAGTTTAGGCTAGGGGTATCATCTTGTGTTACTGAACCTCAAAGGGGAGGCCAAAATCACTTGTTTCAGTTTGGGGCATTGTAGGGACACACAAAGGAGGAGCTTTGGCACTCGTGAGTTATGGCGAGGATGGGATTGAGGACCGCCATGTCATCCTAGGGTGGGTTTGGCATGTCTACTCCACATTTCAAAGTCTACACTACACATCATTTTCTTATATATGGGTAGTAATCCTCCACTGAACCACTGTTTAAGGAAGCCATTAGTGGCCTTTGCATCCATTTTTATGATTATTGCTTTAAGCTTAAAATTATAAAGTTAATCACTTTGCTCTCTTTCCTGTTTCAGATTGAAGATTCACATCTTCAACTTCACTTTCATCTCTTAACGACTTAACTTCTTTTTCACTGTCATTATTTGATTTTTTCCATTTCTCAAGGTGATGTGGGCTGAAACTCTCTATCTAGTAGTTATAATTTATAACATTGCTATCAAATGGTCAATCATCTACCTTCAAGTTCCAAGTTTCAACATATAAATTTTGTCATCAACAAATTTTACCGAGAACATCAACAATGAAATGAAACAAAGCATCATATTCATTACCAAAGGGTTGTAAGATCTAGTCAATAATTCAAAGGTAGGTTCAAAGTTCATTAAATTGAAATATAATGTTTACAAAATAGGCTATAATTAAGACAAAATACTAAGTTCTAGAGATTACTTCTAAACAGGAAAAAGATAAATAGATCTAGTATCTACTGAGCTTTCCTCTTTCCACGAGAAATTTCTAGTTTCTTTTCCTATGATCTATGAACAAGGGGAGTAGGAGTAGGTGGAAGTGTTCATGGAACACGACCAACAACTACATGGTTTGAATGCAGGGTTGGATGTTATGAAGCTAAAGGCAAAGCTATTGCATCTAGAAACTTGCTAGTGGATGGGGGTGGCATCTCTTCTCCTTGAATATGATCACCATCATGATCACCCAAAATTTTAGGATTCAAGCACTGTAAACTATGGCTCCAACCTCCAAATTAGACTCTTGAGAATTGTTGTCGCAAGACACATATTTTCTATCATTGTTTGCTGCCTGACAATTATGAGACAACAACCTCAAGCTGTATTGCACATAAACCAATCCCTTTGCCCGGTCTAAATGCTCCCTCTGGGAGCACACTTCGGGAACAAAGTATGTGGGTGGAGGGTGCTCCCCTGCAGTGTAGTTCTTGTAAATTTTCTAGCTCAGGTGACTGCTGTCCCAATGTTATCTTATTAAATAACTCGAAAACATAATTTACTTAGAGGCAAAAATTTAAATTTCTAAACATTGGATCAAATCACATAATAGCTGAAAAATGAACAATGAAAGAAATGAAGCACATACATAGGGATTTATTCTTCTAATAAGCTTTTCATTCCTTTGATAAAAGCTTACAAGGTGCCCTCTGTAGTCTGCTTGAACCAGTAGCTCTACAATCATGCAAATCACCTCAAACGGTAGTGTACAACCTCTGTAAAAGAGGGTACAATTATAGTAGTATGGCTTGATTTGTTTTTGCTTTTCCTGGACAACAAACTTCTCTTTCTCAACAAAACACTACAAAACGCTCAACAATCTGGTGTACAGCTAGATCTGAAGATGTTTGACCAGATCAGAAGGTATATGGCTTGTGAATAAAGAAAAGGTGGTCATAGCAATGGTACAACTTGTACAACTTGCTTGTATCTTAGCAATCACTTTAGCAATATGTCCTATAACTTATCCGATTAATAGGGTCATTAAGGTCCCAGCAAGCCTGCTGGATGGGCACACATAGGGCAGGGACCCACTGACACCTTGGTCAGTCCATTCCCCCGCTGTTTAGACCCAACAACCTCCTAAATGGTAAAGGAAGGAGTACCAAAAAGAACCTCAACTAATTCCAAACAAAGCAGGTGCTTTATGTGGGGTCAATTGAAGGTGGAGGTGCTATTTCCAGAAAACTGTCTAGCTGTTTATGATGTAATTGTGCAACGGAAAATTAAATAGTGGATTAATAGACATCAAATTACTGAAAATAGATCGTGTGACCAATTGTTTTTGGTGTACAAAATTTATGCTAACCAAATATGTAATTTGTTTGCTGTTTGGACTCTTAGATTAGGATCTACAGGACAAAACAACTTGCTGTCCTGTAAATCAGATTGTGAAAGTCTGAGTAAAACACATGGACAACAACTCTTAAAGCCCAAATCAGCCACCCTATGAGTGCTAGAACATTTCTAGATGCTATGTCTGGGGTGGGAAGTTTGAGGACTTAATTTGAGGCTTGTGAGGTGTCTCCCCAACCTATGCTAGCTGAAAAAGATAATTTCCAGTAAGATGGATATTGCTCTTTTAGAAATTGGGTTAAAACCCTCTTGGGCAAATCACCCAAAAATTCCAGATCTAAGAACAATCTCTAAATATAGCTGGAAATTAAATGAAATTTACTCTAAACAAACAGAATAGACAATATTTTGCACAATAGAGTTACTAGAGAGATTTCTTGGGTAAGGCTTCCTTGTGAAGTGCTGGAAGTCTTTGGTTTTATCGCAGATTTACGCAGGTACAACAGGCAAAATGCATTCAGATCTGCAAAATATCAGCTAGAGACAAGTATAGAATATATCATATAGAATATTTATCTAACCTTGGACTAGTCAATAAAATTTAATTTCCCCAAGGGTTTTAACTTGATATTAAGATAATCAATTACAATTAGCAAGTAAACAAAGTCCTAAACTAGTGCAAAAAAATAAAAGTTTTCTATTTTTAAAGGAATAGAATGGTTGTTGGATTAATACCTTGCCCCCAACTGACCTCACCTTTGCTGGAGTGTGAAATCTGCACCTTCTTAAGTCAATCTTGCGGATAAACCAAGAGAGTGGGTTTGGTCTCCACGAGAAGTCGCCCTCACTATTGACTTAATAACCTAAAAATGTTCAAACTCAACTAGGAGCAGCCCCTTTAGTGTGGTGTCTCCAGTTTTCAGCTTGAGTGTGTGATGAAGATGAATTCTTGGGCGATTTGAAGCTCCCCTTCAGAATGGTCTAGTTGCTTGGAGTGATACACTTGCTGTTAAATTTCCTGCAAACCTAGCACCCGACACTTAATTTCTAGCAGAGTTAACAGATCTATTGGTTAAATACATGGCTAGGTTCTTTAAATAATAAAATTCAGCGGAACCAAAATATACTGATCTCAATCACAATGACACAATAGAACTTGCCCAATCACAAATTTTCATTAATAATCCAAACTTACTTGGGCTCCCGTCCTATGATAATCACCCAACTGAAAAAATGCAAATGCCTTGGATCTGATCCAACAAATTTGCCCTAGATTGGTGCTTGATCTCCTTGGTATATTTGGATTTCCAAGTTCCTTTCTGTACTTCCTCGGACTTGGCACTTTGGAGTATCACTCTCCTCCTCTTGAGGCTAGTGCCGCTATATGGTGTGTCTTCTCCCTTACCCTAGCCTTGCTTTTATAACTTTACATTGAGCTAAATCCCTAACTGTAATCTCCAAAGTGATTGATAACTGAGATTAGATCTCATCTCACTTGAGATCTATGGCTAAGATTAAAACATAATCACTAAAGTAAATTCCCTTACTTTTCCAGAGTTTACTTTAGCTCAATGAACCAACATAATGCTCCCGTGCTTTTCCTAAGTTACAAAGCAACTTGCTTAACCTAGAGTAAGTATCCTAAGGAGACCTTTTGGGTGACTTCTACACGTGTAGACACTAGGCCAGTGCAGGAGTACTTGACTGAGCTACAAACATCAACACTTGCAAAACAATAAAGCCAAGTGGGGTTTCCCCCAGTTTGCCCTCTCCATGTGATCAAGTATCCCCTTGATGGCTCAACTTGTTAACAACTATGTAGTTTTACTTATTATTGAGATTATTATTAGAATCATGATAACAATGAGATTAAAAATAATACAAATTAAATCCACTCCACACAATGTATATAAAATACATGGACAAAGGTTTGCAAAAAAGGTGAGCTCTTTTATTAAAATGATGACACTATTCTCATATGTCAACAACAACAAATACACAAGGGGAGGCTAGCCTTTATAGAATAATTTGCAACGACTAGATAATGGTTACTTTGGACTCTTCCTCAAAATATTGTTTTTACTAGTCATCCACAAGTTGGAGACTTAGTAATGTTTTATAAAATATTCCACCTACAATTTTTGATTTCCCTTGAAAGGGTCGACTTGACTGAATTTCTCAATTTGGTTAGTGAATCCATTTGCTAATGGTCTGGAATGGTCAACAAATAAAATAGTAGACTAAAGTAGCTTAATGGTCCACCGGAAGGTCCTTGGAACAACTTGACTTGGTCCAAGAGAGGCTCAACTTGGAGAGAGGAAATCAAATTGGTCATTTGAAGGTTGAATTCATCTTCTATTGGCTACTTTCTTGGTCCAACACTTAACTTCTCAGCCCATCACCATTCCAACGACTAGTTGACCTCTCTAGTGGCTAGTTTGACTCGACTTTTTCCCTTTAGTAATTTGACTTGGCCACTTGGAAGTTGGATCTCCAATGCCCTTTATCTTTTGACAATTTTGGAACCAAGATATGAATAAATTGGCCTAGATCTGAACTGGGTCTCTCTCATAATTTTAGAATCTTGCATGGTGTTGTCACGTCATCACCTACTCTACCATGTTATTCGTCCCTTGTGCTTGTTTTGTTACCACATAATCTAGGAGGCCTTAGAGAGGGAAACCCTACAAGACAAAAGCTAGACAAAGTGTTATCAATGGGGTAGAAGCCCAATGCCACCTCAGCCACAACCCCCTGCTATTTACAAATTTTCACTGATGGGAGGAGTCCTGGTAATGGAGGAATCACTTATAATTGATATGCTAATGATAAGGTACGAAGTGACCCTACTAAAGCTCATTCAAAGAGAGTCACAATAAAGGTACAAGGCTTCAATGAAGCATTTCACTCTTTAAGAAAAGCCCTATAAGAGAAGGCTCAAGACTTAGGGTTTTGAGGTTTTCTGATGGTAATACGTATTCACAAGGTCAAGGCTTGAGGGAAAGGGTTTTTCGCAATGTTATTAAGCTAATCCAAGGCTCATGAAAACCTCAAGAAAGTCCTCAAGTTGAGGGAGAAGAAACTAGGGTTTCCCTCTTAGAGCAACACCTAAGGCAAGATATTTTGTGGATAAAATTTGAGTCGATGCCCATCAAATTAATAGGTCATGTAGTCAAGACCTACCTCTTGATGTTTAGGCTCTCAAACCACCAAAAAACCCCCTCTTGAAAATTTTGATCCAAGCCCTAGTTTTTCTCTCTAGCTTTAAAAGGACCGAATTTGAGAGGAGAAAAATATGGATAAAGTTTAAGGTTGATCACCAAAGACTTGGACTAGTCTCTTTTCCTTGGGCATATGGAGTCAAGGATGCTTTAGATAAGTCTAATTTGTTGCTAAGGAGGCCGAAATTTGATGCCCTAGGTATCAAAATTCCAACATTTACCCACTCAATGATAAATGGAGTTTGATGGAGAGTTATAAGAATTCCTCCACTAGGAACATTCATTACATGTTATACAATGAGTAACATATGCAATTCTCAACTAGATAACCTTTAAAAATTAATTTTCAACAAATTAGGGCACAAATTAGTATAATCTAGAAGCAAAAATTCCATACATTAGACAATTTCAAAATGAAAATCTTCAACAATAAGAACTTGCAAGATAACATGTAGTATATCCATCCATTCACCCAAAGAAGTAGCTCCAAAGACAATCCAAAATAGCTTCCACACATCGAAATGCATCAAAGATACCCCAATAGCCAATAAAGAAACAATTGCAAATTCTTTTTAGAGGTATGAATTCTCCAAGTGATGATGATAAGAGGATCAAATGATCTCTCTCACATATATACGTGTCCAATGATCTCTAATTTTAGCCTAAAGCCCCTCAAATCATAAAATAATGGGCAAATACTAAGTGAGGTTACAAGCCAACCTCATAGCCAATGTAGAAACATAACAATTAACCCACAAAGAGGCCAAAATGTTGACATCATGCATGCGTAGGCCCTTCTAGGGAATGCGTTGGGCTCCTCTAGTGCCAAAGTGAGTGTACAAGGCTCCAAAAATCACGATCTAGGGGTTGGCCCCTTTGTCTCCATGCAAATCATCACATGGAACCAGTTTTGTGTTTGGGGCACAAAATGGGTCTCTCCTGGTGATAGAATAACCTGATTCTGCTCCAACGTTGAGTGCTTTGAGGATGGTGCTAGCCCTTCCATGTCTCAAGGGGTGAGACAAACCTCATCTGGGCCTTGGATCAACTGCAAAACTGTGTGTACATTGCTAATGCAACTAGGGCATGTTGGTCCAAGAGCATCATCTCATGAATAATGTGGGGCAAAGTGTAGACTACTAGGGGTGATATAGGTGCCCATGGAGTGGAATGATGCTTTGGAAGTAGTAGGAGTCCCATGGATCTCAATGCTTCTCCTGTAGGGTGTCATAATGTTCCTCTAGTGGTTTTGGGCCCCAGTTAAGTTGCCCAGTCGATTACGAAAATCACTTTCTAGTCACACACAATGTTTAGTGCTGCATCTTTACCACTAGGTACAATAATCATTAGTGCATATAAGTGAACCAAGCTTGTTAATCAAGGGAAAATTAACACTTCATACGGTGCTTCCCTTCCAATGTTGGGGCTTTGATCACGTAAGAGTGTTACCTCCCTAGGTAGGAGTGGCTAATAAACGATCCTAGTAGGTGTTCCCAGTCCCTAAGGGGAAATACATGTCCTTGTTACATCCTTCAATCAATAGGTGGCATGTGAATAATGATGCAATGGAAGGGGGGTAAAGGGGGCTTAGGGCCATATGCCATGGTCAAAGGGGTGGCAATGATGAGGAAATCCACATTTTAGGCATATAGATGTGAGGAGGGAGCAATCGTGGATGCACAAGTTACCCTCGCCTTTGTTTTTCCACCCCTCTTATTGCCTTTTGCCTTTTCTTGATTTTTCTTTGTGTTACTATTCAAAACTCTAGGAAATGAGAGCATGCTGTGAATAATGTGTAGCAGTGGTTACCCCCTTAAAGGTGGGGCAGTTCATCACCCACCGGGGGTTGGGACATGCAAGGGTTCCTTTATAATGATGTGACAGGGAAACATTGGCCCCATTAACTGGGTGTTGGCCATAATGATAAGGTTAGAGCTCATGCTTGGCTTTTGCCCACGTGCTACTATTAATGTCCCAACCATCTTCTGCATTTTTATGATTTTCTTTCTTTTGTTTTTTTTGTTTGTGGCCATAATATGCTTTTTACTTTTCTTTTAGTTGCATCATCCTCCGAGGCAAAGTTTCTAGGTTCGACCCATATATGTGGACAAGGGGAGGGGGTGTGCTAGAACCCAGTGGACCCATAGAAGGGAGGTGGAGTATAGGGCTCATAATGTGCGGAGGGAAGTAATACATATGGAATGGGGAAAACGGGACCACGCTATCAAAATCAGGGTTTCCCAAGTAGTGCCATTCCTAAAGCCATGGGCCATTGAGGTCCCATTGGACTAGGATTGAAGATTAACTGTCCTCCCCCCCCAATTTAAGGTGAGGGAAAAAAACCATGGTCAAAGCTCGTCCTTTTTCCAAGTCACCCAATAATCCATGCCAAATGCTCAAATGAAAAACATGCATATACACCCAAATGCACAATCAATAACATACCTTTTGGATTGGATTGCCCACCTTCTAATGTGTGCTCTTGAAAAATGGGTGAGGAAACATATGGTTGATTCAATTGCAGAGATAAAATGGCACATCACATCGGCGACAAGGTGACTATAAGGGCCTTTCGGTTGGAAGAAGATGATTAGGAGAAAAGTTCTCGTAGGGGTACCCACTTTTGGTGGGTAAGATGTTCTCTGATGCCTTGACGAAACTTTGAAATTTTGCACTTGGATTTTATTCCTCTCACTCTACTGATTAGTTTTGACATAATGCATATATGATTATGCCCAATGCTACCCCTGTTCTACCACCTGGTGATCTATTTGACTTATTGACTAAGTTTGACCAAATTGTAACTAGCTACTGACACTGTTGATTAGAAAATTGGAATGTGGCATGGACTCCTCTCATCAAGCTGAACAATCTAAGACCAAGTTGGATTTTTGACCACTGGGACCACTTTGCATTAGGAATCGTGCACTGCCTTGGCAAACATGAAAGTTGTCAGAAATGAGACTACCATGCATGAGAGATGTTTGAGGAATATTGCACCAAAGCCAAGGCCACTTACAGACTCTATAGACCATAACCATGTGGTAAAGATATAAGTGCACCTTGACATGTATTGGACTGGCCCACACACTGATGAGCACCCTGAGCACCCTTACAAATGCAGGCTCCCATAAAACCATGAGTCCTCAAGTAGGATCACTTAAGGTTTTCCAATCATATATAGGGTGAGATACACCCGACTTGAACTACGAGGGACTTGTTGAATTTTGGTAGCTCAAACAAGTGATTCTGCATAGGTTTAGTGTGGAGCATGCAAAAGATGTCCGACAAACATTTCTAGCAAAGAGACTTTTATTTTTTCCTATGTAAAGGCACATTAATTAGTTTAATTAATTAATGTTGGCTAAAGTAATGATTTATTATAAAGTACCTTTGAGTGACTTTATGATTAAATTGACTATCAAATCTAAGGAGATTACGAGATTTAATCTCATCCATAGATCTCATCATGAATTACAAGGTTGACTTCATGTATTATGAGGTTGGGGAAAAAGGATAAATGTAATTGCTTGGAGAGAATATTACACACATTCTTAGGCAACACACACTTCAAGAGAAGTTGGCATGCATACCAAGGAGCAACGTGTGCAAAAAGAGAGGGAAAAGGGACATCACACAAACTGAGGCAACTAGGCATTGAAACTAAGTTAGGTAGAACGTGTGAGAAGATTGCGCAAAAAATTGTAGGAACAAAAATCGAGGCAGTTGTTGGCATTCAGATCAAGGTTGTTTTGTAGGTTTGAACTTTTCGTTGGCATGTAGATCTAGGTAGAAAACTATTGCTTGGCACATAGATCGAGATATATCTGTTTGTGACAATCTCTTAGGTGCTGGAATAGGTTTTATTGCTGTAATAAATTTTTGGTTTTCCTCCGCAAGCTGAAATAAAAACAAAAGATGAATGTCTGAATGGAGGCTTTAATGAGTAGAGTTTTTTTGAAATCTGTCTTCCAGATCCATCACATCAATATTTTAATTGCCGAAGTGTTTCAAACCAACCAATGTGGTTCATCTTCAAGATGAATAGAGATGAATGCTGGTTTTTGAAAATTCTATCACTGCAGCAACTAATTTATTTTTCCTACTTATTCCACAATAAGTTATTTATGAAATTACTTCAATAAACATTAAAATAAATACTGCTGCAGATATCACACCGTAATACAGAAACAAACATATGCACAAGTATTAACACATTGACATAGATATTTTGGACAACAGTCCCCGGAAAAACCCAATGTGGGAAAACCGTGCAGCAAGGGAGGATTTTATTATTCAGCAATTCTTCAGTACAATAGGGTGCCAAACTGGCTTACCCACAGAGAGAAATAATTCTCCAGCACTTCTCCCAATCCCAGCGTCAGCCTGACTGACCTCTACGTGGCTCTCAAACCCTCTGCGTCAGCCCTGGGCCTCTCTGCATCACCCACGCAGGCCCAGCTAGTGACTGCGCAGTCTTTTGCTGCCTCTGCGTCTGCCTCTCCTGCCTCAGCGCTGATTTACAGTGGCTGATCCCACCTCTTTGCTCCATAGTTGCTGCCTCCTGACTACTCACCAGAAAACTGGTTCAATTTCTCAGCTAACCCCGCTTCAGAAATTGAACTGACTGGTCTCCCTCAGTGTGTTCTCCAAGTGACCCTCAAGCCTCCTCTTATACTTTTCTCATTGACAAATCAACAACCGAGATTAAGTCCCTAATCAACGGCTAAGATTAGATCTGGCTTGATCCATGACTTTTGGACCCTTCTAACACAGTTTTATATTAATTCTCATTAATATTTTATTTTCCCTAACTTTATAATTAGGGACTCCATTAAAAATATTAATTATTTTAATATCTCCCAAACTGTTTAGAATCTGCCCAAACCCTTTCTGGATATTGGAGATCTCGTGTGCCTTAACCTCTCCACCAATTTTCGTGGCTAGAGCACATTCGATGCTACCCCAAATCAACATGGTTTTCTCAAGTTCGGTTTCATGGTAAAAAGTTGTGTAAACATTTATGTGCTTGATTTTTGTGTTTGTTGTGTAAAATTTGTCAGAAGCTCAATAGTATTTCCTGTGCATAAATTCTATATTTGGTTTTATTGTTAAAATTAAATTCTGGATATAAAATTTATTGGCACTCAATTGATTTGTTGGGCTTAGAAAAAATAACATGGTATCAAAGCCAAGCCTCCAAAATAAATTCAAGCGTTGCACAGGGTCAAGCTCAAAGGGGTTCGTGGTCTTTCAAAAATTTTCAACAATTGTTAATCAAAGGATTGATTTACTGTGGTAATTAGTGTCAAGTATGAAGACATGTTAGAAGGAGCCTCAAGTTATCCCTAGTGGAAAGTCCAGTTTACAACTGTTCTTAAGGAGAACATATTGTGGAGCTTGTTGAAAATCCTAACTAGGTTTGGTCTTCATAATTACCATTTTACTTGTATCATTATGTATTTTATGTAAAAAGGAGAAAAAGAAAAAAAAGAAGAAAAAACAATTTTTATTATTTCATTAGCTAAGCTTGTTCTTCATGCTTCTAGGATTTATTGAGTCAAAGAGTCAAAGTCCTATTTAGACCTCTTGTAAAGAAAAAGGAAAAATAAATTTTAAAATGTAATTTTTGGGTCAGCTCACCTAAAGAA
Source organism: Pinus tabuliformis (assembly GCA_031772625.1). Taxonomy (NCBI): domain Eukaryota; kingdom Viridiplantae; phylum Streptophyta; class Pinopsida; order Pinales; family Pinaceae; genus Pinus; species Pinus tabuliformis. The sequence continues at coordinate 849,221,411 of CM062818.1, read as the reverse complement.
GCCAAGTCGGCCCTCCAAGATGACAAGTCAACTCAATGAAGGGATGTATCTTTTTGCACATAAGAATATATTTGCATACATCCACCTCCAGAAGAGCAAGCTAATTCGATGTTTTCCAGTGGTGTTCTGTGTAAATTTTGGCAGCTCAGGGACAAATTCCCTCCTTTGGACAATCTTCGTCTTCAAGGAAGACCCCTACTAGCCCTTTGAAGAATTTAATTTGGATAAGGAAAAATATATTTTAATATGGAAACCCCCATGTGCACAAAAGGGATAGGTCTGCCCAAATGATAAATTGGACACCCTTGGATGGCTATAAAACAAGTAAAGTTGCCCTCATTTGAAGGTCATCAATCATTCTTCTTTCTTTGTTTTGGCTCGCTCAAGTTTGAGGTTGGTTCGCTCAGGTCCAAAATTACAAGGTCTGAAGCTCGCATGTGTGATTAGGGCTTTTGGTTCTCAACCGCGACAATGCTACAGGATATTTTCGGTTGTAACTGCAGGCAAGCAAGCCTATGAGTGCAGTTGGAGGGTTTCAACCGCATGCACATCTCTCTCTCTGTGCGATTGTAACCTAGGGTTTGATTTTGATAGTTGATCGCAAATTCCGACAGTTGATGACAGTTGACCGCAGGCTTCTGAATCAAGGTTTTGATTATTAGCATTGTTGGGTTCATCTCTTGGATGTTGTTTAGTTGATTTTGCTGGATAGTTTTGTGGTTGAAGATATGGATCATTGTACTCTCTCTTTGCTGAAATATTCAATGACAATCTAATAAGAAGAATAATTTGAAAGGGTTTTCCCCCTTGTGGGGTTTTTCCCTGGTCTCTGACCAATCCTAGTGTCTCTATATGTGAATGCTTTTCTTCTATTGTTCCTTTATGTTTCGTTGCATTGATGATGATATTGTTCTTTCTATATAGTTGCATATGTTGCTAAATAATGTTATGATGTTGTGGGGTGAATTCAATATGTAAATAATGAAATGCAATTATCTCAAGCAAAGAAGAATATAGTCCTAAGAAAAATTAACATTTTGTGGAAAGTTCGATGTATTCTTGTGATTGGGACGAGCCTCCTAGGCTAGATATGAAAGATTTCTTTATGGCAGAAGATCTGATATATGAATACGAGTTTTTGTGTGATAGGAGATCTGAAATATATATGTGAACTTTCTAAGATGACAAATCTGTGATTAATGCATGTTTCCTGAGGTGATCTCCTTGAAATAAATGCGAGTTTTGGTCAGATGACCTACGAGCTTTCTGTGAAAGAGAATCTGAAATTAATGCAAAATTTTGATGGCAGAAGACCTAAGCTTCCTGTGGCACAATAACTGGAATTGATGCTTGTTTATATAATTGAGATTGATGACATTTCTTGTAATTTGGAGGGCTTGAATTGGCTTCTTGAAGGGTTGGAGTTTTGTCATGGTCTTGGGTCTTGGATTTGTCACTTTGATTTGATTCTATAAGAAGAGGGATTTCTCTGGGTTTTCCCCCTTGTGGGTTTTGCCCTTGGCTTGGAGAGCCTACATCTTTGTGTTCTTTTGTCTCTTGTGATGTTCGTGTCTGTCTTGTACTTTTGGTAATTGCTTGATGAAATAAGTAAACACAATGTTCCACCAAGAGTCTGGGACAGGGAGATGCGGGTGCGGGGAGACGCACAAGGGGGACGTGTGGGAGTATCGTCAAATTTAGGGGGGATGTCACTTTCTAAGATGACAAATCTGTGATTAATGCATGTTTCCTGAGGTGATCTCCTTGAAATAAATGCGAGTTTTGGTCAGATGACCTACGAGCTTTCTGTGAAAGAGAATCTGAAATTAATGCAAAATTTTGATGGCAGAAGACCTAAGCTTCCTGTGGCACAATAACTGGAATTGATGCTTGTTTATATAATTGAGATTGATGACATTTCTTGTAATTTGGAGGCTTGAATTGGCTTCTTGAAGGGTTGGAGTTTTGTCACGGTCTTGGGTCTTGGATTTGTCACTTTGATTTGATTCTATAAGAAGAGGGATTTCTCTGGGTTTTCCCCCTTGTGGGTTTTGCCCTTGGCTTGGAGAGCCTACATCTTTGTGTTCTTTTGTCTCTTGTGATCTTCGTGTCTGTCTTGTACTTTTGGTAATTGCTTGATGAAATAAGTAAACACAATGTTCCACCAAGAGTCTGGGATAGGGAGATGCGGGTGCGGGGAGACGCACAAGGGGGACGTGTGGGAGTATCGTCAAATTTAGGGGGGATGTCAGGGTATATATATATATCTATATATATATATATATATATATATATATATATATTTCAAATTCATATTCAATAATGAAAGCATAAATACAATGATACATACATAATTGAATTAAGTAATGAAATACATTGATCCATACTCATCATCCGTACTAATACATAAATGATTCATTCGTAGACCACGAGATTCAATAATGAAATACTCTGATACATATTTATTATTCATTATTCACCATTCTAAAATCTACATTGATTTAAAAATTAAATTCATCATTCTAGATTCTAAATTGATTTAAAATTAAAATTCATCACTCATCATTCTAGAATCTAATTAGTACTAAGCAAAATCGACTATAATAGATACTGAAATCTAAAGACTGGAATAGTAAATTGATATAACTAAACTAAAAAACAGTGGAGTGATGAGTCTAAAAGTCACTCTAAAGTACACAGAGGGCTTGGTGCTCTTGATTAAATACTAATTCCATACCCTTGTACATGATAAAATGCAATGGAAACATTGCAATCCATCGAATCGTGAATTCCTGAAAAGCTATTAAGTCTGCTGGATTTTGAGTGAGCTAAAATTCTACTTTTTGCATATAAAATCCAATGAGGTCAGAACCACTCTCAAACATCCTGAGTCATTTCATGGTAATGTTAAAAATTTAAGTAAAATTATGAAAATGAAAGATAAAGGAGAATCACTTTTACTTTAAGAATTTAACATTACCATGAATTGCATAGCATTAGTAAGGCAATATGATCAAATACTAGGTTTCCCCTGTCATAAATCATTGTTTACAAGAAAATTTAAGGGGGACGCATAGCCCATTTTGAGGGGGGAAGCCCAAGAGTCCTCCTTTTGGGAAGTCGCGTCCCCCACACTAGGGAAACGTCCCCCCTTGCGTCTCCCCAAAATGAAACGTTTCCCTAGACGTCCCCCCGTCCCGGGTGCGTGGGGTGCAAGCGGTGCGCGCACCCGACCCTGGGGGACGTGTCCCCATGGAACACTGAGTAAACATAAATTTAAATAAGCCAACAAATTCAAAAGTAATTATTATGATAGAGAAATCACATACATAAGCCTATTGATTTCTCAATTGTTAAAAAATGTGTAACTGGGTTCGGTCTTCATAAACTTTTGATTCTTGAAAATTGTAAAAAGAAAGAAAATTATTATTATTATTTTTGGATCATGGGTTTCATGCTCAAGGTCTTTTATTGTATAGGTCAAGCACCCGTTGAATGCTTCTAGGGTTTCTCCTAGGTCAAGAAGTCAAAAGAATCATTGTCATAAGTTGAAGACCCCTTTGGGCACATTGTAACTTGTAAAGAAAATTACTTTTGTCCTTAAAAGTGTCAAAATACCCTCCAAGATCAAGTTGGCCTGGCAGCTAGCAAGTCAGCCTAATTTGAAGAGCCACGTCCACCTTTGAGAAGCCTATATAAAGAAGGAAACTCGACCTCCTAGGACCACTTTCATCTCTTACTAGGTCAAGCAAAGGAAGGAGAGGAAGAAGGCAGCGAAGAAGGAAGAGGACAAAGAAGACTTGGTTTTGGGCTATTTCTCTCTTGCACGCGCAAAGGAAGGCTAGGGTTTTTGCAACAAATCTAGGGTTTTACTCTGCAAGTTCGATCTTAAAGGAGAGAAGGCAAGGTCACAAGAAGCCATTCTGAAGCTCCAAAAGTCAAAGAAAGCCAAGCGAAGGTTTAAAGAAGTCATAGGAGGCTAAAAGAAGCTCACACGTGTGGCAACAACAACTATTGGAGGGCCGAAAATTTTAGGTCTGCAGTGGAGGCCGAAATTCGACAATTGGAGGTTGAAGTTGTGCTACTAGAAGATTGGCTGGGTTTGACTTGGATAAGGAAAGCACATCATTCGAAAAGGTTGGACTTGGTCTTGGAGGGTATTGGTCTTGGTCTAAAGGTCTTGGAATTCGTCAATTGAAGAATCTATAAGGAAGAGAAGAGATTTGCGGGTTTTCCTCTCAAGTGGAGAGGTTTTGGCCCTGGCTTGCAGCCTATATTTTGTGTTCTTGTTCTTCTTGTTTTGGTAGCTGTTTGATGATACACAAACATAATAATAATAAGAGAAGCTAATAAGTAAGATAAGTAAAAAGACATCACAAGCAGTTATCAAAGAAAGAGAAATCACTCTAATCATTGCCCTTTAGATTTCTCAACATGGTATCAGAGCTAAGGTTGGCTAAGGGCATAATGAAGATCTCTACTACATTGAAGAAGTTTCTCAAGAAGTGTTCAAAGGTAGCAAGCCATCTCAAGAAAGGCATCAAAGAAGTATGGAATCTCCTATTTACTCCAAAGAAGGAAGTGACCGAGACAAAAGACGAAGGACTCTTCTCAACACTCATAGGCACATTTCAAGATGAAAGCATTTGGGTGATTGACAGTGGAGCATCAAGGCATATGACTGGTCATCACAAGCAACTAAAGACACTATCAAAAGGAAAGTCTTCTTACTTTGTAGAACTTGGAGATAATAAGAGCTATCTTGTGCGAGGAATTGGATCAACCTCGATAGAACTAGAGAATGGAGGCAATATTCATCTCAACAACATCCTATTTGTTCCAGGTTTGCATAAGAATTTACTCTCCATTTCAAGTCTAGAAGATAAAGGTGATAGAGTGGCTTTCATTGATGGAAAAGTTGTAATATGGAGTAAAAATTCAAGCATAGAAAATGTTAGAGTGATTAGCATTCGTGAAGAAAGACTTTACAGGTTGATATTTCCTCTTGTTCAAGCCCTGGTTCACATTGAAATCAGTATATGTGAGCTTTGGCATAGAAGATTTGGTCATCTCCATTTCAAAATTCAATAGCAGGTGGAATCCCTGAATTAAAAGAAGATCACGAAGGAGTATGCAAGGGATGTGCATTGGGTAAGAACACCAAGAGACCATTTGGAAATAGTGCTTCACGATCAAAAGAAATCATGGATCTTATTCATTCCGATGTTTGTGGTCCTATGACTCCTAAATCTCTTGGAGGTCATCTTTACTATGTCACATTCATAGATGACCATTCAAGGAAAACTTGGGTTTACTTCATGAAATCCAAGCATGAAATCTTTAGCAAATTTCAAGAATTCAAAGCCTAGTAGAGAACCTTACAGAAAGGAGAATCATGATATTGAGATCTGATAATGGAGGAGAATATACTTCAGAAGAACTAATAGCTTTCTGTAAGGAGTCTGGGATTAAGAGGGAGATGATAGTCCCATATAATCCCAAACAAAATGGAGTTGCAGAACGAAAGAACCGATCTATTGAAGAAAGTGTTAAAGCAATGTTACATGATCATAACTTATAGAAATTTCTGTGGGGTGAAGCTACAAAGACAATTGTATACATTCAAAATCGAAGTCCCCAAAGGTCACTAGATAACAAAACTCCTGAAGAAGTATTCACTGGGAAGAAACCTACCATAGATCATCTCTGAATCTTTGGTTGTCCTGTCTATATTCATATACCTAAGGACAAAAGAAAGAAGCTGGATCCATCAGGCATGAAGGGAACTTTTGTGGGCTACATAAAAGAAGGACACCAAATAGAAGTCAGTCGAGATGTGATATTTGACGAAAGTATTGCATTCAAGAAATCAAAGGATCTCCCTATGGACTTTGATGATGAAGAACTTCTGGTATACAAAGAAGAAGTTACTAGGGAAGGAGAAGAATCAAACCATGAAGATGAAGGTCCCAATGAACCTTTACAACCTGTGGCTATCCCTGAATCTAGAAAAATACCTAACTGGTTGAAGTCTACACTTCTAGATGTAGAAGGTCATGGAGCAACTCAAGGTACATTCAAGGAAAGCAAGAAGCCCAAACGATATTCTAGGTATGCAGCCTACATAACAAAACTAATAGAAGCAGAGCCATCCACTTTCGAAGAAGTTGTCAATCACCAAGAATGGAAGGATGCCAAGAATGAAAAATATCAATCTATAATGAAGGATGAAGTTTGGGAGATCGTACCTAGGCCTGAAGACAAATTTGTGATAACTTCCAAATGGAACTACAAGAACAAACATGCAGCAGATGGAAGTATTGATAAATATAAGACAAGATTTGTGGCTAGGGGCTTCTCTCAACAAGAAGGCATCAACTATGAAGAGACATTTGCTCCGACAACAAGGTATACAACTATACGTTCGTTGGTCTCTTTGGCAACATCAATGGGATGGAGCATCCACCAAATGGATGTCAAGACTGCATTCTTGAATGGCACAATTGATGAGGAAGTCTATATAGAACAACCCTTGGGATTTGAAGTTAAAGATAGAAAGGCATATGTGTACAGATTGAAGAAGGCATTATATGGCCTCAAGAAAGCACCAAGGGCATGGTATGCTAGGATGGATGCATACCTTCAGAGATTAGGCTTCATAAAGAGTTCTGCTGATCCACAGGTGTGGATGGCCTTCTCTTGACAGGTGTGGAAGGTCGAATTGAAGAATGTAAGAAGCAACTAGCAACAAAATTTGACATGAAGGATCTAGGGCTGATGCACTACTATTTGGGACTAGAAGTCTGCCAAGGACTTGATGAGATCTATCTAGGTCAAGGAAAGTATGTGATCAAGATGTTGAAGAAGTTTGACATGATGGATTGCAAACCAATGACAACCCCAATGATCACAAATTTGAAAAGACTAAGGAGTTCCGAATCGAGCCCCGTGGATCCTTCCAAGTATAGACAATTGATTGGCTCCTTGATGTACTTGGTAAATAATCGAGCTGACAAATGATTTGCAGTAAATGTTTTCAGTCAATTCCAATTGGAGCCTAAGCATGATCATTGGATAGCAACAAAACACATTCTGAGATATCTACAAGGAACTATCCACTACTACCTGAAATATGACAGAAGGAATGATGTCTACTTGGTTGGATATATAGATTCCGACTAGGGAGGCAGTGAGTAGGATGGAAGGAGAACTACAGGAGGATGCTTCAGTTTGGGATCCTCGATCTCATGGATGAGCAGAAAGCAAGATACAATTGCTTTGAGTAGTGCTGAGGCAGAGTATATTGCAGCCTGTGAAGTAAGTAGAGAAGTAGTCTGGTTGAGGAAGCTGCTATCTGGCCTATTTGAAGGCCCTGTGGACCCTACTATGATACATTGTGATAACACTAGTTGTATTCGATTGTTTGAAGACCCAGTGTTTCATGGAAAGACAAAGCATATCAACAACAAGTATCACTACATTTGTAAGCTAGTACAAGATGGTGTTTTACAACTACAATATGTCTCCACCGATGAGTAGGTAGCTGACATATTGACAAAATCTCTTCCTAATAAGAAGCCTCTGTATTTAAGAAACAAGCTTGGTTTGGTTGATGTATCTCCCTAGTTGAGAGGGAGAGATAGGCACAACATTCTTGTCTTCACTTGGGAAGACAAAATGGAGGATTGTGTAAGCATCTGGGATCCGATACTCTTTGAGGATGAGGTAGGGCATCCAAGATAAGAGTAGTTGTGGACCGATATTCTTTGAGGATTGGTTATCCAAGATAAGAATATTCCAAGGAAGGTCATACTCCGTGAACACCCGGGTGGGGTATGTACCTTGAGAGACAATGATGATGGTGTCTATAAATCATTGGTCTCACCAACATTGTGCTCTGATCTTGTGGAGGGATAGAGTTGTTAGTCAAGGCCTTACTATAGCACAATGCTCGTTGTTATGATGCTAAACAGATGGGTTACCATTACGACTCTTCTTGTGAGATCTCTTCAGATTGAGAATGTCCATGTACATTTTATGAATACCTCCCTAGTTAAGAGGGAGTGTTGAAAAATGTGTAACTTGGTTCGGTCTTCATAAATATGAAATGTACTTTTGATTCTTGAAAATTGTAAAATGAAAGAAAATTATTATTATTATTTTTGGAGAATGGGTTTCATGCTCAAGGTCTTTTATTTTATAGGTCAAGCACCCATTGAGTGCTTCTAGGGTTTGTCCTAGGTTAAGAAGTCAAAAGAGTCATTGTCATAAGTTGAAGACCCCTTCAGGCACATTGTAACTTGTAAAGAAAATAATTTTTGTCCTTAAAAGTGTCAAAATATCCTCCAAGATCAAGTCGGCTTGGCAGCTAGCAAGTCGACCTACTTTGAGGAGCCACGTCCACCTTTGAGAAGCTTATATAAAGGAAGACACTTGACCTCCTTGGAGCACATTCATCTCTCTCTCGGTTAAGCGAAGGAAGAAGAGGAAGAAGGCAACGAAGAAGGAAGAGGACGAAGAAGACTTGGTTTTGGGCTATTTCTCTCTCACACGTGCGAAAGAAGGCTAGGGTTTCTGCAACAGTTCAAGGTTTTTCCTCTACAAGTTTGATCTTGAAAGAGAGAAGGCAAGAAGGTGAAGTGAAGGTCACAAGAAGCCATCCTCAAGCCTCCAAAAGTCAGATAAATCCAAGCGAAGGTACAAAGAAGTCCTAGGAGGCTAAAAGAAGCTCACACGTGTGCAAAAACAACTGCTGGAGGGCCGAAAATTTCAGGTTTGCAGTGGAGGCCGAAATTCTGCAGCTGGAGGTTGAAGTTGTGCTACTGGAAGAGATTTGACTGGGTTTGACTTGGACAAGGAAAGCACATCATCTAGAAATGTTGGACTTGGTCTTGGAGGGTATTGGTTTTGGTCTAAAGGTCTTGGAATTCGTCAATTGAAGAATCTATAAGGAAGAGAAGAGATTTGCGGGTTTTCCTCTCAAGTGGAGAGGTTTTGGCCCTGGCTTGCAGCCTATATTTTGTGTTCTTGTTCTTCTTGTTTTGGTAGCTGTTTGATGATACACAAACAAGCATCACAAGCAATTATCAAAGAAAGAGAAATCACTCTAATCATTGCCCTTTAGATTTCTCAACATCAACATGGTATTAGAGCTAAGGTTTAAAGAAGGAGGCCTGAAGATCACTTCTATTGGCATATCTCTAAGGCGGTTCGTTGAAGAAATAACGTAAGCTCCCTATGGTAGATATCCTAAATTGATTGATCCGATCCATAATAGTGATACAAAGTTTTGTAATTTGATGTGAACAATGGTACGAGATATCTATACCTGGGCAGTAATGTCTATAACTGAGATCCAAAGACACCTATCCAAGATAATCTTGACAATTAATCTAAGATGTCTCTACAATGATTCAAATATCTACCTTGAGTGACTTTGATATGGCCGTGGCCTTGATGTAACAATGATAAATGGAATGATAACTATGGTTTGCATGCCCTAAACAACAGTTTGTGTTCTCTATTATGCTTCTCCTCGTTTGAAATTCAGTAACAACAAAAATATAGTGATATACTCTGTGGCACGTATCATTCTGATTGTGGTTCACATTTTTGTAATTACTCTGTGACTCATTTTGCTGCCTTGCTTACACACCTAAGTTAATGTGGAAAATGTTGGAAATTTGGCAGCTCAGGGATGAATTATTAAAAATAGAGAGTCCAAAAACATAATTTATAAAAATAGGAAGTCTCAAGTATGACTTTCCAAAAATAGTAAATCACCTTGCAATTGGTAATCAAGTATTGTTGATGCAAACTCCCTTCTGATTATCAATCAATCGTAATAGTTAAATTTAGACTTAATCATTATTATTATTCTTATTATTCTTATGATACTATTATATTATTATTAAAAAGAAATTCAACTCACTCAATCATGACTCTCAATAATGTTCTCTTACACTCTCATTATTGGCATGGCATATTCCTCTTACACTCTCATCAATGCTTTTACACTCAATGAAAACATGTCATAAAAGATTCTCTTACACTCTCTTACACTCAATAAAAACATTCATAAAAGATTTCTCTTATTCACTCTTTAATTCATATGTTACACTCTTTCTTAAAAGCATAAGTTACAAGGCATACTTACCTCCTTAATGGCACGAGTTACATTCACTAAATGGGCATGAGTTACACTCCTCTTGGTATGCGAGTTACTCCTCCTTTATCGCATGGATTCGTTGCTCTTCCTATATATATGTGCCTCATTCTTTCTCCCCTCACTACTTGTGCGTTGTGAAAGAAGAATTCAAACTTGAGAAAGAGTTGGAGAGAGTTGAAGGAGATTATGAGAGAGAGACTTGGAGAGTGAGAGCAGAACTTGGTGAGCTAAGGTTGAAGGGAAGGTTGATTAAGTGTGTGCATCTGCTGCTATTAACAGTGATGTTCATGCTACAACTTGTTCAGATTTGGGTGAACTTACTCATTCTCTTGATCTCTCATTGTATTTTGTATCTCTGTTGAACAATTGATTTCTAATAGAAGAAGAATTTGGTTGGGTTTTCCTCTTGTGGGTTTTGCTCTGGTCATTGGACCTAAATTCTCTGTGTCTCATTGTATTCTTGGTTGTCTTCTATTGTGCATTTGATTTATGTTCTATCTACAATTGCTTATCTAATATTGCAACATAAAAAAGTTTTGTAATACGTAATTGTTACAACATAGAACATTAGAATTTTAACATGGTGTCAGAGCTTTAGTAAAGATAAGCTCCATTCCCTACTCTTTTTTCTATTGGAATATCTCTTGCTGTTTGCTCCATTTCTAGCTCTCTTTCTGCTGGAATATCTCTTGTTGTCCGCTTCATTTGTAGTTATCTTTCTACTGGAATATCTTTTGTTGTCTGCTCCATTTGCAGTTCTCTTCTGCTGAAATATCTCTTGTTGTCCGCTTCATTTCTAGCTCTATTTCTGCTGAAATATATCTTGTTGTCTGCTGTATTTGTAGTTTTCTTTCTGCTAAAATATATCTTGTTGTCCGCTCCATTTACAACTCTCTTTTTGTTGAAATATATCTTGCTGCCTGCTCCATTTGCAACTCTCTTTCTACTGAAATATCTCTTGTTGTTTTTCTACTTATTGCTCATTTTCTGCTAACCTTTTTGCTTCTGAAATATCTCATTTACAACTGAAATATCTCTTGCTGCCCCTTTATATTTACTGCTGAATTTTACTACATAAATTTTACAGTTGAAATTTTGTTGCTGAAATTTTATAGCTACCATTTTTCCAAGTTTCAAGGAACCCAAGATATGATAGTAATTTTGTAGATAGTAATTAAGGTGTTGCATGTGTTTAATAGTTGTGGTTTTGATACTTGTTGATGCATGCAAAAGTAAAGAGTAGTTTTACCTCTGTATATGCATGTGCAAAAAAATGTTGTCTTGAAAAGAAGTATAATGCATAGAAGGTTATGAAAAAATAATTGATAGAAATTGAATGCTGAAGATAGGGGGATTTTGACTCTCTCACATTATATGAGAAAGGTCATAATCTTATGGGTTTTGGTAATTTTGATATTAGAGTTTACTAATAATAGTGGTTGTAGGTAAAAATCATGACTTTTGCAAAAGATGGAATGATAGTTTTCTAAACTAACTTATTTTGCAACAATCAAAGATGGATTATAACTAATATCATTGCAGACAATAAAGTCAATATGTATAATTATTATTGCATGCCTTCACTTCAGGATTAAGATTTGAAGATATTTATAAAATCAATGGAAGACATATCCATGCATTGATTCATGATAAGTAATCATCAATATAAACTGTGGCACCGAAAGTTCACTCATCTTCACTATAAAGCATTACCTCATGTGAGAAAGATGGTTTTCGAAATGCCTGAGATTAGAGTGGATCATGATGGAGTTTTCCAAGTGGTGTTCAAGAAGATGCATTTCTTTTGCCAATGACATATGACTAATGGACAATGGTAACTTATAGAGGTCAGATCAAGAGGGAGCTAACAACTTCCTTCAATCCCCATTAAAAAATAAGTATTTTCAAGTCTTATGTTGTTTCTTTGTGTCACTACTCTTGTTTAGATTTATCTTTATAGATCATTGGTTATTTTTACTTCATGAATGTTTGAATGATTCTTTCACTAACTTCTTGATAAGGATGCGATCAAGAAAAACAAATATTGAAGATCATTAGGGTGTAGAATAGTGCAGAAGAGTACACTCCAAGAGGAAGCTGGTGCAAGGATAATGAAGGAGCCACTCTCACATCTAGAAAAGAAGGAAAGACTTGCCTCATCACTAGGTAATATTTCATTATGTTTATTTACTTTGATACTATTGCTCTTGCTCTTGTTATGGGATCAATAGGCACATTTGATGAATGTGAGAACCAAGTTCCTCGTATCGAGATTGAGGAAAATGTTGAGCCATCCCATGATTTGAGTGGAAATGAAGTGGACAAGAGCTCAAGACTTCTACAAGGAAGTTGGAATCAGGAAAGAGACCACAATACCGCATAACCTAGAACAAAATGGTGTGGCTAAGAGAAATAATAGAACTATCATGGAACCAGTCAAAACTATGTTGCATGATCATAAACTACCAAAGTTTCTATGGGGAGAAGCTGCTAACACAATTGTCTATGTTCAAAATATATCTCCTCACTTTGCCCTAAATTACAAGATCCAGAAGAAGTCTTTGGTGAGCTCCAGTATTGTAGCAATAATGCTACAACTCCTGGGGCTCCCTGTCTCTCATTTTATCAACCCGGTAGTTCGTACAAACTTGGAAGCGACGGTGCTATATGCACAAGTACTAGCTCTTGTCGCAGCTGTCACTTGGTCAGCTGGCACAAGTCCGTTAGGGCTCAAGCCAACTTCTATAGGCTCTCAGAAGAAGCTTGCTAATTGATGGACGAAAGCTATTCTCAAAGGAAAACTACTCTACTTGACAAAATGGACTAAAAGCAAATCAAAGCATGTAAACCTAGGAAACCCTAATTTGACTAGTCTAACCTCTACAATGCAAAGAATGTAAATGCAACTTCTACCAATGCTGTCATTACCTCTAATAAGTGAAAATGCATGGATCTAAACTACTTGCATCATGAAAGTTATGTTTTTGTATTTTTCCTTTAAGTGTGTGGAATGATTGTGATCTTGTGCTAACTAGGGTTTGGTTGTGCAGATGGGATGGAGAAGGAGGAAAGTGTGGGACAGGTTGGGGAGGCTAGGAGAGGTCCCTAGGGATCCTTAGCATCCATCCATAGAGGTCCTCACATTCAGAAGCTCGGCAACCAAGTGAGTGGCCTCCTACAGGATGTCTGCAGGGGATCCTACAGGATACTCTGGTTTCTACAGGATGTCTACAAATGGCTACAGGATGACCTACCGTGAGTGTTTGAAGTGATGGAGGAGTAATGGAATGGTAGGGGGAGATGTGTAAGGTAGGAATAAGGCTGGTGATGGCTTTAGAAGTGAAGGAATAGGATGGGGAGTGAGTGTAGGGAGTGGGTTGGAAGATAGAGGGCTATGTCAACGAAAAGGCTAGAGGATGAAGCTACGTGAGGAGTGAAAGACTTTGGGAGATAACAGAGCGGAGCAGGGGTCAAAGATGTGTTTGCATGCGTGATCAAGATGGAGGACGAAGTGATGGAACGAGAGAAAGCAGTGTAAGTGAAACAAATGCTTATGACTGTCACCAAACCGAAAATGCATCAACCTAAACTACCTATGCTTGTAAATTCAATGAACAACAATCCAAAACGCGAAGGAGAATGTGCATGAAGCTGTGGTAAAGGAGTGTGGTGCAGGTGTGAATCATGTGGAAGCATCTAACATAACGTGACTGTGTTTGCAGCAATCATGAAATAAAGAAATGCGTATTTTTGGTGGTTAGTCATGGACTTCACTCCAATCCCAGATGAGATGGCAGTGAGCCTTAACAACCTTTTTGTTGGAGCTCCAATCGATTATATCTATCCTCTGCTACACTAAGCAAGTGGAAACAAATTCACCATAAGCAACTCCTATCTAACTCATGAAAAAGACCAACTTAACAACCTGTAATTCGAATTGCATGTGCAAATGAAAAGCTCAAAGTGCTGAAATGAAATGGGAACAACACTACATCAGAGAGGATCTATGGCTCTCAGGTTGGGCCCTAACCTGAGAGCTATAGTCTCCTTAAGAAAACTCAGAACTAGATCAGAATCTGCCTTCTTTATTCATAATCTGATATCATGCCAAATTGGCTTACAAAAAGGAACAAAAACTGAGCTGTGCTCCAAAATTACAATAGCAATACGAGAGTTTCAACAACCTATCCAAGGCTAAGGCCTCTATACTTATACAAAAACGATGATCCAACAAGTGTCCTTGATTTTAGGAGCTCGGCTGTCCAACTAGAGTTTAACTGCAGATCCTGTAGGACGGTCATAACTGCTGTTCCTGTAGAGCAGTTTATAATTGCTGTTCCTGTAGAACAGCTGGCTGCTTCTAAGCTCGGAGGGGAGATGGATTGGAGCTCGGAGTTCTTGGTGGGAATCACGAGGAATGTCCCTAAGACCGTGGACATCCTCTCCTAAAAACCAGCAGTGCCACCTCATTGTCTCCTTGTCTCCTTTTTCGTTGTCTTTTGCTCCCTTTTAATGCCAAAACCTGGAATCATAATGCATTAGTCACGTAGATAGAGTGCCTACCCTTCTTCCTACAAACAACATGAATAAACTAAGAAATGCATGCATAAGCAATAAAAAATGAATGGTTTGAGCAAGTAGAATAGGCCAAAATGAGCCCAAATTGTACCAAAATTGGGGCTCATCATCACCCCCCAGCTGAACCATTTGCTCATCCTTGAGCAACCTTGCTCCTGCTCCTTGTCCTTGGCCGAGGACTCGGGACCGGTACAGGCTCTTTCTTTTCTGCTTTTGATGGCCCTGCCTTCTCTGCCCCTGGTGGTGACCAGGGTGATGCTTCCTTCCCCTTTCCTATTTCCTTGAGTCGGGCTTCGGAAGGCGACTGGCCTATCTTTGGTGTCCAGGAAGTTATTTTTGGGCTCCCCTTTTCGGGGGTGGCTGATGTTTTAGAGGGGGTCCTTGCACTGGGTGAAGTAGGGACATCCCCTGAAGTGGTTTGGCTGCTGGGTGGAGGCTGTGGCTTGCCCGTGGTCATCCTCTTGCTTCTCCTGGCTTCAGGTGGTAGAGGGGTCTCCCTCTCCCTTTTCTCTTTCGGTTTTGGAGGTGTGCTGAGGGCAGCCAGTGCCGCTGCTGCCTCCTTTTCGAGAATGCCAGCCTTCTCTTTCTTGCGTTTTGCTCTCTCGGAGCTCCTTGTAGAGGGCCCCTCCTTTTTAGATTTCGGGCTTCCTGTGGAAGACCCTGCTTTGCCCGCTTCCGGGCCTCCTGTAGAAGATTCTTTCTTTGTCTTCGGACTCTCTATAGGAGGTTGTTTCTCAATGACCTTCGGGCCTCTTGTAGAAGCCCCTCTTTCCAATCTCAGGCTTCTTGTAGAAGCCCCTGTCTCTGTCTTCGGGCTTCTTGTAGAAGCCTGTGGTTGCACTTTCGGGCTTCCTGTAGAAGCCTTTGTCTCCGTTTTGGGCCTCCTGTAGAAGCCTGTTCTCCAACGATTTTCGGGCTTCCTGTAGAAGCCTTGGTCGTTGCTCTTGGGCTTCCTGTAGAAGCCTGCTCCTTACTGATCTTCGGGCTTCCTGTAGAAGCCTTTGTCTTTGTTTTCGGGCTTTCTGTAGAAGCCTGTGTTTGTGTTTTCGGGCTTCCTGTAGAAGCCTGTGTTTGTGTTTTCGGGCTTCCTGTAGAAGCCTGTGTTTGTGTTTTAGGGCTTCCTGTAGAAGCCAGTTTTTGCGTTCCTGCAGATGCAACTCTCACCACCTTTTCTTGCTTGGCTGCATGGATTTTGCTTTTGGCTTTGACTGCAGGAGCTGACGAGGTGCTTGGGCTGGCAGGGACCACCTCAGTTTTGACTGCCCTGCTTTTCAACCTCTTTTCCCTTGCTGACAGGATGGGGGTGTCCTCTTTTGCTCTGTCATCCTTTCCCTCCTCCTTCTCCTTTCGTTCTTTCTTCTGTGTTGGAGTCGGGACCTTTTGGCTTTTCCCTTTCTTACTCTCGGCTACTGGCTCTTCTTCTTCACCGCTAGAGGATCCCGTTTCTTCAAACAACATTTTTATGTCCCCTTCTCTTGTTAAATTCCTAAATGATTCCCATGCGAGGGGGACTTTATATGAGTGGAGAGCATCCTCCACAAGCAATTTTATTAACCCATGATGGGCTATCTGATCAGGGATTCCGTCCTTGAGCTTTGTAGAGCACTCCATCAAGGACTGCAGTAAAAAGTAAGGAATGCTCAGCCTCTGTGCTGCAGGGAGGTCAATCTGGTGTCTTAGTTCATTGAGCAGCCTGAAGTGATACGCATATACGATGCTGTAACGACCCTCACAGGTGATATATTTCATAATTTGCAAACTGACTTCGTTCCATGGTGGCAACAGGCTTGTCCTTTTCACCCCATTTTTGTCCTCTGTGAATGATTCTTCAGGTGGGAAGAACTTCTTCTTTGCTTGCTGGCTCTGCTTCCGCTCTTCTTTATCCCACGACAGACCCATGGGCAGTTCTGTGATTCGACTTATATGCTCTGGGGTGAGTTGGAGGCTGAGACCTCTGAAGCTTACTGTGGCCAGTGTCTGGGATTTAGGCTTCAATGCCTGCAAGAATTCCTCGGCTACTTCATCATCGTAGCCCTGTAGCTTATCACAAAAAGGCATCCATTGTGCCCTGGTAAAGAGATCTACCACTGCTGGATTTCTCCTTAATTTGGTGGAATCTGTGGGTTCTCGCCTGATAAATCCACCCGGCATGATGCACAATTTTCTTAACCGGAGGTGGTGATGGTGGAAGAGAGTTTAGTTTCGGTGACAGAGTGCAGAACAATGCGTATAACCCACAAAAATTTTACAACACAGTCTAACCACGCAACAATCCTGTAGAATTGCAGTATGGGCACACAGACAACAATTGGTCTACTTTCTCATTTACCCTGACAGTAACTGACAATCCTACCACCTTAAATGAGCAATTGCATGAGAAGTCCAGGGTTACCTCGTTACTCGGCCACCTTTTTTCGTGAACACCCGCGTTCCTGTAGAAGACTGCGTCCTGTAGGACTGCGTTCCTGTAGAAACTGTTCCTGTAGGAGCAGTGTGCAAACTTCGGGGAGGACTGCAATTGGACTGCGGTTGAGGTGCGCTTCACTGGTGTTCAGTCGGCCGAAAGCTTGGCGTATCAACATGCAGAGGTATTCAGAAGAGTTACTCAAGTTTTGAAGTGGAGGTGGATGGATATACGCGCACAATCTAGCCGATTAGATTTTGAATCGGCGCAGCTCGTGGCGCGGAGGGTGAGCTGTCCCCGCCGGACCGTTGGGTGACGTCACCCATCATCCGCCTGCACATTCACTTGCTGCCGCATTCATTCCCACAGATCTGCCGCCGCCCTTTTCGGTTAAACTCGTTTCTCGGTTGACGGGACTGATCTTCACGTGCGTGCTGCGTGTTCCCTTTGTCGTGGCTGCCACCCCATCATCTGACTATCCCTTCACTAGCCAACGTGGCTAGTCAACTGGCCTTACGGCCGCTCAACCATTCATTTCTACGCCATGCAAACAAATCAAAGTAATACTCATGCGATTTGATGGAAGGAAGGATTAGAACACTTACCTGCGCGCGTCTGCACATGATTTTCAGTTTTTTGGACGACGGATCTACCTGCTGCATGTGGCTTACACAGTCCCGGAGGCTCGTGGTTACAGGATGCTGGCGCTGTAGTGGACGCTCTGGTTGCATGCGCCCGCGTGTTGCTTGCAGATGGCTGGGCGATGAATGGTATCCACTCCTGCAGGTTTGACTGCTACAGGATTCCCGCGGGGTGCCTTGCAACAGTCTCACCTCCTTGGGTGCATGCTACTTGACAATGGAGATGACCTGCTAATCGCGCTCCCGAAGCTTCTGATGCTCGACATGGACATGGTATGAGCTCTCGGTGTTCATTTTTCTCTGACAACTGATTTTTCCACGAGAACTCATTGATCTGGTTTGCTGGTGCAGGGATCTTAGTTGCATGGTGACGAGGATGGTGGAGCAAGGTATCAGCGTCGTGCATGGGTCCAAAAGAGGCTTGCATGCGTCCACACCAACCCGTAGTCATCAGATCTGCTCATGAAACGCATTCTGGCTCGTTCTGAGCTTCTACAGGAAGTTTCCTGTAGAAGTACAGAGCTTCCTGTAGACAGGCAGCTCTTCCTGTAGAAATTTGCACCTTCCTGTAGAAAATCGCACCTTCCTGTAGAAAATCTGTGTCTTCCTGTAGGAGACTCAGTTTATAATAAAAGTGCACATACCTTGAAGAACATAGGCATTCTTGGAGGAGGTGCTGGTGAGGTGTCCTGGCTGCATGATAAGGACTTCTGGCTTTGAGTTGAGAGGCTTCCTCTCCTCCATAGAACACCTGCAATCTGCATGCAAATTTCACATAATGACTTATTGATCTTGTTTTTTCTTTCTGTTTTTTTTCTTTTTTTTGAAAGATAGCAGGGGCGCCTCAATGAGGTTTTCACCCCTACCACCTGCCTTAAGCGCCTCAAAGAGGTTTTCACTCAAGGATCTTTATCTCTTTTTTTTTTTTTTGAAAGATAGCAGGGGCGCCTCAATGAGGTTTTCACCCCTACCACCTGCCTTGGGCGCCTCAGAGAGGTTTTCACCCAAGGATCTTTATTATTTATTTATTTATTTTTTTAGATGCTTCAGGGTGTGCCCAAAGCAGGGGCAGGACCCTTCTCTATGACCAATACTGCCTTCTCCATTGTTTTGATGAACTCTTGTCTTGAGGGAGGCTTCCTGTAGATCTTCAATCGATGCCCATTGACAAGCATGGGAATGGCTTCCTCATCAATGGTTCGAATGAGGACGGATCCATTGTCATGACACTTTTCCATTGAATATGGTCCCAGTAATCTGGTTCTCAACTTCCCCTTGAAATCTTTGTATCTGGAATCATACAACAAAGCCCAATCTCCCGGCTGAAATTGCTTGTCATGGAGATGTTGGTCATGCCACACCTTCCTCTGAAGTTGAACCACTTCTGAGTGAAGGAGGGCCTGCATGCGGTGCTCATCCAGTCCATTCAGCTGCAATAACCTTTCTTGCTGTGCATGGTTGAGATCTAGGTGCAGCTGAGCTGCCATCCTCAAAGTGTTATACTCAAACTCAATGGACAGCAAAGCTTTCTTCCCATAGACCAGCTCATAAGGTGTGAAGCCGGTGGTGGTCTTCCAAGTGGTGTTGTAAGCCCATGTGGCTTCAACCAGGCGATCTGCCCAGTCCTTTCTACTGCTGCTCACCACTTTAGTCAAGATCCCTTCTAATGCTCTATTGGTGACCTCCACCTGCCCATTTGCTTGAGGATGATAGGGGGTGGAGGTTCTATGCTTGATCTTGTGATGAGCTAGGAGATCTTCAACCAGGTGGGAGGTGAACTGGCTCCCTTGATCGGTGACCAGCTCTCTTGGATAGCCAAACTTATAGAAGATGTTCTCTCTTAGGAACTCGGCCACTTTTTCTTCTGTTGCTGCTTTGATTGCTTTGGTCTCTGCCCACTTCGTCAGGTAGTCAGTGCACACAATGATGTAGGATCTTTGCCTCGAAGAGGGATTGATTGGACCCACAAAGTCCATGCCCCACTTCTCAAATGGCTCAAGAGTCACTTGAGGTTGGAGAGGCATCTCATCCCTTTGGGTCGGTTTCCCCATTCTTTGGCATTGGTCACACTGGCTGACATATCTTCTGACATCTTGATGAAGTGTGGGCCAATAGTAGCCTGCCTGCAGGATCTTGAAGGCAGTCCTCTTTGCTGCAAAATGTCCTCCACAAGGCCCATCATGACAGGTGAGGAGGATGTCAAAGACTTCCTCTTCCCTTACACAACGCCTCAAGATCTGATCGGAGCCAAGCTTGAACAGATTTCCCCCAATCCATGTAAATGAGGCACTCTTTCTGATGATTTTGCTCTTCTCTTTTGAAGAGAGGTGCGGAGGGAACTGAGCTGAAACAAGGTAGTTTGCTATATCAGCAAACCATGGAGAGAGTACTGAGATAGCAAACAGATGCTCATCAGGCATCTGGTCATCCACCGTCCCATCTTCATCTGCAGACAAATCCAATCTAGACAAGAAGTCAGCAACAACATTTTCTCTCCCTGGTTTATCAACAATGGTTAGATCAAACTGCTGCAATAAAAGTAACCATCTAATAATACGAGCATTCACATCTGGTTTATTCATCAAATATCTAATAGCAGCATGGTCAGTATGTACAAAAGTCTGGTAACCAGTAATATAATGTCGGAACTTGTTCAGTGCATGGACCACAGCTAAGAATTCCTTCTCGGTTACAGTGTAATTCAGCTCTGCTTTGGACAAGTTTTTGCTAACGAAGTAAATCGCATATGGAAGTTTTTGCTCAACTTGTCCTAAGACTGCACCTATGGCTTTGTTCGAGGCATCAGTGTGGATGTGGAAAGGTAGGGCCCAGTTTGGACCTCTCAGGATTGGAGCTGACACTAACTTGTCTTTTAATTCATTCAAACTCTTCTGACAATCGTCAGTCCAATTAAACTCCACATCTTTTGCCAACAGACCAAACAATGGTGAGGCTAACTCGCTGAAATCTTTAATGAATCTCCGGTAGTATCCTGCTAATCCCAAGAAACTCCGGACATTCGTTACTTTTTGAGGAGGTGGAACCCTCTTGATGAGAGCAATTTTGTTAGGATCCACCTGCAATCCTTGGGAAGAAATAGTATGGCCTAGCACGGTCCCTTCAGTCATTAGGAATTCACATTTCTCAGGGCTAAGGGACAAGTTCATCTCGATGCACTTGGTTAGGACCTTTCCCAAGTTGGACAATGCTTCCTGGAAGTTGGCCCCATAAGGAGTAAAGTCATCCATGTATATTTCCACTGCATCATGGACCAACTCCGAGAAGATGCTCAAGACAGCTCTCTGAAAAGTAGCAGGAGCATTGCATAGCCCAAAGGGAAGGACTCGGTAGGCAAAGGTACCCCAAGGACAAGTGAAGGTGGTCTTATCTTGGTCTTCCGGGCTGATTTGGATTTGATTGTACCCGCTAAACCCATCCAGGAAAGAGAAGAACTTCTTTCCTGCCAGTCCATCCAACACTTGATCTATGAAAGGTAGAGGGAAATGGTCTTTCTTGGTAGCTTTGTTCAGCTCATGGTAATCTACACAGATCCTCCACTTCCCATTCTTCTTGGGAACCAACACTAGAGGGGACACCCATTCACTATCTGAGATGGGGTAGATGAATCTGGCATCCAACAATTTTTGCAACTCTTCCTTGACAATGTCCTTAAGGGCTGGATTCATTCTCCTCTGGGGTTGCCTAACTGGTTTACAATCCTCTTTGATGTATATATGATGGGTACAGACCGAGGGATGGACTCCTTTCATCTCCTTATAGCTCCAAGCAAAAGCATCTAAGTGGCTGGCCAATAGGCTACACAACTCCTTCTCCTGGGAAGGAGATAGGGAGGAGCTGATCTTTAATGCTCTCTCAGGGCCGAACTCCACACTTTTGACTCTGGGAGTGACAGGGCTGGTTGTACAAAGGTCCACTAAGGTGCTAGCTTGGGCATCCTCCACCAACTTCTCTAAAGATAGTGCACTGGAAGGTGGATTCTGGATCAGGGTCTCAATCAAATCATCCTCGGTAGGAGGGTCTCTTCTAGTGGTATCTAGGGTGCACAGAGGTGCAGAGTACACCTCGTCTTCCTCTCCTTCCTCCAACCAGAGTGGTAAATCATGCTCTAAAGAAGGTTGGGCAGGAGAGTATAGGACTAGCTGTTTGGACATGGGACCATTTTTGATGGTCATGTTTCCTGCCCGACAACTTATGTAAGCATCTGCAGTAGCTAACCAAGGCCTTCCCAAGATGAGAGGATATCCAGTAAGCTTGGCCTTTGGTTGCAGAACCAGGAAGTCTGCAGGGTATTCCAAGAATCAATAGAGACCAAGACATCCTCCACAATCCCTTCGGGAGTCACGGTGGAGCGATCTGCTAATTGCAGTACTGTCGAGGTCTTCCTCAAGGAACCCTGAAGATTGAGTTTAAGCATGGTATCCCTGGTCATCACATTGATGGCTGCCCCCAGATAAATCAAGGTGTGGGGGATAATGGTGCCATTGATGTGAACATCTACTACAGGACTTCCAGGATCTAGGTACTTTGGGCAGATGACTTGTCCTAGCATAAGGTCAGACAGTTGTCCTATGACATTGATAGTTGAGGCATCTTTCTTCCGTCTGCCTGGGTGTTTGAAACACTTCTCCTTAACCAGCTTGTTATATATTGGCACATCCTTGATGGCTTGGAGAAGTGGGATTTTTACACACAACTGCTTGAGCTCACCCAAAAGCTCATCTTCTTCTGGGTTAGGTTGTGTGGTGGCTGTTAGTCTCTCAGGAAAGGGTGGAATAGGCTTTGGTTCACTTTCCTGATGGTTTTCCTCATCCTCTGGGGGAGGAGGTTGGCGATCTAGAAGAGTCTTTCCAGATCTAAGATTGATCTCCTGGATCTCCACAGCATAGGTAGGGCATGAGGTCTCCCCAGTATATACCTGCTGAGCCTGTCTATTGTTGGGGTTCGGGTTCGGTTGAGCAGGCATCTGAGGTTGCCTTGGAGGAGCAGGAGGTAAAGGCTGAGGTTGAACTGGTGGTGGAGGCAAAATGGCAGGAGGAGTGTTGTATTGGGGCCTCCACCCCGACTGAGGAGCACTCCATTGAGGCTGCGACTGGGTATGTGAGTGATATGGATGAGAAGTAGGTTGAGTAGGGTACTGAGGTGGATAAGACCATGGAGGAGGCATGGACCACGCAGGATGAGCAGGGGGACCCCAGGAAGGCATGGGAGTCGAGTGGTTGGGGTTGTAATAAGCTTGAGATGCCCCTTGCATCCCCTGCTGATAAGGTCTAGATCCTTGAGGCCTCCTTTGGTTGATGAAGTAGAGAGGTTCAGTGGGGCTTCGGTTCCTTGGTACATGGCTTTAAACCCAGGTAAGGTTGGACACTGATTTGTTGGGTGGTCCTCCTCACAAACGAAACACACTTCAACCGAATGCAATGGACATTCGTTCTTAGGGTGTCTTCTGGTGCACCTAGGACAGAAGACAGCCAAGGCTCTCTCAGCTTCTTCTTTCTTCTGCTGGATCCTGAATGTGTCCAGCTGCATGGCAATGGTCTGTCTCACCTCACTCTTAAGATCTTCTAATTGGTTTGTAAACTCATGTTTGGAGAAAGGGACACCAGTGGAGAGGAGATTTCCTCTACCTCGTTTTCTAGCTGCCCTGGAATGATTTCGAAACACAGTCTTGATGTCCTCATAAGGCAGTTGGTAAATGTCCCCCCCAGCTAACATGTGAAGGGTGTCTAAGAGATCTTCAGGGACTCCTCGGAGTAGAACCAACTTGAGGGATTCAGGGTCAAGTGTGCACCTAGCCCGTTTATAGCTAAGTTGGAACCTCTCCTCATAATCCTCTAAAGACTCATCATTCCCCATGGTCATTCGAAAGATCTCTCCCTTGGTTTCCTTGGACCTACAATAATCCCTATACTTGCTATTGAAGGCTTGCTGCATCTGAGCCCAAGTAGCGATGCTATTCCCAGGTAATCCCATGAACCAGCGTAGTGCTGCATCCTTAAGAGTGGAAGGGAAAAGCTTCAGCTTTTGCTCATCTTCAGTATAGTCATAGGTTCTACAAAGGACAACAAACTCAAACAAGAAGGTATCAGGATCCTCAGTGGTCAGTCCATGGAAGTGAGGCAAGGCGGAGGGGCTAATGTTTTTCATTTTCATATCTCCATTGGTCTCTCGGATGGGGAAAGCTCCTTCTATTCTCTCATCTTCTCTCCTATTATCAGCCATGGCTTCAGATGGAGTGGTCTCTAACTCTTCTTCTTCTATAAGGTCTTGGTATATCTCAGGATGTTCACCTATAGGTTCCTCTGGGTCACTGTCACCAAAGAAGAGAGAAGGGTGACTCAGTGATGTGGTGGGGGTGTTTGGTAGGAATTTGCCTGATCTATCTCGGTTCCTACGAGGCATGAAATGGAAAGGACTTTTCTTTTTTGAGTGCTTTTGCTTTTTCTTTGGTACCTGCAAAACTGAAACAAAGTGATCTACAACTAACTATATTGCTCAAATGAAATTGCAGAATTGGAAAGCTAATCTAGGAAAGCAAGAAATATTAATCTAGGAAAGCAAGAAATATTAATCTAGGAAAGCAGGAAATGCTAATCTATGAAAGCAGGAAATGCTAATCTAGGAAAGCAGGAAATGCTAAGCTACTTTTGCAGAATGGAAATGAAATAAACTACTGAGCAGAAGTAAGAGTACGAAAGTAGAAGAAAAGCAACAATTACTAATACTCTGACGCTTCCCCGGCAACGGCGCCAAAAAGATGGTGAGCTCCAGTATTGTAGCAATAATGCTACAACTCTTGGGGCTTCCTGTCTCTCATTTTATCAACCCGGTAGTTCGTACAAACTTGGAAGCGACGGTGCTATATGCACAAGTACTAGCTCTTGTCGCAGCTGTCACTTGGTCAGCTGGCACAAGTCCGCTAGGGCTCAAGCCAACTTCTATAGGCTCTCAGAAGAAGCTTGCTAATTGATGGACGAAAGCTATTCTCAAAGGAAAACTACTCTACTTGACAAAATGGACTAAAAGCAAATCAAAGCATGTAAACCTAGGAAACCCTAATTTGACTAGTCTAACCTCTACAATGCAAAGAATGTAAATGCAACTTCTACCAATGCTGTCATTACCTCTAATAAGTGAAAATGCATGGATCTAAACTACTTGCATCATGAAAGTTATGTTTTTGTATTTTTCCTTTAAGTGTGTGGAATGATTGTGATCTTGTGCTAACTAGGGTTTGGTTGTGCAGATGGGATGGAGAAGGAGGGAAAGCGTGGGACAGGTTGGGGAGGCTAGGAGAGGTCCCTAGGGATCCTTAGCATCCATCCATAGAGGTCCCTCACATTCAGAAGCTCGGCAACCAAGTGAGTGGCCTCCTACAGGATGTCTGCAGGGGATCCTACAGGATACTCTGGTTTCTACAGGATGTCTACAAATGGCTACAGGATGACCTACCGTGAGTGTTTGAAGTGATGGAGGAGTAATGGAATGGTAGGGGGAGATGTGTAAGGTAGGAATAAGGCTGGTGATGGCTTTAGAAGTGAAGGAACAGGATGGGGAGTGAGTGTAGGGAGTGGGTTGGAAGATAGAGGGCTATGTCAACGAAAAGGCTAGAGGATGAAGCTACGTGAGGAGTGAAAGACTTTGGGAGATAATAGAGCGGAGCAGGGGTCAAAGATGTGTTTGCATGCGTGATCAAGATGGAGGACGAAGTGATGGAACGAGAGAAAACAGTGTAAGTGAAACAAATGCTTATGACTGTCATCAAACCGAAAATGCATCAACCTAAACTACCTGTGCTTGTAAATTCAATGAACAGCAATCCAAAACGCGAAGGAGAATGTGCATGAAGCTGTGGTAAAGGAGTGTGGTGCAGGTGTGAATCATGTGGAAGCATCTAACACAACGTGACTGTGTTTGCAGCAATCATGAAATAAAGAAATGCGTATTTTTGGTGGTTAGTCATGGACAGATGGCAGTGAGCCTTAACAACCTTTTTGTTGGAGCTCCAATCGATTATATCTATCCTCTGCTACACTAAGCAAGTGGAAACAAATTCACCATAAGCAACTCCTATCTAACTCATGAAAAAGACCAACTTAACAACCTGTAATTCGAATTGCATGTGCAAATGAAAAGCTCAAAGTGCTGAAATGAAATGGGAACAACACTACAGCAGAGGGGATCTATGGCTCTCAGGTTGGGCCCTAACCTGAGAGCTATAGTCTCCTTAAGAAAACTCAGAACTAGATCAGAATCTGCCTTCTTTATTCATAATCTGATATCATGCCAAATTGGCTTACAAAAAGGAACAAAAACTGAGCTGTGCTCCAAAATTACAATAGCAATACGAGAGTTTCAACAACCTATCCAAGGCTAAGGCCTCTATACTTATACAAAAACGATGATCCAACAAGTGTCCTTGATTTTAGGAGCTCGGCTGTCCAACTAGAGTTTAACTGCTGATCCTGTAGGACGGTCATAACTGCTGTTCCTGTAGAGCAGTTTATAACTGCTGTTCCTGTAGAGCAGTTTATAACTGTTGTTCCTGTAGAACAGCTGGCTGCTTCTAAGCTCGGAGGGGAGATGGATTGGAGCTCGGAGTTCTTGGTGGGAATCACGAGGAATGTCCCTAAGACCGTGGACATCCTCTCCTAAAAACCAGCAGTGCCACCTCATTGTCTCCTTGTCTCCTTTTTCGTTGTCTTTTGCTCCCTTTTAATGCCAAAACCTGGAATCATAATGCATTAGTCACGTAGATAGAGTGCCTACCCTTCTTCCTACAAACAACATGAATAAACTAAGAAATGCATGCATAAGCAATAAAAAATGAATGGTTTGAGCAAGTAGAATAGGCCAAAATGAGCCCAAATTGTACCAAAATTGGGGCTCATCAGTCTTCTCTGGTGAAAAACCCAAGGAGGGGAACTTGAGGATCTTTGGTTGCTCTATCGACTTCCATGTGCCAAAAGAAAAGAGGAACAAGCTGAAAGCTTCAGGCAAGAAAGGTATGTTTGTTGGTTATTGTGCAAATTCTAAAGCTTACAGAATACATGTACCTGGACAAAGAAATATAGAGTTTAGCAGGAATGTAACATTTGATGAAGATGCAACTCTTGGAAAGGCTAGAGACACTCCTCTTCATCCTGTTAATGTTGATAGTCAAGATGATGCATTTGAGATACAAGAAAATCCTGATCGTGTTGATGAATCCATGGAGCCCATGGATCCTTTGGATCCTTTGGATCCTCCTCCATGTGATCCTCCTACTAAAAGGAGACCTTTATGGCTTTGTAACACCCTTCAAGATGCTGCTAAACATGCTGCTCCCAGAGGAATCTTTAGAGAAAGCAAGAAACCATACTAGTTTCAAGGATATGTTATAGCCATGAACAACATTATTCAATCTGAATCATGCACTTTTGAAGAAGTTGTGAAAACTAAAGTGTGGAAAGATGCAATGACTGAAGAATATAAGTCCATTATTCATAATGATATAAGTTCCAAGACCCTAAGGCAAACCATTTGTGTCTTTTAAATGACTATATAAAATCAAACATGGTGCCGATGGTAGTATTGCAAAATATAAAGCTAGATTTGTGGCTAGAGGGTTCTCTCA
Organism: Pinus tabuliformis; assembly: GCA_031772625.1. Taxonomy (NCBI): domain Eukaryota; kingdom Viridiplantae; phylum Streptophyta; class Pinopsida; order Pinales; family Pinaceae; genus Pinus; species Pinus tabuliformis. The sequence continues at coordinate 849,193,986 of CM062818.1, read as the reverse complement.
AAAAGAGGGAATAAACCATGATGAAATCTTTGCACCTGCTACTTGTTATACAACCAACCGATCTATTGTGGCTCTAGTTGCTAGTTAAGGATGGTCCCTTCACTAAATGGATGTGAAGACTGATTTTCTGCATGGCTTCCTCAAGAAAGAAGTATTTGTGGAGCAATTGCAAGGCTTTGAAGTACATGACCGTAAAGCTTATGTGTGTCGACTGAAGAGAATCCTCTATGGTTTGAAGCAAGCTCCAAGAGCTTGGTATGCCCACATTGATAGCTTCTTGATGAAGCTTGGTTTTACCAGAAGCAATGCTGATCCAAATCTCTACTTCAAAACGGTCCAAGGTATGTCTATGAGTTTGTTATTATTTGTTGATGATTTATTTTTGACCGGTGGTGAACCTCTTATTGTCCAGTGTAAGAGGGAGTTAGCTTCTGAATTTGAAATGAAAGATCTTCATTTTATGCACTAATTTTTGGGTCTTGAAGTATGGCAGAAACTTGGTGAGATTTTCCTTTCTCAAGGAAAATATGTTTTCAAGCTGCTAGAAAGATTTGGTATGACATAATGTAAATCCATGAATACTCCAATGGAGATGAACTTCAAGAAGCTGTGTGGTGAAGTTGCAAGTTCTGATTTGGCAAATCCTTTTGAGTATCGACAACTGATTGGGGCACTGATGTTCTTAGTGAACACTAAACCAAACATATATTTTGCAGTCAATACTCTAAGCCAATATATGGTTAAACCATATAATGCACACTAGATCGCTGCAAAGCACGTGCTGAGATACTTGCATGGGACCATCAATTTGGGATTGAAATATATTGCCAGTGATATGACTACATGGATACTCAGATGCTGATTGAGCTAGTAACTCTATTGTAGAAAAAACACATCTGGGTGCTGCCTTAGCTTAGGATCTGCCATGATATCCTAGATGAGCAGGAAGCAAAATTCTATAGCCCTCAACACGATTGAAGTTGATTACATTGCTGCTAGCATGGCTTGCTGTGAGGTAGTATGGTCGAGGAAGCTCTTTGGAGAGCTGTTTGAGCATGTTCTGGATACAACAGTAATTTATTACGACAATAAGAGTGGGATTCGACTTGCAGAAAATCTCGTGTTCCATGACAAGTCCAAGCATATTGAGATCAAATATCACTATATCTGGGATATGGTGTAGAGAGGAGTAGTAAGACTCCATCATATAGTGATTGATGACTAGATCGCTGACATTCTTACCAAGCCTTTGCCGAAAGGAAAGTTCTTGGTTTTTAAAGAGCAACTTGGATTGACAGATGTGGCCCTTCCTAGAGAGGGTAGTCATGTGTGATGAACCTTGGTTGAGCGAGATCCTTGTCATTTGTTGACAAGTGGATCCCCCCAAGCAGTGATGAGCCTTGGATGTGCGACATCCTTGTCATGTGTTAACAAATGGATCCTTCCAAGCAAAGATATGACTTGGTTGTATGAGATCCTTGTCGTATTGACAAGTGGACTCCCCAAGAAGAGATGAGCCTTGGATGAGCGAGATCCTTGTTATGTGTTGACAAGTGGATCTCCCCAAGTAGTGATGAGCCTTGGAGGTGCGAGATCTTTGTCATGTGTTGACAAGTGGATCCCCCCTAATAGAGATATGACTTGGTTGTGCGAGATTGTTGTCGTGTGTTGACAAGTGGACCCCCCCAAGCAGAGATGAGATCCTTGTTAAGTGGGTCACCGCCCCAAGCAGAGATGTGGCTTGGTTGTGCGAGATACTTGACAAGTGGGTTATCCCCTTAAGCAGAGATGAGACTTGGTTGTGCGACATGCTTGTCATATGTTAGCAAGTGGCAATCCCCCCAAACGAATATAGTGTGGTAGCTAGAGCTCCCCTATGATGATTCTTCTTCATTAGAGTGAGACATCATTGTTCCAAATGATACAAAGCGAAGATGAACATAGATGCGCAGAGAAAGTGAATATCTTTTGTGCAGAAAGAAAATCCTCTCGCGCTGAGAGCGAGTGTTGGAAATTTGGCAACTTAGGGATGAATTTTTAGAAATAGCAAAAATAAAATTTCTAAAAATAAAGTCTAAAACTGGAATTTCTAGAAATAGAAAGTCTCAAGTATGACTTTCCAAAAATAGTAAATCACCTTACATCAATTGGTAATCGAGTATTGTTGATGGAAAATCCCTTCTGATCATCAATCAATCCTAATAGATCAATTTTGACTTAATCATCAATATTATCATTAATATTATTATTATTAATATTCTTATGATACTATTATATTATTATTAAAAAGAAATTCAACTCACCCAATCATGAGTATCCATAATGTTCTCTTACACTCTCATTATTGGCATGGCATATTCCTCTTACACTCTAATTATTGCTCTTACACTCTATTACACTCAATGAAAGCATGTCATAAAAGATTCTTTTACACTCTCTTACACTCAATAAAAGCATGTCTTAATAGATTCTCTTACACTCTCTTACACTCAATAAAAGCATGTCATAATAGATTCTCTTACACTCTTTTACACTCAATAAAAGCATGTCATAAAAGATTCCTCTTACTCACTATATGTTACGCTCTCTCTTAAAAGCATAAGTTACAAAGGCATGTTTACCTCTTTAATTGCATGAGTTACATTTCCTAAATGGGCATGGGTTACACTCCTCTTGGCATACGAGTTACTCCTCCTTTATGGCATGGATTCGTGGCTCCTCCTATATATATGTGCCTCGTTCTTTCTCCCCTCACTACTTGTGCATTGTGAAAGAATAATTCAAACATGCGAAAGAGTTGGAGAGAGTTGAAGAAGATTTTGAGATAGAGACTTGGAGAGTAAGAGCAGAACTTGGTGAGTCAAGGTTGAAGGAAAGGTTGAATAAGTGTGTGCATTTGCTGCTGCTACCATTGATCTTCATGCTACAATTTGTTTAGATTTGGGTGAACTTACTCATTCTCTTGATCTATCATTGTACTTTGTATCTCTGTTGAACAATTGATTTCTAATAGGAGAAGAATCTGGTTGGGTTTTACCCTTATGGGTTTTTCCCTGGTCATTATACCTAAATTCTCTTTGTCTCATTATATTCTTGGTTGTCTTCTATTGTGCATTTGATTTATGTTCTATCTACATTTTCTTGTCTAATATTGCAACATAAAGAAGTTTTATTATAAGTGATTGTTACAACATAGAGCATCAGAATTTCAACAGGAAAAATCCTCAACCCCACTAGTTGTGGCCTTTGTGGCAAAGCTTAGAGAAGGGGTTGTCACCTAATCCCAACTCTCTTCATCTAGGCTCTCTCCTATCTAAAGCCAAGGGGGTGGACCTGTTGTCGCCTAAGATGTACACTTAAATGTGGGAAAAGTTTTCAACTCCACAAGGTATAGCCTTTAGGGCACAACGCTCAGAGAAGAGGCTGTCACCTATTCCCAACTCTCTTCTTTTAAGCTCTCTCCTAGGTAAGCTAAGGGGGGTAGTCCCTAAATATGATGATCGAAGGAAAACCTGTTGTAAACAACAAGTCTAGGAGACAAACGACAAGGCAATTACCATTCAATATAACTTGAATTAAGGATTGATTAGCAAGTGTGAATATTAATGAGCAATGTTAATGAGATAGATTCGATTAAATCAATATGGCATTCAATGAGATAAAATGTAAGAGACCAATTCCTTTTAAACAATTCTCAAATAAAATTATGATACTTGCAAAAGAAGAAGATGATATTTTAAATTACAAGATTGGCAAATGCTGGAAGACAAGCGAGTACAAGAGATAGCATGATATTGAAACACGAGCAATAAGATAGAACTTGCAAGATAAATAAAACTTGTACTTTAAAAAGATGCTCAAATAAGATAGAACAATATCAAAGGACAATGAACAAGTAATTTAAATGACAAGTACAAGAGTAGTACAATACAATATTGCAAGTAAATGAAGTGCTCACAATTCAACTTGTACAATGAACAAATGCAAGCTTAGACAATGATATGTGAGATGCAAGTGATCTTGGTTGATTTTAATTAAATTCCTATTCTATGGTGAGAACTTCCCCTCAATTCCTCAAAACTTGGTAAGGACTGAGGTGAACTACAAGAAGGCCAGGCCGAGGAGACACTTATTCCATTATTAATGATACCCACTTAGACTTCTTGACACCCCACGTGCCTTTGTTCCTACACTGGCTCGGTCAGAAGAGAACTGCGAGGTCACGTGTTTGAACCTTTTCTCCAAATTCAAATTTATTGAATTGAATGACAATTAGGGAGGTCGGTCCTAAAATTTCTATCAACCAAGCTTATGCTTGGAGGTAAATTTTAGAGATGCAAACCTAGATCTAATATGCAAATGAGATGCAAATGTTAATAGAATGCTTCAATGAGATACAATTAGAACAAGATGCTTCAAAGAGTGAAATACCAATTCACTTATGATCAAGATTACTTTGAGCACAAAATTATAATGAGACAATGATCAATGAAGCATGTAAATACTACTCAATGAAACAAAGCGTTAGAGAAATAACACAATTGCTTTGAATGAAAATACTCTTAAATTGAATTATTGATTAAATTATATTGTCACTTCACTTATAATATGTCTTTAAGAATGTTTAAGAGCAAATATGAATTATAGAGCACAAGTAGCTATTTAAATGAACGGAGATGAGATTGCTAATTAGTGATTTTAGAGATATGATACTTTAATCCAAAACACAAGTGAGATAAAGACAAGAATTCCTGCAATGTAAATTAGATCAAGTAGCAATTAGATCAAACAATTAGTGATGAAGTCTAGATCTATCGATGACCAAGTGAATCAATTCAAGAGGTTAGAACTAAAATACAATGAATATGAAAAGGAAACTAATCTAATGAAAACAAAAAAAATAAGTTAGAAGTTAGATCTAAAGACTATGATAACAATAAAATGAAAACAAATCTACGATGTTAGTCACCACCACAAGAAGCCCTCCCTTTAAATAAGGAGGTGTGATACCATGGGGAGAAACCTTAGCTTCCTCAAAGAAGAGATCCGTTTTATTATTAGATGTTACAAAGAGAGAGACCCTTAGACAAAGAGAAGGGCTTTATAATCTTGAGCAGATTTTACAAATGATAGATCCTTACAACAAGAAGGAAAATCCCCCTTCAATCTACAAAGAAACCATAAGGAACAATGAATAATCTTCCACAAGAATTTGCTCTAAACCCTAAATTGAATACGACCTTCCAAGAAAAAAGGGACACTTCTTTTGCTCACGACCTTGAGAGAAAAACAACCTTCAATAGCTCACGACCAAGTAGGGAAAAATAGCTCAAAATTTAAATTCAAATTTTACAATTTTTTTTATGATTAATTCCTTAAAGTTTAAAGCCTTAAACCCTAAATAAAATCGCTATCTCTGCAAGACGTCCAAGCCAGAGAGGCTTTCACACCAAAGGAAATGTAATGGCTCTTTAGTTCTTGGTCAAAGGAAAAATGCTCCCAAAGGATTACGGCCTTCACAAAAACTTTAGAATTAAAATTCCAAGTTTCCAAACAATGGATTCTCCTCCAAATTCGAGCGGAAGACCCTCAAACCCTAGTGGCTGGGGTAGACACGGATAAAAGGGGGGTTTTAAAAGCCACGAGCAAGGGATTTGTCTCTCAAAAAATTTTGATTTTTCCCTGATATCCAACCAATACACCTGCAAATAAAATTTAAAAGAAATTTTCAAGAGAAAACCTTCTCCTTAAGCTAAATTTGCGCAAGCCAAAGAGAAGCAAATATATACAAAATGAATGAAATTTATATAAAATGGTTATATTTATATACAAAGTGTATTTACAAAAAAAAATAATGAATGCTAAATCAAAGGAGTGGTGAGTACAACTCTGCTCCTTGATTAGTAAACAAAAAGCTTTATATAACCAAATATATTCAGTAAGAGCACAATAGTTGAGAGAAATATGAAGAAAAATCATTTTTTCTTTAGAGAAAACGGCAAGAAAACTCCCTAAAAAATTTCATATGGTAAGTCTTTGAAAAATCCCACTGTGGGTTCTTCAGCTTCTATGCCTTGAGTAGTTGGTTGGTTCAATCGAGAACGTCCCCAAGTGCTCAAGATCTGATCAAATAAAATTGATTTCTACACACTTTTGAAAATATTTGTTAGATCCATAGGGATTGGATGGCATAGTGAGAAGGAAGTCTAGGGGTTCAACCGAAAACCCACTAGATCTGCCCAATCTAAAGTGTTTCTCCAATCCAAATAATGATGCAAGATAACTATACACCAATAAATCCAAACGGCAAATGGAAATAACAAGTTATAACATTAGTAGAATATGAAGCACAATAGATCAAAATGATATTACCATAAAAGACTGAAGAATAACACCATAGCTTTGCCCCCAAAGACTTTCTTTTATTATCCAAAAAAAAATATTACAAATCCAGCAGAGCTTCACTTAGCCAAGAGCTCGAAATTTTTCATGTCTACAATGCGGAGTTTAGAGCTCAATTTATAGAAAGAAAAGGGAGATCTTGATCCCTCTCCAAATGAAAACGGCTAGGTACAACAAATTGCACAAATTTGACTTGATCCCACAATAAAACGGCTAATCCAAGGCTTGATCCACGTCCAATTAATTCTGACCCTTGATGCACAATGCTGATCTTGGGGAAGGAGTTCAATTTCCCTTGAAGATGGAGGTGGATTTACCAAAACTTTTGATCCTGGACCAAAAACTAATTTTTCCTAATTTTCTCATTCAACTTAACCAACTTGGACCATCTCATTTAAAAAATCGATTTTTCAGGGAAATTAGCTGTTGAAGTGGACCAACGAATTTTTTTTTGTGACTTTTCTCGCTTGATATGTGGAGATTCCTTAAGTTTTTTACTTGATTCCTTTCTCGGGAAAGTCCACATCCTTTTAAAAATATTTTTCATTTCAAGAGAATTTTATTTTTCTCTCATTTTATTTTTTTTGACCAATTTTCGGCTAATTATTTTGCCATTTTTTCCTAAAAATATTTTTTTGTTTTGTTAATCTTGGCAGATCCATCCATTTTCTATTATATATTAGGCAAATTTACACCACATAGATTGACCGGGTGGCCTCAACTTGCCCCGAGGGGAATCCAAGTCTGTTGGCCACTGGTTAGCATTATACGCCGTCCAAAAACAAAATTGCTTCAATATTTCTAGCCAAGCTAGATAAGTGTCAATCTCATGTCCAAATACTACATAACTGTAAAAACTAACATATGCAACAGGAAACTTAAAAGCTAACCGCATAAACAAAAACTAAGCATGAGGAATCTAGTCTTTCTGCTCATTCTGCTCATCGGAGACAGAGGCTACAGGAGCAGGATCTTCAACAATTTCCCCTGGCATTCCATACAACTCCAAGATTTAAGGGATGTGGCAGTCGATTCGATCCATCTTGATGTCCTGTTTGTGCAACTAAAAGAGGAATTTTTCCATGTCTTTTTTATAACTTGGCAGGCCCTGCACTGTTACCGCCATCCCCACATAGATTTGTTCCATCGCTTTTCCAAGAAGACTTTTCATTAAGAAATACAAGTAAAGGGTGTGTTTAAACTGAGTAATTCTACCATGGGTATTCCCTGGATCTGGGACCATTGTCCTCCAATTGTCGATCTCTTCCTCTGGTTCACTTTCTTGCTTTATCTCCGCTTCCCAGTCTTCAATCAACTTCCAAATTCCCACATTCATCTCATCTCGGTATGTCGCTGCTGCCTCTGCTATGAGGTGCTCGACAGGCTTACGACCCCTGTGAGCTTCCGACGTGCTCGACCCCTTGTCTGCCCGATGGGTCGGGCCTCTCCTTCCTCGACCACGCCCTCTCGCTGCTCGAGCCATAGTCTGTGCAGTGATGCCCTGTGGACAGTCAAACAAAGTTAGGTCTGTCAACCCGTGCGCATCATCCCATCTTTGTTGTTCATACAGTGCCTCTCTTCCATGCTTCACCATCTGAGAGTTAAGGTAGCCTTGAGCCCACAGGTGGCCAAGGGAATTGGGTTTCTGACTCATCTCCCAGGGCTCCTCATAGTACCCCTCCCCTCGCTATGGTTCAATTGCCGGTCATTCCATTGCATCTGGAGCCAAGCCCTCAGGCTCGTCCGAAGCCTAGCTTGACACTTGCATTTATACCTGCTTTCAGCACCCTCATCCAGCAGATGCCAGCCATGGTTTTGCTTGCCCCTCTGTCTAGAATGCCGCCCAGGGTCCCTAGCTATGCCCTTAATACCATGCAGGTGCCTAGTTGCCCAAGGTTTTCTCAGCGTTCTACTACCGTGGTTGAAATCCCGGCCCCCTGCCCTCAGCTTTATCGTGCCTCTCCCTTCAGCACCCAGCTCCCCAGGAATGGCAAACCCACTATCCCCTATTCCCCTAGTCTGAGCAACTAGATATAGGCCTGCGTATCTTCTCAACCTGCAATTGCCAATGCCATTGCCAAGATTCTGGTTCGAATGGGATAAAAACATAAAACAGAACCAGGCCATGGCATTCCCTTTCCTCCCCCAGTTCCTCCCATACAACGTTGCTTCCCACTGAGGCGACCTCTTGCCCCTCCCTTCCCCCTAGCAAAACCCCAACCAGATCATGGAATTGATACAGGAGCCCAACCAGATCATGGAATTGATACAGGAGCAGGACCAAATTACATACCAGGAGACCGTTTCTTGTCCGCAACCAAGGTTCCTTGCTTGCCTTCGCCCCTCCCTAGCTCTAAGTCGCCTCCCATCTCCACAGCTGGTCTCTCTTACCTTGCACGTCGAATGCCTTAACCTTCTCCACCACCCTTCCTTATTCCTTCCTCCGCCACCTTGCCAACCCACTGTCCATGCATTCATATCAAAGGACACCGCACCCCCTGCCTTGAGCATGTGGGGGATGATGGTTGTTATGAACTTTATACAACCCATATCACATCCTAGCCTATCGCCTCTGACACTGTACCGCATCCCGATCGGGAGGGAAAATCGGAATATGATTCTAAAGGGGTATAAACATATTTTTCCACCCTCAAAGTGTGTCTAGATAGAAAGTTGAGGTGTAATTTTAAGTAGTCATACCCCCTACAACTTATATAGACATCATTTTTTTTATATTTTACATCAAATATTACATAAAAATCTTGTTTAACAAGGGAATTTTGACAATTAAAAAACTGACCCCTAAACACAACCAAATTCTGTGAAACTTTAGACATGATCTAGTATGGCATTTTACATCGACTCTATACACTAGGACTCACCTAAGACTTCACCATCAAACCTCACTCTAGCTTTGGGGGATGCGTGGGAGAAAAACTTAACCAATTATTTAGTGTTGAGAAACACAAATAATTAGCTAAGGAAAAAAAACTCCCTAGAGTGAAAACTCTAGCAAAAATCTTAAGCTACCTAGATGTGTTACATGGCTTTATATTCATCATACTAGAATCATTTTTACATAATTACCCACAGGGCTGCAAAATTTGAAATTGTTTATGGAAATTACACCTAAAAGTGTCTTAATTAGATTATTAGCCTATTTTTAAATATTTCTCAAGTCTAAACATAGGAAAGGGGTTAATTAATTAGTGTTAATTGAGAAAGGTATGAATCATCTAGAAACTCACACGGATTGATCCAAAAATGATCTTAGCCACCGATTATGTTTTAATCTTGGCCGTTGGAGTCCCAACTGGAGATTATAAGAGGAGGTCGATGGGTAGATGGAGGACACACTAGCAGTAGATACTCAGTTGCTCAAGCAGTTTGATTTCCTAGTGGCAGGTAATTTAGCAGTGGAAATCGAGTCAGTGAGTGAGTAGCGACTGTTAGAGGGGCAGGGACAGTGATCCAGAGGAAGTTTTCCAGTTACGTAGAGGTAGCAACAAGAGTTCGAGTTATTCCTAGTAAGGCTGCGCAGAGGACTGCGTAGACAACTTAGAGGGCTATTCGATTTAGTTGTAGGGAAATTGATTCAACTTCCAGAGGCCGGGAAAGTCTTCCAAAGGGTCGGAGAATCATTTCCAGCAGCAGAGACCAGCAAAACGACTTGATCAGAAGCAATTCCGGGCTAGACGTCAAAGGGTTTGTGCAAGGACTATGCAGAGGTCTACGCAAGGGGTCGAGGAGGATGAGTTTCTGAAGCCGAGGTTGCTTGTGGAGGCAGGGAAATTCACTCAGATAATTTCGGCTAGATTTCCTTGCTGTGGATAGCCAGTTTTCAACATCCAGATTGTGTTGAATTTCCACGACCTTGGGTTTAGGTTAGTGTCTTAAAATCATTGATGCTACAAAACCGAGAATCTCAATGGTAAACTACTTTGCACAGTGGAATAAAATAGCGGTAAATCACACATGCATAGAGTATAGACGACTTTTTAATTTTTCAACCCAACTTCGTTATATTAATCCAACTGATATATACAACAGTCTAGGGCTCCTGTACCCGGGACAATGGCCCTTAATCATGCACTAGTACAAGATACAAACTGGGGCTTGGTGTCAGTCCATCAACATGCAATTTGCCCTCAACAAGATACTCTGACCATCTGGCTGATGAAGTCGACTCTCTCAGCTCCCCTCGATTGTACCCTATACCTGCCCGGTCCTTTGGCTCTTGATCTGCAGCTCCTGCCTCTATCAATGCTCCAAATCCATCTAGCTACTAAATCTCGGCTATCCAATCTGCTCATTAGTTGATCGTTCGTCCATCAACGCATCAACACATCGAGACTCCTGTCGAGTTGTTCACAACTCCACTTGTGAACAACTCTCAACTACCTATTGCTGCTACTCAGGGACTTCAACGCACTATGGTCTCCCTTCACTGCTCCAATGAAGACCAACATAGGGCACGGAGAGTTGCCACCTATCACTGCAAGATGTCCATCTCCCACAATGAACACGGGCTAGGAGGACTGCCCATCATCTGCTATAGAAGTCCTTCTCCACACACAAGACTCAGGCTACACAAACTTGCTCCGGGTTGATCAAACCCTTGAGCTCGTCAATTGCTGCTCTCGCAACTACCTTTGTCCATCAAGGTGTTTCTCACCGAGCTCCAACTTGGACACTATCACGCTGTCCTCCAGTAGATTATAAGTGCTCAATCACGTCCACACTTGGTCCACTCTCACGTTGCTCTCCAACAGTCCATGAGAGACCAAGTCCACGCTGTAGCATCTACACCTAGTTAGGGCATCCCCACACTTTGGAGACCCTTACACATGGTTGCCCATAGACTCCACCAATTTGCCCTTTGTTATGCAATAAAGGAGCTATTACACAAATCTGGGCACATCAATATGTCCTTCACCTAGGACACCATCAACTCATCATCCAAGGGAACATTTGCAACACTCCTTGCTGCTGTCCTCTTGCCTTCCAATCTGATGTGCCTACTATCACCTTGGTTGCTTGGTAGGCCTCCCAACAATCCATGTGGGCTCCGCCAAACAACTCTAAGGCCTCCTACAGGCAACCCATCAACTGATCCACACTTTGGTCCACAAATCAAGGACCCAACACCCCTCCAAAACACTGCTGTAATGGTGTTTTCTTCTGCGTTTGTGACAACCCTGGTTAGGGCACATGTTGCAGCCCTAAACCCTTATGACAATTCACAAACAAGCCCTCAAGGGGCTGTGGCATACCTTGGGAAGCCTCTTCCTCACCCATGCTGCCTTCTTATGTAGGAATTTACAGGGTAAGTTCCTCAGACAGAACATCAAAGGACACCACTCACAAACAGATCACAGATCAATACACCAATATTCTTGACGTGGTTAAAACCCTTAAAGAGGGAAACAGTCCATGGCCTGAGCCAATGCGGCCACTTCAGGCAATTTATTAATAAAAGAATGAAAATTTACATAAGCTTCTCTCATGAACGGTTACCCTACAAATGACCCTCTATGCTCTTTAAATAGAGATCATGGACCAATCAGGTGTTAAGCCACGGATCAGGTGTCAGTAATACTGAGGAGAGAATGAACTGTCAGATCACTTCATGTCTAGAACATATTGCGACCGTCGGATTGTAAGTTACAAAAGTACATAGTAAAGAAACACACTTTACCTAACTCTACACTAGACCAAGCTATACTTAACTATTTCCTATGTGTCGGAATATCCTAACATCTCCCCTTAAGAACAACTTGGGATAGGATTGAAGGATGTACAAATATGACACAATAGGAGAAGGAAGGAGGCATTAGAGCCTATCCCCCCTTAGTGACAACTTCCTGAACTCCAACCATAAATCAAAGTTTAGTAAACTTTGCCTCTATGAGAGCCTTTGTAAAGATGTCTGCAACTTGATCATCTGTTGAACAATATTGCACTTCAAGAACATGGTCATGAATGAGCTTTCTGATGAAGTGGATGTGCAGTTCAATGTGTTTGCTGCGCTGATGTTGGACTGGATCTTTGCATAGTTGAATGGCACTTTGATTACCACACCAAAGTGTAGTCGGATGCTGCTGCTGAAAGCCAAACTCTGACAGGATCTGACGAAGCCACAGGGCTTCATTACTAGCTTCTATGGCACCACGATACTTTGCTTCTGCTGAAGAAAGAGAAATGGCATTTTGTTTCTTGCAAGCCCATGTAATAGGTCCTGAACCAAGAGTGAACACAGAACTTGCGGTAGACTTCCGATCATCAGGGTCACCAGCGCAATCGGAATCAGTGAAACCAACCAATAGAGGAGATGCTTTTGCACTGTAATGAATCCCAAACTGAACTATACCTCGAACATAATGAAGTATTCTTTTAGTTGCTTTCCAATGACTTTCATGTGGGTTTTGCATAAACCGAGCAATAAGGCCAACAACAAAGGAAAGGTCAGGACGAGTATGGGTCAGATACAAAAGTTTTCCTACAAGTTGACGATATAAGGTAGCATCAACTTCAGGGGAAGTATAAGTGACTGAAAGTTTGGCTCCAGACTGAAAGGGAGAAGGGGCTGGCTTACAGTCTTCCATGTGAAAATGGCGTAGAAGATCACAGGCATACTTGGACTGGGAAAGGGAAATACCTTCCTTGGATTGCAAGACTTGAAGACCAAGAAAATAATGCAAGTGTCCTAAGTCTGTCATTTCAAACTTCTTTTTAAGGCTGGACTTCACATGGTTTATAAGGTTGGGATCACTACCAGTAAGGGTAAGATCATCGACATAAAGAACAAGAATGATAAGAGACTTGCCCACTTTCTTGGTGTAGACAATATTGTCAGAATGACACCTAGAAAAGCCAGTTTCTAAAAGAAAGCTATCCATTTTGGCATACCAAGTCCGAGGGGCTTGCTTGAGACCATAAAGGGATTTCTTAAGCCGACATACAAGGCTGGAGTCTGTTTGTATAAAGCCAGTAGGTTGTTCCATATAGATTTCTTCATGCAAGTCCCCATGCAAGAAGGCGGATTTAACATCCATCTGATGGACTTCCCATTTGAAAGAGGTAGCAAGGGAAAGAACAAGGCAGATAGAGTTCATTTTGGCAATAGGGGAGAAGGTTTCAGTATAGTCAATGCCTTCAACTTGTGAAAAACCCTTAGCAACAAGACGAGCTTTATGTTTATCAACTTTTCCATCTGGTCCATACTTGGTTCTATAAACCCGTTTGCATCTAACAAGTTTTCGTCCCTTTGGAAGAGGAACAAGATCCCATGTATCATTTGCGAATAATGAACGATATTCTTCATTCATAGTTGCATCCCAATCTGGATGGCCTCAAGCTTATGCAAAGGTGTCAGCATCATAATTCGTTGAAGCTTCAACCAGTAAAGAAGAGGCTCTATCAAACTGAGAACGTGTACATCGTTGATCTGTAGGATCACCGGCTGCATCCCGAGTAGCACGGACCCATTTTGGAAGATAAGGCGCTGAAGGATGATCCTAAGAAGGTGCGGGAGGATTGCCATCCTCGCTGTCATCATCTGAAGAAGAAATATTTTCAGAAGTAGAAGGGATAGAGAGAGGTGGCACATCTGCCGAACTAGGCTCGTAGACCGATATATTTTAAGCAAACTTTACATCTCTTCTAATGATAACATTTTTGGATTTAAGTGGAATAAGTCTATATCCTTTGACATCTTCAGAATATCCAACAAAAATACATTTTTCACTCTTAGGTTCTAAAGCTTTATGTTTCTCATCTGGAATATGGGCCCATGCTGCACTTCCAAAAACACGAAAGTGACTTACATCTGGTTTAATTGAGCTCCATGCTTCTTCTGGAGTGATATTCTTTAAAACCTTAGTAGGAGTGTGATTTACTATGTAATTTGCACAGTTAATTGCTTCTGCCCAAAAGTTAAGACTAAGTCCTTTAGATTGAAGCATACAATTAGCCATTTCCTTTAAGGTGCGATTCTTCCTTTCAGCTACACCATTTTGTTGTGGACTATATGGAACAGCATGTTACATTTGAATTCCATTCTCAGTGCAAAAGTTGATGAATTTGTTGTTAACATATTCTCTGCCATTATCAGATCTTAGCTTAAGAATTTGTTGTCCAGATTGTTTTTCAGCAAAGGCCTTAAAGGCCAAGAACATGTTAAATACTTCACTCTTGAGTTTTAAGAAGTATACCCAAGTGCGTCTGGAGAAATCATCAATGAAAGTTAAGAAATACTTGTAGCCAGAGAATGAAACAACTGGAAGTGGACCACATAAGTCACTATATGCACAAGCTGTAAAGGGGCTGAGGCATGCCAAGAGGCATGTTTTTCAAAACTAACATCCCGATGATGTTTTCCGAGTACACATGATGATGTTTTCCGAGTACACATCCGGAACAAACACCATCTCTGCAAGATACGATTGGAAGACCTGTCACCATATTTTCTTTACGTAGATTCTGAAGGGAGCGATAGTTTATGTGACCAAATCGCTCATGCTAGAGTTTGCTCACTTCATCATTATGAACAAAAAATTCCGAGGGAAGATTTGATGACCCAAAGTTGTTAAACTTATACAACCTTGTAGAATCATTAGCAATACCAGTAGCTAAAATCTGTTTAGGATCTCTTAGGTCCTTAATTATAATATCGTGAGGTGAAAATTCAACGATTTTACCTTCACC